>OX589607.1:9632828-10832828 GCA_951329385.1 Polia nebulosa
TTTTATACAAAACCGTGCATATTCAAAAAAAAAAGCTTTTGATTAAAACCGGCAATCATTATTAAATGTGTACACTAAAGGTGTCTGTACAGTTGACCGTCAATGAGGTCATACTTACCATAAAAATGCATTGCATTGAAGTGAACCAATATCAATAAATTCAACTCCACAGGATAAGTAGAAATGATTGTAATTAAGCGTTTGTCAGCAGGATGGAGGTAACTAAGAGTATATATTTATATCTACCCACATATCAAGCTTTGATGTACTAGTTATTTTCTGTACTTACCTATAGGTATGTAAGTTCCTATTAATGTGGTGTGTAGGGAAAGGGTTTATTAAGTAAAGCACAGAAAGACAAGACAAGGTATTTATTTCCAACAGGCTTGTCATGAATCGAAAATCTAATGACCCGTTCGCGAAACTAGGTCTTCGTGGAGAAGAACGAACCAAGAAACTCCACGGTAGCTCTCTTATGTACCCACACATCATAAATAATCGTTTATCACAATAAATCCAATTCTATGATCTATCGCTTGTGGCAATTTACAACGTGAAATATCTTGCCATTTAGAAATAATAACAGTGACAAGGCAAAGAACATGAATAGGTATTCCTTAATACCATTTAATATATTTAGAAACAAGGGCCTTAACATAACACATACACAGAATCAACACAATCATTAGCAACAATCAAGATATAACATCAAATAACTTACGTGAGCCTTTGTAATCAATCTTTCACATCAAGTAGATTAACAGTTATTAGAACAAAGCTTCTTCTCCATGAGGTTGTATATACTACACTTTCAGCAACTTAATAATGAATAAGAGTAACTAGTAACACATCTTTTATAGTAAGTTGTGAGTAGACACTTTACTTAAACGTCACATATAATATTCCGCCATTTTCTACCAATCACAGATTGTCATGAATAAACTAATAATAGATGTGATAATAATCAATTATTGTGTACCCCAATTGTTTTAAAACATAATAAGATTATATTAAGCAATTTAATAACACTGGATCTTTAATTCTTAGTTGATATTCGAAGAATATCAACACTATCTGATAGTATTGTCCCAATCGTTTCAAACAACTTATTACATTAAAGTAGCAATATAAAATCCAAGATATATCACAACTGCCCGGGGGTTGAGGATAAATTCGAAACAGAGTTACCTCGCCCCTGGGCACTCAAAGGCAGGAAGGAGCAGGGGTGGGTTTTAGTCAGTATGAGTCTGACACGCCCTCCCGCTCCACCCAGAGCGGGAGAAGTCATAGGATGATTTCCCACCCCAAAAAAAAAAAAAAAGATACATCACAACGATCATTAAAAAATGCGTAATAATTTATAGGAGTATCATCAATTCAACTTTTTAGAAGTTAAGTGTTTTATATTTGTACACACAATAAGATTTACTTAGTCTACATTTGTTCCGAGGTTTATAAATGTTTAAAATGCAATGAACAATATTCTTGGAAAATCAAAATATATAATGTGTGGTACTATCCAACATATTGAAGTGAAGTTCGAGGGACTTGAAATCGATTTTATAATTGTAAATAAACCCCCAAAATCCCTCACTTCTGTCAGGTGAAAATAACAGGTCACCAGGTCGGTTTCCCCTATGGGGAAAAGGTCACGCCCCACCACCGCGTGACCCCATAGCACCGACACTAGACAAGACGTGCTTCTGCCAACCATGATGAGGATTGCATGAGTTTAAAGAAGTCCAAAACCTTACTTGTCGGAACAAGAAAATTCTTAGGTTTATTCAACATAATTACACTTAGCAAATAAGAGCTTTACTTGCACTCAGCATTACATCTAATCAAACGTCAGGCTCCATGGTTAGAACAAGAAATGCCCGTCTGACCGCTGTATCTAATAATTTATATCCATGTTGTTTGTCACGTGCACCTGTCTTAAGTCAAACTCAAGGTTTTGATCAATTCAACTGTCTAGCTTTTAGTCTAAACTTGTGTAATCTTAGCTCAGAAGGGAATCATAGAATTTAAACAACAAATATAAACCAACGCAATAACATTATTAACGCAATCACATTATTTACCATAGTTCAGATTTAACTAACCTTACTCGTCACTCCGGTGCCTAGTTCCAGACTGAATTATGTCCGCAACTTGCTAAACTGATAATTCACTTTAATGTCAAATGATTTGATAACTGCCAGCGACTTTGAACATTTTAAAAATGAAACTAACGTAACTCGACTATATCCCATCCGTCGACTGTTTTTTTTTTTTTTTTTTTTTTTGGGGGGTGGGAAATCATCCTATGACTTCTTCCGCTCTAGGGTGGAGCGGAAGGGTGTGTCAGACTCTTACTGACTAAAACCCACCCCTGTTCCTCCCTGCCTCGAGTGCCCGGGGGCGAGGTAACTCTTTCGAATTTATCCTCCACCCCCGGGCAGGCACCGGCCTTGGCAGGCCCCTACACTTTGCTGACAACTCTTTGAGGCGCGCGTGGAACACTACGCGCCGTCGACTCTCGGGCCTGGTGCTGATCGGGCGGCGAGTTACCCACTACTCGCCGTCCGCAGGCCCGGGTCTACGGTGGCCGGAGATCGTCTCGCGGCGTCCGAACCCCCTGGCGTCTCAGGCGGCGGTCGCGGCTGGGAGCGCTAGGGCGACTCGGCTGTGTTCGAGCCTCCCTAGCGTATGCCGCCTCCCTCTTCGCGAGCATTACTGCTTCGCAGAAGGTGGAGACGGCTTCCCATTCCCTCTCGCTCCGTACCATGGCCTGAACCAGGGCACGGCGCGAGAGGTCGCTGCCGCCTATCGCATCCACGAGGACACGGCGGTGCTCTGCCCAAGCGGGGCAAACCTCCACCGTATGCTCCACCGTGTCCTCTGGGCGATCCTCACAATGGAAACACCCGGGGGTCACCTCCGCCTTGATCCGACACAGGTACTTACCGAAACAGCCGTGTCCGGTGAGCACCTGCGTCAGGCGGAAGGTGAGGGCGCCGTGACGCCTCTCCAGCCACTCCTCAAAGAGGGGCACTACCGCCTCGATGGTGGCGTGCCCAGCACTGGGTTGCGACAGTCGCTCTCTCCATGTCACCATGAGATCCTGCCGGAGCTCGGTCCGCCGAGCCGCGAGTTGTCGCGGCAGCGGAGTTTCGCCCCGGCGTTTGGCCTCCTCGCGCCACTCGTACAGGTGCGCGAGGATTTTTGCCTCCAGATCCCACGGTGACAGTCCGGCAAGGAGGCTCGCCGCCTCACGGGAGATCGTGCGGTATCCGCGGATGATGCGGATCGCCATGACCCTCTGGGACGCGTTCATCAGGCGAGCTGATCGCTGCCTCAACGAACGCGCCCACACCGGTGCCCCGTAGAGGGCCATGGACCGCACGATCCCCGCGTAGAGCCTCCGGCAGGAGGCGTTTGGCCCCCTCAGATTGGGTAGGAGCCGCTTCAAGGCGGCCCCGGCCCTGTCCAATCTGGGAGCCAAACGTCGAAAATGTTCGACGAAGTTCCACCGGCTGTCGAGGACGAGTCCCAGGTACTTCATCGTACCCTCGACGCCGATGCGAACCCCTCCTACCGTGATCTGGGAACCCGCAGGTGGCGCGTTCCGACGACCATGAAAACACATGGCCTCGGACTTGTGCAATGCCACCTCGAGTCCCAGTTGCCGGATCCTCTCTATGACTGTCGCAACCCCGCGTGTCATAAGTTCGGCCGCCGCCTCGTGCGACCTCCCCTGCGCTAAGACCAGCGTGTCGTCAGCGTAGCACACTACGCTGACGCCAGCGGGGAGGTCGGCGCGCAGCACCCAGTCGTATCCGATGTTCCACAAGGGCGGCCCCAGGACCGATCCCTGTGGAACACCGCACGACATCTCTCGCCGGTTCCATACTCCCTGATGACCGGGGTAGATGACGGCTCTGTCCGTCAGATACGCCTCGACTACGCGACGGAGGTAGGGCGGCACCCGGTGATACCGGAGTGCCTCCACTATACAACTCCAGGGCAGGGTGTTGAAGGCATTGGCGATGTCCAGAGACACCGCCAAGACGACCCTACCCCGGGCCACTGCATCCCCCGTCGTGAGGGCTCTTACGCGCATGACTGCGTCCACCGTGGAGCGCCCCCTGCGGAAGCCGTACTGGCTCTCCGCCAGGTCCGGCCCCACCCGCACCAACTGCCCGACGAGGCGGTCTGCAATTACTCTTTCAAAGAGCTTGCCCACCTCGTCGAGCAGCACAATGGGCCGGTAAGCGGACGGAGAGTCCGCAGGGCGCCCCACCTTCTTGATCAGGACCAGCTTCCCCGTCTTCCACCGACGTGGAAACTGGCCCCTCTCTAAGCATGCGCTTAAAAGCCCTTTGAGTCGAGGCCCGAGAGCCTCTTGCAAGGCCAGGACCCAGGCTTTCCCATGAAAGCCATCGGGTCCTGGGGCGGTGTTTTTGGCATTCAGCCTACGCACCGCCGCTCTCAGCTCTACCTCGGTCACCTCGGGAGCATCGTCGTCGTCGTCGTCGTCCTGGTCCGCGTCAGGTACCGCAGGAGACGGAGCCATAGGCGGAGGAGTATGTTCCCCTCGCGAGGGGAACAGAGCGCTCACCACGCCCTCCACGATCTGTGGCCGGAGACTCTGCGTCAGTGGGGGGGCCCATGGGCGGAGTTTCCCCCGCACCGCTCTGTACGGGCGCCCCCATGGGTCTCTGTTCAGAGTCTCCAGCGACTCCTCGCGGGCCGATCTCTTGGCCCGCAAGATCTCCGTTCGGAGGGCGATCCTCGCAGCTCTGTACCCCTCGTATAGCTCCGCCTCGACGGCTTCCGTTTCCGGCGTGCGGTTACGGAGCCGTCTGCGGTACCTGGTGTACCGGCGTCGCGCGGCAATACACCCTTGGCGTAAAGCCGTAAGCGCCGGCGACCACCAGTACACCTGTCGCCGAGCAGAAGGCTGGACCCGGGGCATTGCCACGTCACATATCTCGGACATGGCCTCCTGGAACCACTCTGCCTCGTCGTCTATGTCGGCAGGCCTGTTCGGTGATGTCACCCAGGCCTGCACGATCGAGGCCTCCAGGAGTAGCTCCCGATCCAGCTGCTTCAGCGACCAACGCGGACCGCTCGGGGTCTGTCGGACCGGCGGCACGCTGGAGGTCTGGGCGGAAACGTCAAACCGGATGTACCGATGATCGGAAGACGTCTCCACCTCCTCCAGAACGCGCCAGTCAAGTACGCGCGGTGACAGAGCGGGGCTGGCGAACGAGAGGTCCACCACCGATTCGCCCCGCCACCGCACGCACGTGGGGACAGAACCCCGGTTCAGGACGACCAGGCCTGTCTCCAGAGCCCAGTCCTCCACCATCCTGCCCCTTGCGTCCGTGTACCGGGAACCCCAAGCCAAGTTCTTGGCATTGAAGTCCCCGAGAACGAGCGCAGGGAGGGAACGGTATCCGACGACGACGTCTCTCAACTCCGCGAGGGAGTTGTGGAACTCGGCGAGAGTTCGGCTCGGGGAGAAGTACACCCCTACCACTACTATCTCCCCGAACCGTGCTGCCACGCAACCCCGACCCCTCTTGACCTCCTCGAGGGTCGGGGTACCGGCGGCGGCCGACGAAATAATGGTCACCGAGCCGTCCAGGTCCTCCACCCAGTCATCCCTGGGCGGGACATAGTACGGCTCGGGGACCACGGCGATGTTAATCGACCACTGCGCCATGCTCTGGAACAACAGGTCCTGAGCATCGGCGCAGTGGTTGATGTTCGCCTGGAGGAGGCGTAATGGGGCCGTTATTGGCATTCCATTACAGCCTCCTCCTCCCCAGCCCTCTGCGAGGGTCCAGCCACCGCGATGTTTGCGGTGGCGACGACGGCTGTGGGGGCAGCGTCGGCGGAAGCGGCGGAAGCGGCGACGGCGGCGGTTGCGACGGTGGCGGTGGTGGTGGTGGTGGTGGAGGGCCTGCCCCTGGCCCTGGTCTTGGCGGGTGGGGCGCAGGTCCTGCTCCCAGCCCGGTGATCGGCCGGCTTGCCAGCTGCCGCACATGCTGCGCAGTGCGGCGCGGCCTCGCAGGAGCCGGCCTTGTGACCGGGCCGACCACAGCGGAAGCAGTGGTTGCCTCTGTCCACCTCTGAGGTGCACCTCGCTGCCACGTGGTCGCCCACATGGCAGCGGAAGCACCTCAGAGGTCTGGGTTCCAGCAGCTTGACTTGCGCAGACACCCAGCCCACCAAGAGCCTTCGGCCCTTCCCAGTTATCTGGCTCGCCGCCGACACGGGGCAGCTCACCGTTACGGTGAGAAGCCCCGCGCGATCAGGACGGAGAGTGCCTACCCTCACCTGCTCGGCAGGGCACCCTCCAGTCCTGGCGACGGCGGCCTTCACCTCCGCCTCCGTCACAGAGTCGTCCAGGCCCATAATGCGCATGTCTGCGCTCTTGGTGGGCCTGGACACTCGAGCCTCGTCGACCAGCAACGCCCTGATCTTCTCGGCCAGGGCGTCAGCAGCTGGGCCGCTGGAGGCGCCGGGGACCTCCAGCATCCGGGCTCCGGTCTTGGTGACCTTCACCCGAACGCCGTCGGCACACCCCACCTCCTCGAGGCTCACCGCCGCCTTGGTTTTGGCGAGCACGCTGCGGTAGGTCACGCCCTTCTGGACCGCTTCCGGCTGCAGCGTGATAACCACAGCCGCGGACCTCGGGGCGCGGAGCCTGGCCGCAGCGGCCCGCTCCTTGCGCCGCTTCCGCCTCTCTCGGCGTTTGGCCGCCCTTTTGGCCTTTCCCGCCTTCTCTTTCTCCCCGGCCACTTGCCATTCGGCAGCCTCGGCCGGAGGAGGTTGGGAAGTCGGGGCAGGCTGTGACGGCCGTCTCGCCACCTGGGCTGGGGCCTTCGGGGCTTTCGCCGCCCGTGCAGCCGCCCCACCTGGTTTGGGCGGCGCCTTTAGCGCCTTCGGCGGGGCCGACCCCGCGGGTCTCAGCACAGACCCGCTGTCGGCCCGTCCCACCGAACCCTGCTTGGGCGCAGCAGCCGCAGCGGCGGCAAATGAGCCCACTAGCCGCTGGCCCAACGCCGGCTGACTCGCCGCCAGCGGGGGCCGCAGCACGATGCCCTCCAGCACGGAGAACCGCCTGTTGAAGCCAGCCAGCTCCTGCCGCACCAGTTCGAGAACCTGGTTCTCCGCGGCGGGCAGAGGCTGACTCGGCCCGTGCTGGAGCTCATCCCGCGCGTCCCTCCGGGGGCCAGCTCCTCGTCGGAGCTCGGCCAGGTCTGCCCGGAGCTTCTGGTTCTCCTTCACCAGGTGCTCCGTAGTGGCGGTCAGGCGGGCGACCTCCGTCCGCAATTTGGACGTCTCGTCCGCAGACGGAGGCCCGCCGTAGCTCGCCTCCGCCGCCGCCACAATGGAGGCCGTGGCCGCGGATGTGGCCCTGCTCCTGGAAGAGGCAAGCCTCTTGTGGACCACATCCTTGATCGCGTTCGCCACGACCCCCGCAAGCCTGTCCGCTCGCTCCGACTTGGAGCTGACAGAGAACGCCGATCGGCCGCTTGAGGACCCCGAGACCGATACCCGGGGACCCCCAGCGGCGGAGCGGCGCTCCTCCTCCGCGGCGAGCCTCAGGGCTCGCCTGCCACCCTTGGAGCCTTTTGATGGCCTCCCCGCCCCCCTACCCCTCGTGCTGGTGGGAACCTTGGGAGGCGGATCCGTCGACTGTTCACTATGATATTACTAATATAAATCTACCCTCACAAATATAAGTATTGTTACATAATTATCAGCCGCCCTCCCGCTCTGGGTGGAGCGGGAGGGTGTCTCAGACTCTCTGAGACTCTCCACTGACTAAAACCCACCCCTGTTCTTTCCCTGCCTGAGTGCCCAGGGGTGCGGTAACTCTGTTAAGAATTTATCCGCTTCCCCTAGGCATGCACACACCGCCCACGATGCCCCGCCAGTGGTGGCTGACAATCATCGCTATGAGGCGCGCGTGGAACACTACGCGCCGTCGACTCTCGGGCCTGGTGCTGATCGGACGGCGAGCTACCCACTGCTCGCCGTCCGCAGGCTCGGGTCTACGGTGGCCTGAGATCGTCTCTCGACGTCCTATGCCCAGTGCTTCTCCTGCGGTGGTAGCGGCCGCGGGTGTGAGGGCCTGCACTTCGTTGAGCTTCCCTCACCCTTCCCGCTTCCACCTTCGGAGACTGCATCCCATTCCCTCTCGCCCCGTACCATGGCCTCAACCAGGGCCGGTTGAGGGCCCTGGTGATGCGAAAGGTCGCTACCGCCTATCGCATCCACGAGGACACGGCTGTGCTCTGCCCAAGCGGGGCAGACCTCCACCGTATGCTCCACCGTGTCCTCTGGGCGATCCGTGCAGTGGTAACCGTATTTATCCGAAACAGGAACCCCCCGAAACAACCGTGTCCTGTGACTACGGAACCCTAACAAAAACCACAATAATGACAAAAGAAGTTTAATAAATTAATATTAACCTTATTACTTCAGCATTCTGCTACTTGAAAAAAATGACGTTTTATATACATATCATTGCAAGAAAATACGTCTTTACACTCTTTGCTTTAAAATTCAAAATAGGTTAACACTAAGCTAGAGGAAACAAAATGCAAACTAGCATTTTCCAGATCCATGACGTCGATCGGTCGAATTGAGTCACATCACCATTGGAGGTTACGACAGTCGATATGATTCACACGCATTAACACGTCAGGCCCCTCGCGCCAACAATAGGTTTTTAATTGTGTCTGCTAATGAGGGGCTTGACGCGATTAGATCACGCCACCAAGACACCCTTTTTTGAAGCGAAACATCTTTAGCAGCGTTGAGCACTTTTCTTGGGATGGGTATAAAATGTTAAGGCGTTATACGACTTTTAATGGTTTTTAATTGAACATCACGTCTAAAGGACTAGTCTTATTTCTTTGAAAAAAAAAACTTTTTACAAAAAAAATACAACCGACTTCAATAAATAATACTAAAAAATGCAAAATAACTTTAATTTCGGAAGTTGGTGTTTCTAGTTTGGTTTCTTCGTTATTTGACACCGACTTCCGAAATTAAAGTTATTTTGCATTTTTTAGTATTATTTATTGAAGTCGGTTGTATTTTTTTTGTAAAAAGTTTTTTATTTTTCACTTTTTAGTTGTTTTACCCCATTCTAAAACTAAATTAATAGCAAAGTTATGCCCGAATTGATAGCCCCAAAAATAGGGAATTTGAACGTAGTTGGTAAAATTAGGGTGTATCAGGGTGAACTGTACAAATCTGTATACCCCTTCAGAGTGCATCAGCGTGATGTAATGTTGTGAAGTGGTGAAAACATTATACAGACATGCGATTGCAGCAATTCTGGAAGGTTTGCTATCATTTACTGAAGAGTTCCATTGTGTATCTCCGAAGTTCTTCATCAGATCTTCACCAATTTAAAATGGGACGAGCAACAGCTTTCAAATAAAACAGGCAAAACTCATTTTTAGTGCGAGCGAGTAAAGACTTTAATGAATTATGCAAGCAGTTCTCATTTGACATCTTTTCAACCAAAGGCTCAAGCGTACGCAATAGGCTGAACCTTGATTTCTTCAAAATTGAAAATTAATTCTTAGTGTTAATGTTAGTTCTTATTTAAATTAATTTTATTGTAGTTTATTTCTTATGTTTGGCGGTGCCGATTTGGCGATTGATACTCTTCTTTTCTTGATATCTTGTCGTGTATAGGATCTCTTGTTGTATTACTGTATAGCTAGCCGTGAAAACCTATAATTGGCTTAATGTCTCTTATTCTAGTTTACTTATTGCATTTATGTAAAGCTGTTGGTTTTCCATGTGATAAATAAATAAATAAATAAATAAATAAATAAAAAAAAATCTTCAAAATCGGTTCACGTAGTAAGAAGTTATGAGGTAACACACATAAAAAAAAAAAAAAAATACAGTCGAATTGAGAACCTCCTCCTTTTTTTGAAGTCGGTTAAAAGTATATGTTACTCTAGATAATTTCCATCGTAATTTGATCTGAGAATATTTGATATGATATTTTTATAAAATAGTGTAATTAATTTGTAAAGTTATGTCTATCGCGGATAAAAAATTGAGAATCACGCAAAAACTATAAAGCGTATTTTTATGAAACCTTCACCATTTTAAAAATCATTTGATTATTCATAATTTAGTCTCAGTGTTTTATTTTAATAATTGTTGTTTTAAGTGTAATAAATTAATAAGTAGTAGTAGTAGTAGTAAATAATAAGAGCAGTGGTGGCCCAATGGCAATGGCCGCGACTTACAAGTTGTAGGTCGTGAGTTCAAACCCAGCCAGGCGCTTTACTTTGTGTAAATTATTTCATCACCACCGCTCTCAAAACGGTGAAGGAAAACATCGTGAGGAAACCGGAATGTCTTAGAACCAAAAATTTTAAGACATATGACATCCACCAATCCGCATTGGCCCTGCGTGGTGGATTATGGCCCACATCCTCTCACAGAGAGGAGGCCTGTGCCCCAGCAGTGGGGACATTAAAAGGCTGATGATGAAATTAATGCGTCTAATTTCAGACAGCGCTCCTTGATGGGCGAGTCCTATTACTGGGTGGACGTACGACGCGTTATGTGAGCTCAACACAGAACACGCAAGCTAACCACTCAAGGTCATTGGCAGTTAATAGCGCCTTAAACTCGTGTCAGGACACGTGACCTGATCGAAAATTTGTAAGACGATTCCAAAATATTCAAAAATGCACAACGTTAATGTTCAAGTTTTCACACTCCCGGAGTGCAACCCGTTGTTTTTTTTTTATTTTGTGGGTTGGGAAATCATCCAATGAAATCGCCCGCTCTGGATGGAGTGGGAGTCAGACTCTTACTGACTAAAACCCAACCTTGTTCCTTCCCTGCCTGAGTTGCGAGGGGAGCGGTTACTCTGTTACGAATTTATCCGCTACCCTTAGATATATTAAATTTTATGCCTAGGGGTAGCGGATAAATTCTGAAAATGAGTTACCGCACCCCTGGGCACTCAGGCAGGGAAGGAACAGGGGTGGGTTTTAGTCAGTAAGAGTCTGACACGCCCTCCCGATCAACCCAGAGCGGGAGAAGTCATTGGTTGATTTCCCACCCCACAAAAAAAAAACCATTAACATTATTATTACCAAGCCACCCAAAGATTCATTTTGACATCCTGACCCTGAACGTTCTGTTCCGTTCCTGAAAGGTTTTTAACCGACTTCAAAAAAGGAGATTCTGCAATATTCAACCCGTATGTATGTACGTTTGTTTGCTCGCAATTTTCTTGAAACTACTAATCCAATATGATGGTGTTTCCGTTATTCAAATGCATATTTTTCAAGGAAGGTATCTAATACATTAGGATCTGATGAAGATCTTTGTAGTTAGACAGTGGAACTCTTCAATAGCTAACAGCAAATGACTCGCGATTACTGTGATCGTTTGTCTATGTTAACACAATTTAATGGGAAATCACAACGATAAAAGTGAAAAATAAAAAAAAAACACAAAAAATAGAACCGACTTCCAAAAGCAAACAAAAAAAGTGCAAAATAACTTTAATTTCGGAAGTCGGTGTGAAAAAACGAAGAAACAAAACCAGAAACACCGACTTCCGAAATTAAAGTTATTTTGCTTTTTTTTTGAAGGTGGTTCTATTTTTTGTAAAAAAAGTTTTTTCGTTTACACAAATAACTTGTTCTGAATAAACATAAACAATAATTATTATTATCAGCCCGTATTGTCCCACTGCTGGGAAAAGGCCTCCCTCTGTTCCTTCCACCGCGTTGGAAGGAATGGAGGGAGCCTTTCTTTCCAATTCTTAAGAAAGACATCCAGGTCGTCCCGCCATCTTTCTCGTGTTATATCGCGGTCTCGGATCGCTGTGTCAGGACACCAATCCTGTGTTTTACGTGCCCACAGCTCGTCAGGCATGCGGCAGACATGTCCTGCCCAGTTCCACTTAAGTTGGGCAGCCTTTTGAGCCGCATCAAGGGTTTGCGTTTTGGTTTTAATTTAACACCTAGTATTCTGCGCTCCAAAGCACGTTGGCAAACCACCAACCAACCATCCCAAGTCTGTGCACCATAGGTCAAGATGGGGAGAATACACATGTCCATCGGCTTACGCTTCAGTGACATGGGCAAAGTGCCTTTAAATAGCTCCTTCATGGACCAGTAGCTCTTCCAGAAATTTTCTGTTCGTCGCGTACATACAGAGTGCAACGGAAAGGTGTGGTCATATTTTAAGAACTGCATCTGCCCATCGATATGAACCACTTTATTCAAGAAAACCTGAGAAAATTCTCATTTTTTTTAACATCCCATAATACGAGTAATATTGATAACAACTTTGTATAGAAAGTCCAATTTTTTTTTGTGAATTTTCTAATTTTTTTTTAGAAAAAGTTGTTCATTTCCATGGGCAGAACCGGTTCTTAAAATATGACCTTACCTTTCCGTTACACCCAGTAAAAAGAAATAAAAAAATGACTGCAAGAAAAGTCAAATATATACAAACAAGTCATTTATTTTAGTTCAATCACAGATTAGATTTTTATGATGATTTTGATGGTTATTAAAATGAACATGGACAAAACCAAGGTCATGCTAAATACCCATGTAGCACCCACTCCTATCAAGATCGGAAACTCCAGACTCGAAGTTTTAGACGAGTAGGTACCTGGGACAAACGGTCCAGATGAGTAGGGCTAACTTCGATTCTGACTCGGCTGGGCAGCGCCCGGCAAGCGACGCGGTATCTTCTCGTCCCAGATACCACAATGTCTCAAGACGAAAGTCTATGACCAGTGCGTGTTGCCAGTGATTACTTAAGGAGCTGAAACGTAGTCACTCACAATGGGCCTCATCAGAACGCTTAAAGTTCACCCAAAGGGCTATGTTCGGAGTTTCCTTGCGTGATCAAGTCAGGAATGATGATATCCGCAAGAGAACCAAGGTTACCGACATAGCCCGAAGAATCGCCAAACTGAAGTGGCAGTGGGCAGGGCACATGGCTCGCAGAACAAGATGGTCGATGGGGTCGAAAAGTTCTGGAGTAGCAACCGCGTACCGGAAGATGCCCTGGCCCTGATGACCTGGTGAGGGTCGCGGTTAGCCGATACATACGAGACGCACAGAACGGGTCGTTGTGCCGACACTTGGGGTAGACCTATGTCCAGCAGTGGACGTCTTTTGGATGGAATGATGATTACAGATTTCATGCCACCAACTGCATCAGACTGCTTGAAAAGAGACTTGTTTGGATCGTTCTTTCTTGCAGTCGGGTTTTCCCAAAACCGTTGTTTTTAGTTCCTATTTTTTTATCGGCTCCCCGAGCCCTTTATTTTGCCCACAATATTGTACAGCCTGCAGGGCTCCAGGGGTGCTGCTATAGTTTTGGGGAGCTGTCTCACTCGCTGGCTACGAGGGTGTCGTGGATTCAAATGTCACTGATTATGTTTAGAGTGTACGGATGTAAACGCAGTGGGATAGCGAACTGTACTTTTATAATAAATACAAAATAAATACATGCAAGCGCCCACTTCGACGGGCGCGCTCGATCTAATCTAAAACAAATGTCTACATTCTATTACTTTCTTCCTATCTTAATATTCGAACCACTCTTCAAATAATTTTAACTGCCAGCTGAAGGCTGGTGCTCACTCGCCGTCTGTAGGCTATGTATACATACGCCACAATATAATGTCACAAAAAAAATTGTGCGAATGGATGCCAACCAACTTTAAATCGTTACAAAACCATGGTCAATCAAAATGAAAAATAGGATAACCTAAAGATGATTTTCAATGACTTCTTCAAAGATATTTGACATAGTTCGTTGAAGCCATAGTGAATTTTGATTACTGTCTTATCTTTATTGAGACTCACAAGATTAAGACAAATCGATTGACGTAAACATCATCAAAATCGGCCCTCGCGTTTGGTTTTAAGCACATTACTTCCTTTTCTCGCGCAGTCGGGCTAAATGCACTGACATGACACCCTACACTCGCTCGCCTTCGGTCGCGTGCCAACCAATCGAACGAATTTGAACGTACGAGTACCTACACTAAAGAACGAATGGGAATGAGCATGTGATTCCCGCTCGTCAGCTTTTCGTTCGTTCGCTTAGTCTTTACATTATCTGTGGTCTAGTCCTGCGGTGTGAGGCTAATTCTGCGTCACAGACACAGGTTTATTTTAAATTTTAATTTTTCCTCCTGCAGTGTCGTGCTAGGTACTTGAGTTTTTGTTGAACAGAATGCAGTGCAGTTAGAACAATAATTATTGTGACTAGTGAACTATTAAGTTACTATCTCCAAACTAGTGGCAACTGGAATTAGGTACGTACCTATTTGGTGTTTATCCAAATATTTTTTTGACCTAAATCAAGTTATCGATAATTGTATAAAAGTAAACAGATGCCAGTTAGATGGTGTCATCACCATCTTTATAGCGGGTTTGGTACCTACATTGTGTTTTAAAGATCCGATGACCATGACATGACTCTGAAGACCTGTGTATTTATTTAACCGGCGCCGGCGCAAGATCGAAAATCAATTTTTTGACACCGTGTGGTGAACCTGTGTGTTTTCCGGCATACCGGATCGTCCCATATACGCTACGATACGCGGTTGACCTGTGCAAACACAGCTGCACAGGCAGACATCTCCGGTAAACGGTAGCGTGTATTAGTCTGCAAAAAGTCAGGTCTTGACTTATAAATAGACTAGCGACCCGCCCCAGCTTCGCTCGGGTACAAATTATACATATAAACCTTCCTCTTCAATCACTCTATCTATTAAAAAAACCGCATCAAAATGCGTTGCGTAGTTTTAAAGATTTAAGCATACATAGGGATATAGGGACAGAGGAAGCGACTTTGTTTTATACTATGTAGTGAAGGTACTAAATCACTTCCTTATTGTTACCGTTTGTGTGATTATTATCTTTAGCAAATAATGCAAAGAGCATTGATAGAGGGGAGGCCTCCCCATATCTTTCCAGACACTCTTTCTTGTGCCACCTTGAACTTTTTTATTTTGTGGGGTGGGAAATCATCCAATGACATCTCCCGCTCTGGGTAGAGCGGGGGGCGTATCATACTCTTACTGACTAAAACCCACGCCTGTTTCTTCCCTGCCTGAGTGCCCATGGGTGCGGTAACTCTGTTAAGAATTTATCCGCCACCCTTTTTTTCCCCCCTAACGCGTAATGTTGTTGTCATGTTTTCGTAGTTTTTGCGTTTAGATAAGGAGTCAACAAGCGCCAGCGACCTTTAGCGAGTGAAACGGATAAGAGCTTTAGGCTGCCTGTCCATTAACGTGGAGCGAGGCAGCGGAGCAGAGTGAGGGAGTAATGCGGAGCGGAGTTGCGGATAGTGTTGCCCAAAATCGGTCTTGGTCTTGCAGTCTTGGGCTTGTTCTTGCATTTTCGCAAGACCAAGACCAAGACCGCCTTATTGTAGCAAGACCAAGACCAAGACTGAACCCTGCAAGACTTGAGCAAGACAAGACTTAAGCCTGCAAGACTCTTGCGTCTTGCAGTTAAGACAAACTGAGATTTGGGCGTTATTAAGTAGGTATTTGGTTTCAATCCCGATTTTGAGAGACGTTCCCCAGTATCAAAACCGTAGGTATCGTCATAACACTAAACTAAGGACTGCAGTTGTATCTGCAGTTGTATCTGCAGTTGGCAACGTGCCGCTCGTCTGAAAGAACCCTAAAAGGTTGTATTGATTAGAAAGGTAAGTACTTATTGTGTTTCAACTATTTATTAAGTAGGTAGCGTGTTAATACTCACAAATCTGTTCCCATCATCCCATGTGATAAAATGTACCTCGAATAACTTTCTAGCAAAGTTCATACCTTGTAGGTATCTACCTATAATAATATATTATGCTTGTTTATGTCTAATGTGCAGATGTAACGTTAGTACTCGTAGGTTGCTATGTGCTTAAAATTATAGCCAACAAAATTATATAAACATTATGTAGGTACCTACTTACGTTTCAAAGTTTATATTATTCTTCTATTCAGCAAAATTTAAAACTAACAGCGAGTCGAGTAGGTCTAGTAACAGTTTCTACGGCAGCCAATGTTATGGTACAGACGCCAGCACATCAAGGTACTACAATCTGTCAAATTTCTTTAACAGATTTTCAACTTTATCGCTAAAGAAATAAGGTTCAAGGTTGATTGGGAAAATGTGACGTTCTGCGAATAAACTGTTGGTCGGTCGGTGTATTATACACCTACTTATTTGATAATTTACCGACAAAGACGCCGCGGTTTGCATCAAGTGTATCACAGCATTTGACACTGTTTGAGCGCCGCTCGCCGCATTCGCCGACAAAGAGTACGGACAGAGGCACACAAAATTGTTACCTATTTTGGTAGGGTTGGTACAGGAGGATAAAATTAAATGACCTTGAAGATGTCTCAGCAGAAAGTAGGTATAAATTGAATGCTCTGAGTTTCTTGTATAAATACATTCAACACTGGCTCGAATTCGAACACCACAGCGTTTAAAGCTGTCGGGCGAGATGATAATTAATAACTAAGTAGGTATTGCATCTATTGAATTACGAATAGTTTGATTACGAAATAATCATTGTTAATATCGGTAATTGATAGATAGTGAGTGATATACCTAGGTACTAAAATGTGAGCAGCAAGATTGAAAATTGATATTCAAAGGTCGAGGAATGAGTTTGACCTTGAAAAAGTCATTTTTTTTTTAAATAATTCCACGACCTTTATGAACTTGGAGGGTTGTATTGATGATTTTGATGATTATAATTCTGTAACTACATACGTCTTACAGCGCGAATCATAATCTAAAATCTAAACTAACGTGTTCAATAAATAGCAATAGGCTAGTAGGTATTTGCAAGACTTGCAAGACTTGCGAGACTCTTGCTGCAAGACCAAGACCAAGACCAAGACTGAGAGCGCAATACCAAGACCAAGACCAAGACCAGGTGTATTGACGCAAGACCAAGACCAAGACTGGCCTAAGTCTCGTCTTGGTCTTGCATTTGGGCAACACTAGTTGCGGACTGTGCTGAGCAAAGGCGAGATCTCGCGACGATTTGAGCGAGCTGCACTACCCTGCAGCTGTTGTTTTCTACTCTCCCGCTTCGATTGCCCGCTCCGCTTCCCACTTTTGTATTATTTTTTAAACTAGTTCGCAAATCCCTGTCCACTGAAGCGGAGCAGAGATTTTATGCAATTCCATTGGTTAATATTAGCACAGCTCTGCTCCGCTTTTCTTCTCTTCGCTCCAGTGGACAGTCAGCCTTAACTACCTACTCCGGCGCGACCCAAAGTTTAGTCCAAAAAGCAACCTCACATATTATTCTTTGAATTTAAATTGAATACAAAATAGATTTGCATAAAATAATGTGTCAGAACTTAATATTTTAAATACTGAGAGAAATAGTGAGTCATCATGATCTTAATAGCCAGCTCAATAATAGATAACAGGTTCATAATAATAAACATAAATCCCCCGTCTAAGTTCGCTTGTTATAACGGTCGACTACGTAATCGACTTCAAAAAAGGAGGAGATTCTCAATTCGACTGTATTTTTTTTTAAAGCTGGTGCGGCTCATGTGGTCCCATGTCCCATGTCCCATTGTGGACGACACGGTTGGCGCAGTGGTTGAGCGATCGGCTGCTGCGCTGCGTGTCGCGGGTTCGATTCCCGCACGGAACAAATATTTGTATGACCTGCAGATAGTTGTTCCGGGTCTGGGTGTCTTGTGTATGTGAGTATACATGTTTGTGAACGCACCCACGATACAGGAGTAATTCCTAGTGTGGGGCATCATTTAAAAAAAAAAACAAAAAAAAAACCACTTCACAACATAACATCACGCTGATGCGCTCTGAAGGGGTACACAGATTTGTAAAGTTCACCCTGCTACTCCCTAATTTCACCCTTCTGGTTTTGTTTCTTCGTTTTTTGACAACGACTTTCGAAATTAATGTTATTTTAACATTTTTTTTTTTTTTGGAAGTTGGTTCATTACCTGAATTTTCGACTTTTTTTTCGAAATTGCGAATTTGCAGTTACGAAAACGCAATGAATATCAAACGTATCCGACAAGTACCTACGTGGCTTAGAGCGACGGGGCGGGGTTTAACTCCACTTGTCTTTTTTTTGTGTGGTGGGAAATAAAAAATAGTTTTATTTTTCATACCTAAAAATAAAAGTCGTTTCCCAGCAATAATTTTTGCGCAATACTTCTTTGTTAGACATACAGTATGGGTAGTTAATGGCTCTGTGATGTTTCCTTTTACACCCTGTATACTAAAACCTCCCTTGAAAATATGCGTTTAAAAAACGAAAACCCCATCCAAATAGGATCAGTAGTTTTCGACAAAATAATGGACAAACAAGCATACATACATACGTACGGGTCGATACAGAACCTGATTTTTTTTAAGTTGGTTAAATACAACCAACTTCCATTTAAAAAAAAACACAAAAAAATGCAAAATAACTTTAATTTCGGAAGTCGATGTCTAATAATGAAGAAACAAAATTAGAAACACCGACTTCCGAAATTAAAGTTATTTTGCATTTTTTTGTTGTTTTTATGGAAGTCGGTTGTATTTTTTTTTATAAGTTTTGAAACGTTTTTGTTCGTTAAACCGAGAACTCATATTATGTTGTAAAGAAATTTATTCTTCCACCGGCGCTAGCCAGGGTATCATGCCATATAATATCTCTGACGCTAGTCAGAGATATTATATGGCATGATACCCTAGTTACCAATCTTCGGGTTTTTTCGCATGTGTGTGGTTTGTTTGTAGTAAATAAGAGTCCTTAGATTTGGTCTTCACATTATATATCACATTTATTGTCAACACTGCATAACACCAGATAGCAGTAAGTACACAGAAAATTGTATGTTGAACTTACAATTTATGATGAATCACTTTTACCCTATCGTTCGAAGATCGAAGATTAAGGTCCAGTGAAGAGATCCACAAGCAATATCTAAGCCGTGGTCATCTAATCATGGTCATCTCTCGACACGTGGACGTTGGTGTTCGGAACCCTTTGCTAAGACCGCATTGTTCTTCCAAAATAATGTACTCGTAGTTTATGATCCGACCATTTTATAAAGTTTTATTCTTATATTATTAAAGGTAAAGTAGGAACCCTGCCAACAAGAGAAAGATTCGGTAAGACTCATAAATGCCACGCTTGATTTAGCAATATTACAGAAAATCCCAAATAGAGTACTTACATTGTCCTACATTCTTATGCTTACAGCATTTGAACTTGTCTCTGGTCCCTTTTACACCTCGAGCCATCATTAGGTGCTTTTAAGAAGTTTTTTCCAATAAATAAAATTTTATAGGCAGACTTTCTCTCTAGATCAAGTTGGAAAAAGAAAAACGTCAAACGACAATCTGTCATCTGTCAACTCGCAAAATAACGCTCCATTCCACGAATCTAAATTTATTCTATTTTTAAGTGTTACAATGTTTATAATAAAGCCCCCTTCTTAGCCCACATGTTATAACGAGCGACAACGGAACCTTACACTGCGCGTGGCTTGACCTGGGTATTGTCAGAGTTTTCATTCATTGTTCTATTGTCGTCTTCATCATATTATTGTAAAGAAAGTTCGAATTGTGTGAGTTTGTGTATTAATACCGACTGACTTTTAAAACACCAACCAACATTTTTCATTTATTAATTATCAATCAAAGATATAATAGGGTAGATTCCTAAAAAAATCAATTCGGTCTGTCAGTAAGGCTGGTTTTCCTCTCACGCGGACCGTCGGCGCTGACGGCCCAATATTTTATTTATTAGGGACAAAATAATAAATAATAAAAGTATGTATGATTGTCCTTTTTTTGGGTTGGGAAATCATCCAATGACATCCCCGCTCTGGGTGGAGCTAGGGCGTGTCAGGCTTTTACTGACTAAAACCCACCCTGTTCTTTCCTTGCCTGAGTGCCCAGGGGCGCAGTACCTGTTGCGAATTTATCCTCGACCCCTTGGCATCCTATCGGCGATGATGGGCCCCGTCAGTGGTGGCTGAAATCTCTTTGAGGCGCGCGTGGAACACTACGCGCCGTCGACTCAAGGGCCTAGTGCTGATCGGACGGCGAGCTACCCATTACTCGCCGTCCGCATTGTCCTAGGAGCGTTTCAGAATTATGCGTAGCTGTCAGCGCCGACGGTCAGCCGTAGAGGAAAACTAGCCTTAGATAACCAAACGACGCGGACGAGACGCTGCGTGTCGTAGCACTCTCGTAGCGAATCGCGTAGCGTTGTCGGTAGCAAGCGAGTTCAATTGTTTTCCCATCTCAAAACTGCCCAACGCGCCAAACGAAGTTTTCACTTCAAAACTGCCCAACGCGCCAAACGAAGTTTTCACTTCAAAACTGCCCAACGCGCCAAACGAAGTTTTCACTTCAAAACTCCCCAACGCGCCAAACGAAGTTTTCACTTCAAAAAATTCTACACGTGTTTTTTCTTCTGTCACATAAACAAAAACATGATAAATCACTGATATTTTGTGAAAATGCATTAAATAACTACATTTTTTACCACCTTTTGTTTACATTCTGGAACGTTTTTAAATGAACTAGCGACCCGCCCTAACGACCCGCCCTAGCTTCGCACGGGTACAAATTATATACCTACTAAAACCTTCATCAAGAATCACTCTATCTATTGGTGAAACCGCATAAAAATCCATTCAGCAGTTTTTGAATTTATCGCGATCAAACAGACAGACACGGCGGGGGACTTTGTTTTCAATCGACTTTAAAAATTCTCCTCCTCCTAAGGAGGAGAATTCTACTGTATTTTTTTTTAATGAAAATTTCTTTAGGCGCGTTGGGCATTTTTGAGATGGGAAAAAACTATTGAACTCGCGCGACACCGACACCGCTACGAGTGCTACGACGCGTAGCACACAGTTTTCACTTCTATCAGCAGTCCCCATGACTACTACCTATTTTTTTTTATGTGTGTTACCTACCTCAGAACTTTTTCTAGGTGAACCGATTATTTGAAAGCTGGTGCTTCTTATGTGGTCTCATTTAAATATGAATTATCCTTAACCCGTCGCACGCCCAATTAGCAGACACAATAGATTTTAATTGTTATCTGCATACCTTTTTTTTTCTTTTCTCTGCACATTTGCCCCCCTAGCCAAATAACTTTTATAATAGCGCTAATGCTAACGCTTCGTGCAAAATGTATGGCAACGTCATTACCTGCGGAGATAACTGTCACGTGACTCACGCCCAGTAATGTCGTTGCCATACATTTGGACGAAGTGTTAGCGTTAGCGCTATTATAAAAGTTATTTGGCTAGGGGGGCAGGTGTTTTAAACGTGGCTGGAGAGGCACCACGGCGTCCTCACCTTCCGCCTGACGCAGGTTCTCACCGTACACGGAAGTTTCGGGAGGTTCCTGTGTAGGATAAGGCGGAGGGAAACGCCCGAATGTCCCCACTGTGAGGATCGCCCAGAGGACACGGTGGACACGTGCAGGCGATCGGTGGCAGCGACCTCTCGCGCCCGGCTGGTCCAGGCCATGGTACGGAACGAGAGGGAATAGAAAGCAAACTGCTCCTTCTGCGAAGCAGTAATGCTCGCGAAGGAGGAGGCGGAACGGGTGAGGGAGAGGCTGCAACAACAGCCTCGCCCTCACGCCCTCAGCAGCAGCCGCCGCAGGAGACGCTAGGGGCTTCCGGCGCTGCGAGACGATCTCCGGCCACCGTAGACCCGGGCCTGCGGATGGCGAGTAATGGGTAGCTCGTCCAATCAGCAACAGGCCCGAGAGTCGACGGCGCGTATAGTGTTCCAAGCGCGCCTCAAAGAGTTGTCAGCATACATGACGGGACCCGTCATGGCCGCTGCCTGCCTAGAGGTTGAGGATAAATTCGAAAGAGTTACCTCGCCCCTGGGCATTCAGGGCATGGCAGGAACAGGGGTGGGTTTTAGTCAGTAAGAGTCTGACAAGCCCTACGATAAAAGCATCTACATACCAAAATCAAAATCGGTCCAGCCGTTTGAGCGTGAAGAAATAACAAACATACAAACACACACTCACAAACTTTCTCCTTTATTATATTAGTATGATATAGTGATATGACGTGACTGAGTATGGTCGAGAATAATTGATGCCAACCACTTCGAAGATTTCAGTCATTTACCAACGTTTTCTATGTTTGCAGGTACGAGTCGTTAGCCGGACATATGGTTAAGTTCGGTGCTGCTGCTGATTGTTGCGACGTTGAGACGGTGGGCGCCGCCTGCCTCTGTGCTGATAGGTTATCTGTGTGCTACGTGAATAGCCCCGAAGACAGGTCAAACAAGAAGCTTTACCATGTTTAGAAAGCGCAAAGGGACGTCAGGGATTTGTGGACAGCTGTATGAATCAAAACTCATAAGCTTGATATATTTTAGAGCAATTCACGACAACAGAATTTCAGAGTTTCAACTAGCTTCAAATATTGACAATATTGGCGCTTTTGACGATATTTGTTTCAAAACGAAAGTGGAAGGGCTCGAAAAACCTCTATTGGTCTTCATACAAGCTAAACATAAAGAAAACGAGAAACAAACACTAACAGTCGATTTGGCCACATACTTTGGCAGTTTCCTAAAAATACGGCATACTTTCGAATCCTATGATAACAACTCGTTATTAAACGGTGCGTTTGATAAAACAGAATGTTTGTTCGTTATATACACGACTGCGAGAGACGAATATAGTAATAAATCAAAAATCAAAAGTAGCTTTAACTCTATTCTGGATGATTTAATTGATACGGGCGGTACGGCCAAGCAACCTGATAGACACGAAGAGAATGTAGAAGTTTTAAGCAAAATAGCTGTAGAAAATCAAATAATCTCACTGGCAGAACGAATAGCTAAGTTAATTATGGGTGAAGAGAATTTTAAAATGTTATCTGATGAGCTCATCCAAAGATATCATGTCATTCTGGCGAAAAAAGTAGTTGATGTCTCGGAGATTAAACCTGATGGACTACGGATTGCATTCTTTCGTAATGAATTCTTTGACACAAATGAAGAATACTTAATTTTATTCAAAAATGTACTGTACAAAGAGATTCTTAAAAGAAGAAAAATAAAACCCGTTGATGTTACGAATTTGCTATCAGACTTCTTAGCTGAGCCTGATGCTTCAAAACTGAGCAAACTAATAGGAATAGTATTAACTTATGACAATGGCCAGCTACATATCATTAAAAAATATACAAAAGACTTCAACCAACAAGCTTTAAATCAGGTATGTATTTCACAATTGACTGTTACCCAAGCAATTGAACTGGCTGCAAAAGAAATCTTATCATCTCTGGAGTTTAAAGTCCCAGCTGGGTTCGGAAATAAAGATATAATAATAAGAGGTTGCGATGAGAAAATAGAGAAAAGAATTAATCATTTGACTTCAAGAATCAAAGATTTGTTAGACAAGAGCAAACCCAGTTACATAGTCACTATAGATGACTCTTTAGAAAAGGGATTATTTCAGCTGAACGGAGGTATAGCTGGTGCCATCGGAAATATATTTGTGCTTGATGATGAAACAAACATGATGAAGGTAACACATGAATGGGAATCACTAGAAGATACTTCTAAAAGGCTTTATAAAAAAATAATTAAAGAAATCCACAACTTTCACGAATACAAATTTATTTTTAATATTTATAAGTTTCCTAAACTTTCATTTGCCCGTAGCGATTATGAAGAGAATTTAGCGAATGATTTTTTAAACAAACTGATACTTTACTCTAACCAAGCTAATGAGAAGGATGTAGAGAACATTTTAAAAAGCGAAATTGAAGAATATCAGCATGACCACGCAAACTACTTTCAAGCTAAAACTGACGCCATATTTTCAAAATATCACGACGATATACAGAAATGGTGGATGCAATCAAATGAGGTAGTATATCTTACAAAAAACAATAACAGATTTGAAAATGCCATACAAAATATTGTTAAAGACCCACTGATGAGCTTAATAAAAGTAACGTATATGAGCAAAATTAAACATTATAAATATGCATTCACTGAAGACGCTGTGAAGTCCTTGAAACTGCAGGGTCAGCGTTCGACTGTTATCATCACAGAGAACAGCATATTGACTGTTGTGAAAGTGATGCAATATTTAAGGAATAAAGAACACAATGTGCTAGATCTAGAATATATTTTAGATCTACCAACAAACGATCGTAGTGCATTACGAAGAGAGTTGCAAAATACAAATGAAGACAACTTTCTAATTATTGTGTGCGATACAGTACAAAATTCGAGAAACGCAAAGAAAACTTTAGAAAACATCTCAGAAGCTGTTCAAAACAAAAAAACAATAGTTATTACGAACGAAATGTCACTTGCAGTATTAAAGAAATATTTTCCAAGAGCTGATCATATAGTACGCGATGAAAAGTGTAGTCTCATTAATATGAGTGAAGAGTCACAGAAGAGTATCTTGGATAGTGCTAGAGTAGTGTTTCAAGGCCTAGAAGTAAAATTAAGTTTAATAGTCGATGGCAAAACACTGGCATACGTGAAAGGAGATGTTTTGAATAAAATAATCGGTAAAGACATCATTGTAGTTAGTGAATTAGCTGTCAATAAAACATTTGAAGATACAAAACACTTATATGTTGACAGATCCGTTACGAGGGCGGGACATATCAGAGAAGTTAGAACTCTATATGATATATCAGACGATGTTGTGCTTCTAACAGCAGATCCCGGAATGGGCAAGTCAACTCTACTTAGCCACTTATCACTTAAAACAAAAGAAGTCAACCCAGAAGTTTGGATTGTAAGGATAAATTTATTGAAATACTCGAGAGATTTCTGCAAGTGGAAAGACGATGAAACAACCATAGATACATCAGAGACTTTAAAGTTTGTGTGCCAAGTTATACTTCGCAAGAAAATAAATCTTAGCGAAGAAAGTAAAGTAGAGATTGTGTTGGAAGAACTAAACGATGTTATGTACCTGAAACATTGTACAGGCGACCAGTGGACCGTGTTCGAGTTAAAATTATTTCTAAATTTTTATTATAAAGGAAATGTTATATTCCTATTCGATGGTTTTGATGAAATCTGTCCACAATATACAAATGTGGTTATGAAATGTATCAAAACTCTAAGAAATAACACTCGAAAGCAGAGAATCTGGATCACGAGCAGGTCGTATAAAGAAGTAAAAACTATTTTGCAGAACGAGTTTGGGACAGCTTACGAAATAAATAACTTCTCATATATAGAAATAAGACTATTTTTAGAAACATTTTGGAAATTCAATTTGAGATTAGATGAGTTAAACAGTGCACAACTCGAAAGTGTAAAGAGCTTTATTGAATACGTTTGTACATTGAAAGACATAAAACCAAGTTTATTTGTGATGCCACTACACAGAGTATATTTCAGTGCAGCCTATTATTTGATTAATGAAATTAAGTTCACGTACATTCCTTTATGGACAAGCAACAAAAATTATAATGATTATATTCAGATTATGGAAATAGTGCGATATAAATCCGATATCGTCAACGATAGCATTGATGGGAATCCTTTTCATCTGTCACTAGCAGCTGGTTTTGTCGTAGAGCAATTAAAAAGAATAACTAAAAATACATGGAATCTAGAGTTAAACAGTTTTGTCTTCTACGAGCGATTTTTGGAAACTAAGATGAAAACAATACGGTTCCAAGAGAAGAACGAAATGAACATTTATTATCCGGATATTATTTATACTTACGACAAGGAATTAGCAGATTTTATTTTAAAGCACAAAAAATTGGCGGCCTATGCCATTTTTTGTGATTGGCCATGGCAAAACACTAAATATGGCATGAGTAGTGTAAAATTATTGTTAAGCATGGAAGACTTGAAAGAGATGATAAAATTTATACGAAATGGAGGAGACAAGACGGGTCTTATATCCTCTTCTGAAGTAAACAGATACCCCATAGTCATTCACACGACATTCATACACAGGACATTCACTGATTACTTGGCAGTTGAATATGTTTCTGATTGTTTGAAAAATGAAAATAGAAATGAAAAACAAAAATGGATGGATTTCATATTTAATGTGATATTTTCTCCGAAAATCCAATGTTCGCACGTGCACGTTATTTTAGATCATAAAATAAAAGTTGACAAGACATTGATGACTATTTTCGAGGATAATAAAAATGAGATTTTTAATTTGATAATGGAACAAGGGCGGATTTATTCAGATTATATTGACGATGTCAAAAATGATTACCCCGGGCCGTATCAGCATTGGGCTTTAGTATACTCTGTGTACGAACAGCTACCTAACTTCATGTTATTTTTCGTTAAAATACTCGAATGTCACATAAACAAGAATAATTTGAACGATTTTCTTGACATTGTTAAAAGATCCCAGCTGTTATTATTAGCTAATAAGTATAAAAGCAATGCATTGATGATGTTTGTGTTCGATATTGTTAGAAAAATTGATAAATCAAAATTGTATTCTGTACTGCATAATAATTTTTCTTATCTATCTCATTCTACTATATCTACATTTGTTGAATTGAGTAGTCAAGAAATAGTCGATCATATAGCCATAGATGAAGCTTATGAAGAACCAGCATGGTCAGAAAGATTATTATGAAGACTCAACAAAAATTGTTCTAAAAGATCTATTAAAAAAAAGTGCAAAATAACTTTAATTTCGGAAGTCGGTGTTCCTGTTTTGTGTCTTCGTTTTTTGACACCGACTTCCGAAATTAAAGTTATTTTGCACTTTTTTTGGAAGTCGGTTCTATTTTTTTTGTAAAAAAGTTTTTTATTTTTCAATTTTTAGTTGTGGTTCCCCATTAAACTGTTTTAACAATAAAATTCATAGACACACGATAGCAGCAATCGCGGTTGATTTGCTGTCAATTTTTGAAGAGTTCCATTGTCTGTCTCCGAAACCCATCATCAGATCTTTTTTAAATTTAAATGGGACCATTTCGGAATAAACCCCTTTCGAACAAAAAAAGAATTTTGCAAATCCGTCAATATATGACGGAGTTATGCCCGAACATACAAAAAAAAAAAAAAAATACAAACATCCGAATTGATAACCTCCTCCTTTTTCGAAGTCGGTTAAAAAAGAGATATTATAAAGCACAAACGCGTGCGCAAATACAGGTGCATTCTCTGTTCCTTTACTCTCTCTCTCTTTGTTTTATTATTATTATAGACCGGGGAGCGCCCCGGTCGTGTTAGATTGCCATCCCATCGGACATCTCTATCAGGCGCAGGACCAACGACTTTACGCGCTTTCCGAGGCACGGGGGTGTCACACCATCAATTTCCTAACGCCGGGCTGCTGCTGAGACATTTTTAAGGAAAATCAAACATCACTTTTTGTCCGAGACGGGAATTGAACCCTAGACGCAATCACCGCTGGGACCAAGAGTACAACGAAGCCTCGATGATTTGTAGAAAGAGGTTGACAACTGAGATGACGAGTAACAAAGTTGTATGGAAGAAAAAAATCATGTTGCACCGACCCCAAATGATTTGGGATATAAGCGTAAGAGAATTGTGGTTGTCTGATTTACGTTTGTTACCTAACCGCCACTTGTCACTAATGTTTGAATCACATTTATCAGCATCGATTTACAATTTATTGCTGCTAAAATAGACCTTCCTGGCCGTGTAGAATCCTTTTTTTTTATTGTTTATAGGCACGCGTTTGACCACTATCTCACCTGATGGTAAGCGACGATGTGGTCGAAGATGGAGCACACTTGCTCAGAAGTAACCTATTTACTCTTGACTGAAACACAGTGTTGTAGTTATCAGGAAACAAAGACTCCGGCAGGGAATTCCACTCCCTAGCTATGTGTGGTGGTGGTGGCACATTGCCGTACGTCTTGTGGTCCGTTGATGGAACGGGCTTGGCGGAATCAAATAATGCAATTCCGTCGCACACTCCCCAAAATGTAACCGATAGAAAACCGAAAGGCTTGCAACTCGGCGTCTATGTTCAAGACTTTGGAGCTTCGACTCGTCGAGCTCATCATTGCCGATGATCCTCTTGGCTCGTTTCTCAATTGTCTCAAGGGCATCAAGCTGGTATCTGGCAGATCCGTCCCAAAGATGCGAGCAGTACTCCATACACGATCGAACTTGCGCTTGATAATTGTTTGAGCAGCTGTTCCGGCGTGAAGTACCGTCTCACCTTTGCGAGGATTTGCCTCTATGAAGGGACCAAAATTGAGGGTAAATTTCAACGTAACACCAAGAAGATCAAGTTGGTCGGTTATTGGCACGGTTACACCGCGGAAAGATGGAGCCAGGTCAAATTGGCTCCTTTTAGCGGAAAAAAGACACACCTGGGCTGGGTCTTAGCAGCATTGAATCTAACCAGATTGGCATCGCCCCATTCTGAAACAGCCTGTAAGGACAAGTTCAAGTGCTGACCCTTAGCCTCTCGGAGAGACCGGACCTGAGACCCACCAGCTCGTGCATCAGACACGTATCTCTCGGCAACAGTGCTGTCGTCTGCAAAAACCATGTTGCCGAAAGCACCGACTCCTAAGGAACACCGGCATGAATAGCCAGCAGTCCGAACGAGCAGCCATCTATGACCACTCGGATAGACCGATCCCTCGGGAAATTTGCAATCCAATCTTTTTAGGGTTCCGTACCCGAAGGGTAACCAACGGAACCCTTTTACTATGCCTTCGCTTTTTTTTTGTCCGTCCGTTGCTGTAACGTATCTCACGATCCGTAAATAGCTACACAGTTGAAATTTTCACAGAGTGCTGTAACTGTCTACCTACTCGTATTACCTACCGATCATGAGTCTATGCTAAAAAAAACCTCTTTTTCAGTTTATGGTACGGAACCCTTCGTTTTGTTTTATTAGGGTTGGATGGAAGGGCTATTTTGAAAGACTGATGAATGATGAAAATATCTGGAGTGGTGCTGTAGAGAATAAACCAATGAATGACGGGGTTAGTGAGAATGGTCAGTGTGGATGATGTGAGAATAGCAGTGAATGGATTAGTAAGGCAATTGGTCCAGACGGAATACCAATTGAAGTGTGGAAGTAATTACGGATAGATGGATGGACGTGGTTAGCTTTGTTCTTCAATAAGTTGTTGCTGGAAGAAGCTGTACCTGATGAACGGTGCAACAGTTTGTTGGTGACCATCTTCAAGAACAAAGGTGAAGTGCTGGAGTGCAACAACTATAGAGGAATAAAGCTAATGTCACATAGAATGAAAGCTTGGGAAAAAGTTATTGAAAAGCGGCTGAGAGAAGAGAGTGAAATCTCACAGAACCAGTTTGGTTTTATGCCTGGCGGATAGCAAAAAATACAGAGCTGTGCATATAAACTTGCAGATGGTGTTCGTTGACGTCGAACAGGCATATGACCGGGTGCCTCGTGAGGTTTTGTGGTGGGCCCTTAAGGAGAAAGATGTGCCTGGGAAGTATGTGCATTTGATCCGAGCAATGTACAGTCGATGCAGTACCCAAGTACAGTCTGCAGTGGGCACCACTGACAGCTTCAGTGTAGCAATCGGTTTGCACCAGGGGTCGGCCCTCAGCCCTTACCTCTTCCTGACGATAATTAACGCTCTGATGTCGGACATCCAGGAAGAGGCTCCCTGGTGTATGCTGTTTGCTGATGGCATTGTGCTGGTTGCCGAAAGTGGCTTAGAGGTCCAGATCAGATTGGCCTGAAATTGAGCAGAACCAAAACAGAACACCTGTTCTGCGATTTCGGCGTCTCACCAGTCCTGTGGCTATAGCTCTCACCGGAACGCCTATACCGATCAGCTCCTCAGGTCGCTAGTCCAGGTGGATGGCGATATAGACCAAGACGTAACACACAGGATCAACACAGGGTGGATGAAATGGCGACAGGTCAATGGAACAACTTGCTGACCGACGGATGCCCCTCAAGCTAAAAGAGAAAATCTATAAGTCGTGATTAGACCTGTCGTACTGTATAGATCAGAATGTTGGGCTGTGAAAAAATCGGATGAAAAAAGATTGCATGTGGCGGAGATGAGAATGTTGAGATGTAGATAATGGATAAAGTAAGAAATGAGTACATTAGAGGTAGTTTAAAAGTGGCACCAGTCACAGAAAAGTTGAAAGGGAACCGCTTATCTTGGTATGGTCATGTGAAGAGAAGGGATGAAACACATGTAACTAAAAGATTTATGAATATAAATGTGGATGGATGGAGAGGGAGAGGGAGGTCAAAGAAAAGATGGATGGATTGTGTGAGAAGTGATATGAAAGAAAAGTGAGTTAGTGATAGCGTGATGGCTGACTGGACAGAATAGAAGAAAAAAACGTTTTGCGGCAACCCCAAGTAATATGGAATATGGGCAGGAAGATGATGGTACGGAACCCTTCGTGCGCGAGTCCGACTCGCACTTGGCTGGTTTTTGTGTATTTACTCTGTACTTTGTCATGGACTGTTGCCAAATAAATGTTATTCTTTCTACTTAACAATACATCACTGTGAGACTGCATTTAGTTTTATTGTCTTCCATGAACCTTAACAGCTATATCTTAGTTTTGTAATGCTCGTTTTGACCTACACCTAAATGTAATATTTTTCTATATTGTGTAGTGCAAGTCAAAGCGCCATTAGCATGTAAATAAGATGTAGTCTAGTTGGCAGTGTTAGTAATAAAATAGTCAGTAAACCCTTATAATTGATACCCATAATGATATGGGTGTCTAATGAAAGGGTTTATGCTGCGATGAGATTGCGGACTCGTTATTTTTTATGCATTCCGCAATACAGGCTCTGCCTAGTTCTGCTACAGATGGCTACACCACTTTTTTTGACCTAAATTAGCCTGCTAAAATATTTTGTAATTTATGTCTAAAGCCTCGTATTCATGATAAACATTTGTTTAGCAACAGTTGATCAACGTTGTTGATGAACGGCGAGAATGCTGCTGGAAACTTTGTTTAAATCAATATGGGTTGTCTACACACGCCAGTCTGCATTAAAATGTTGCCCGAGGAAGTAGTGTTGTTGTGTTCTCTGTATCTGATGTGATGACACGACTGCCATGTTTATAATCAGGTGCAAACACGTCCACACACGTCAACATTTGTTGATAAACTCATGTTTTCGCTCGCCGGGCGTCAACTCTGCAACATGGCGTGATCAACTCCGCAACACAAGTGTTGCCCGCAATATGTTGACAGCAACTCGGCAACATGTTTATGCAACCATGTTGCTTAACAAATGTTTACCATGAATACGAGGCTTAAGTTTCTATAAATAAACATAATTATTATTATTCCCTCATGGGAATGCATCCGCCTATATCCGCATAATGTGTCCGCCATCTTTGGGCGTCCGCCATTTTGGATTTGAAATGCTTTATAGCTAACCATGCATTGTCATTTAAACTAAATCAGCTCAATCGAAAACCGGGAATTGGGTCCAATTTAACTTCTAAGATATTTGGTTAGTTAGTTACAGGTGAATCTATAAAAAACGCGTTAAATATGCGGTAAGGTTTCATTTAAATTAGTCCTTCAGTTTCACTTGTTACTGCAGTAGTCTATGTACGTAATTTATTTATACCCAGAAATAACGTTGACAAGAGGTTTTACGTATTATTTTATCAATTTTATAAGTGAATTAAATAAGGTTATACACTTCGCCAGCGACTTCGTCCGCGTGGATTTCAAAAAAATATCACCTATGATACTCACAAATAACTTGGCTTTCTATTGATAAAAGAATTTTCAAAATTGGTTCAGTAGATCCAGAGATTACCCCCTACAACCTCACAAACTTTACCTCTTTATAATATTATAGTATAGACAAAGATATAATATACACTTTATTTTATACAAGTGTAGGATTCTATCAAAATATTAAATGAGCTAGGACAAATAGAGATACAGGCTAGCAAATGAGTTCAAGGATAGCTAAGAAAACTGTTCAAGGAATAATACTCACATTAAAAATTATTATTTATTTTATTATTATTAGAATTATTTTCTACACAAGGAGTAGAGTCGTCTCAAAAACCTTATTTATTACTTTATATATATATATATATTTATTGGTTTATTATATTTTAAATATATATGTATGTTTATTATTAATATATATATTTTCGTTCACGTTTTTTTTTAATATTTCTGCTTAGTGTTGCTTTGTTTGTTTTTTTTTTTATGCACCTGCCATATTATCTCTCCACCACCCTTGGTTGACTGGTAGAGAATGCCTAAGGCATTAAGTCCGCCTTTGTACTTTAGTTGCATGAAGTGTAAATAAATAAATAAAAATCACACAACTGTTTATTTTCTCCAAATACTTATGGTTACCAGTGCTCCAAGTCAGAATCTTCATGCCCAAGCTACCTACTCAGACCCATGAAAATGCTTTCTTTTTCCCCGTTATTCAAAACTCCCGGTCGAACACTCGAATTCTTTTCAAAGTTGCCACATAAAATTAGCTTAAAAACTAAAACAGATCCCTATTTGTCTTCAAAATTTTCTACAATTTTGCGCACTTCCTCCACAGATATTTTGTCCCACACCCGTGTTGAAGAGTTGCTTTTAGCTCATCAAGACTTCTATGAAGCGTAGCACAGGACCTTGTTTCTAAGATAGACCATAAACTGTAATCCATCGGATTCAGATCAGGCGAGTATGGTGGATATTCTTTGGAGCTGATGCAACCAGGAAAATTGTCTTTGCACCACTGTTGAAGACTTAAGGCCCTGTAAGCTGGAGCAGAGTCTTGTTGAAACATCCATGGACGGTTACCAAAGTGCTGTTGACTAAATGGAAGAAGCACATTTTTAATAATGTCTCATCGGTAGTTTTCTTGGTTAATTTTGATACCTTTTTCTACAAAAACTAGGGAAGTTTTGCCAGTGGCGCAAATTACACCCCAAACCATAACCGGTTTCAGCGTTTTGGCGATGTGGAATAAATGCAGCAGTTTCAGGACGAGTGGAAGACCAGATGCTGTCTTCATTTCGTTTCGGTGGTACATCGTGTAATTTGGGTGATTATGGGCTTGTTCTATCGAAAATAATTAATAATAATAATAATAAATAAAGTTTATTTAACAATAATTACAGAAATGTACACAAGTAGGTATATCTAACCAGTAGACTTTTTGTAGGCATTACAGTGTGTTGCAAAATTTCTGTACATAATTATAGTAGCCCTGCCTCTTAAACAAGGCTGGGCGTATAGGGGTAAATGTATGTTTGAAAGTGTGCATTCTTTGATTTAGGCGATGTAAGTGAGTAAAGACTCCGTGTAGGAATAGTCCTTCTGTAGTAGCCACTCTGTTACTCTATGTTTTACTGTGTATGAATTTAAATCTAGAATTTTTAGTTGTTTGTGAACTTTTTTGTAAATGTGTGCACTTATGGTATAAAACTGGTGCTGTGCGAAAGTAGTTTTGTGTTGAGTACCCGGAAAAACACATGGGAATACATATGTTCGCTTGTTTGGGTCGGACTTAGGAAGACTGGTGTGCTTTCTGAGAATCGATCTAAGCACAAAGAGTTGGCGAACCGAGAGGACCTTGCAGTCAGAGTAGAGTTCAGTTGTTATGTATCTATAGGGCTTTCTTGACATAACTTTAAGTATCGCTCTTTGCGCTCTCTCCACTCTAAGAAGAATAGTCTTTGATGTACCGCCCCAAACAGCAATACAACGATGCGATAGGCGGCAGCGACCTCTCGCGCCGTGCCCTGGTTCAGGCCATGGTACGGAGCGAGAGGGAATGGGGAGCCGTCTCCTCCTTCTGCGAAGCAGTAATGCTCGCGAAGAGGGAGGCGGCACACGTTAGGGAGACTCAACAACGGCAGAGTCGCCCTAGCACCCTCAGCCGCAGCCGCCGCAGGAGACGCCAGGGGTTGCGAGACGATCTCCGGCCACCGTAGACCCGGGCCTGCGGACGGCGAGTAGTGGGTAACTCGCCGTCCGATCAGCACCAGGCCCGTGAGTCGACGGCGCGTAGTGTTCCACGCGCGCCTCAAAGAGTTGCCAGCAAAAGGACGGGGCCTGCCACGGCCAATGCCTGCCCGGGGGTTGAGGATAAATTCGAAAGAGTTACCTCGCCCCTGGGCATGTAGGGCAGGGAGGAACAGGGGTGAGTTTTACTCAGTAAGATTCTGACACGCCCTTCCGCTCCACCCTAGAGCGGAAGAAGTCATAAGATGATTTCCCACCCCCCAAAAAAAAAAAAAACAGCAATACAATAACCAATGACCGATTTACACAGAGCGTAGTACACCATTTTCAGCGTGTCAGCGTTAGCCGACTGTCTGAGAGACTTGAAAATATGAATCAAGCGCATCGATCTGGTGGTGAGGGCATCAATTTGTTTATCTCATCTTAGACCATCGTCTATCTGTACTCCCAGGTACCTTGCACTATCTGTTCTAGTGAGTGTTGGGCATAAGCCAGGTTCTAAGTGGGTTGAGCATGTGTGAGCAGTTATATAAAAGGTGTCTGGCGGTGTGGTATTACGACGTGTTGCAAAAGGAATGTAGGTGGTTTTCTGTAGGTTAAGTGTGAGAAGATTTGAGTTAAGCCATTCCTTTACTTGAGCCAGAGCCACTTCTGCTTTTGTTTTTACTATATCCCAAGTAAGTCTTTGCACTAGAATCGCAGTGTCATCTGCATACGCATATACATTACAGTCAGGAAGACTCATCCTGCACAGATCGTTGACGTAAATTACGAATAATGTTGGACCCAGGATACTTCCTTGAGGAACGCCATATGGAACTGATTCTTCGTCGCTAAGGTACGCGTCAATTTTAACACATTGAGTACGGTTGTGAAGGTAATCTTTAAAAATGTCAAGTAATATGCCACGTACACCGAGAAGTTCCAGGTTAGAGTAGTTTTAGCTTAGAGGTAAGTAAGGGAATAGAAACTCTGTCAAATGCCTTGGAAAGGTCTAGGAAAATACCTAGACATTTTATTTTTTGATCTAAACATTTAGCAACCGACTGCGTGAAATCCAGTACAACATCTTCTGTTGTCAGCCCCGGTCGGAATCCATACTGGTTGTCAGCAATAAGCTGGTTTTCGTTTAGAAAGCTGCGTAGACTCTTATTGAGAATCTTCTCAAGAATTTTAGACAGCGCTGCGCGGCAGAACTGATATTGGCCTGTAATTATTGACACAGTTTCTACTCCGTCCCTTGTAAATAGGGTGAACGATAGCCTTTTTTAGGGCATCGGGAAACACTCCTGTCTGTAAACAACGATTACAGAGGTAGGTTAGTGGTTGAACCAATATATGTCGACAGCTTTTTAAAATAGTAATTCTTCGTCAGAGAATACGATATTTTCCCAATCTAACGCTGCGGAGCGTTGTTTAAGCAAACGACATCTCTCAAGCCGAAGCCTTTTTTGTCTTGGTCCGTAAGCAACTGCGCTTTTCTGAGTTTCTAAGGTACCAATTGCAGATCGTACTTTATTATACGCTTTTTGGTGGACCGACTGTAAACTTACTGTACGATGTCCAGCTGTACGATAAAGCAGCTGATACAAACCCAAATTATAGTGTAAACTTACCCTTAAATCCCAAAGTAACAAACCTCCTACATCCCTCATTTGTGTCAGGTAGAAATATCGAGTTACTTAAAAGATCGGTTTCTCTTAAGGGGAAAAGGTCACGCCCCTCCCGCGTGACCCCATAGCACACGTCGCCATACTGCCTGTGCTTCTGCCGACTAGCTGTCACAATGCTATTCAATCTACCACAATATAAAAGTTATTCTTAAATAGTAATTATTCATAAATATCAACCGGGTAACTACCGTTAGTCCGACCTGTAGATCGCCCTAAAACCAAGTGAAAGAATCGATTGCCGAAACGTACCTTCATGAATGTTTACCATCTCTAAAATTATGGCTCCACGTTGCACTGACATAGCGAAATAAATATTATATATCTGACACTTTTAGCAAACAATGACGCCGAAGAATGAATTAACAATTATAAAAAACAAAAGAATACGCAAATTATTCCATTTTTTTAATTTTAAGTTTTTAATTTTGTCAACGTATTTTGGCGCACGGTGTCTAAATATAGTATTATATACTAAAATAGTAGTAGCAAGTGGGATAGGATGAAAGTCACAGCAGGGTGGGTAGTCTAATTGTTAAATGGTCTATTTCCCGGATATGAATAGAATAGAATGAAACTTTATTGTACACCAAAACAGTTACTCAATTGACGACGGCGAATAGGTACCTGCCGGGGAGCATTTTCTATCATAGTTATTGTCTGCCAGTACTCCTCCTCTGATATTGATAATTTCCTTAAAACCTAGTACTCGAACCGATGTGGGAAACGAACATAGAACCTGAACTCTGCATTTACGCCCTGTTGATCGAGTTCAATTGCCGTACCATCGGACTGTGACTACAAAAAGAGAGAAGCAGGTAGTGTACACTAGTATTTGTGCACTCCTGCGTAGGTACTTTGGAAGTCTCCTCTAGAGTGCGTTTCCACCGAGGCGGAGATAGGCGCTCTCCGCTCACCACGACGACGGACGAACCTGAGCGGGACAAAAAAGAGACGAACAGGGTGGCCGTTCGTCTCTGTTCTGTCCCGCTCAGGTCCGCGTGCTTAATATTGTTACATACAAGTCTGCTCAGCCCTTCTTCGCTTCGCTCCGCTTACACTGTTTCTACTGAAGTGGAGCGGAGATTTCGAACATTGCGATTTGTCAATTCGTGAGCTGCTCTGCTCAGCTTCATTGAAAGAGCGCATCGTTCTGGCCAGACATCCATATTTGTAGTCAATAAACAAATTCTTACTAAAAAATCCGTGACAACACTAGCAATGCGTACACATCCTACAGTGTTTAGATAACAAAATAGTTTCCTAAACTAGTGTGTACGTAAGAACACATCAGTTTTTAATCAAAATTCTTACAATGAACACCTACGTACCTCTCAGGAAGATTATGAAAATTGTGTCCACACAACGGAATCCTAGTAAGTCGCTATGAATAAATACTAGCTGTTGACGGCGATTTTATAGAGGTATGTGGAACAGGTTAGAAAGTCTCGCAATCTCGTGAAAAGGGAGGATCCTGAGACCAGACGGGTTGTGTCTGGTGGACAACTGCTCGATAGTTCTTGTCACGCTGTTGTTGTGGGTTTAAAAAGACAGTTTCCGAAGCCGAAAGCCACATATTCTACTCATTATTTGGATCACTTTTTTCCACCAGACCATACCTAGAAATCCACTGGTTCTGGAGATATTGAAGGTCAAACTCGCAATTTTTTTTACTTTTTTACGAAACTGAATTTAAAAAAGTAATAGTACTGAACTTTTTTCCAAACAAACATTTTCTGAATTTTCGATTTTTTTTCCATTTTTCGAAATTACGCATTTGAAGTTACAAAAACGCAATGCGCAATATCAAACGTATCCAACAAGTACCTACGTGGCTTAGAGCGAAGAGGCGGGGCTTAACTCCACACGCCTGGGTTCGCGTTACATTGCTCGCAATAAATAATAGTTTTTATTTTCATACATAATAATTTTTGCGCAAAGCTACTTTGTTAGACGTACAGTATGCGTAGTTAACGGCTATGTGATGTGTCTTTTTACACCCTGTATGTTCAAATCGCTCAGAGAAGTTTGATTGTGCGATGCAGGATTTATGTGACATCAGGTAGATGGCGGTGTAGCTACAGTTTCATGTGCATCAAATGGAAACTTCATGTGTAAAATAATGGACAGGACATGGTATCAGCATGTTTCCCATCAAGGTACGCACCATCCCAACATGTTGTCCCATGCAGTACGAGCCTATTACCACCAGCCGGACACATATCCAGATTGTGGGCTATTACTGAGAATTTTCTAGCGAAAACAACTAACAGGGTAAACGACTATTTTTTTATTATTTGTATTTAAAAGTAAATTTATCCAAAATCAAAAATGGAAACAATTTTTCAAATTTGTTCAAATTGTAGGTAAGTTCATACCTTTCAAATGTGGTGGAAGGGGAAACGGCGAAACGGGGCCTATGTTCAGCAGTGGTTTTTGGCTGAAATGATGATGATGGGCCCATAATCATAATGTTCTCTCTGCTGGGACACATACAGACCTCCTCTCTGTGAGAGGGGAAGGGCCATTTTCCACCACGCAGGCCCAGTGCGGGTGTGTGTGCAGTAGTGCATATCCCCTGAGCCCGATTGCGCGAAACACGTGTTGTTTATTATACCTATTTAGTCAAATCTGTTATAGTATTCTTCAAACTTAATGGCGTGTTGGAATACCACAAACTTCCAAACTGACAAATAAGTAGGTATGCACCCCTAAAAAATATTCACACAGCTTCTACACTGTTATAAAAATCATTAAATGGCCTAAATTTTGTCGAATTGACTGTACCTACTTGCGCGCAGTTGCACTCGCAGCTAACTTCAAACGCCATTAAAGTTTGACGAATACTATAACTACGCCGCTTGTACTAACTACGGTTGATTCGCCGTGTGTAGTAGGTCGTCAGTGTTGTATGAAACACTAAAGCAGATAGGTAACAAAAAAAAAAAAAAATTGTGGATTATTTTTAGTTCAATCACAGATTTAATACCACCAAGTGCATCAGACTGCTTGAAAAGTGACTTGTTTGGAACTTTTTAGTTGATTTTTACGACTGCCCTAGGTACCTACATACATATAAACTTTCGAAAAAAAAACAACCGACTTCCAAAAAAGAAAATGCACTAAAACTTTTAAAATGACTAATTTCGGAAGTCGGTGTTTGTATTTTATTTCTTCGTTATTTGACACCGACTTCCGAAATTAAAGTTATTTTGTTAATTTTTTTCACTTTGTGGTTCTTTTACCCCAGAACTCAAAACCCCAGTAACATGGATCGTGGAATTTTAAACATACTCGTAATTGGAGGAAACCAAAAAGTCATCTAAGTATAATAATATTTTTCGTATTTGTTCAGTTTTTCAAAAAGCGCTGAAGCAATTTCGATAAATTTAAATAAATATAAATTTATATATACATTAAATTTATAATAAATTTATATGGGACCACCTCGGGAGTACATTATTTCGGATGAAAGAATTTTGAAAATCGGTCCACAACTGACAGACAAATCGGTGGTGGACAAACATAAAAAAAACCCATATAGTCGAACATAGAACCTCCTCCTTTTTTGAAGTCGGTTAAAAACATTACACTACTTTTGGGGCAGTCAGGTATAAGGTATATAATACGGTGCGGCGGACCGTACCGGAGACAAAACGAAAACCACTACACACGGCCAATAAACCATAGACTTTTACGGCAAAACAGAACATGCGTGAACAACAGGCCTTACGACAACAGGACACGAGCGCCGATCTTCGCTTCAAGACTGCTTTGACTCGACCGGTGCCAGAAGACGAAGCAGGTGTAATCCCTGGATCATACTGTTCTTCCTGCTCTCCGGCGTAATCTACTTATACTGTTACCGAGCTCACTACCTGCCTCCTTTGAATGGACGGATATTTTTCCCTACAATTTCTTATGAGAAAATCAGTAAGTTGTTTAATTAATTCAATTTATGAGGAGCTCGCAGTCAAATAGCAACAGCCTCATTGGTCCATCTTTAAACTAGCCGCTGACTTGTGATTTTTGTCACCGTGACTTTTTGTTACCCAGTTGAGTGCTATGAAGATCCATGGGAGTGCGCTGATCATGGTGACGTGACAATACGGTGATGAATAGTTCCTAGGTGACTGTCACCCGAACTGTACATTACTACAAGACGACTTTTTGTCACTCGAATGAGCGCGTTTTGTTGCCCAGTGACTTTTCAAGTGGGCGCATCTTGGGTGACAGTAGGTGACAGTGACAAAAAGTCAGGATGACAAAAATCACAAGTCAGCGGTTAGCCTTAGGGCTAAGTAACGTTTCCCGAACTCGGTCCGTGGATGGGTGAATTCATTACATACCGAGACTCCTCCGTTGGTCGCGGCTGTCCTTTGAAGACCATTGACTGTCGGTACGGGTAGATAGGTACTCCAAAGCCAGAAAATCTAAAACCAGTGTTGCCAAGGGAGGTGTTACACATTAACTGGGTTGTGGAGGTCAGATAGGCAGATAATCCATGTAAAATTCTGGTATCCAACTGCATCCAGTTAGACTGGAAGCCGAGCCCAACATATTTGAGAAATGGCTATATAGGACACCAGCTCTTTGTTTGTGACTTCGTCCGCACATGATTTCCTTATCCCAAAATTTTCATAAAACTCAACCAACCTTATCTACATCACAAGGAGAACCTCTGAGGCTCTGAGCAAAATTTCAGCTTTCTCGGTTAAAACGGAGAGAAAGACTTTGCTTTTTAGTGTTCCGTACCCGAAGGGACCAAACGGAGCCCTATTGTGGTCACTCACGTGTCCGTCTGTTCATCTGTCTGTCTATCCGTCCGTCGTCTGTAACAAAATTTTGTTACGAAGAATTTTTTAACTTCCCATTGACCTATGAACTTGTTTGGCGGTAATGTTTATTATAACGTATACTTTACTAACAAATACCAATATTTGGTACGGAACCCTTAATGTGCGAAATCCGATACGCACTTGGCCAGTTTTATATATAATCATCTCAGTGCAGAATCACCCACTGCTGGCAACCCACAAACCTTCGTTTTCTTCAGCCAAGCTTTCCTATTTCTCGGGCCCCTCATCCGGGTTACTATAGAAGAATATATGTATGTCACCATATAATTGGAATCACTTTATGAAAAAATATAATTGGAAATTATTAATAAATTCTATATAATTGGAAACACTTTATGAATCACCAATTGCTGGAAACCCACAAACCTTCGTTTTCTTCAGCCAAGCTTTCCTATTTCTCGGGCCCCTCATCCGGGTTACTACAGAAGAATACATTTATGTCACCATATAATTGGAAACGCTTTATGAAAAAAATCTTTTTTTACAAAAATAGAACAGACTTCTAAAAATTGCAAAATAATTTGAATTTCGGCAGTCGGTATTTGTATTTTGTTTCTTCGTTATTTTTTTGTAAAAAAGTTTTTTATTTTTCACTTTTTAATTGTTGTACCCCAGAAAAAAAACTAAATACTTAATAAAGTTATGCCCCGAATGGATAACCCCAATAACATGGAATTTGAACATAACTGAAGACAATCATTCAACGTCATTCTGTGTAGGTACATATATTTTTTTTGTCTGTGTTGATTCTTTCAAAAAGTGCTGAATCAATTTCGATAAATTTACATGGGACTACCTCTGAAGTATGACCTACCAAACAAAAAAAGAATCATCAAAATCTATTCACAAGTGGCGGAGATATCAGTATCACGTAACAAACATACAATAAATAAAAAACCATACAGATGAATTGAGAACCTCCTCCTTTTGGAATTCGGTTAAAAATCTCGTCAAACTAACGGGTGATTTTTTAAGAGGTATAGGATTTGATTTTCAAAAAAAAACACAAAAAATTGGAAAAATTTGATGAAATCTTTATTGGAATCGATAGAACGATCAATATAATTTAATGTTTGAAGATGATTTCATGCAAATGCTGGCCGCGGCTCCGGTTTAGATGGCCCATTCGCAAGGCCCAATTTCGCCACACTCTCTCCAACATATCAGCCGGTATATCACGAATAAATGCTTCAATATTGGCTCCCAGTGCGTCAATCGTTGCTGGTTTATCCCTGTAGACATGGGCCTTAACATGGCCCCACAAGAAATAGTCCAAAGGCGTTAGATCACACGATCTAGGCGGCCAATTGACGGGCCTAAACGTGAAATAAACTGTTCACCGAAGGCGGCTCTCAATTGGGCCATTGTTTCGCGTGCCGTGTGGCATGTGGCACCGTCTTGTTGAAACCACATGTCATGCATGTCCAATTCTTCCATTTTGGGCAAAAAAAAATCGCCAATCATCACACGGTAGCGCTCGCCATTCACAGTAACGTTAACCGAGCATGCATTTTGATAATAAAATTCAATTATTTGCAAGCGTTGTTCGTTCGTAAGTCGATTCATGGTTAAATTATAGACCAAACTGAACAAGTTTGACAATGACACAAGACACGATTCACGCGTGATCTGTCAAAAACAGTGTTGCCAAAAAGATACCAGCAAAAAAAATCACCCGTTATAAACTTTTTATTTTCGTTATGCAATCTTTAAATGTTTTGCAAGTGTCCGGCGACATATAGAATAAGTTTTAATTCTTAAAAGGGCGTACCTATTATTTGCCTCCTATGTACGAAAAACCTGTTTTACTCTTCACGGCGTATAACGGCCACATTATTTAATCTAAGTTGTTATTACAGAATTGTCGCCCCAAGTGACTCCCAAGAAGAAGACATCAGTTCCTCTGGCCAAGCCAAACACAGCTAACACCATAGAAATAACGGCTGCTACCACTAAAACGCAAACACCTGGGGACTTCTACAAGTTGAACGCATTAAGTAAGGGTTTATATTCTTTAAGCAGGGCAGTGGTGACGGCCACGACTTAGGGCCGATTTCACCATTCGCTCTATAAACTAAGTTTTATTGAACTAAGCTTAGCGTAAAAAATAAAAACCATAAAAAAGATTATAGTGAGTTAACCTTAAAAGATAGACATGATATGCTGTCGCGGTCTTTTTTTTAGAACTTTAAAAGAAGAACGATTTCGTCGTACTTACATAATTTTTGCGTAACTTTAACCGTTTACGCAGCGCACGCAACTGAAGCTCTCAAAAGGATTTTTTTTCCCGTTTTGCCACATTTAACATTGATGCTTCGCTCCTCTTGGCCGCAGCGTGATGTTATATAGCAGCAGCCTTTCTCGATAAATGGACTATTCAACACAAAAATATTTTTTCAATTCGATCCAGTAGTTCCTGAGTGATTAGCAAACAAACAAACGCGTTAAAACTTACTCTTTAACTGGGCGTTTAGGATTGGTGAAATCAGCCCTTAGTAGTTGTAGATCGTGGCTTCCAGGTAGTTGCCTCACTTTGTGTAATTTACTTTGTGTAATTTATTTCACTACCACTGCTCTTAAAACGATGAAGGAAAACGTCGTGAGAAAAACCGGCATGTCCTAGAACAAATAATTCGAAGACGTGACAACCACCAATCCGCACTGGGCCCGCGTGGTGGTAAAAAACCCATACTCTCTCCTAGAGAGGAGGCCTGTGACCCAAAACTGGGAACTTTATAAGGCTGATTATGTATGTATGTTATGTTACATTCTTTCGATATTATAGACTTAAACCTAGGGCTATAGACAAAGTGACATTCTGTAAAAAATATCACTGGGCCGTCTTTACCGGGAGTGCAACGAGTGCAAAAAACCCGGGTGCCGTGGCCTAGTGGGCGAAAGCCAACTACCAATAAACCTAATAGGTTACCAAACTAATGACCGCTGCATGAATGACCCCGACTTTCACATTTACTACCTTTCAAGTGTCTATCGCATCGGGCCTGCGGACGGCGAGTAGTAGGTAGCTCACCGTCCGATCAGGACTAGCCACCCTAGAATTTTTTTTTTTATATTAGCGTTAACGTTAAAGTATAGCCAATAATAGTCGTACTTGGTCAATTTATAAATAAACATTTACATAGATACATCCCATCATGGCCAATATTTTAGTAGTTAGTTTCTTACATGGTTTTAGAAAATCGTACAATTTATAAATAAACATTTTTTTTTTATATTTTTTTTTTTAATTTCGGAAGTCGGTGTTCTTGTTTTGTGTCTTCGTTTTTTGACACCGACTTCCGAAATTAAAGTTATTTTGCACTTTTTTTGGAAGTCGGTTCTATTTTTTTGTAAAAAAGTGTTTTTATTTTTCACTTTTTAGTTGTGGTTCCCCATTAAACTGTGTTAACAATTCATAAACATACGATAGCAGCAATCGCGGTTGATTTGCTGTCAATTTTTGAAGAGTTCCGTTGTCTGTCTCCGAAACCCATCATCAGATCTTTTTGAAATTTAAATGGGACCATTTCGGAATAAACCCCTCTTGAACAAAAAAAGAATTTTGCAAATCCGTCAATATATGACGGAGTTATGCCCGAACATACTTAAAAAAAAAAAAAAAAAATACAAACATCCGAATTGATAACCTCCTCCTTTTTCGAAGTCGGTTAAAAATCGTACAATTTCCTGGGTGCCATGCCATAGACATTTTTTTTTGTGGTGGTGGGAAATCATCCAATGACCTCTCCCGCTCTGGGTGGAGCGGGAGGGCGTCTCAGACATTTACTTTTTAAAACCCACCCCTGTTCCTTCCCTGCCTGAGAGCCCAGGGGCGTGGTAACTCTGTATCGAATTTATCCACGACCCCTGGGCAAGGATCGGCTATGACCGGCACCGTCACGTATTGCTGACATTGTCTTTGAGGCGCGCGTGGGACATTACGCGCTGTCGACTCTCGGGCCTGCCCCCCTAGCCAAATGTTTTTTTTCTATTAGCGCTATTAGCGTTAACGCTAACGCTTCGTGCAAAATGTATGGCAACGACATTACCTGCGGAGAGCACTGTCACGTGACTCACGCCTAGTAATGTCGTTGCCATACACTTGGCTAGGGGGGCAGGCAATTCAAAACTTTTGGCTAGCGTATAACAAAAAAGCCGCTAAACATAGGCGAACGGCTGAACGCCCCTTCTGGGGCAGTTGAGTTAAATAATTCTACATATTTGTAACATTATGGTAGTGCATGTTAATCCAAAAATCCAAACATTGACAATCGTTATCGCCGGTAGAATATCGCTTGGTCGGTTGGTCCAGACCAACACAACACAACACATCGTGGGTCATGGATGAGACTAGCACAGGAGCGTGGAGATTGGCACGAGAAAGGAGAGGCCTATGCCCAGCAGTGGGCGAAGTCGGGCGGTGGATAATAATAATGATTGTCGGAATCACAGTTGTAGGTATGCTGAATATGTAGTGATTAATAATAAACATTTCTAACTTCTATTCCAGAACCAGGATCAGATCTAAGCCCAAAAAAGGACCCCGCAGTCGTCGACTTGCCACTGTGTTTCCGGAAGAAACCTTACCGTAAGAGTTTAATGCCACACTTATATTATGCATACTAGCAACCCGCCCGGGGCTTCGCACGAGAGCAAAACGATACGAAATACACGTTACGCCATCTATAGTGTCGTAAAGCAATTGTGACAGTCGAAAGTTATGTTCCCTACCCCCTGATACCCTATGTCTTTCTGTTTTTTCTTTATGAAAAACGTTGCCCCTCACTAGGAATTATTCCTGTATCGTGTTCGTGGGTGCGTTCACAAACATTTGTATACTCATATACACAAGACACCGAGACCCGGAACAACTATCTGTAGGTCATACAAATATTAATTATATTTTTTTTTATTTCTTCTTCTGTACACCTTTTTTTTTGGGGTAGGAAAGCAGAGCGGGAGGGCGTGTCAGACTTTTACTGACTAAAACCCACCCCTGTTCCTTCCTTGCCTGAGTGCCCAGGGGCGCGGTAACTCTGTTACGAATTTATCCGCGACCCCTTTTTTTTTTTTTTTCGGTGACCCCTTGGCATGCATGCATCGGCCATCGGTCAGTGGTTGCTGACATCTTCGCGCCGTCGACTCTCGGGCCAAGGGGGTTAGACAAAATACTTTTCTGTTAACGTTAACATGACATTATTGGGCGTGAGTCACGACAGTTCTCTGCGCAGGTAACGTCGTTGCCATACATTATGCACGAAGCGTTAGCGTGAACGATAACGGAAAAGAATTTTAACCCATTACTCGCCGTTCGCAGGCCCGCGTCGACGGTGGCCGGAGATCGCTTTCCTTTACTCCTGACAACGTATTAGTTATGCAAAATTTCATGATGAGCGTTTGAATGATTTAGGGGTGGAAACCTAACAAACAAAGAAACTTACTTTCGTACAAAAGTGTCGATACGTCTGACGTTACCTACGTCTGGCGCACCCAACTATCAAACTTGTCCATATCCCAATTCATTTAAGGTCAGCCTAACATGTCTACTCCTTCCATACATCTCCATCCGCCTTCATCTCAATAGTCAAAAGTCACCACCTTTCTTTGGATCAATAACTAAAGACGCCAACGCAATAACAACGCCATCTATTGTGTAGTTTGATGATGCTGTCGTTACCAGCGCTCGCGGAAATTTCTTACAACATAAATTACATTGTGCACTGGATGAGCGTTACCTTGATATCAAGCGCATTTTGGTAAAACTTCGTAGGACGATCACACAGATGGCGCGGTTCTCAATCTTTGAAAGTAAACAAATAAAGGAATTTTTCTAGTCTTAAAAAGAGAAAAACAACGAACTATTTATTTAATGAAACGTATCATCACGCCTATTGTAGAAAAGGGTTAGGCAATAGTGTCTACAACACACTTACATTTAGCCAGTTACATATTAAGTCTCTAATTTTTCAAAAAGCCTGCAGTCACAAGCTGGTCGAGTTAAGAATTTAAAGGCCTACCTCCGCATAAGTGGCGCCCTCATTGAATAAAATATCGTATCTTTGCAAGGAAATTAAAAATTGAAGAATCTTATGTTGCGTTTGTTACAAAGAGGATAAGGTATTTTTACGTTGTGGAAGCATGACTCAAAATGTTTCGTATCCAAAGTAGTAAACAAAAGTACCAAAAACGGCTGTTTTTGACACTTTTGCTTATTACTTGCTTGCTTTAAGAGCCGTGGTGGCCCAGTGGTATTGGCCGCGACTTACAAGTTGTAGGTCGTGAGTTCAAACCCATGACAGGCGCTTTACTTTGTGTAAATTATTTCATCACCACTGCTCTCAAAACGGTGAAGGAAAACCTCGCGAGGAAACCCGCATGCCCTAGAATCAAAAATTCGAAGACATGTGACATCCACCAACCCGCACTGGGCCCGCGTGGTGGATTATGGCCCACACCCTCTCACAGAGAAGAGGCCTGTGCTCCAGCAGTGGGGACAATAAAAGGCTAATGATGATGCTTACTACTTTGGATACGGAACACTGAGTCCTGTTTTAACAACGTGAAAATATCTTATCTTATGTGTAACAAACGCAACATAGGATTCTTTAATCTTTATTTCCTATGCTTAAGATACGATTTTTTATTCAATGAGGGCGCCACTTATGGGGAGGTAGGCCCTTAATAATAATCCTTCAGATCGCATTTCGATTACGGTGGCTTTCAACGGAGATAAGCCGCAGGAGCAAGTACGCAGGAGATATTACAGGTCAGTAAGCGTGTGCGCAAACACAGGATCACTCTCTGTTCCTGTACTCTCATAGCCCCATGGGACGGTAATCCAACACGACCGGGGAGAGATCAGGCGCAGGACCAACATCTTTACGTACTTTCCGAGGTACGGGGTGTCACACCACAAACTTCCACACTCCGAACTGCTACATAGTTATTCCTAATAAAACATCCCAATAGCACTTATTGCCCGACCCGAGAATCGGACCCGGAACCTCATGGTCAGCAGTCGAGCTTGCTATCACGAGACCAACGAGGCAGTTATGGATTTAATGATTACGTTATCAATATCTTCCTGCCTCTGACCCATATTACTGTTTTTATTGGGTCCGTGGAGCAGCGTAGCGGGTGGGCGTGTCAGACTTTTACTGAGTAACTAAAACCCCACCCGTGTTCCTTCAGTTGCGGTGATTATTTCAATCACCCCCGCGACCCTGACATAGTCCCATGTTACTTGGGGTCGGTGCAACGGGTTTTCTTCTTTCATTCTCTTCTCATCATCAGCCTTTTATTGTCTTCACTGCTGGGGCACAGGCCTCCTCTCTGTGAGAAGGTGTGGGCCGTAATCCACCACGCGGGCCCAGTGCGGGTTTGGTGGATGTCACATGTCTTCGAATTTTTGGTTCTAGGACATGCCGGTTTCCTCACGATGTTTTCCTTCACCGTTTTGAGAGCAGTGGTGATGAAATAATTTACACAAAGTGAAGCGCCTGCCTGGGTTTGAACTCACGACCTACAACTTGTTAGTCGCAGCCAATACCACTGGGCCACCACTGCTCTCTTCTCACTTTCGAGTTATCATTCGCTTACTTTCCTATTATATCATTCCTCATACAATCAACCCATCTTTTCATTTTCACAATTCATCTATCTTTCATGAATTTCTCTGTGAACTAGCTGCCACCCGTGGCTCCGCCCGCGTGAAATTTGTACTTTCCATCTTTACAAATTGTAGCCTGTGGATATAGGCTATTCTGGTACAAAATTTTATACGAATACATTCAGCCGTATGAGCGTGAAGGAATAACAAACATACACAAACACACACACACAAACTTTCGCCTTTATAATATTGTGTACTAACTGATTTTGACTTATAAGTCTTCATGAAACACCGAAACCAAGACAAAAGATTCTCTTTCGTGTTTTAGCAAAATTCGAATTAAAGATGAAGAGTGTGAGCTTATCCGATGAAAATGTCTACCCCATGGTGTTAAAAGGCGGATCGTATCACCCTAAGGATTGCAAAGCACGGTTTAAAGTGGGTATCATCGTACCATACAGGTATTTCACTCTTTTGTATGTCTTACTACTATAAATTATTTTCTATCGGTTACATTTTGGGGAGTGTGCGACGGAATTGCATAATTTGATTCCGCCAAGCCCGTTTCATCAACGGACTACAAGACGTACGGCGAAGTGCCACCGGTTCATGGTGGACATCCCATCCATACGCACAAAGCGTTTTGCGAACACATTCATTGTGCGTACAGCTAGGGAGTGGAATTCCCTACCGGAGTCTGTGTTTCCTGATAGCTACAACCTGGGAGTCTTTAAGTCAAGAGTGAATAGGTTACTTCTAGGCAGGCGTGCTCCATCTTCGACCACATCATCGCTTACCATCAGGTGAGATAGTGGTCAAACGCGTGCCTATCAACAATAAAAAAAAAAACAGCCAGGGCAAGTCATTCTAGATGCTCATGACAGACTGATGTACGAAAGATTTTAATAAGGATAATTATGACTTCTGACATGACGGGTTCCACAGGTTTATGGAAGAAAAAGACATGTTCCACATACCCCAAAGAAGTGAGGGTTTCAGGGTTACGCACAGGTATTTTACTTTCATAACGAAATACTATGACGTAAACATGACGCTGACGTCAAATTAACTTATGTCAGTTTTTGACATTATCTGAAGCTTTTTGACATGTGACTGAAGCTGAGGCCATAGTGCATGAGCCCAAAATGTAACCGATAGAAAACCGACAGGCTAGCAACTCGGCGTCTATGTTCTAGACTTTGGAGTTTCGACTCAACGAAACGCATTTCGGGGAGTGTGGGTCGGAATTGCATAGCTTAATTCCGCAAAGCCAATGGGCTTTGCGGCTTTATTTGCGATGATGGAATGCCATCATCGGACCGCTAAACGTACGGTGATGCCCAGTAAATGGTGGACGATGGACCCCTAGGTTGTAGTTATCAGGAAACACAGAGTCCGACTACAACCTAGGGGTCCATTGTCAGCTCGCCGTCCGATCAGCACCAGGCCCGTGAGTCGACGGCGCGTAGTGTTCCACGCGCGCCTCAAAGAGATATTTTCAGCCACCACTTACGGGGCCCATCGTGACCAGTGCCTGCATGCCTAAGTGTAGCGGATAAATTCTGCAAATGAGTTACCGCACCCTTGGGCACTCAGACAGGGAAGGAACAGAGGTGGGTTTTAGTCAGTAAGAGTCTGACACGCCCTCCCGCTCCTCCCAGAGCGGGAGAAGTCATTGGATACTTTCCCACCAAAAAAAAAAGGGATCCAGCGTTGACCAGTTTAGCGCTTACCTACCATCAGGTGAGATAGTGGACAAGTTCAAGCTTATCAATAATAAAAAACTGGCCAAGTGCGTGTCGGCATTCGCACATTTAGGGTTCCGTACCATATGAGGGAAAACAATATTTTGGTATTTGATAGTAAAGTATTACGTAATAATAAACTTTATCACCAAATTTTAAGTTCATAGGTCAATGTGAAGTTAAAAAATTCTTCGGAACAAAATTTTGTGACAGACGACGGACAGACAGACAGACAGACAGACGGAAAGACGGACAGACGGGCACGTGAGTGACAGCAATAGGATTCCGTTTGAACGCTTCGGGTACGGAACTCTAAATAAGGCCGCGGGAATCCGCTGAATGCGAGACGCACAGAACCGGTCGATGTCGCCACATCAACCGGTTCTGTTACCACGCTAGGAGGAGGCATATGGGGTCCCGGGTTAATTCGAAATAGAGTTACCGCGCCTCTTGGCACTGAGGCAACTGAAGAAACAGGGGTGGATTAGTCAGTAAGTCTGATACGCCCGGGCTCCACCCAGTCCCGTTGGACGGAGGTCGGGCGTCATTCGATTGAATTGGTCACTGGAGTCATTGGATGATTTCCCAAACTCCAAAAAAAAAAAGGGAGAGGCATAATATGTCTTGAAGTGGACGTCTTACAGCTGCAATTATGATGGTGATAAGATTGAAATTAACTGTTTTTTCAGGGACCGTATACGTAATCTCGGTACATTCTTGTACAACATACACCCGTTTTTAATGCGTCAGAAACTGGATTATCAAATATTTGTTATCGAGCAACATGGTAAGCATATGTATATTTTGTTTTATTTATTAATTTACTAATTATGTGAAATTTTAAAATACAACGCAGGTACATGACCATACCATGAGCGCGCTAGGATCGTGTCGAGTAAAAAAAATATACTTTGTATTGAAAAGTATGAGACAATGCCTACTATATACCGTTTCGTCACCGACCAACACCGTCGCGTGCCATGCACGTAGCGTAACGGCACCGGCAAAATATGTATGCACGCCAAACCGGTGCGCGCAGATGGCGAAACGGTGAGCATACGGCTTACAATCGCTTATAATAACAGGGCATGGTACGCTGTTAATACGTTCTTGTTGAGCAGACCGTGTCGTGTTTATTTCTGTGCTTGATACGTTCCTAGCACGGTCATGATATGATACTGTGTAGTGGACAGAATCCTATCCGATCAAAACGAGGGGACCGGCCTAGACAAAGTGACATTTTATTACGGATAACGATTGGCCAAATCAGGGGGTCTACTCCGAAGTGTGTTTACGAAGTATCTGCCGAATGTTCGGACACATTTGTGTGAAGTTTTAAAGTGAATGTGTCATACTTAAAATAGTAGCGAAATGGCATTACGTATGTTTTTGGTGGAAGAAGCTCTCAGAGAAGAGCTACAATTTTGAAGAATTGTACGGGATTAGACTATCGATTTATTTTTTACTAGTGACCCGCTCCTGCTACGCATGGGTACAAATTATACATCTAAACCTTCCTCATGAATCACTCAGCATATTGATGAAAACCGCATGAAAATCCGTTTAATAGTTTTTGAGCTTATCGCGAACATACAGACAGACAGACGCGATGGGGGACTTTGTTTTATAATATGTAGTTATTTTACTTAATAAGTACCTACCTATACAGTTACTAGTAATTACATTTTTTTATTATATTTCAAGGAAAAGCTCTGTTCAACAAGGGTCGCGTGTTGAATGCAGGCTTCAATGAAATGATGAAGTTCAACACATTCCAATGTGTGGTGTTCCACGACCTAGACTTGTTGCCTCTGCACGAGAGTATCGCTTACAATTGCCCGACGCTCCCTAGACACATGTGCGCAAGAGTCAATGATACCGAGATAAAAAAGTTTGAGTAAGTCGTTCATCATTCTTCATTCTCCTGCCCTTATTCCAATTTATTTGGGATCGGCACAACATGTTTTTTTCTTCCATACTCCTCTATCAGTCGTCATCTCTGTAGTCATCCCCTTTTTGTATATCATCTTTCACACAGTCCATCCACCGTTTCTTTGGCCTTCCTCTACTCTTATAACCATCCACATCCATACACAAGACTTTCCTCACGACATTTTCTTCATTCCTCCGCATCACATGCCTATACCACGACAACCGATTTCCACACAATTTTTCAGTCAGCTTTGAATTCAAAACGACTTGAAAGTGGCAACTTTCAAGTTGTTATGAATAGATATTTCTTAGGAAACTTCTTCAAGGTCTCGGATAAAAATGATTGATTATTATTATTATTCCGTTTATTCATTTTTTAAACATATTAATTACATTTTTAAATATTTAAATATAAAGGATAAAAAAAAACATTTAAAAATATAAAAAACAGTATCCCACCGGTATCGGGAATAGAGTCCAAGCTACCGGCGGTCAGGGCTCCAGAGAGAGGAACCGCCTGACAATGCGAGCCGTGTCCAGAAGTACTGCTTTCTGAATCAAGCCCTTGATCCAGCCGCCTAACGAGAGCCTCCTGAGGTGTTGGTCGAGGCTCGTGGCTATTAGGCCATTGGCTGACACGACTATCGGTACAATGATCGCTGAGTCCACATCCCACATGTCGACAACCTCGCGAGCCAAGTCAATTATATTATTATTATTATTTTTTACGTTCTACATTTTAGTAAGGTATATTTTTGAAATCGACTCCGCGAACCCTTTATTTTGATACCCCACGACAAGCAAAAATGAAATTACTGCAAGTGCCACTCAAAAATAATTTCTATGGCAGGCGCACCGCGTCTTTCTCAATACCCAGTTTATTAAACCAAATTATACCTTTAGACGTTAGAGACTCATTGAACAATAAAAACATAAAGCGCAAACTAAAAAAAATACTACATAAACTCCATTGTAACATAACTCAATATTTAATAAATCTTTTATTTTCCGGTAATTTCATCCATAACATTGCAAATCACAAATCAAATTAAACATTCTAATTCATTCCATAAAATAATCAATCAAAACAATAAAATAAATAAAAATCAATTAAAATTTGTAATCAAAATTCAATAATTATTAAAATCAAATAGAATGATATAACTTAATAACTACTATTTAGAGACTGTGTAATGGCGCGTTGATCAACTTTCTGGTCATGGCATGCTAAGACAGACCCCAGAGCTCTAATGGTGTGTCTTGTAAAGTTTTGTAACAAGAAACTTGTTTTGATGAATAAATAAATAAAAATAAATAAAATACTTAGTTTAGTTCGTAGACTTTAATTTTTCTTTTTCACACTATTGGCGTCTGGTTTTCGCCATATTGTATTTTGATTACTATCATGTCTTCAGTAGCACTCGCAAGATTAAGAAGAATCAATTGTGACGTAAGAATTATCAAAATCGGCCCACGCGTTTGGTCTCTAAAAGGAACAAGCATACACACATACATACATAGGCTGATAAACACATTACTCTCCCTTGTGTCGCGCACTCGGGTAAAAAGTCTAGATGTTTGAATATCAAGCTCGACTCAACGGCTGAACGAATTTGGAACACGGATACCACGGGTGCATGGAATTTGGAACACGGATAGCACGGGTGCATGGTATTCGGAACACGGTTACCACGGGTGCATGGAATTTGGAACACGGATACCACGGGTGCATGGAATTTGGAACACGGATACCACGGGTGCATGGTATTTGGAACATGGATACCACGGGTGCATGGAATTTGGAACACGGATACCACGGGGTATCTACTTCTATATATTATATCACGGGTATTCTACTTCTGCTTTTCGTGTTGTGGTACATTTACTACATATTTAGGGTAAAACCGGGATAGTTGCCACACTATTTAAAATCACTCTATATCTCTCACCACAAAAAAAAAACAAAATACTTTATTTGTAAAACTTACCGTTTACTAAGCGTCGCCACACACTTAACGTTTCTTTTCTTTTCTACCTAGAACAGATCAGAAAAGAATTGAAAACGGGCGCATCGCCACACACCTACCGGTCACCGGGCTTTCTTGATTTGCGCTCAGTCGTGATCTAGCGCTTGCCGAGAGACGAACTGGTATGCCTTTGCGTTAGTACGTAATAATTCGCAATGAACGATGATCAATGATTCGACGTTGATGTACTTGTTTCCAAGCAAGATTTTTAATATTCATGTTGTGTTATGCTTTTGATTTCATGTATCACAAACAGGGCAATTTTTGAACCAGTAAATTATGACTCTCTGTCGATTTCGCCATTTTTACTCCGCACCAACTTCCAAAAAAAAAATATATTTTCAAGAAATCCGACTGTAAAAACAACTTGAAAATTCCAAACAAGTCACTTTGCAAGCAGTCTGGTGGAGTTGGTGGCAGTTATTTTAGTTAAATTATTTAATTTATGCCACCATAGCATCAGACTGCTTGTAAAGTGACTTGTTTGGAATTTTCTAGTTGTTTTTTGACTCCAGCGGATGGGACATAGTTTGATCAGGAACACCGCACTCGCACTGTGTATGTGTCACGTTGCGGACCGGAGTGGTGGTGTGGTGACACGTAGAGGAGGTCGTAGGAGTGACACTCAGAGGAGGACGTAGACTAGGAGGACCGTAGATGAGAGTTAGATGAAGATAAACACGACGAGTTCCGACGTATATTTTATTATTACAGTAGGCTTGATTATATGGAGCACTTATTAATCGTACTATACCATAACTGTGACTAGGTAAACATATAAATTGTATTATTGCTAGGAACTGCCTGGTTATAAAAACTGCACTTCACTGTTCTAGTAACTCTTACAAACTGGTAAAAGTCATTTATCGAATAGAAGGAAAATGATGGATAGGAGCTTAGTCTAGCTCGGCAGCAGAATTAGAACTGATTTTTTAATATAAAAACAGACTATTGACAGAGAAAACTAGTAATATTTGAATTTCAAATTAAAAAAAGTAGGAAAGAACGAAATTTGGAATAGAGGTCATAAAATAATTGTTACAATACCCGGCTGCCCCGGAAAGAAAAATCGAGCAGCAGGTGAGCGATTTTGATGCTTGCCACACAATCATGTGGCAAGCAAAAAGCCACATGTTGTTTTTGTTGGTGGTTTAGTCTGCGCCCGTTTTGTCGTTCCCAATTTTACGTCTTCTTGCCTGTACGGGCAAAGCTGATAATAAACGATATTTATTATCAAGAAAACACTGTTTCTCTCTAACAATAAACCCACTACCCCATCTTTACCACAGATTACGAATCTATCTCTGTCCGCCTTCCAATTACTCATCTACGAGCTTAGACTCTGAAGGGTTATTTCATAGTCTGTGGTCTAATTCTACAAGTATTGATTTTTAAAATCCCGTTTCAGTCCAACATACAAATTTCAAAACGTGTTTGGTGGTGTGGTTTCGATGACAAGGGATCAGTTCCGGAGGGCCAACGGATTCTCAAACCTTTACTTCGGATGGGGAGGTGAAGACAATGACCTTTTCTGGAGGTAAGGGCCGCGGTGCTATGAGAACACCTGGAGTTTTCTAGGGAGCGCAAACAAAACTATTTCGCCCGAGACTGCCATGGTGGTCTTGCTTCGTTGTGCGGTGCTGAGCATGAAGTCCTGTTTTCGATTCCCGGGTCAGGCAAAATGTTATTGAGTTTTTTTTTTCTTAAGGAATTTTTCTGTAGCAACCCGTAGTCTCGATTTTTGCCAGGGTTATGGCAGTAGGCTCGCCGTTATTACAGGGGTGGACTTAAACATAATTCGGAAATGTAAGTATCCTCTTCTCGGAATACATGCGTTATGATCCCCCAGTACCGTATTCTAGCTGTTGCTTCGGAAGGTCTCCAACAAGGTGGACCCATGACCTGGTGAGGGTCGCGGGAATCCGATGAATGCAACAACAATGACACTGGGAGGAGGCCTATGTCCAGCGGTGGACGTCTTTTTTTTTTTTTTTTTTTGGTGGTTGGGAAATCATCCTATGACTTCTTCCGCTCTAGGGTGGAGCGGAAGGGCGTGTCAGACTCTTACTGACTAAAACCCACCCCTGTTCCTGCCTGCCTTGAGTGCCCGGGGGCGAGGTAACTCTTTCGAATTTATCCTCCACCCCGAGCAGAGCGGTGGACGTCTTCCGACTAAAATTATATAATGCCACCTACTTATAGTTCGCCCAAATCTAGGCAGTATTTTTCAAGGAATAGAATCCTCGTTTCAACCAGTCCTTCTGAAATCAGGTGTTACCAACTCTGTTGAAATGTGTTTTTTTTTTCAGGCTGAATGCCGCCGGGTACCCAGTCTTACGATACAATAGCTCTATTGGCGTGTACCTTGTATTACCACACTACCGAGAGCCAGAAAATCCTTTCAGGTAATATTGCTTTTATTCTTCAGATTTTAAATGACACCAGTTCTTCAGACTTCAGGCTACCCGTATCTAAGGACTGTCAAAAATCTTCAAATGACAACCGGGGCAGGCTTAACTTGCTTTCCGAAGCACGAAGGCGTCTCGTAATGTAATGTTTGGTCACCCATACAAGGACCAACCTCCACAAGCGTTACTCAATCTTAGCCATGAGGTCCTCAATTCTCGTAAATATCGTTCGTATCGCTATCGTAAATAATCTTTCTATAAGCGAATCAGCGCAAGTCATTGAACGTTCGAAAAGATTTGAGTTTTTGGGATCATTGTAAAACAACTTTTTGAAGTGAAGACTTCTTTAGGCGCGTTGGGCATTTTTGAGATGAGAAAAAACAATTGAACTCGCCACCGACACCGCTACTTGGATTGAAGTGAAAACTTCTTTAGGCGCGTTGAGCATTTTTGAGATGGGAAAAAACGATTGTACTCGCCACCGACACCGCTATTTGGATTGAAGTGAAAACTTCTTTAGGCGCGTTGGGCATTTTTGAGATGGGAAAAAACAATTGTACTCGCCACCGACACCGCTATTTGGATTGAAGTGAAAACTTCTTTAGGCGCGTTGAGCATTTTTGAGATGGGAAAAAACAATTGAACTCGCCACCGACACCGCTATTTGGATTGAAGTGAAAACTTCTTTAGGCGCGTTGGGCATTTTTGTTCAAGTTTTCACTTCTGTCGGCACTCCCGGAGTGCCACTCTTTTTTTTAAAACCAATATTTTGTAGTGGTTCACAATGGGCCTCATCAGATAGAAAAATCTATGCTCGGAGTTTCCTTGCGTGTTCGAATCAGAAATAAACATATCCGCAGGAGCAAGACACTCAGGACCAGTCGTTGTGGAGACACTTTGAGGAGGCCTATGTCCAGCAGTGAACCTCTTTCGGCTGAAATGAGTTACTGATGAATTCTATAACATCTTTGCCTTGTAGCTGCACTATGCTCTCCATATGTGTAAAATACTCATAAGTTACTCTTTTCGCATGGGCGTGCTAATTGCAACAACTTAGTAGCATCTGATCGAAATTAGCATGCTTCTGTGCTCCGACATGGCGTGTGTACGAATTCTATTAGATAGGCAATCTTTATAAACTGTGAGAATGTTTCCGCAATACATCGGATCCAAATTTTAATGTACTTACTCAATTCAGACGGATCGTGTTCGGATGGTACTCCCTTTTTTCTCCTAAAATTGTTTGTCCGAAAATCATTATCCATAACACGTTTGTTAGCTTCAGTAACCATAATTTAAAAAATTCGAAATTTTGTTTTACATAAATATTTTTACTTCTAAAACTACGAGTATTCTGTCATAATATCGATTGCTATAATAATTGAATCTTTTAATTTTGCATGAAATATAGTCATAGGTCCTAGATATTGTATTATATAATGTGTATTATTCCGAATGTTCATTTATAACAAAACTGTTAGTCCTAAAACATTTGCTAAAAATTTGGTTTTAGTGACAGAAACAAATCGCTGTAAATCCGACTCCGCGCAGTCTTGTGTGCCCTACCCCTAGAGTGTAATTTAGAATCGCGTAGGCGCGGAGGGGCGAGGCGGCCCGCGAGTTGAGGAGTAGGTGGTTGTAACGCTCGCCGCCGCGGCTTTTTTTTTATGGGGTGAGAAATCATCCAATGACTTCTCCTGCTCTGGGTGGAGCGGGAGGGCGTGTCAGACTCTTACTGACTAAAACCCACCCCTGTTCCTTCCCGCCCTTAGTGCCCGGGGGCGAGGTAGCTCTGTTTCGAATTTATCCTCAACCCCCGGGCAAGCATCGGCCATGACGGGCCCCGTCCTAATTGCTGGCAACTTTTTGAGGCGCGCGTGGGACACTACCCGCCGTCAACTCTCGGGCCTGGTGCTGATCGGACGGTGAGCTACCCATTACTCACCGTCCGCAGGCCCGGGTCTACGGTGGCCGGAGATCGTCTCGCGGCGCCGGCAGTCCCAAGCGTCTCCTGCGGCGGCTGCTACTAAGAGAAACAGAAACACCCGGGCGTCTCCTCCCGCCCTATCCGACACAGGAACCTCCCGAAACAACCGTGTCCGGTGAGGACCTGCGTCATGCGGATGCCGTGGGGCCTCTCCAGGGGCACTACCGCCGCAATGGTGGCGTGCCCAGCGCTGGATTCGCTGTCAGCGACAAGCGACAATCGCGAATAGCGACAATCGCTGTCTCCATGTCGCCATGAGATCCTGCCGGAGCTCTGTCCGCCGAGCCGCGAGTTGTCGCGGCAGTGGAGTTTCGCCCCGGCGTTTTGCCTCCTCGCGCTCCTCATATAGGTTCGCAAGGATTTTTGTCTCCAGATCCCATGGCGACAATCCGGCAAGGAGGCTCGCCGCCCCGCAGGAGATCGTACGGTATCCTCGGATCATTCGGATCGCCATGACCCTTTGGGACGCGTTCAGACGGCGAGTTGATCGCTGCCTTAAAGAACGTGCCCACACCGGTGCCCCGTAAAGGGCCATGGACCGCACGATCCCCACGTAGAGTCTCCGGTAGGAGGCGTTTGGCCCCCTCAGATTGGGCAGAAATCGCCTCAAAGCAGCCCCAGCCCTGTCCAGTCTGGGAGCCAAACGTCGGAAATGCTCGACGAAGTTCCACCGGCTGTCGAGGACGAGTCCCAGGTACTTCATCGTCCCCTCGACGCCGATGTGAACCCCTTCTACCGTTATCTGGGAACCCGCCGGTGGCGCATTCCGAGGACCATGAAAACACATGGCCTCGGACTTGTGCAATGCCACCTCGAGTCCCAGTTGCCGGATCCTGTCCACGATTGTCACAACTCCGCGTGTCATTATGTTGGCCACCGCCTCGTGCGACCACCCCTGTGCCAGTACCAGCCTGTAGCGTAGTATGCTACGCTGACAGCGCTAGGGAGGTCGGCGCGCAGCAACCAGTCGTACCCGATGTTCCAGGCGAGAGGAGGTAAGAGGCGGCCCCAGGACCGATACCTGTGGAACACCGCACGACATCTCTCGCCGGTTCCATTCTCCCTGGTGACCGGGGTAGATGACGGCCCTGTCCGTCAAATACGCCTCGACTACGACGGAGGAAGGGCGGCACACGGTGATACCGGAGTGCGCCGCCGCGGCTGAGGCTGGCTGGTGAAGCCGGCCAGCAAGACGAAGAAAGAAGAGTTTTCACCTCAAAAACATACAGTCGACTTGAGAACCTCCTCCTTTTTTTGAAGTCGTTTAAAAACAAAGTCGGGGTACTTTGTTTTAAACGACTTCTGGTGGCTGTGTCTGTACGCGATAAACTCAATAACTACTGAACGGATTATCACGCGGCTTTCACCATTAGAAAGAGTGATTTATGAGGAAGGTTAAGGTGTATAATTTTTACACATGCGAAGCAGGGGCAGATCGCTAGTGTATTATAAAACAAAGTCACCCGCCGCATCTGTCTGTGTGTTCGCGATAAACTCAAAAAGTACTGATAATTTGTACCCGTGCGAAGCTAGGACGGGTCGCTAATCTATAAATATAATATGTATACGGTCGAATTGAGAACCTCCTCCCTTTTTATCGTCGGTTAAAAATTAATTCCTATTTCACTTGGTCACGGCATCACGCGTGAACGTTTGGACCGATTACGCTAATTCTTTTTTTGTTGTGTTTGTTATTACCAGGAGAAGGTTCTTATGAAAGAAAAAATTAAGAAAGTTGCAGGGAAATTTGGAAAATTTCAGAAAACTTAACGACTATTTAATCTTCGCGAGTTTGACAGTTCGCGCGTCAGGACAATGTCTATCGGGTCAGCTAGTGTCTTATAAAATACGAACGTTAATTTCGACAACATTAACTGTACTACTGAACTACTACAGAAACTGTACTGTGTTACTTATTGTGCTCAACTCAATAGGTAACACTGTAATTGACATAAGCTGTAATTGACAGCGATGTGGATGATTTTTTTGATGCCCAATGAGTTGTTTTCATGCGTATTTGTATATGTTAGCTATTATTATTAGTTTGTATAATATGTATCTTTTAAGTTATTTCTATTAAACATATTTTTTGTAATATATATTTTATAATTTACAATTACTTTTTAGAATAAATCTAATTGATTTCTTAGGTTTTAAGTATCTAGAAATTTGTGGATTTATACAGCATGTAACAAAAACCCTGTCCGATCCTGAAGGGTATTACTCGGTATCGTGCTGCGTACACATATAGATACGTAATCATTTAATGGATACGAAAAACTTATCAAAGGCTGTTGCCTTTGATAAGTTTTTCGTATCCATTAAATCGCGAGCGCTCGACAAAGTTCACCTACTGTTTCGTTTAAAAGACGCCGCCCGAGCGAGACAGATTGCCTACAGCGCGGCTACTCCAGGGGCGGTCTCGTTTGAAATCAAAATAGGTAAAAATGAAAAGATTTCGCCAGCCGGTGGAGTGTTGTCAACTTATGAAAATTTGCCATATTTAGTGTTAAATTTCGCATATTTTATAAAAATTAAAAATCTATAACTTTTGGTTTTTATGAGTTACATTTTTTTTACAACTTTTTCTAGTGCGTATTTTAAACCAGGTATACCCCTCGGACAGGGTTTTTGTTACATGCTGTAGATGTAAAACTGCATTATATAAATTATAGGTAACTTTATTTAATTATTTGATGGCTTGCGGTTTCCCTTACCATACATACATAATGTAACTTAATAGATGTCAAGTATCGGTGGAATACATATCAAATTGTTGGTTGACCGCAAACATACCTGGGAGGCTGGGACATTCCGTTCTATTTATGTATACATATAATATTAGGTATTAGTTGGGTCGCTGCTATTGATTTGTCCCAAAAACCAATACGCATGTACATAATATAACTCTACACCACATATACACACCTACATGCATAGGTACCTATCTATCACGATGTAGTTATGTGAGCACGAAAACGTAACAGAAGGAGTAGGTTCAAATCAATTTCACCCTACCACAAATCACAAATTACTTTTTCAAGTTTTTATTGTTTTTTATCTGCTGCGTCCGTTATGTCATTAGGTATCGATGTTCAGTTATTAGTGTCAGGTAGGTTTAGGGTTATGCCAAGGGGTAGCGGATAAATTCGTAACAGAGTTACCGCTCCCCTGGGCACTCAGGCTAGGAAGGAACAGGGGTTGGTTTTAGTCAGTAAGAGTCTGACACGCCCTCCTGCTCCAATCAGAGCGGGAGATATCATAGGATGATTTACCACCGCCAAAAAACTAAAGGTAGAGAGAAAGAAAGAAATAGAGGACCTATATCTGATTTCAGACAGAGTAAATAAAAAAAGAGTTATTGATAGCATATTTTCTGTGCCTTTTGCGGCACATAACAAATTTTCATCATTTTTTTTAAAAATTGTTCGACTCCAAACATTCTTTAATCTATTTTTTTAGCTTATTTTTTAATAATTTCAATGGACATATTAACAGTTTTTTTTAACGTTATATTTGTGGGTTGTGTGGCTAGATCAAAAGAAAATCAGGCAGCTTTCCTTTGGTACGATTTGGAGACACACACCGCACGTTGTTTGTTCCATGTTTTCTTTTTAAAGAAGGTAGGCTGAAGCAGTAGGACACCATTTAGGCTAAAAAATAAACCCGACTGTAAAAACCAACTTAAAAGTTTCAAACAAGTCACTTTTCAAGCAGTCTGACGCAGTTGGTGGCAGTTACTTTATTTTAATTATTGATTTCGTGCCAACAACTGCATCAGACTGCTTGAAAAGTGTCTTGTGTGGAACTTTTAAGTTGTTTTTACAATCGGGTTTTTTTTTCTACCTTTTAATGAGTAAATTTTTTGGAATCGCCTCCTCGAACCCTTTATTTGGATACCCCATTGAAAAAATAAATAAAAAATTTAAAGTCGGCGAACTATAATTAATAACTATACTTTAATTTTTTTCTTTTTTTTTAATTTTGATAAGCACGCGTTTGACCCCTATCTCACCTTCTTTTTCACAATAAGGCGTCTGGTGTCGCCATATTGTTTTTTTATTACTGTCATAAAATATCAGTAGTAGCACTCGCAAGATTAAGACAACTCAAATGACGTAAGAATTATCAAAATCGGCCTACGCGTTTGGTCTATAGAACGCCACAAAGGAACAAACATACATACATACATAGGCATCTAAACACAATACCCTCCCTTGCGTCGTGCAGTCAGGTAAAAAAGGTAGGTAAAGGTAACCATAGAGAGATAGCGTCACGTATTTTCTAGTTTTAATTTCATAGTTTGGGTTCGTGCTTTTGTGGTTTGTATCCTCAATCTATGTGTTTAAATGTTTTATCCATCTATCTAAGTATTTTGGGTGTGTCTGAACTGAGTAGAAGGTTGGAAAAGGTGTTTCTGGTTTTCTCAATGAAAACAACCTTATGTTTTCACGAAAAAGATCGCACGTAAAACTAACTGGTAATACCTAGTGTGTTTCTTTCTTCAGGCACCACCTTCTCAGCAGGGCCGTGGAACGATACAAGATTGATGGGCTTTCTGACATTGAATACTATGTGGTTTCAACGAAATTTCGCCCACTCTGTACTCACATCGTCGTCAACATAAACCCACGAGACGACAACATTACCGATCTTAACCATAAATGGAGTAGTCCTGGATTTAAGTTTCATTAAAGTGTTGCCAGATAATAGTGTTTTATTGCTCAGTAAATACTTAAGTTAATTTGAAGGGAGCCGGCTGCAATTTCGGGACACGGTGCCTCCGCAGTCGGCGCCGTGTCCCGAAATTGCAGCCGGCGCTGACTTACAAAAAATAAGCGGAAAATGGGGTTTACGAAAAAAATCATACATGACATGCAGTTAATTATGTTGTATATTAATACATAACTAAACCTGTACAAGCCAGATTTTAACTTTCATTTCATAAATCACAAGGCTATGTATAGCGGCCTAGGGGTAGCGGATAAATTCTGAAAATGAGTAACCGCACCCCTGGGCACTCAGGCAGGGAAGAAACAGGGGTGGGTTTTAGTCAGTAAGAGTCTGACACGCCCCCCCACTCCACCCAGAGCGGGAGAAGTCATTGGATGATTTCCTACCCCACCAAAAAAAAAAACAAAGGCTATGTATCAGTATATCCGACCGCTCGTCTAAGCTCAAATCTAACGAAACACTTGAAATAGGGAGACGTAATGTCGTAAGTAAGGAAAGCTGACGGAGCCCCAATGGTCGGAGCTCCTATTCCTGTCTGCAGGGTTTAAAGGCACCTAACAACTTCGAAATTGACCTGACCGTGTTGGGGCGCCCTAAGTTAACTAAATACTAAAAAAAGAAAAAAGTACTGCCGGAGTCTAACGGCGTTGTTTATGGGTGCCGCCACCGGTTGCGGAGGCATGCCCTAATTTGAATGATCTATAAATAACAACAATTGTCTAATCTTTTAGCTAATATAAAAATCTCTGGTGGTTGCACTCCTCCGAAACGACTCGACCGATTTTAATGTTTTTTTTTTTTGTATATTTGGTAGGTATGAGAATAGGTCGTAGAGTATTTTTCACCGCAGAATAACGTTTGCTGGGTCAGCTAATTAAATTATAAAACGACAGGTAAATAAAACACTTATTAATAGTAAATTAACAAGTCAACATTATTCTTTAAAACCTTTGAAGTTTCGCAGCTCGTCTTGCAAAATTCACTCACGGCGAATTATTTACGCAACTTTGTACATTTTTTTAAAAACAAAATAATTAAATTTTATGAAATATTATTCACCATCATTCTCCTGCCTTTATCCCAATTTATTTGGGGTCGGCGCAAAATGTATTTTTCTTCCATACTCCCCTATTAGTCGTCATCTCTGTAGTCACCCCCTTTTTAGCCATAGCTTCTTTCACACAGTCCATCGTTTCTTAAAGCCATCCTTAGGCCTTCCCCTACTCTTATAGCCATCCACATCCATAGGTAGGTAGGTACTCGTACACAAGACTTCCCTCACGTTCTTCATTCCTCCGCATCACATGCCCATACCACGACAACCGATTTCCACACTACTTTTCAGTCAGCGGTGCCACTTTCAGACTTCCTCTTATACAGCATGTAACAAAAACCCTGTCCGATCCTGAAGGGTATTACTTGGTATCGTACTGCGTACACGTATACGTACGTAATCATTTAATGGATACGAGATAATTATCTTTCCCCAATGAAAATAATTAATTTATAAAAAAAAAACTTTTTAACAAAAAAATTAACCGACGAAAAAGAACCAAAAAGCAAGAAATAAATAGACCTTTTAAGTCTTGAGTATTGAGCTTATACTTATACTCGTAATATCAAATTTAACATAAACTAATTTTGAGTCGGCGCCAAACAACAATCTGATTAATCATCTAAATTATATTTGTACGTAGAAATGAAATAGTCTCTACGTAGGCAATTAATCATTTTACAATTTGGCGCCGACTCAAAATTAGTTTATGGTAAATTTAAAAAGCAAAAAGAAAAAAAAATATATATACGGTCGAATTGAGAACCTCCTCCTTTTTAACCGACGAAAAAAAAGGAGGAGGTTCTCAATTCGACCGTATATATGTTTTTTTTTTTTTTTGTGTATGTTCAGCCCTCACTCCGTCATTTATGAACCGATTTTGATTATTCTTTTTTTGTTACATAGGGTACACCTCAAGGGTGGTCCCATGTCAAGGAAATCAAGATCTGATAATGGAATCCTGATAAAATTGAGAGAAAACCTCGAAAATTGTGGGCTCGTTTAGCGTTTCTGTATGTATGTTCGGCCCTCACTCCGTTATTTATGATCCGATTTTGATGATTCTTTTTTGCTTAGATAGGGTATACCTCAAGGATGGTCCCATGTCAAGGACATCAGGATCTGATAATGGGATCATGAAAAAATTGAGAGAGAACCTCGAAAATTGGGCACGAATATTGTTTCTGTTTACTTTTCATAACTGAATCAGGTATTTGGATTTAGGAACCATCACATCATAAAACTGAGCTGATGATGGAAACCATACCTTTCCTAAACAATAGAAGTCAGATATAAAAACTGGTTTTAGTGACAAATACCACTTAATATGCTTTGACGAAAAGACGTCTTTACAATATTGGAGGTAACCTCAACTGGTCAATATCCTGGGAACTTCATGGAAGGATTGTTATATCATCAGCTCAGTGGCAAGAGGAATGACGAAGAATTAGAAATTACCCTCAGAGTGTTAAAAGATGATGAGAGCCACAAAAAATCATAAAATAAAAAACTTTTTAACAAAAAAATTAACCGACGAAAAAGAACTAAAAAGCAAAAAATAAATAAACCTTTTAAATCTTGAGTAATGAGCTTATTTACCTACATAAAATATCAAATTTTATAGGGTAAAACCAGGAGAGATGGACCACATTTTGTTCAACTTTAATATCTTTTTTATTGCTTAATAACTATTAAACAATTTAGTGATAAACTAACTAACTATTAATAGTCAACATTTTTTTATTTTAATATGGCACGATTATAGCATCTTTATGGAAATAATTGAAATATTAAAAAAAGTACCCGCGGTCCATCTCTCCCATACTATACGGGTGAGTCGGACCACCCAGTAAGGAGAGATGGTCCTAACAAAAATAATCATTAACACTTCCAAACAAAAAAATAAACATTCAAAACGAAATCAACAAGTAACATAAGCAATTAAATGAAAGTAAAATCTTCAGTTTTTCACCGTATTTCCGCATCGGTCGCACATATCGGGATAATTGGTGCAGCCTTCATGGGACCAGCGTTCACAAATAATGCACAGCAGCCATTCATCTTGACTCAGGGTTTCCTCATAGTTTTCACCACAGCCTGCACATTCGTTGTCATCCCACTCAGTCAATTCAGGACTATCACGCAGAGTTATAATCTCTTGTTCACTATCTTCATCAGAACTGTCTTCAATTTTTTGTTTTTTCTGTCTTTTATTTTCTTTCTTTGCAGAATTTTGTCTTTTAGTTCCCTTCTTTTTCCGTGTTACTTTTAAAATCTGTTTAGTTTCAATAGAATTTTCTTTTTTCATTTTCCTTGATTGATTTTCTTTTAAATTCTGAATATTTTCAGTAGAGTTCAAAATTTCTGCGATTTTTCTTGACCTATGACGGACGTTTGCAGTTCTTTCTATGATAGGTATTGGAGAAACCACATCCAAAATCTTTCCAGGCGTTGCCTTTGGAGAAACAGCTTCACTAGTTGATGGTTTTTGAACGGTTGCTGGCTGTGAAAGGACTGATTCTTTAGTAGGTTGATCATGTTGAATTATAGCAGCAGTTTGTAGGTTATTGTCATGGTTTTGGTTACTTGGAGTTAAGAAAGCATAGTCTGGTATGGCGTTTGCATTAAACGGTATGATCCCAGTTGCTGAAAAACCTGATATTGCATTGCTCACTGAAGCTGATTTATTCCAAGCTGAAGCCACAATTTTTCCAAACTGCAAGCGTGATAGTTTTCTTGATGGGTTAGCAGTAATGAATTTATTGCATTCGTCATAATAAAAGCATTTCAGGGACTTGAAAAACGTTCTATCAAGCGGCTGAAGAAAATGGGTTGTGTGACTGGGTAAGCAAATCAAAATGATTTCGTTTTCTTCAGCAAACTCCAACATTTCCACATTGCTGCAGTGTGAAGAATGTCCATCAAGGATCAACACGCACTTACCTTGTGGTTTCCTTGGCAAAAAATGATGCTTCAGCCAATCAAAAAATATTTCTGAATTCACATATGCTGATTTTTGTGACATTGTTACCACAGAGCCGGGTGGCATGCCATCCTCAAACTCAGGTTTTTTATTTTTGCCCTTGAATATGCAATAGGGTGGAAGAAAAACACCTTCTCCACTGCAGCAAGCGATGACCGAAATGGTTTCACCTTTTTCCCCAGTAGTTATGTTAGGAACATTTTTCGATCCCTTCACGGCAACTACTTTCCCCGGCTTATTATTTAGCTGCAAGCCTGTCTCGTCCATATTAAAAATAGAACCAGGTTTGTCAAAAAGTTGATTTTCTTTCAAAACTTCTTCTAAAAGGTTGAAATACTTATCAACATATTCTTTATTCATCCCCTTAGCTCTGGCCACAGAGACACCTTCTGACTGCCGGATTGAAAGTTCAATGTTTCGTCTAAGAAAGCTTTGTAACCACCCATTTCCCGCCATTTTCTTTTCGTGATTAAAGTTATGTTTAATATGAAATCTTTCCGCTAAATTATATGCCATTTTACGCACTGTTTCTCTTGATGGCGTAAACCCACTTTTCTGTAATTTTTTAATGTGTACGACGATCTTCTTCTCATTTTCAGGCAGCAGTATACCACTGGGACCGAGAACATCGCTTTTAGTTAAGGAATTTTTTGCAAGTCTTCGTTTAAATGTAGTTTTAGGTATCCCAAATGTTTTTGCTGCTTCATTGATACCCATTCCATTAGAAACAGCTTGAAAAGCATCAATTAATGCTCTTTCTGTCCATTCTCCTCTACATACTCCACTTTTCCTCTTATATATTAAAGGCATATTATCTACAAAAGAAGAGATTAACACATTAAGAATGTATGGATTAAAAAATAAGTAGCAATAATAATTTAAAACCACTTCAAATTTGCAAAACAAAACGGTTGACTATTGGTCCATCTCACCCATACATAACATGGTCCATCTCTCCTAAATTGAGTGGAGAGACGGACCACTTACTCATATTAAAAGCAAAACAAACAAACGAAAAATTTGAGGTTATTTTATCATTTCATGAACATACTAACACAGAAACGTCAATTCTTATTCTAAAAATACAATATCTTATACATACCTTCGTTTTTTAAACACCCACACAAAAAAAAAACACGCTTCCGAAACCTTTTAATACGTTTTTTACTAATTTTACGAACGAAAATCAAATAGTCTCGCTTTCTACACGGAGCAAACAGGTTGACAAGAGCTCGTAAGTGTTGTCAGCCTAAATAAATTTAATAGTTTGGTAGAAATTACGATGGTCCGTCTCACCCGCTGGTCCATCTCTCCTGGTTTTACCCTATTTAAAACTAATTTTGAGTCGGCGCCAATTAATAATTATTTCGTCGGTTAAAAAGAAAAACTTATCAATGGCAACATTGAGCGCTTGACAAAGTTCACCTACTGAGGTTCACTACCTTTCAAAGATGAGGCCTGAGCGAGACAGAGTGCCTACAGCGCGGCTAGTGCAGAGCGGAATCGTTTGAAATAAAAATAGGTAAAAATAAACAGATTTCACCGGCCGGTGGAGTGTTGTCACCTTATGAAAATTTGTCATAATTATTTAGTGTTATATTTCGCATATTTTATAAAAATAAAAAAATCTATAACTTTTGGTTTTTATGTGTTACATTTTTTTTACAACTTTTTCTAGTACGTATGTTAAACCAAGAATACGCCTTTATTGGATCGGACAGGGTTTTTGTTACATGCTGTATAGGTACCTACTAATTCCTAATTCTATCCATGCGCGTAACACCACACATCGCTCTTAGTATTCTCATCAATCTTAGCTGCATGCAATTGCTTTTCATTCATCCGTTTTGTGGCCCAACATTCTGAACCTACAAGACAGCAAGTCTGACCATTGTTTTATAAATCTTCCCCCTAAGTTTAAGGGGAATGCGGGATTCGCAGATAGTCCCGGTGACCTGCCGCCATTTCATCCATCCAGTGTTAATTCTGTGCTTAACAGTCCGATCTATTTCGGCATCGCTTTGCACGAGTGAACAGAGATACCGAAATTGGAGCAGACTGGGAGAAGCGCGCTATTTAGCGCTATTATAGCTTCAGAACTGGAGAGACCACCGAAATCGCAGAACATGTATTCAGTTTTGGTTCTGCTGATTTTCAAGCCAACTTTCTTCAGCTTCTGTTGCCATTTCTTCAATCTGCTCTGGATCTCATGTCCATCTTTACCGACCACAACAATGTCGTCGACAAACAGCATACACCAGGGTGCCTCTTTCTGCATTTCAGACGTAAGAGCGTCCATAATTAACTGGAAGAGGTCAGGACTTAAAGCCGACCCTTGATGCAAGCCTACTGCCACACTGAACTCGTCGGTGTTGTCTGTACATAGCACGAATCAACTCAACATACTTCCTAGGCAAACCTTTTTCTTTCAAGGCCCACCACAACATATCCCGAGGTGCCCGCCATTTCATCCATCCAGTGTTAATTCTGTGCTTAACAGTCCGATCTATTTCGGCATCGCTTTGCACGAGTGAACAGAGATACCGAAATTGGAGCAGACTGGGAGAAGCGCGCTATTTAGCGCTATTATAGCTTCAGAACTGGAGAGACCACCGAAATCGCAGAACATGTATTCAGTTTTGGTTCTGCTGATTTTCAAGCCAACTTTCTTCAGCTTCTGTTGCCATTTCTTCAATCTGCTCTGGATCTCATGTCCATCTTTACCGACCACAACAATGTCGTCGACAAACAGCATACACCAGGGTGCCTCTTTCTGCATTTCAGACGTAAGAGCGTCCATAATTAACTGGAAGAGGTCAGGACTTAAAGCCGACCCTTGATGCAAGCCTACTGCCACACTGAACTCGTCGGTGTTGTCTGTACATAGCACGAATCAACTCAACATACTTCCTAGGCAAACCTTTTTCTTTCAAGGCCCACCACAACATATCCCGAGGTGTCCTATCATACGCTTTCTCAAGATCAATGAACACCACGTGCAAGTTTTTGTGCACGCAAAGCAAAGGTGGCGTCCATTGACCCTCGACCTGGCATAAACCAAAACTGGTTCGGGGTACTTTCTCCCATACATTCATACTATGTGACTAGAGCTTTATCTCTCGATAGTTTGTTGCAGTCCTGTACATCCCCTTTGTTCTTGAAGATGGGCACTAGCGAACTATTGCACCATTCTTGGGGGATCACTTCTTCATACAACAACTTATTGAAGAACTAGCTTCAGCCCGCGGCTTCACCCGCGTGAATAGTCTGATTATAAATTTGAGTGCTATTTCCTGAGAGCAGCACGTTAAAAAACACTGTCGAAATCAAAATCCAAAGCAAATTAGGTTGTGAGCCAGTACTTTTTGAACGTCGTTCTACATAAAGATAGACCCTTCATCACTTCTTAGCTTCTTGCCCATGACTCCATCTGCGTAGACATCCGGATTGAGTCCAGAGAAAAATCAAACATTTGTGAAAGATTGAAAGTTAGTACGGGCTAGGATCATGATAAATTATAATTTCTTACATTAGCAGGGCTTACCAAAGTTGGATAGCAGTTTTTTAAGCTACGCCGAACATCTCTTTTCTATGGGCCATCTATTTTATTTTTTTTCATTTGTATAGATCTACGTTTGACGTCGAAGTTTTGTTGTTTATGTTAAACTAGCTTCCGCCCGCGGCTTCGCCCGCGTGAAAAGTAGCAAGTTAAAAAAACACTGTAGGAATCAAATCCAAAGTCAGTTATTCAAATTAGGCTGCGAGCCAGAACTTTTTGAACGTCTAAGTTCTACATAAAGACAGTCCCAAAACTCCTGCCCTTCACCACTTTTTAGTATCTTGCCCGTGACTCCGTCTGCGTAGACATTCAGATTGGGTCCAAACATTTGTGAAATATTAAATGTTAGTGCGGGCTAGGATCATGATAAATTAGAATTTCATACATTCGCAGGGCTTACCAAAGTTGGACTGTGATTTTTTGCGTTACGCCGAACATATCTCTCTCTCATCTCTTTTCTATGGGCTGCCTGCGTTTGTATCTACGTTTGACGTCGAAGTTATGTTGTTTAGGTTAAATTAACTTTTTCATGATTTTGGCACCCTGGTACTTTCCCTGCGGCTTCATCCGCGAGTCAAAATACTTCAAACGGATTTACTTTAAAAAAATAATTTATTAACTTGTATTCACAATATTACTGTTTTATCTTAGACTTCACAATTTATCACTTAAACTTAGTGTTACCACGACGAATGCTAAGTAGAGATTCCCCCGTTCCTCTGGTGTCTGGGTCTTTTATACTGCCACGATCGCTAACGGCTCTTTGTCTTTGTTTGCTAGAACTTTCTCGCTCCTGGTGGTCCAAGGGGTAATTAGTATTGGAGACTGATGTCCAATTGTTCTGGTTTCCATAACATCTCCAATGTCTTCCTTGAAAAGGCTCATTATGTTTTTAATGCGTTCATTGTTCAGGTCTTGTTGACTATTCCCCCTTAATTTGGAAGTCCATGGCTTCTTCCAAGCCTTGGAATGAAGAAATTTGAAGAAAATCATAATAGCAAGAAGTATAGTTATACATAATATCCAACTATACTGAATAAGGTTATGTTTTCCTTGTGTTGCTAATTCTTCTATTTGTTTAAAATGTTTTACTTTCGCGGAGATTTTCATTGGATCGTAATTCAATTCAATTTCAGGAGTATCCTTAGTTTGATTAATTTCTAGATTAGTTATAAATACTTTATCATGTGATTCTTGTGTATTGAATCTTATTATATTTGCAACTTTAACTTCACAGTTCTCGCCTATCAGTAAATAAGGTCCTCTAGCCCATGATGTTTCTTCGTTTTTTCCACAGTTAATCTTTATTTCAGTAGTTTTGTTGAAATACATGTAGATCGCCTTTGGAGATATCTCCTGTATTTCTTCCGCTGGACACTTTATTGGAACTGTGATACATTTTTCAGTAGATTTGTTTCGTAGAAGCTCGGTTTCACAGGTTGACGTTTGTCTAATGCTTTCTTTACAAATTATTTCCGTTAACGTTGTGCAATCTTCTACTTCATATATTTCCAACTCGGTGTATGCTAACGTAACTTTTCGCATTATAGGATAGGTGCAGGTTGGTTTATTTTGGATAATGGGAACAATTTTTCTTGTATTATATACCTGTGGCTTAACTAAAGGTATTTCTATTATAAAGTATACAATATGGTCAATTATTTTACTATTTACATTTATAAAAGGTTCGATATCATTTACATTATTAGATATCATCACATCTTTATTAATTTTATTAATAGTATCTTGTAAAATGTGAGATTGTATTATACTATAATGATACATATGGTGTTCAGCAAAAGTGATAGCTGTCGACAATCTTTCTGCTATATCCTGTAAGGTTTGAGCTTTAAACAGTATCTCTAAAGCTACCTTTTGATGAGCTTTAAAATTTGTTATCTGTGTATATTGTTTATCTAATAAATTTTGAACATTAACAATTTTTTTAATTTGACTATTGTATTCTTCTAAAGTTTCGTCTGTTATGGATATTTGTTTATTATATGCTATTCTTAAAGTTTCTAAATCCTTTTGAATACTACTTAGATCATCCTGATCCAGGTTTCCTGTAATGGTTTTTATAATTGAACCTAAACCATTAATTAAACCTCTTTTAGTTCTACTTTGTATATCTAAATGATTACATATTTCGGTTACATGATCTAAAATAACGTTAATGCGATTATATATATGTTTCACATCTTCATTCTTAAAATTAGATTGTGACAAAATTCTAGTTACAGTATTCTTAAGTCCATTAGTATGTTCTGATATAGGCCTTATTTCTAACATATGGATAATTGTCCATCTTCCTTCAATAATACGAGTGGGTTGCATTTCCACTAATATCACATGTTCATTTGACTCTAATCTTCGGAACTTGTGTCCGATGACAATGAAGATTCTGTAACAATAAGCTCTTCTTCATGATATATTCTGCCATTACTTAATTTGTATTTATTGTGTGGTTCACAAGCTAGTATATTATATGGACCTACATATCTAGCATTTGTTTTATGTCTTTCTGCTTTACTATTTTTTAAATATACCTTATCTCCTACTTTAAAAGCTTTCGATGGTCGAATTCTTTTATTAATTCGATCGTTGCGTTTTTGTTTTTCTTTTTGTAATAAATCATGAACATTTTGGTTTAATTGACTTACAAATTGTTTTTGTTGTGTTGTATAGTTTTGAATTACTACTCTAAGGTTATCGAAATTTTGCAGTTTCGGTTTTCTTCCAAAATGGACTTCAAAAGGAGTCTTATTTATGGCACTATGTCTGGTGTTATTATAAGCATGTGTTATAAAATAGATCTTTTGATTTTGATTTAAACCTGTGTCTCTTTGTAACCTGTATAGCTCTTGAATCGTACTATGTAATCTTTCCACGTCTGAGTTTGACTTATGATGTTGTGGAGAAGTGGTGTGATTAGTAATATCATACGTTTTAAATAATTCAGTTATTATTTCGCTGCAAAATGATTGTTCACCATCATGTACTATTTTCTTAGGTGTTCCTATTAATGAGAATATTTCCGATAGTGTATCGCAAACTTTACTTTTTTCTGCTGGTTTTATTATAGCATACTTAGAAAACTTATCTATCATCGTTAAGTACCACTGTTTTTCTAAAGACATGAAATCTATGTGCCAGACTTCCATTGGTTCGTAGGGCGTTTCGGTTTCAATAGCTAATGTTACGTTTGGATGTCTATTATATTTTTCTTTTTGACAAGGACTACACTGAAGAATATATTTTTTTATTTGTTTCCTCATATTTTCCCAATAATATTTTTCTTTTAACTGTTTATATAAACTTTCAATTCCAGGGTGTCGATTATCTTTTAAATGGTATTCTTTGATTAGTCTTAATTGTTCTTCCTTTTCATATATTTCTACAAGACTTTTTGTGAACCTCATTGGTTTAAACTTTGAGTGATCAAAATATTTACGATAAGTTTCAGATACTTTATAATATAAATCGTCATTAGGGATTATGAAAGCATATTTTTCTTGGGGTAAATACTCCAACATGAATTCTTTTATAATCTCTTCTTCATTATTCGGTGGGACATAAAAATACCAAATTCCGTTTTCTCTATTTGCTTTCTTGTATGGTGCGTATTCGAATATTACACGTCTTAATCTTTTGGGTGGATATGCATTTATTATAGGGATGCCCTCATCACTATCTTCTTGATTAGAATGTACAGTACCCTGCTGACTACTATTTAAATCATTGTTAGGTAGTCTTAAGTTTTCAAGTGATTCGTCTTTTGAAGAATTACTTATATTGGAATTTGTTAATGCCACATCTTCTTCTAAATTTACGTCTAATGAATCACCATCAGTGTGATGAATTTCTACGCGACTTAATGCGTCGGCGACATAATTATCTTTACCTTTCACATGTTCTATAGTAAAATCATAGTCTTGTAATTTTAATTTCCATCTAGTTAATCGCTGATTAGGTTCTTTTAATTTAGCTAACCATATTAATGCTTTATGGTCTGTACGTAATGTGAATTTTCTTCCGTAAATATAAGGTCGAAATTGTGTTACAGCCCAAAGTATTCCTAATAATTCTTTTTCAGTTGTATTATATTTTTGTTCGGCTTTACTTAGAGTCCTAGATGCATAAGCTATCGGATGACCTTCTTGACTTAATACGGCTCCTAATGCTATGTCAGATGCATCGGTAGTAATAATGAAAGCTTTATTAAAATCCGGGAAAGCTAAGATAGGTGCGTTAGTTAATAAATGTTTACAAGTGTGTATTGCTTCAATATAACTTTTCTGATGTATATCTATAGTGGCATCCTTTTTTGTAAATTCTGTAAGGGGTTTGACTATTTTACTTAGATTCGGTACAAATTTCCTATAGTACCCTATTAAACCTAAAAATGCTCTGATTTCTTTAGTAGTTTTTGGAATAGGGAATTTTTGTATGGCTTCAATTTTTTTTTGATTCGGTTTTAACCCATCCTTATTTAACACATGACCTAGGAATTCAATCTCTTCTTCCATAAAAACGCATTTATTTTTATTCACTTTAAGGTTGGCTGTTCGTAATGCTTCAAAAACTTGCTGTAGCCTATTGATGTGCTCTTGTTTAGTTTTAGAATAAATTATTATGTCATCTAAATAAACAAGACATATATTTCTAGTGATTTCCTTGTTCAATACGTTATTCATCATTCTTTGGAAGGTTGCTGGTGCGTTCTTTAATCCAAATGGCATTCTTAAGAATTCATAATGACCGTCAGGCGTACTAAAGGCAGTTTTCTCTATAGAAGCTTCATCCATTTTAATTTGATGATAACCTGAAGTTAAATCCAGAGTAGTAAAATATTTATTACCTTGTAATTTTGAAAATAGTTCATCTATATTAGGTAAAGGAAATTTATCTGATTTAGTCTTTTCATTTATCTTCCTATAGTCTATTACCATTCTCCATTTTTGTATTCCAGATTGATCTATTTTTTTTGGTATGATATGTACAGGTGAGGCCCATGGCGATTCCGAGGGGCGAATTATATTTTCACTCAATAACGTATTAATTTGTTTTTTTATTTCTTCTTGTTGAATTTGCGGTAACCTAAATGGTCTTTGATAAATGGGTTCGTCATGAATTAAATTGATATGATGTTTAATTTTGGTCGTTGCGCTATTCGTGATGCTTTCTGTAAATAAATCTCGATACGTATCACAAAGTTCTTTGATATTTAAATTATTATCATCCGTCATGTGAAAAATAAGTAATTCTCGTTCTGGCATACTTAATTTTCTTTCTTTTAAATCTATTTTTGCATTAATTTGTTCAATCATTTCAGTACCCATTAAAACGTCATACTTATCACTAAATTGGTAAATATAAAATTTCATCGGTCCGCCATCTTTTCCGAAATATCTACACCAGTATGGAGTTTCTATTACGCCATTGTGAGTTGTTACTCCATGTGAAGTTCTAACCGTGAATTTTTCTGGCTTTCTACATTCAGGAAAGTATAATTTTTGTGCTGTTGGTGTTATAAATGAACGTTGACTTCCTGTATCTATTAGTATTTTTAGTTTAGGGTTTTCCGTTTCAAAATATGGTAGATATGATTTTACATGATTAAATTCTATAATGTTTTGTTTAAATCTAACCCCTTGTGAAAATCCTGACTTTCTTCGGGAACCTGGAAACAGTTTTCCTCAGGAATATAATAATTTTCTTCTACCACTACATAGTAATTCTCTTCGGAGATATTTTGATCGGTAGTTTGAGAGCAATCATTTTCACTGAGTTTTGGTACTTCCGATTCGTCGGAGTGATGGTATAATTCTTTTGCTACAAAACCTTTTCCTAAATTGATTTGGTTTGGTTTTAATTGGGTAGCGGTCCTCATTGTTACGTCTTCTGACTTTGGTATAGGAGACCGTTGTGGTTGTGGTTGTGGTTGTGGTTGTGGTGGAAAACTATTTCTATACTGTTGAAATTGTGGATGTGGAGGTCTTTGGAATACGTTATTTGGATTTGGAATCCAGGTGTGTTTAGTTTGATAAAAAGGTCTGTTTGTAAACTGAGTGTTCATTTTCTGTTGCTGCGAATGCGATTGTTGAGGATGAAATTGGGTGTTAATGTATTGTGTCGGTTTATTTTGCGGTACGCTCCATTGTTGTTGAGGTTGTATTTGGTTTATAACACGAGGAGCAGGTAAATAGTTAGAAAATTTTTGTTTTATATTATCGAATCTCCCTTCTGCTTCTAGTTGTAATATCCTTGTAACTGTTTCATTAAAGTTACAATTACTAACATATATTTGATCATGGTATGGTAAACTATTTCTTAAAGTATTTTGTGCGGTACTAATATAGGGCTCCATGATCTCATCTATAAGATCTTGTCTGGCTATGCCGTGCTTATCAGTTAACTTACTTTTAATAAAAAATAACTTTTGTTTAAATTCAAATATTAATTCTTTATATGTAGTTTTCTTTTTTACATTAGATAACTCTACTAGTAAGGTATTAAGTTCCCTATTATCTGCACACTCTGCTTTCAGGGTGGTTTCTATGTTATCCCAACTAAAGGCATGGTTAATCATAGAGACGATTACTGCAGCCCTTCCTTCAAGTTTGGTTAATAATAACATTACATTTTGAGGCGTGTTGCCTCCTGCGGCTTGTAGCCATTGCTTAGCGCTATTTAAATAATTGTAAATGGTAAATGGGTCACCATTATATGTGGGGACAAAATTAATTAACTTATTTGGATCGATTGTGAACTGCACTGGTGATATCAGTGGCTGTGACAATGGAACTTGTGATGTACTAGGTACACTTAGTGGTACGTAGCCTTGTTTACCCTCCATATTATTTTTAGGAAGTGGGTCGGTGTCTCTACTTACACTAGTCATAGGTTTATACACAAATTTCGGAGATCTAAGGAGTGGAATTTTGGATAGGATAATGCTACTCGGTGCTTACAGAATGCAGATGGTTGCAGCGCGGAGAATCAGCATTTCTTCACTTTATTCTGACTTATTTATTTGGTAGGTTGCCCAGTTTTTAAGACTTAAAAGTCACGCGAAGTTTTTTTAAGCGAACTTGGAGGTTTTTGCCTCAAAAGTCCTTGAACTTTATAACACTTTCACTTTTTTAGCTGGGCCCCACGTTAGGCGCCAGTCAAAATACTTCAAACGGATTTACTTTAAAAAAATAATTTATTAACTTGTATTCACAATATTACTGTTTTATCTTAGACTTCACAATTTATCACTTAAACTTAGTGTTACCACGACGAATGCTAAGTAGAGATTCCCCCGTTCCTCTGGTGTCTGGGTCTTTTATACTGCCACGATCGCTAACGGCTCTTTGTCTTTGTTTGCTAGAACTTTCTCGCTCCTGGTGGTCCAAGGGGTAATTAGTATTGGAGACTGATGTCCAATTGTTCTGGTTTCCATAACATCTCCAATGTCTTCCTTGAAAAGGCTCATTATGTTTTTAATGCGTTCATTGTTCAGGTCTTGTTGACTCGCGTGCAGGTCTGAAATTTCTCTTCTTCATGATTCTGTTTTCCTGGTAGTTTAAGAATCTATACCGCTCAGGATTCCAGCCCCAAAAATACTTATTCAAGATGTTACCTCTTATGATCCCAGCCTAAAAAAAAAAGCCTAGGAATACTTTATGTGATTCTGATCTCCTGGTAGTGCGAGAATTTATACCGCTCGGAAATTTCACTTCTTCACGATTCTGTTCTCCTGGTAATTTGTGAATCTTTCTCTACCTCTTGATTCCTGCCCTGGAATACATTTTGTGTTTCTGGTCTCCTGGTAGTTTGTGAGTCTTTATCGCTCATGATTTCAGTCCATGAAATACTTCTCCTCATGTTTCTGGTCTCTTGGTACTTTGTGAGTCTTTACCGCTCATGATTCCAGCCCTGGAAATACTTCTCATGTTTCTGGTCTCCTGGTACTTTGTGAACGTATACCGCTCGTTCAGCCTGACTTTGGATTTCTACTTCCACCTCAGCCTTCGCTAAGTTTTGTCATTTACCGGGATAAAAAGTAGCCTATGTGTTAATTCAAGCTATGACCTACCTGTGCGCAAAATTTCATTGAAATACCTTCAGCCAAACAAACAAACTTTCGCATTCATAATATTAGTAGGATTCTGATCTCCTGGTAGGTTGTGAATCTATACCGCTTTGGATTTAAGCCCCAAAAATACTGATTCATGACTATGGTCTCCTGGTAGTTATATAATCTATACCTCTCATGATTCCAGCTCCGGCACTACTTTTTCGTGAAACTTATCTTCTGGTAGTTTGTGAGTCTTTATCGCTCATAATTTCAGTCCTTGAAATACTTCTCATGTTTCGAGTCTCCTGGTAATTTGTGAATCTACCTCTCATAATACCTGCCTCGGAATTTATTTTGTGATTCTGATCGCCTGGTACTTTGCGAGTCTTTACCGCTCATGATTCCAGCCCTAGAAATACTTCTCATGTTTCTGGTCTCCTGGTACTTTGTGAGCGTATACCGCTCGTTCAGCCTGACTTTGGATTTCTACTTCCACCTCAGCCTTCACTAAGTCTTGTCATTTACCGGGATAAAAAGTAGCATATGTGTTAATCCAGACTATGACCTACTTGTGTGCAAAATTTCATTGAAATCCCTTCAGCCGTTCCTGCGTTACCTTCAGCCAAACACACAAACATACAAACAGACAAACTTTCGCATTTATAATATTAGTAGGTATAGGTATACCTCTCGTGATTCCAGCCCCGGAAACACTTCTTCATGATTCTGGTCTCTTGGTACTTTGTGAGTCTTTACCGCTCATGATTCCAGCCCTGGAAATACTTCTCATGTTTCTGGTCTCCTGGTACTTTTTGAGCGTATACCGCTCGTTCAGCCTGACTTTGGATTTCTACTTCCACCTCAGCTTTCGCTAAGTTTTGTCATTTACCGGGATAAAAAGTAGCCTATGTGTTAATCCAGGCTATGACCTATTTGTGTGCAAAATTTCATTGAAATCCCTTCAGCCGTTCCTGCGTTACCTTCAGCCAAACATATAAACATACAAACAAACAAACATATTTATCTACTAGCTTCCGCCCGCGGCTTCGCCCGCGTAAAAAGTGTGAGTGGTATTTCCAGAGAGTAGCACGATAAATAAACCCTGTAGAAATCAAAATTAAAAGTAATTTAAATTAGGCTGAAAGCCAGATTTTTTTGAACGACAAAGTTCTACATAAAGACTGTAGGGGCGCTACACACTCGCTCAGTGTATCTGAGTACCTATCTTGTTATTCTTACCGTGTTAAATATAATACTCGTAGTTTACCGAGACTGTTTCATTTATTGGGTCTCCCGAACATATCCTAAATTAGTGCTTAGCTTCTTGGCCGTGGCTCCGTTCGCGTAGACATTTATATTAAACAAACTTCCGCCCGCGGCTTCGCCCGCCTGAAAAGTATGATTATAAAGAGTGGTATTTCCAGAGAACATCTGAAATCCAGATTATTTTGAACGACAAAGTTCTACATAAAGACTGTAGGGGCATACACGCTCGCTCAGTGTGTCGGGGTACCTATCTTGTTATTCTTACCGTGTTAAATATAATAGTTTACCGAGACTGTTTCATTTATTGGGTCTCCCGCACATATCCTAAATTAGTGCTTAGCTTCTTGGCCGTGTCTCCGTTCGCGTAGACATTTATATTAAACTAGATATCCTAGCTTCCGCCCGCGGCTTCGCCCGCGTAAAAAGTGTAATTATAATAAGTCTAAGTGGTATTTCCAGAGAGTAGCACTTTAAATAAATCCTGTAGAAATCAAAATCAAAAGTAATTTAAATTAGGCTGAAAGCCAGATTTTTTTGAACGTCAAATTTCTACATAAAGACAATAGGGGCACACACACTCACTCAGTGTGTCGGGGTACCTATCTTGTTACTCTTACCGTATTAAATATAATAGTTTACCATATCGAAACTGTTTCATTTATTGGGTCCCGAACATATCCTAAATTGGTGCTTAGCTTCTTGCCCGTGGCTCCGTCCGCGTAGACATTTACCGTGTTAAATATAATAGTTTACCATATCCAAACTGTTTCATTTATTGAGTCCCGAACATATCCTAAATTGGTGCTTAGCTTCTTGTCCGTGGCTCCGTCCGCTTAGACATTTATATTAAACTAGCTTCCGCCCGCGGCTTCGCCGGCGTAAAAAGTGTAATTATAATAAGTCTGAGTGGTATTTCCAGAGAGTAGCACGTTAAATAAATCCTGTAGAAATCAAAATCAAAAGTTATTTAAATTAGGCTGAAAGCCAGATTTTTTTGAATGTCAAAGTTCTACATACACTCACACTCGCTCAGTGTGTCGGGGTACCTATCTTGTTACTCTAACCGTGTTAAATATAATAGTTTACCATATCGAAACTGTTTCATTTATATACTATACGTCTAACAAAGAAGCTTTGCACAAAAATTATTGCAGGGAAACGAGTTTTATTTTTAAGTATGAAAAAAAAACTATAATTTATTGCCCGCAATGTTATTGTGGAATATTATTATTATTATTATTATTATTATTATTATTATTATTATATCCTAAATTGGTGCTTAGCTTCTCGCTCGTGGCTCCGTCCGCTTAAACATTTATATTAAATTAACTTTTTCACGATTTTGGCACCCTGGTAGAGTTTAACTGTGGTTGCATCCGCGTGCAGGTCTGAAATTTCTCTTCTTCGTGATTCTGTTTTCCTGGTAGTTTAAGAATCTATACCGCTTAGGATTCCAGCCCCGAAAATACTTATTCATGATGTTACCTCTCCACTTCATGATTCTGGTCTCCTGGAACTTTGTGAGTAGCGTACCGCTCATGATTTCAGTCCTGGAGATACTTCTCATGTTTCTGGTCTCCTGGTGATTTGTAAATCTCTACCTCTCCTAATACCAGCCTCGGATTATGTTTTGTGATTCTGATCTCCTGGTAGGTTGTGACTCTATGTGTTTCTGGTCTCCTGGTATTTTGTGAATTTGTACCGCTTAGGATTCTAGCCCCAAAAATACTGATTCACGACTCTGGTCTCCTGGTAGTTTGAAAATCTCCTCACCTTTCATGATTCCAGCCCCAGAAACAATTTTTCATGATTCTGTTCTCCTGGTAATTTGTGAATCTGTACCTTTCACAATACCGGCCTCATACCAGCCTCGGAATATGTTTTGTGATTCTGATCTCCTGGTAGGTTGTGAATCTAAACCGCTCAGAATTCCACCCCCCTGGCAGTTTGAGAATCTATACCGCTCACGATTTCAGCACCGGAACACTCTTTGTGTTTCTGGTCTCCTGGTCTTTTGTGAATCTACACCGCTTAAGATTCTAGTCCCAAAAAGCCCTGGAACACTCTTTGTGTTTCTGGTCTCCTGGTATTTTGTGAATCTATACCGCTTAAGATTCTATAATCCCAAAAATACCGATTCATGACTCTGGTCTCCTGGTAGTTTTATAATCTATACCTCTCATGATTCCAGCCCCGAAATCACTTTTTCATCATTCTGGTCTCCTGGTAATTTATGAATCCTCTACCTCTCATAATCCCAGCCTTGGTATACATTTGTAATTCTGATGTCCTGGTTGTTTGTGAATCTGTACCGCTCGGAAAACTTATTCATCATTCTGTTCTCCTGGTAATTTGTGAATCTGTACCTCTCATAATACCAGCCTCAGAATATATTTTGTGATTCTGATCTCCTGGTAGGTTGTGAATCTATACCGCTTAGGATTTAAGCCCCAAAAATACTGATTCATGACTATGGTGTCCTAGTAATTTGTGAATCTCTACCTCACATAATACCAGCTTCGGAATATGTTTTGTGATTCTGATCTCCTGGTAGTTTGTGAATCTACACCGTTTAGGATTGTATCCCCGAAAACACCTATTCATGATTCTGGTCTCCTGGTACTTTGTGAGTCTTTATTTCTCATGATTTCAGCCCTGGAAATAATTCTCATGTTTCTGGTGTCCTAGTACTTTTTGAGCGTGTGCGCACGTTCAGCCTGACTTTGGATTTCTACTTCCACCTCAGCCTTCGCTAAGTCTTGTCATTTACCGGGATAAAAAGTAGCCTATGTGTTAATCCAGGTTATGACCTACGTGTGTGCAAAATTTCATTGTAATCCCTTCAGCCGTTTTTGCGATACCTTCAGCCAAACATACAAACATACAAACAAATAAACATACAAACTTTCGCATTTATAATATTAGTAGGATTAACTTTTTCACGATTTTGGCACCCTGGTAGAGTTTACCTGTGGTTGCATCCGCGTGCAGGTCTGAAATTTCTCTTCTTCATGATTCTGTTTATTGGTTGTCTATACGCCTGGGAATGTATACCGCTCAGGATTCCAGCCCCGAAAATACTTATTCAAGATGTTACATCTCCTAATACCAACCTCAGAATATGTTTTGTGATTCTGATATCCTAGTAGGTTGTGAACTGGTAGTTTGAGAATCTATACCGCTCAGGATTCAAGCCTCGGAAACACTTCTTCTTCTTGATTCTGGGCTCCTGGTGGGGTGTGTGAAGCTATACAGCTTAGGATTGTAGCCCCGAAAATACGTATTCATGATTCTGGTCTCCTGGTACTTTGTGAGTCTTTACCGGTCATGATTTCAGCACTGGAAATACTTCTCATTTTTCTGGTCTCCTGGTATTTTGTAAATCTCTACCTCTCCTAATACCAGCTTCGGAATATGTTTTGTGATTCTGATCTCCTGGTAGTTTGTGAATCTACACCGTTTAGGATTATAGCCCCGGAAACACTTTTTCTTGATTCTGGTATCCTGGTGGTTTGTGAAGCTATACAGCTTAGGATTGTATCCCCGAAAACACCTATTCATGATTCTGGTCTCCAAGTACTTTGTGAGTCTTTACCTCTCATGATTTCAGCCCTGGAAATAATTCTCATGTTTCTGGTGTCCTAGTACTTTTTGAGCGTGTGCGCTCGTTCAGCCTGACTTTGGATTTCTACTTCCACCTCAGCCTTCGCTAAGTCTTGTCATTTACCGGGATAAAAAGTAGCCTATGTGTTAATCCAGGTTATGACCTACGTGTGTGCAAAATTTCATTGTAATCCCTTTAGCCGTTTTTGCGATACCTTCAGCCAAACATACAAACTTTCGCATTTATAATATTAGTAGGATTAACTTTTTCACCACCTTTTACTTCCAATTTACCTTTGGCTTCATCCGCGTGCAGGTCTGAAATTTCTCTTCTTCATGATTCTGTTTTCCTGGTAGTTTAAGGATCTATACCGCTCAGGATTTCAGTCCCAAAAATTATTTACTTATTCAAGATGCTTTTTTTTTACCTCTTTTGATCCCACCGTTTTTTTTTTGGGTATTTTTTTTGTGATTCTGATCTCCTGGTAGTGAATGAATCTATACCGCTCGGAAATTTTACTTCTTCACACTTCTGGTCTCCTGGTAATTTGTAAATCTCTATCTCTCCCAATACCAGCTTCGGAATATGTTTTGTACTTCTGATCTCCTGGTAGGTTATGAATCTATACCGCTCAGGATTCCAGCCCCCTGCCTGGTAGTTTGAGAATCTATTCCACTCAGGATTTCAGCCCCCTAAGACTCTTTGTGTTTCTGGTATTCTAGTATTTTGTGAATCTATACCGCTTAAGATTCTAGCCCCAAAAATACTTATTCACGACTCTGGTCTCCTGGTAATTTTAGAATCTATACCTCTCATGATTCCAACCCCAAAATCACTTCTTCATAATTCTGGTCTCCTGGTAATTTATGAATCTCTACCGCTCATAATCCCAGCCTTTTGGTAACATATTTTGTAATTCTTTTATGTCTTGGTTGTTCGTGAATCTGTACTGCTCGGAAAACTTATTCATGATTCTGTTCTCCTGGTAATTTGTGAATCTGTACCTCTCATAATACCAGCCACAGAATATATTTTGTGATTCTGATCTCCTAGTAGGTCGTAGGAATCTATACCGCTTAGGATTTAAGCCCCAAAAATACTGGTTCATGACTATGGTCTCCTGGTAGTTTTGGACTCTACACCTATCATGATTCCAGTTCCGGAACTACTTTTTCGTGAATCCTGATCTTTTCGTAGTTTTGTGAGTCTTTATCGCTCATAATTTCAGTCCTTGAAATACTTTTCATGTTTCTGGTCTCCTGGTAATTTGTAAATCTCTACATCTCATAATACCTGCCTCGGAATATACTTTGTGATTCTGATTTCCTGGTAGCTTGTGAATCTATACCGCTCAGGATTCAAGCCCCGGCAATACTTCTTCTTGATTCTGGTCTCCTGGTGGTTTGCGAAGCTATACCGCTAGAGTTGTAGCCCCGAAAATACCTCTTCATGATTCTGGTCCCTTGGTACTTTGTGAGACTTTACCGATATTATAAATGCGAAAGTTTGTATGTTTGTTTGTTTGTATGTTTGTATGTTTGTATGTTTGTATGTTTGGCTGAAGGTAACGCAAAAACGTCTGAAGGGATTACAATGAAATTTTGCACACACGTAGGTCATAACCTGGATTAACACATAGGCTACTTTTTATCCCGGTAAATGACAAGACTTAGCGAAGGTTGAGGTGGAAGTAGAAATCCAAAGTCAGGCTGAACGAGCGCACACGCTCAAAAAGTACTAGGACACCAGAAACATGAGAAGTATTTCCAGGGCTGAAATCATGAGAGTTAAACACTCACAAAGTACCAGGAGACCAGAATCATGAATAGGTGTTTTCGGGGCTACAATCCTAAGCTGTATAGCTTCACAAATCACCAGGATACCAGAATCAAGAAGAAGTGTTTCCGGGGCTATAATCCTGAGCGGTGTAGATTCACAACCTACCAGGATATCAGAATTACAAATCATATTTCGAGGCTGGTATAAAGAGAGGTAGAGATTTACAAATTTCCGGCAGACCAGAAACACAAGAGTCGCAAACTACCAGGAGATCAGAATCACAAAACATATTCCGAGGCTGGTATTAGGAGAGGTAGAGATTTAAAAATTACCAGGAGACCAGAATCATGAATAGGTGTTTTCGGGGCTACAATCCTAAGCTGTATAGCTTCACAAATCACCAGGATACCAGAATCAAGAAGAAGTGTTTCCGGGGCTATAATCCTGAGCGGTGTAGATTCACAACCTACCAGGATATCAGAATTACAAATCATATTTCGAGGCTGGTATAAAGAGAGGTAGAGATTTACAAATTACCAGGAGACCAGAAAAATGAGAAGTATTTCCAGGGCTACAATCCTAATCTGTATAGCTTCACACACCCCACCAGGAGCCCAGAATCAAGAAGAAGCGTTTCCGGGGCTTGAATCCTGAGCGGTATAGATTCACAACCTGCCAGGAGATCAGAATCACAATATATATTCTGAGGCTTAAAGAAGTTTTTTTTTTTTTAAATCAAACTACCAGTTCACAACCTATTAGGAAATCAGAATCACAAAACATATTACGAGGTTGGTCTTAGAGAGGTAGAGACTTACAAATTACCAGGAGACCAGAAACACAAAAAGTATTCCGGGGCAGGAAACGTAAGAGGTAGCGAAAGACACACAAATTACCAGGAGAACAGAAACGTAAAGAAGTAAAATTTCCGAGCGGTATAGATTCACGCACTACCAGGAGATCAGATTTACAATAAGTATTCCGAGGCTGAGATCATGAGAGGTAACATCTTGAATAAGTATTTTCGGGGCTGGAATCCTGAGCGGTATACATTCCCAGGCGTATAGACTACCAGGAAACAGAATCATGAAGAAGAGTAATTTCAGACCTGCACGCGGATGAAACCACAGGTAAACTACTAAGGTGCCAAAATCGTGAAAAAGTTAATCCTACTAATATTATAAATGCGAAAGTTTGTATGTTTGTTTGTTTGTATGTTTGTATGTTTGTATGTTTGGCTGAAGGTATCGCAAAAACGGCTGAAGGGATTACAATTAAATTTTGCACACACGTAGGTCATAACCTGGATTAACACATAGGCTACTTTTTATCCCGGTAAATGACAAGACTTAGCGAAGGCTGAGGTGGAAGTAGAAAATCAGAGACGGGCTGAACGAGTGAACACGCTCACGAAGTACCAGGAGACCAGAAACATGAGAAGTATTTCCAGGGCTGAAATCATGACCGGTAAAGACTAACAAACCACCAGGAGACCAAAATCAAGAAGAAATGTTTCCGGGGTTTAAATCCTGAGCGGTATAGATTAACAACCTACCAGGAGATCAGAATCACAAAATATATTCTGAGGCTGGTATTACGAGAGATACAGATTCACAAATGACCAGGAGACCAGAAACTTGAGAAGTATTCTAGGACTGAAATCATGAGCCATAAAGACTCATAAACTACCGGGAGATCAGGATTAACGAAAAAGTGTTTCCGGGGCTGGAATCATGAGAGGTATAGATTCTTAAACTACGGGGAGACCAGAGTCGTGAATCAGTATTTTTGGGGCTAGAATCAAGCGGTATAGATTCTCAAACTACCAAGGAAGGGGCTGGAATCCAGAGCGGTATACATTCATAACCTACCAGGAGATCAGAAGCACAAAACATATTCCGAAGCTGGTATTAGAAGATGTAGATATTTACAAATTACCAGGAGACCAGAAACGTGAAGTAGTAAAATTTCCGAGCAGTATAGATTCACGCACTACCAGGAGACATCGACATCACAAAAAATATTACAAAAAAAAAAAATAGGATGGGATCAAAAGAGGTAAAAAAAAAGCAACTTGAATAAGTATTTTCGGGGTTGGAATCCTGAGCGGTATAGATTCTTAAACTACCTTTCAAAAAGATCTGACTCACAACCTAATTTGAATAACTGACTTTGGATTTTGATTTCTACAGTGTTTTTTTAACGTGCTGCTCTCAGGAAATAGCACTCAAATTTATAATCATACTTTTCACGCGGGCGAAGCCGCGGGTAGCGCTAGTGGGTAAATAAATGGATAGATAGATAGATTTTCAAAAGCTTTTCATATGATTTTCAATAGACTTTCAATAGACTTTCAATAGACTTTCAATAGACTTTCAATGGACTTTCAATGGACTTTCAATGGACTTTCAATGGACTTTCAATGGACTTTCAATGGACTTTCAATAGACTTTCAATAGACTTTCAATAGACTTTCAATAGACTTTCAATAGACTTTCAATAGACTTTCAATAGACGTTCAATAGACTTTCAATAGACTTTCAATAGACGTTCAATAGACGTTCAATAGACGTTCAATAGTAGTTCAATTGTAGTTCAATAGTAGTTCAATAGTAGTTCAATAGTAGTTCAATAGTAGTTCAATAGTAGTTCAATAGATGTTCAATAGACGTTCAATAGACATTCAATAGACGTTCAATAGAAGTTCAATAGAAGTTCAATAGACGTTCAATAGACGTTCAATAGACGTTCAATAGACGTTCAATAGACGTTCAATAGACGTTCAATAGACGTTCAATAGACGTTCAATGGACGTTCAATGGACGTTCAATAGACGTTCAATAGACGTTCAATAGACGTTCAATAGACGTTCAATAGACTTTCAATAGACTTTCAATAGACTTTCAATAGACTTTCAATAGACTTTCAATAGACTCAATAGATTTTTAATAGATTTTTAATAGATTTTCAATAGACTTTCAATAGACTTTCAATAGACTTTCAATAGACTTTCAATAGACTTTCAATAGACTTTCAATAGACGTTCAATAGACGTTCAATAGACGTTCAATAGACGTTCAATAGTAGTTCAATAGACGTTCAGTAGACGTTCAGTAGACGTTCAGTAGACGTTCAGTAGACGTTCAGTAGACGTTCAGTAGACGTTCAGTAGACGTTCAGTAGACGCTCAATAGACGATCAATAGATGATCAATAGACGACCAATAGACGACCAATAGACGACCAATAGACGATCAATAGACGATCAATAGACGATCAATAGACGACCAATAGACGATCAATAGACGATCAATAGACGATCAATGGATGATCAATAGATAATAAATAAATGAGTAACATGAGTGTGTGTGGCCCCTACAGTCTTTATGTGGAACTATGACGTTCAAAAAAATTTGGCTTTCAGCCTAATTTAAATAACTTTTGATTTTGATTTCTACAGGGTTTATTTTACGTGCTACGCGGGCGAAGCCGCGGGCGGAAGCTAGTTTAACATAAACAACAAAACTTCGACGTCAAACACAGGTAACCCATAGGAAAGAGATATTCGGCGTAGCGCAAAAATCGCCGTCAAACTTTGTTAAACCCTGCGAATGTGAGAAATTCTAATTTATCATGATCCTAGCCGTACTAACTTTTAATCTTTCACAAATGTTTCATTTTTCTCTGGACTCAATCCGGATGTCTACGCAGAACGGAGTCACGGGAAAGAAGCTAAGAAGTGGTGAAGGGCAGTAGTTTTGGGACTGTCTTTATGTAGAACGACGTTCAATAAATCCTGGCTTGCAGACTAATTTGAATAACTGACTTTGGATTTTGATTTCTACAATGTTTTGTTAACGTGCTACTCTCTGGAAATACTACTCCAATTTATAATCATACTTTTCACGCGGGCGAAGCCGCGGGCGGAGCTAGTTTAATATAAATGTCTACGCGGACGGAGCCACGGACAAGAAGCTAAGCACCAATTCAGGATATGTTCGGGACCCAATAAATGAAACAGTTTGGATATGGTGAACTATTATATTTAACACGGTAAATGTCTACGCGGACGGAGCCACGGGCAAGAAGCTAAGCACCAATTCAGAATATGTTCAGGACCCAATAAATGAAACAGTTTCGATATGGTGAACTATTATATTTAACACGGTAAATGTCTACGCGGACGGAGCCACGGGCAAGAAGCTAAGTACCAATTCAGGATATGTTCAGGACCCAATAAATGAAACAGTTTCGATATGGTAAACTATTATATTTAACACGGTAAGAGTAACAAGATCGGTCAGGACACACTGTGTGCTGTGTGCTGTGTGTGTGGTACAGTCTTTATGTAGAACTTTGACGTTCAAAAAAATCTGGCTTTCAGCCTAATTTAAATAACTTTTGATTTTGATTTCTACAGGATTTATTTAACGTGCTACTCTCTGGAAATACCACTCAGACTTATTATAATTACACTTTTTACGCCGGCGAAGCCGCGGGCGGAAGCTAGTTGTCAATAAGTCGGTCAGTCAGAAAGATGAAGCTAATTGTACATTCCAAGGCGTAGATCTCAACTTAGACTCAAATTCGATTCAACTTCGATCCAAAAAGTGTCCCGTTACGCTCATTGTACGCATGCGCCGCATCTATATTTCATCAATGTTTTGTTATGACGTTGTCATTGAAATTCGATTGAAATTCGATTGAAATTTTTTGATGCCCAGTGAGTTGTTTTTTCATACGCATTTGTACATGTTAGGTATTATTGTTAGTTTGTATATATTTCTTTTAAGTTATATTATACTAACATTCTGAATATTATTAAAATCTCAAAATGCAAAAAAAAAAATTGAAATTCGATTCAAATTCGATTCAAATTCGATTCTAATTCGATTCAAATTCAATTGAAATTCGATTGAAATTCTATTGAAATTCGATTCAAGTTTGATTCAAATTCGATTCAAGTTCAATTCAATTTCGATTCAACTTCGATTCAAATTCGATTTAAATTCGATTGAAATTCGATTGAAATTCGATTGAAATTCGATTCAAGTTCAATTCAATTTCGATTCAACTTCGATTCAAAATCGATTGAAATTCGATTGAAATTCGATTGAAATTCGATTCAAATTCGATTCAAATTCGATTCAAATTCGATTCAAGTTCAATTCAATTTCGATTCAACTTCGATTCAAAATCGATTCAAATTCGATTCTATTTCGATTCAAATTCAACTGAAATTCGATTGAAATTCGATTCGAATTCGATTCAAATTCGATTGAAATTCGATTCAAATTCGATTCAAGTTCGATTCTATTTCGATTCAAATTCAACTGAAATTCGATTGAAATTCGATTCAAATTCGATTCAAATTCGATTCAAATTCGATTCAAATTCGATTCAAATTCGATTCAAATTCGATTCAAATTCGATTTCGATTTTGATTCTATTTCGATTGAAATTCGATTGCAATTCGATTCAAATTCGATTCAAATTCGATTCAAATTCGATTCAAATTCGATTCAAATTCGTTTCAAATTCGATTCAAATTCAATTCAAATTCGATTCTATTTCGATTCTATTTCGATACAAATTCGATTGAAATTCGATTCAATTTCGATTCAATTTCGATTCAACTTCGATTGAAATTCAACTGAAATTCGATTGAAATTCGATTCAAAATCGATTTAAATTCGATTCAAATTCGATTCAAATACGATTCAATTTCGATTCAATTTCGATTCAAATTCGATTCAAATTCGATTCAAATTCGATTCAAATTCGATTCAAATTCGATTCAAAATCGATTCAAATTCAATTCAAATTCAATTCAAATTATATTCAAATTCAATTCAAATCAATTCAAATCAATTCAATTTCAATTCAAATTCAGTTCAATTCAAATTCAATTCAAGTTCAATTCAAGTTCAATTCAAATTCAATTCAAATCATTTATCCTACTAATATTATAAATGCGAAAGTTTGTATGTTTGTTTGTTTGTATGTTTGTATGTTTGTATGTTTGGCTAAAGGTATCGCAAAAACGGCTGAAGGGATTACAATGAAATTTTGCACACACGTAGGTCATAACCTGGATTAACACATAGGCTACTTTTTATCCCGGTAAATGACAAGAATTGGCGAAGGCTGAGGTGGAAGTAGAAATCCAAAGTAAGGCTGAACGAGCGCACACGCTCAATAAGTACTAGGACACCAGAAACATGAGAATTATTTCCAGGGCTGAAATCATGAGAGATAAAGACTCACAAAGTACCAGGAGACCAGAATCATGAATAGGTGTTTTCGGGGCTACAATCCTAAGCTGTATAGCTTCACATACCACCAGGATACCAGAATCAAGAAGAAGTGTTTCCGGGGCTATAATCCTGAGCGGTATAGATTCACAACCTACCAGGAGATCAGAATCACAAAATATATTCTGAGGATTAAAGATTTTTTTTTTTTAAATTATTTGGTTATAAATAGAAGGTAGGGGCTGGAATCATAAGAGATATAGATTCTCAAACTACCAGGAGACCAGAGTTTTAATTTAAACAACAAAACCTAAGGCGTCAATTGCAGATACAAACGCAGGTAACCCAGGCCTGCGGACTGCAAGAAGTGGGTAGCTCGCCGTCCGATCAGCACCAGTAGAGGTATTCTGTAAAATCTCACCGTGAAAACTTAAGTGAAGTGACCGTGAAGTGGGCTGTCAATCCATACAATCAAGGTGGAATGACAGTTCACTTCACGCTCACTCCACCTAAGTTTTCACGGTGAGCTGTGAACAGGATCGACCGGCAGGCCCGTGAGTCGACGGCGCGTGGTGTTGTAGTGTTCCACTCGCGCCTCGAAGAGATTAGCTTTAACACGGTAATAGTAACAAGATAGGTACCCCGACACACTGAGCCAGTGTGTGTGCGTCCCAACAGTCTTTATATAGAACTGTGGCGTTCAAAAAAATTCTAACTTTCGGCCTTAATTACACTTTTCACGCGGGCGAAGCCGCGGGCGGAAGCTAGTAAACAAATAAACATATAATAGATTCACAACCTACCAGGAGATCAGAACCGTACTAATATTATGAATGTGAAAGTTTGTATGTTTGGCTGAAGGTATTTCAATGAAATTTTGCGCACAGGTAGGTCATAGCTTGACCAGAATGATGAAGAAGTGATTTCGGGGCTTTTTTTTTTGGAATCGTGAGAGGTATAAATTCTAAAACTACCAGGAGACCAGAGTCATGAATCAGTATTTTTGGGGCTAGCATCTTAAGCGGTATAGATTCACAAAATACCAGGAGACCAGAAACACAAAGAGTGTTTCGGGGCTGAAATCATGAGCGGTATAGATTCTCAAACTACCAGAGAAGGGGCTGGAATCCTGAGCGGTATACCTAGATTCATAACCTAGAAGGAGATCAGAAGCACAAAACATATTCCGAAGCTGGTATTAGGAGAGGTAGAGATTTACAAATTACCAGGAGACTAGAAACATTTCGAGGACTAAAATCATGAGCGATAAAGACTAATAAACTACCAGGAGACCAGAAACACAAAAATTTATAGTATTCTGGGGCAGGAAGGTGGTTTAGAGAAAGATACACAAATTACCAGGAGAACAGAATCGTGAAGAAGTAAAATTTCCGAGCGGTATAGATTCACGCATTACCAGGGAGAGGGTGGGATCATATGAGGTAGCATCCTACTAATGTTATAAATGCGAGAGTTTGTATGTTTGGCTGTCCTTCACGCAAAAACGGCTGAAGGGATTTGAATGAAATTTTGCACACAGGTAGGTTATGGCCTGGATTAACACATAGGCATTTTTATCCCGGTAAATGTTAAGACTTAGCAAAGGCTGAGGTGGAAGTAGAAATCCAGAGACAGGTTGAACGAGCGGGCACACTAACAAAGTACCAGGAGACCAGAAACATGAGAAGTATTTCCAGGGCTGAAATCTTGAGCGGTAAAGATTCACAAAGTACCAGGAGACCAGAATCATGAACATGTATTTTCAGAGCTACAATCCAAAGCTGTATAGCTTCACAAATCACCAGGAGCCCAGAATCAAGAAAAAGTGTTTCCGGGGCTTGAATTCTGAGCGGTATAAATTCACAACCTACCCAGGTGATCAGAATCACAAAATATATACCGAGGCTGGTATTATGAGAGGTAGAGATTAAAAAACTACCAGGAGACCAGAAACTTGAGAAGAATTTCGAGGACCGAAATCATGAGCTAAAAGACTCACAAACTACCAGGAGATCAGGATTAGAATTCGAGAATCGACGGCACGTAATGTGCCACGCTCGCCTTAAAGAGATATCAGCAATACCTGACGGGGCCGGCAGGGCCGATGCCTGCCGCACGGTCGCGGATAAATTCGGAATAGAGTTACCGCGGCTCTTGGAACTGAAGGGACAACGGTGGGTTTTAGTCCGACAAGCCCTCCTGCTCTACCCAGAACGGGAGCAGTCATTGGATGATCAAATCCACAAAAAAAAAGAAAAGGTAGTGTATTGAAAAGAGATGTTCAGTGAAATCCGCAAAATTTAATCGCCGTCCGACTTTGCTAAGCCCTGCAAATGTAGAAAGTTCTGATTTTCAGGATTCTAGCCCTAGCTATTAAATTGAACACGGTAAGAGTAACAAGATAGGTACCCCGACACACTGAGCGAGTGTGTGATAAATAACTTAATAAATAAAATATGTAAAAGAGGCATAGAAGATCCGGTGGGAGTAAAATGCCTCTTGTACATATTTTATTTATTAAGTTATTTATTAGTTTAGTATAATATATTGCATTGTATTGTAACATGCTTTTCCGGACATGCTTCTTCGGACATGCTTTTCCGGACATGCTTTTCCGGACATGCTTTTACGGACATGCTTTTCCGGACATGCTTTTCCGGACATGCTTCTTCGGACATGCTTTTCCGGACATGGTTCTTCGGACATGCTTATTCGGACATGCTCATTCGGACATGCTCATTCGGACATGCTCATTCGGACATGCTCATTCGGACATGCTCATTCGGACATGCTCATTCGGACATGCTCATTCGGACATGCTCATTCGGACATGCTCATTCGCCCACTTGGTTATTCGCCCACTTGGTTATTCGCACACTTGGTTATTCGCCCACTTGGTTATTCGCCCACTTGGTTGTTCGCCCACTTGGTTATTAGCCCACTTGGTTATTCGCCCACTTGGTTATTCGCCCACTTGGTTATTCGCCCACTTGGTTATTCGCCCACTCGGTTATTCGCCCACTTGGTGATTCGCCCACTTGGTTATTCGCCCACTTGGTTATTCCAAGTCAAGACTAGGTATTTATTTCTTTAAAGCACAAAGACAAGAGTAGGTACGAGTATTTATTTCCAATAGGCTTGTCATCAATCGAAATCTAATTGCCTGTTCGAAAAACTAGGTCTTCGTGGAGAAGATCGAGGCAAGAAACTCCACGGTAGCTCTCTTTTATTATTATATCGACACATCTTAAATAATCGTTTATCACAATAAATCTAATTATAGGACCATCCATTAGCCATATTTACAACAATAATAAAATAATAATAATCTTGTGCAACGCAACTTTTATCGTAGTAGTGTATATAACATAACGTTACGTTACAATATAACAACATAAACGGTCACAAACAAGTTATTATGACGCGTGTTTTAAATACACCATTCTTCAAAATAACATTACATTACATGGTTCATAAATATGATATAAATAAACATCATCATCAACAGTCAGAATAATATCATACCTTACATGTTAACGCCATGAAAGCCGAAGAGCAACTGAGCCGCTCCATTTTTTTTTTTGATGGACATCTTGCAGGTCAGCCTAGGAGGCTGTCGTCTGCTTAACCGAGCTTGCCTGTGAAGGCTCTAAAGTCTCCAGCCAGGACTTATAATTTCTTATAAACTAAGTGACTACGCTAAGGGCACTCCCTGCGGAGTACGGGCCTCGGCTTAGGGCGTCACTGGGGGAGGGACAGCAAGGGAAGGCTTGATCAAGTTTCCATTATTTGGGGAATCAGTTGGCTCAGCGGCGCGTGCTGGCAAGAGACTGGGAGGGCATTGACTGGGTCTTCGCGACGGACCTCGACGGCGAGGGCGGAACGACGGCGGTCTGCGTTTGCGTAGTGTGCTGGTTTCCCTACGGCTCTCCTGGAGCAGAGTGGTGGGGTCATCAGTTATGAGTAGGGTATGTCTGGGCCGGCGCACCTTGGAGATGCGGGAGGGTACGTATCGGGCGGCCGATACGATTAGGGGGTTTCGATGTTTTTCAGCAGTATCCATGAAACGCTTGGTGAGACGTTTCAGGAACTGCTCGATGGTAGGGAGTCGGAAGTCAACATGCAGCTCTTCGTTACGGACAAAGTAGGGAGCTCCCGCCGCGTTGCGGAGGAATCGGTTTTGAAGAGTCTGCATTTTATGTAAGAGGTGGGGCTTGGCGTGTGCGAAGACAGGGCCAGCGTACGTCATGATTGGTCGAATGACCGTGGTGAACGTACGCATTTTGCACTTGAATGACATAGTGCTGTTTTTATTAAGGATACTATGAAGCCTACCTTGAGCAAAAGCGGCCCGCGAGCGGGCCTCTCTTATGTGCTCCGCGAAAGTTAGGTGTTGGTCGAGTGCGACACCCAAGTACTTAGCCTTTTTCTCCCAAGGAATAGGTTTATCGTACATGGTGATCGGGGGGGGGGTGGGGGTATTTTGTGTCGGGGTCTCGAGTAGAGGACAGCCTGACTTTTATCGGGATTTACCTCGATTCACCATCTCCGAAACCACTCGCCCAGTGTAGTTGCGGAGGATTGGAGAATGCGAGCTATTCGATTGGGTACACGGCCAGTATAGTAGATGGCCGTGTCATCAGCAAATAATGCTAGATGTGACATTTTATTTTTTGGGATATCGCTGGTGAACAGCGTGAAAGCTATGGGGGATATTACGGAGCCTTGAGGGACTCCTGCTCTTATGGGGTGAGGGGAGGAGAGTGCTCCCTCTATACGATAGCGGAAAGTACGATTCGACAGAAAGTCTCGTAAGATGAGTACGAGACGGTCTGGCACTCCTAGTTGATACAGCTTATAAATTAAGCCATTGTGCCAGACTTTGTCGAACGCTTTCGCTATGTCGAAGTACAAGACACCGGTCGTCATACCGCGCTGGAACCCAGCGCTCATATGTTCTACGATCCGATGTACTTGTTGGACGCACGAGTGTTCGGTACGGAAGCCGAACTGCTCGTTTGGAATGAGATTATTAGCCTCGGCATAATCTCTGAGCCGCTTATTAATAAGCCTTTCATAGATCTTGCCGAAGCTACTAAGGAGACTAATGGGTCGGTAGCTGGAAGGGTTGGATCTGGGCTTGCCAGGTTTGGGAATACCTATGACAGTGGCCTGCTTCCATGCTTGGGGGAAAATATTATTGCTTAAGGCGCCATTGAAGATGGCGGTCATAAGCAAAATTAATTGGGCGGGGAAGAGTTGGATAACTCTGTTGGTGATGCCGTCAGCGCCGGGGGCCTTCCGGGCCTGGAGCTTTTTGATGATGTCCTCCACCTCGTCTGGAGTGACGGGAGGTAGAGGGTCATCTGGGTCTTCGACGGGAGAAAGGGAAGCTCTCCTTTCAACTTCAGCGTCCACCCTGTCAAGGTGGGCCTGGTCAGCTGGTTGGAGGCTGGGTGAGCACTGAGACTCTAGACTGTCGGCTAGGCACTCCGCCTTTTCAGAGTTGTCAAAGGCAACACTCTTGTCTGGGCGTATGAGAGGAGGCATGGTAGCCTCAGTCTTGGGACGCATCTTCTTCTGGAGTTTCCAGAAGGCCTGATGGGTGGGCTCAAGTTCGCTCAGCATCTTTCCCCAGCTCGCAGAACGATGCTCACTAATGCGACTTTTTACAGCTCGCTGTAATTTGCGCATGTGAGCCTTGTTTGCGTCGCAGGGGAAAGCGCTGTACGCACGGATGGCTGCGTTCTTCTCGGTTATCAGAGCCCGCACGTCGCCCGGCAGCACCCAGCGACGATCTTCTGTCACCGGTACCACCTTTGAACAATCGTTCAAGACAGACTGTACGTGCTCTGTAAGCGAGTCGATCGCTGCCGTCGTGTCAGCGACTGAGTCAATATGGTCGGGAATGGCGTCCAGGTGAACCGACGTGGTAGATTTCAGCCTATCGCTTACTTTCTTCCATTCGGTAATCACTTGGGTCATGGGAGGTTGACCAGGGTCGGGTTGACCCGAGCGGGAGCCCAGGTGCATGATCACAGGGCGGTGATCAGAGGAAAGTTCGTGTATTGCCTCTATCGAATGCAAACGGAGGTTAACATTCTTCAGAAGCGCCACATCGAGAACATCGGGCGTGTGAGCGGGGTCATGGGGGAAGTGAGTTTGACACATCGGAGCGATGACGTCAAAGTTTATGGAAGAGCTCAAATTAAAGATGAGCCTGCCCCTAGAATTTGTCAGGCTGCTGTTCCAAGCTGGATGTTTGGCATTGAGATCACCCGCCATAATGACGGAGTCACTTAGGCCGAAGAGGTTTTTAAGGTCACTGGTGATAGCGACGGGATCATCCGGTGGCGATGATGTTTGAACCGGTGGGAAGTAGGCGGAGATGATGGTAATCGATTGATGACCAGTCATGCCCAGCCGACAGGCAGAGAACTCGATCTCGGAGAGGAGTGAGCCGCTCCACTGAGGCTTCGCTCTTTTATACCCGTTAACAAACAAGTATGATTCACAAGTGACAGTTGAGTGATATCAGTCTTTGACTTATAGGAAAATAAGTTTGTTACAAAAATGATTTAGTAAATTCATTAATTAATCTTCATTTTTTAAACAATTCAGTATAAACAGATACTAATTATATAATAATTGTAATATACTACTTTCACGCTATTGAACGTGGAGAACTGAATTTCATCATAATTTGTTAATTCCTAACAGGATGCAAATGAAACTTCACATACATGTGGAAACAGTTACAGGCTACAAAATAACGTTTAAAGTAAGTCTTTAGAGCTCTTATTCAAAGTGTTAGGAGATATTGAAGTGTTTTTATATTTATTTTGGTTAAAACGGTGCATTATTTTTGTTTTTTATTGCACACCTAATTATAACTAATTCTTAAGAAGTCATTTACAAAAGATGATAAGAATCCGCCTATCTGTATCAGATCCAGCAAAACCACAAACGTTACTCCAGCAGGATCTCGAATAACTTCGCAGCCGAAGAATAAACAAATACAAAATAAGTTGCAACATTTACCTCGATTAGACAACTAGCACACAGCAACTCAAACCACCACCACCACTACATCTCATAATAATATTATACAAATCACGCCATACTGTAAACCTTTATTACTGCTTCTCTTACCTGAAAACCAAGAATCACTTTCCGAACTGTCCCCTAAACCGTTATTAACTTTTTTATTTAAACATTCGATCACATAAACTTGTTGAATGATAACCTGGACGAACTCTCTGTATCTAAAGTTTTTCAGTCCACACCAGAAGACTGTTTACCTGAAACTTCTTTCCCAAAATATAAGATCAATTAATCGAAACCTTAATGATTTTGCAACACTTCTTTCCCGTCTTTCTCTTGAGTGTGAAGTAGCTGTTCAACAGAATGTTGGCTACCTTGTCTAAGTAATACCACCATATCCCAGCTCCAAGGTTACTCACCGATTCAAACTACTAAGCACCGTAATCAGAGTGACGGGGTAGTCGTTTACATCAATTCAAATCTTGCTTTCAAAGTACATGAACCTGAATTTCATGACTTTGCTTCTGGTTTAATCACTGACATTGCGTCTAGTGTTGCTATTGTCTGCGTTCATAGATCCCCCTCTAACGCTAGCACTGAAGTCTTTCTCAAATCTTTAAACGAAATACTATCTTCCTTGAGTACTTTTCAAACTGTTGTGATAACAGGTGACATAAATACTGTTTAAATTTTAAGCCACCCCGTCATTTTTCTAATACCGCAATCCTAACCGTCCGGTGAAGTGCAAGGCGTAAACTAGTTGAACATCATACTAGACTTACTTTATAGCTATAGCCTTCCTTCTCTCGCACTGCCTTTTAGTAAAAGATAGCGATTCTCTAATTTTAGTTCAGTTATTGAACAAGAGAATCGACACCATTATCTGGCTGGGGTAACGTTCACATCTATTACAGTGATATTAAATTCCTAGAGATAATTTTACTACCTAATAAAAAAAAATAAAAAAAAAAAATAAAAAAAAAAAACCTACTTAAGTATCTTCGTTTGCCTTCCTTTTAACTCAGTAAACATTTTAATATAATAAGGAAAATTCTAGTTAAATTCTCTCAAAGCAAAATAATTGAAATGAAGAGCAAGTTTCACGTAACTTGCCTGAGCTGCGGAGCTTAGTGGATGGTACTGCTTTGTGTAACTTGTGATACTTAGTGCAAGTTCGTACTTCAACATTTTCACTGCAACTGACGGAGCCTTATCGTGTTTGTTTTGAATTACTTTCTAGAAATAATTCTACTGTATGCAATTTCAAACTCAAAGCCCTTATTTGAATCAAAACAATTACGTAGGCGCTTTTGATTTGTCAAGAAATCGGTCAGCCAGAAAAACCTATTGTTATGACTTACTTCTTATAATAATTGCCTATAATCAAGAATAAGGAAATATTTCTTGTCATTTATCCTTAACTGACAAGATTTCGTTCAGAATTACTACTAGCAAGTTATATCTTGAATTTCAGGGTTTGTGGCGTGCCTAAAGAAATTTAAATTGTGTTCAATAACCGAACTCTCGTCGAGTTCCACAACTCCCTCGCGGAGTTGAGAGACGTCGTCGCCGGGTACCGTTCCCTCCCTGTGCTCGTCCTCGGGGACTTCAATGCCAAGAACTTGGCTTGGGGTTCCCGGTACACGGACACACGGGGGAGGATGGCGGAGGACTGGGCCCTAGAGACGGGCCTGGTCAACCTGAACCGGGGTTCTGTCCCCACGTGTGTGCGGATGCGGGGTGAATCGGTGGTGGACATCTCGTTCGCCAGCCCCGCTCTGTCACCGCGTGTCGTCGACTGGCGCGTCATGGAGGGGGTGGAGACGTATTCCGACCATCGGTATATCCGGTTTGACGTCTCCGCCCAGACCTCGACCGCGCCGGTCCGACAGACCCCGAGTGGTCCGCGTTGGTCGCTGAAGCAGCTGGACCGGGAGCTACTCCTGGAAGCCTCGATCGTGCAGGCCTGGGTGTCATCACCGGACAGGCCTGCCGACATCAATGACGAGGTGGTGTGGTTCCAGGAGGCCATGTCCGAGATCTGTGACGTGGCAATGCCCCGGGTCCAGCCAGGATGTGCTCGGCGCCAGATGTACTGGTGGTCGCCGGCGCTTACGGCTTTACGCCAAGCGTGTATTGCCGCGCGACGCCGGTACACCAGGTACCGCAGGCGGCTCCGTAACCGCACGCCGGATACGGAAGCCATCGAGGCGGAGCTGTACGAGGGGTACAGAGCTGCGAGATTCGCCCTCCGAGCGGAGATCAAGCGGGCCAAAGAATTGGCCCGCGAGGAGTCGCTGGGGACTCTGAACAGAGATCCGTGGGGGCGCCCATACAAAGTGGTGCGGGATAAACTCCGCCCATGGGCGCCCCCGCTGACGCAGAGTCTTCGGCCGCAGCTCGTGGAGGGCGTGGTGAGCGCTCTGTTCCCTTCGCGAGGGGAACATACTCCCCCGCCTATGGCTCCGCCTCCTTCTGTGGTGCCTGACGCGGACCAACCCGACGACGACGACGATGCTCCCGAAGTGACCGAGGTAGAGCTGAGAGCGGCGGTGCGTAGGCTGAATGCCAAAAGCACCGCCCCAGGACCAGATGGCGTGCACGGTAAAGCCTTGGTCCTGGCTTTGCAGGAGGCTCTCGGGCCTCGACTCAGAGGGCTCTTAAGCGCATGCTTGGAGAGGGGCCAGTTTCCACTCCGTTGGAAGACGGGGAAGCTGGTCCTCATCAAGAAGCCGGGGCGCCCCGCGGACTCTCCGTCCGCATACCGGCCCATCGTGCTGCTCGACGAGGTGGGCAAGCTCTTTGAAAGAGTAATTGCAGACCGCCTCGTCGGGCAGCTGACGCGGGTGGGGCCGGATCTGGCGGAGAGCCAGTACGGCTTCCGCAGGGGGCGCTTCGAGGTGGCATTGCACAAGTCCGAGGCCATGTGTTTTCATGGTTCTCGGAATGCGCCACCGGCGGGTTCCCAGATAACGGTAGGAGGGGTTCACATCGGCGTCGAGGGGACGATGAGGTACCTGGGACTCGTCCTCGACAGCCGGTGGAACTTCGTCGAGCACTTCCGACGTTTGGCTCCCAGACTGAACAGGGCCGGGGCTGCTTTGAGGCGGCTCCTGCCCAATCTGAGGGGGCCAAACGCCTCCTGCCGGAGGCTCTACGCGGGGATCGTGCGGTCCATGGCCCTTTACGGAGCACCGGTGTGGGCGCGTTCGCTAAGGAAGCGATCTATTCGCTTTCTGAACGCGTCCCAAAGGGTCATGGCGATCAGAATGATCCGAGGATACCGTACGATCTCCTGCGAGGCGGCGAGCCTCCTTGCCGGATTATCGCCATGGGATCTGGAGGCAAAAATCCTCGCGAGCCTCTATGAGGAGCGCGAGGAGGCGAAACGCCGGGGCGAAACTCCGCTGCCGCGACAACTCGCGGCTCGGCGGACAGAGCTCCGGCAGGATCTCATGGCGACATGGAGACAGCGATTGTCACAACCCCGCGCTGGGCACGCCACCATTGCGGCGGTAGTGCCCCTCTTTGAGGCTTGGCTGGAGAGACCTCGCGGCGCCCTCACCTTCCGCCTGACGCAGGTCCTCACCGGACACGGTTGTTTCGGGAGGTTCCTGTTTCGGATCAGGCGGGAGGTGACGCCCGGGTGTTTCCATTGCACGGATCGCCCCGAGGACACGGTGGAGCATACGGTGGAGGTCTGCCCCGCTTGGGCGGAGCAACGCCGTGTCCTCGTGGATGCGATAGGCGGCAGCGACCTCTCGCGCCCTGCCCTGGTTCAGGCCATGGTACGGAGCGAGAGGGAATGGGAAGCCGTCTCCTCCTTCTGCGAAGCAGTAATGCTCGCGAAGGCGGAGGCGGGACGCGTGAGAGAGCACCAACAACGGAGTCGCCCTCACGCCCTCAGCAGCAGCCGCCTCAGGAGACGCCGGGGACTTCCGGCGCCGCGAGACGATCTCCAGCCACCGTAGACCCGGGCCTGCGGACGGCGAGTAGTGGGTAACTCGCCGTCCGATCAGCACCAGGCCCGAGAGTCGACGGCGCGTAGTGTTCCACGCGCACCTCAAAGAGTTGTCAGCAAGAGACGGGGCCCGTCATGGCCGATGCCTGCCCGGGGGTTGAGGATAAATTCGAAACAGAGTTACCTCGCCCCTGGGCACTCAAAGGCAGGAAGGAACAGGGGTGGGTTTTAGTCAGTAAGAGTCTGACACGCCCTTCCGCTCCACCCCAGAGCGGAAAGAGTCATTAGATGATTTCCCACCCCCCAAAAAAAAAAAAAAAAAAAAGGTTACTCACCGATTCAAACTACTAAGCACCGTAATCAGAGTGACGGGGTAGTCGTTTACATCAATTCAAATCTTGCTTTCAAAGTACATGAACCTGAATTTCATGACTTTGCTTCTGGTTTAATCACTGACATTGCGTCTAATGTTGCTATTGTCTGCGTTCATAGATCCCCCTCTAACGCTAGCACTGAAGTCTTTCTCAAATCTTTAAACGAAATACTATCTTCCTTGAGTACTTTTCAAACTGTTGTGATAACAGGTGACATAAATACTGTTTAAATTTTAAGCCACCCCGTCATTTTTCTAATACCGCAATCCTAACCGTCCGGTGAAGTGCAAGGCGTAAACTAGTTGGACATCATACTAGACTTACTTTATAGCTATAGCCTTCCTTCTCTCGCACTGCCTTTTAGTAAAAGATAGCGATTCTCTAATTTTAGTTCAGTTATTGAACAAGAGAATCGACACCATTATCTGGCTGGGGTAACGTTCACATCTATTACAGTGATATTAAATTCCTAGAGATAATTTTACTACCTAATTAAAAAAAAAAAAAAAAAAAAAAAAAAAACCTACTTAAGTATCTTCGTTTGCCTTCCTTTTAACTCAGTAAACATTTTAATATAATAAGGAAAATTCTAGTTAAATTCTCTCAAAGCAAAATAATTGAAATGAAGAGCAAGTTTCACGTAACTTGCCTGAGCTGCGGAGCTTAGTGGATGGTACTGCTTTGTGTAACTTGTGATACTTAGTGCAAGTTCGTACTTCAACATTTTCACTGCAACTGACGGAGCCTTATCGTGTTTGTTTTGAATTACTTTCTAGAAATAATTCTACTGTATGCAATTTCAAACTCAAAGCCCTTATTTGAATCAAAACAATTACGTAGGCGCTTTTGATTTGTCAAGAAATCGGTCAGCCAGAAAAACCTATTGTTATGACTTACTTCTTATAATAATTGCCTATAATCAAGAATAAGGAAATATTTCTTGTCATTTATCCTTAACTGACAAGATTTCGTTCAGAATTACTACTAGCAAGTTATATCTTGAATTTCAGGGTTTGTGGCGTGCCTAAAGAAATTTAAATTGTGTTCAATAATCATCAAGTAGTTAAAGCATTTAATTACCACCACCACCACCACTTTTAAAACATTGAATAATAATTCACGAACCAGGAGAAAAATTCTACTAATATTATAAATGCGAAAGTTTGTATGTTTGTTTGTTTGTTTGTATGTTTGTATGTTTGGCTGAAGGTAACGCAGGAACAGCTGAAGGGATTTCAATGAAATTTTGCACACAAATAGGTCATAGCCTGGATTAACACATATGCTACTTTTTATCCCGTTAAATGGCAAGACTTAGTGAAGGTTGAGGAGGAAGTAGAAATCCAAAGTCAGGCTGAACGAGCGGTATACGCTCACAAAGTACCAGGAGACCAGAAACATGAGAAGTATTTCTAGGGCTGGAATCATGAGCGGTAAAGACTCGCAAAGTACCAGGCGATCAGAATCACAAAATAAATTCCGAGGCAGGTATTATGAGAGGTAGAGAGAGATTCACAAATTACCAGGAGACTCGAAACATGAAAAGTATTTCAAGGACTGAAATTATGAGCGATAAAGACTCACAAACTACCATAAGATCAGGTTCACGAAAAAGTAGTGCCGGAGCTGGAATCATGAGTGGTATAGATTATACTAGCTTCCGCCCGCGGCTTCGCCCGCGTGAAAAGTGTAATTAAGGCTGGAAGCCAGAATTTGTTTGAACGTCAAAGTTCTACATAACTTACTGTTGGGGCGCACACACACTCGCTCAGTGTGTCGGGGTACCTATCTTGTTACTCTTACCGTGTTCAATTTAATAGCTAGGGCTAGAATCCTGAAAATCAGAACTTTCTACATTTGCAGGGCTTAGCAAAGTTGGACGGCGATTAAATTTTGCGGATTTCACTGAACATCTCTTTTACTTTGACTACCTTTTCTTTTTTTTTGTGGATTGATCATCCAATGACTTCTCCCGTTCTGGGTAGAGCAGGAGGGCTTGTCGGACTAAAACCCACCGTTGTCCCTTCAGTTCCAAGAGCCGCGGTAACTCTATTCCGAATTTATACGCGACCCCAGGCAGGCATCGGCCCTGCCGGCCCCGTCAGGTATTGCTGATATCTCTTTGAAGCGAGCGTGGCATATTACGTGCCGTCGATTCTCGAATTCTAATCCTGATCTCCTGGTAGTTTGTGAGTCTTTTAGCTCATGATTTCAGTCCTCGAAATTCTTCTCAGGTTTCTGGTCTCCTGGTAATTTTTTAATCTCTACCTCTCATAATATATATATTTATATATTACTAGCTTCCGCCCGCGGCTTCGCCCGCGTAAAAAGTGTAATTGTAATAAGTCTAAGTGGTATTTCCAGAGAGTAGCACTTTAAATAAATCCTGTAGAAATCAAAATCAAAAGTTATTTAAATTAGGCTGAAAGCCAGATTTTTTTGAACGTCAAAGTTCTACATAAAGATAGTAGGGGTACACACACTCACTCAGTGTGTCGGGGTACCTATCTTGTTACTCTTACCGTATTAAATATAATAGTTTACCATATCGAAACTGTTTCATTTATTGGGTCCCGAACATATCCTAAATTGGTGCTTATCTTCTTGCCCGTGGCTCCGTCCGCGTAGACATTTACCGTGTTAAATATAATAGTTTACCATATCCAAACTGTTTCATTTATTGAGTCCCGAACATATCCTAAATTGGTGCTTAGCTTCTTGCTCGTGGCTCCGTCCGGTTAGACATATCATGACTATGGTCTCCTGGTAGTTTTGGAATCTACACCTATCATGATTCCAGTTCCGGAACTACTTTTTCGTGAATCCTGATCTTTTCGTAGTTTTGTGAGTCTTTATCGCTCATAATTTCAGTCCTTGAAATACTTTTCATGTTTCTGGTCTCCTGGTAATTTGTGAATCTCTACATTTCATAATACCTGCCTCGGAATATACTTTGTGATTCTGATTTCCTGGTAGCTTGTGAATCTATACCGCTCAGGATTCAAGCCCAGGCAATACTTCTTCTTGATTCTGGTCTCCTGGTGGTTTGCGAAGCTATACCGCTGGGGCAGCCCCGAAAATACCTCTTCATGATTCTGGTCCCCTGGTACTTTGCGAGACTTTACCGCTCATGATTCCAACCCCGGAAATACTTTTCATGTTTCTGGTCTCCTGGTACTTTGTGAGCGTAAACCGCTCGTTCAGCATGAATTTGGATTTCTACTTCCATCTCAGCCTTCGCTAAGTCTTGTCATTTACCGGGATAAAAAGTAGCCTATGTGTTAATCCAGGTTATGACCTACGTGTGTGCAATATTTCATTGTAATCCCTTCAGCCGTTTTTGCGATACCTTCAGCCAAACATACAAACATACAAACAAACAAACAAACAAACATACAAACATACAAACATACAAACATACAAACAAACAAACATACAAACATACAAACTTTCCGCTTCCGCTTCCGCATCCGCTTCCGCATCCGCATCCGCATCCGCATCCGCATCCGCATCCGCATCGGCATCGGCATCGGCATCCGCATCGTCATCGGCATCGGCATCGGCATCGGCATCGGCATCGGCATCCGCATCCGCATCCGCATCCGCATCCGCATCGCATCCGCATCCACATCCGCATCCGCATCCGCATCCGCATCGCATCCGCATCCGCATCCGCATCGCATCCGCATCCGCATCCGCATCCGCATCCGCATCGCATCCGCATCCGCATCCGCATCGCATCCGCATCCGCATCGGCATCCGCATCCGCATCCGTATCCGCATCCGCATCCGCATCGCATCCGCATCCGCATCCGCATCGCATCTTCATCGCATCCGCATCCGCATCCGCATCGCATCCGCATCCGCATCCGCATCCGCATCCGCATCCGCATCGCATCCGCATCCGCATCGCATCCGCATCCGCATCGCATCCGCATCCACATCCGCATCGCATCCGCATCCGCATCCGCATCCGTATCCGCATCCGCATCGCATCCGCATCCGCATCGGCATCCGCATCCGCATCGCATCCGCATCCGCATCCGCATCCGCATCCGCATCCGCATCCGCATCTGCATCGGCATTGGCATCCGCATCGCATCCGCATCCGCATCCGCATCCGCATCGCATCCGCATCCACATCCGCATCGCATCCGCATCCGCATCCGCATCCGTATCCGCATCCGCATCCGCATCGCATCCGCATCCGCATCCGCATCGCATCCGCATCGCATCCGCATCCGCATCAGCATCCGCATCCGCATCCGCATCCGCATCCGCATCCGCATCCGCATCGCATCCGCATCCGCATCCGCATCGCATCCGCATCGCATCCGCATCCGCATCAGCATCCGCATCCGCATCCGCATCCGCATCGCATCCGCATCCGCATCCGCATCCGCATCCGCATCCGCATCCGCATCCGCATCTGCATCGGCATTGGCATCCGCATCGCATCCGCATCCGCATCCGCATCCGCATCGCATCCGCATCCACATCCGCATCGCATCCGCATCCGCATCCGCATCCGTATCCGCATCCGCATCCGCATCGCATCCGCATCCGCATCCGCATCGCATCCGCATCGCATCCGCATCCGCATCAGCATCCGCATCCGCATCCGCATCCGCATCCGCATCTGCATCGGCATTGGCATCCGCATCGCATCCGCATCCGCATCCGCATCCGCATCCGCATCCGCATCTGCATCGGCATTGGCATCCGCATCGCATCCGCATCCACATCCGCATCGCATCCGCATCCGCATCCGCATCCGTATCCGCATCCGCATCCGCATCGCATCCGCATCCACATCCGCATCCGCATCCGCATACGCATCCGCATCCGCATCCGCATCCGCATCTGCATCGGCATTGGCATCCGCATCGCATCCGCATCCACATCCGCATCGCATCCGCATCCGCATCCGTATCCGCATCCGCATCCGCATCGCATCCGCATCCGCATCCGCATCGCATCCGCATCCGCATCCGCATCGCATCCGCATCCGCATCCGCATCCGCATCCGCATCCGCATCGCATCCGCATCCGCATCCGCATTCGCATCCGCATCCGCATCTGCATCTGCATCCGCATCCGCATCTGCATCGGCATTGGCATCCGCATTGCATCCGCATCCACATCCGCATCGCATCCGCATCCGCATCCGCATCCGTATCCGCATCCGCATCCTCATCGCATCCGCATCCGCATCCGCATCCGTATCCGCATCCGCATCCGCATCGCATCCGCATCCGCATCCGCATCGCATCCGCATCGCATCCGCATCCGCATCCGCATCGCATCCGCATCCGCATCCGCATCCGCATCCGCATCGCATCCGCATCGCATCCGCATCCGCATCCGCATCGCATCCGCATCCGCATCCGCATCCGCATCCGCATCCGCATCCGCATCCGCACCCGCACCCGCATCCGCATCCGCACTTGAGCCTGTGCTTGTGCTTGTGCTTGTGCTTGTGCTTGTGCTTGTGCTTGTGCTTGTGCCTGTGCTTGTGCTTGTGCTTGTGCCTGTGCTTGTGCTTGTGCTTGTGCTTTCTAGTTCTAGTTCTAGTTCTCGTTCTAGTTCTCGTTCTAGTTCTTGTTCTATCTCTGTTTCTTATCTCTATGTTTGTTCTAGCTAGTCTTTAAGCCTCAGAATATATTTTGTGATTCTGATCTCCTGTAGGTTGTGAATCTATACCGCTCAGGATTCAAGCCCCGGAACAACTTCTTATTGATTCTGGGCTCCTGGTGAGGTGTGTGAAGCTATACAGCTTAGGATTGTAGCCCCGAAAATACGTATTCATGATTCTGGTCTCCTGGTACGTTGTGAGTCTTTACCGGTCATGATTTCAGCACTGGAAATACTTCTCATTTTTCTGGTCTCCTGGTAATTTGTAAATCTCTATCTCTCCTAATACCAGCCTCGGAATATGTTTTGTGATTCTGATCTCCTGGTAGTTTGCGACTCTTGTGTTTCTGGTCTCCCGGCAATTTGTAAATCTCTACCTCTCTTTACACCAGATTGATTGATGATCTTGATTCTGGTATCCTGGTGGTTTGTGAAGCTATACAGCTTAGGATTGTAGCCCCGAAAACACCTATTCATGATTCTGGTCTCCTGGTACTTTGTGAGTCTTTATGTCTCATGATTTCAGCCCTGGAAATACTTCTCATGTTTCTGGTGTCCTAGTACTTTTTGAGCGTGTGCGCTCGTGCAAGCCTGACTTTGGATTTCTACTTCCACCTCAGCCTTCGCTAAGTCTTGTCATTTACCGGGACAAAAAGTAGCCTATGTGTTAATCCAGGTTATGACCTACGTGTGTGCAAAATTTCATTGTAATCCCTTCAGCCGTTTTTGCGTTACCTTCAGCCAAACATACAAACATACAAACATACAAACAAACATACAAACTTTCGCATTTATAATAAATATTAGTAGGATTAACTTTTTCACCACCTTTTACTTCCAATTTACCTTTGGCTTCATCCGCGTGCAGGTCTGAAACACAAAAATTTCCAGGAGACCAGAAACACAAAAATTTAAAGTATTCTGGGGCAGGAATCGTAGGTGGTTTAGAGAAAGATTCACAAAGGAGAACAGAATCGTGAAGAAGTAAAATTTCCGAGCGGTATAGATTCACGCACTACCAGGGTGGGGGTATCCTCATATGATCCCATCATATGAGGTAGCATCCTACTAATGTTATAAATGCGAGAGTTTGTATGTTTGGCTGTCCTTCACGCAAAAACGGCTGAAGGGATTTGAATGAAATTTTGCACACAGGTAGGTCATGGCCTGGATTAACACATAGGCATTTTTATCCCGGTAAATGTTAAGACTTAGCAAAGGCTGAGGTGGAAGTAGAAATCCAGAGACAGGTTGAACGAGCGGGCACACTAACAAAGTACCAGGAGACCAGGAACATGAGAAGTATTTCCAGGGCTGAAATCTTGAGCGGTAAAGATTCACAAATCACCAGGAGCCCAGAATCAAGAAAAAGTGTTTCCGGGGCTTGAATTCTGAGCGGTATAAATTCACAACCTACCCAGGTGATCAGCTGCCCGGGGGTGGAGGATAAATTCGAAAGAGTTACCTCGCCCCCGGGCACTCGAGGCAGGGAGGAACAGGGGTGGGTTCCCCACCCAAAAAAAAAAAAAAAAAAAAAAAAAAAAAAAAAAAAAAAAAAAAAAAAAAAAAAAAAAAAAAAAAAACCCAGGTGATCAGAATCACAAAATATATCCTACTAATATTATAAATGCGAAAGTTTGTATGTTTGTTTGTTTGTATGTTTGTTTGTTTGTATGTTTGTATGTTTGGCTGAAGGTATCGCAAGAACGGCTGAAGGGATTTGAATGATATTTCGCACACAGGTGGGTCATAGCCTGGATTAACACATAGGCTACTTTTTATCCCGGTAAATGACAAGACTTAGCGAAGGCTGAGGTGGAAGTAGAAATCCAAAGTTAGGCTGAACGAGCGGTTTACGCTCACAAAGTACCAGGAGACCAGAAACATGAAAAGTATTTCCGGGGTTGGAATCATGAGCGGTAGTCTCGCAAAGTACCAGGGGACCAGAATCATGAAGAGGTAGTTTTGGGGCTACAACCCTAGCGGTATAGCTTCGCAAACCACCAGGAGACCAGAATCAAGAAGAAGTATTGCCGGGGTTGAATCCTGAGCGGTATAGATTCACAAGCTACCAGGAAATCAGAATCACAAAGTATATTCCGAGGCAGGTATTATGAGATGTAGAGATTCACAAATTACCAGGAGACCAGAAACATGAAAAGTATTTCAAGGACTGAAATTATGAGCGATAAAGACTCACAAAACTACGAAAAGATCAGGATTCACGAAAAAGTAGTTCCAGAACTGGAATCATGATAGGTGTAGATTCCAAAACTACCAGGAGACCATAGTCATGAACCAGTATTTTTGGGGCTTAAATCCTAAGCGGTATAGATTCCTACGACCTACTAGGAGATCAAAATCACAAAATATATTCTGTGGCTGGTATTATGAGAGGTACAGATTCACAAATTACCAGGAGAACAGAATCATGAATAAGTTTTCCGAGCAGTACAGATTCACGAACAACCAAGACATAGAAGAATTACAAATGTTACCAAAAGGCTGGGATTATGAGCGGTAGAGATTCATAAATTACCAGGAGACCAGAATTATGAAGAAGTGATTTTGGGGTTGGAATCATGAGAGGTATAGATTCTAAAAGAGAAAGAGTCGGCGTACTGAAGTAACATCTTCTTAGCTTTATCCATTTCTACTTCCGTTAAATCGCAGTTTTCTAAAAGTGTTGACACGTCAAATTTCAGGCGGAAAACTTTTCCTGATAGTACACCTTCCATGAAGATTTCCTCTGTGCCACACTTCAATACTCCTTGATCAACGTCGATCTCACAACGATGTTTCCGCATGAAGTCTAATCCCAGGATGCAATCGTCCACTATGTCGGCCACGATGACATTATGCCGATAGAATTTGTTACCTAATTTTAACTCCACCTCCTTTCTGCCTCGGACGATTATGTGCTGACCGGTAGCTGTCAGTAATTGTATACGGTCGTGGTTATTGAAGAAGTCCCCAAGGAACCGACTTGCTAGATGAGAATTGACGACCGTGTGAGAAGCTCCAGTATCCAACGTCAATTTGCATGGTTTTCCGTTGACTTCGCCTTTGATGATCAGGCTGTTTCCGTCATGGGCCTGTGAGATCGAGATCCTCGGGGCTCTTTCAATACCAGCCAGCACCCGCCCCTCAGTCCTGGCGTTTACTCGTTTCCCTGCTGTTGCTGGGCAGTCGTATCAGTCGCCCTATCTTGCTGGGATTGATTTTCTCTCAGTGTGCTTCGCTTTGGACAGCTTGACCGAAGATGACCCCTTTCTCCACAAGTGTAACACCTAGGGCTATACCCTTGCGGACGATCACGTACAGGTGATGCCACAACCTCCCTGATACGGTGTGTTCGATGGTCTTGCCTCACTGCCTCTACTTCCAAGGCATGGGCCAAGGCGTCCTTCAGTGTCTCATGATGCCCAAGTCTTACAGCGGCTCTAACTTCCAAGTCACGTATTCCGTCGATGAACGCCTGTACCAGATTGCCATTGATGAGTGCAGGGGCAGACTGGTATGCCTTCCGAACCAACTTTTCAACTTCCAAGGCCCACTGCTGTAGGTTCTCGGCACTACGTTGCACACGATCTCTTAACTTAGCGCGAAATACGTGCTCCAAGTGTGCCTCACCATATCTTGACTCTAAGGCTTCCAGTAGCTGCTCATAGGTCACATCCTTGCCAAGAGCCTCAAGTATGGTTAGGGCCTGGTCTCGGAGGCCTAAGGTGAGCGCGGTCATAGCTTGCTCTTTGGTCCACCCATTCGCCTTCATAACGGCTTCAAATTGAATTTTGTAGGCCGACCATGAAGATGTTCCGTCGAATGGCGGCACCTTAAATCCACGTGCCGAAGGTGCAGCAACCACTGAAGGCATAACCCCGTCTCCAGCCCTAAGTTCACCTAAAGCCTTCTTCACCCCAGCAATCTGAACTTCAGCTTCTGAGATACGATTCTCATGCTGGTGAACCTGCTCCTTCATCACCTGGAGCTCCTTGCCAAGTGTTGAATGAAGGTCTTTTATGAGGAGCATCTGCTCTTCTTGGCGGCGAGCCTGCTCCTCTTTGTCTTGGTGAAGCTTCTCTTCCATCCGGCGGGCCTGCTCTTCTTGGCGGCGGGCCTGCTCTTCTTTATCTTGTTGAAGCTTCTCTTCCAACCGACGTACTTGCTCTTCTTGGCGGCGGGCCTGCTCCTCTTTATCTTGTTGAAGCTTCTCTTCCAACCGACGGGCCTGCTCTTCTTGGCGGCGGGCCTGCTCTTCTTGGCGGCGGGCCTGCTCTTCTTGGCGGCGGGCCTGCTCCTCTTGACGACGAGCCTGTTCCTGCAACAGCACCATTAGCGCAGACAAGTCTGGCACCGCTGGTGCCGAAGAAACTCCACATGGGCCAGCGACTGGCTCTGTCGCAGGCTGAACACCACCCGGCGTCTGTATCGGGGAATCTCCAAACCGCCTCTGATCCATGTCTTGCTGCCGTTGACTCCTTGTACGAATACCCTCCGTGTCGTCCTTTGGTAAAATTGGCATAATTTATCCCTCACTTCTGACACCAATTTGTTACGAGCTGGGTATGGGATAAATTATTTTACACCAATTAATTAACCAAATATCCTTTATTAACTCAACAACTTATAAACACAAACACTAATTCGCTAATAATCACTATTCTCTTCGCAATCGCTTGTATTCGCATCCGTTCGCATCCGTAGTCGAAATCAGACTGACTCGCTCGCCCGCCGTCCGGCCTATTTATACGGTCATGGAAGTTTCCAGAACATTGTCGAACTATCTTATAGTGGAATATTCTAGAAACATCTATGAACTTCTATACAGTACCACAATGGAATGTTCTCGAACCTAGTGGAAACTTCTGGAAACTTCGACCACATTCTCGAACGTTCCAGTGTAATACGGTCGACGTAACAATACCATAACGTCGTGTATGAACAATTGTTCGCACGAATACCTTAACTGTCTCTCTTATCACGGGTTTTTACCTTCCCACCAACTACCCACAAGAGGTAATAATTGCCCTGACCACATTACCCTCGTATACCTTTATTTTTGAATCCACTATTACTGATCACTTCTCAACCCTCCTCTGTTAAAATTTTAAGCCACCCCGTCATTTTTCTAATACCGCAATCCTAACCGTCCGGTGAAGTGCAAGGCGTAAACTAGTTTGACATCATACTAGACTTACTTTATAGCTATAGCCTTCCTTCTCTAATTTAAGTTCAGTTATTGAACAAGAGAATCGACACCATTATCTGGCTGGGGTAACGTTCACATCTATTACAGTGATATTAAATTCCTAGAGATAATTTTACTACCTACTTAAGTACTCGTATCTTCGTTTGCCTTCCTTTTAACTCAGTAAACATTTTAATATAAAAAGGAAAATTCTAGTTAAATTCTCTCAAAGCAAAATAATTGAAATGAAGAGCAAGTTTCACGTAACTTGCCTGAGCTGCGGAGCTTAGTGGATGGTACTGCTTTGTGTAACTTGTGATACTAAGTATCACAAGCAAGTTCGTACTTCAACATTTTCACTGCAACTGACGGAGCCTTATCGTGTTTGTTTTGAATTATTTTCTAGAAATAATTCTACTGTATGCAATCTCAAACTCAAATCCCTTATTTGAATCAAAACAATTACAGGCGCTTTTGATTTGTCAAGAAATCGGTCAGCCAGAAAAACCTATTGTTATGACTTACTTCTTATAATAATTGCCTATAATCAAGAATAAGGAAACATTTCTTGTCATTTATCCCTTATACTGACAAGATTTCGTTCAGAATTACTACTAGCAAGTTATATCTTGAATTTCAGGGTTTGTGGCGTGCCTAAAGAAATTTAAATTGTGTTCAATAATCATCAAGCAGTTAAAGCATTTAATTACCACCACCACCACCACTTTTAAAACATTGAATAATAATTCACTAACCAGGAGAAAAATCCTACTAATATTATAAATGCGAAAGTTTGTATGTTTGTTTGTTTGTTTGTATGTTTGTATGTTTGGCTGAAGGTAACGCAGGAACGGCTGAAGGGATTTCAATGAAATTTTGCACACAAATAGGTAATAGCCTGGATTAACACATATGCTACTTTTAATCCCGGTAAATGACAAGACTTAGTGAAGGCTGAGGTGGAAGTAGAAATCCAAAGTCAGGCTGAACGAGCGGTATACGCTCACAAAGTACCAGGAGACCAGAAACATGAGAAGTATTTCTAGGGCTGGAATCATGAGCGGTAAAGACTCGCAAAGTACCAGGCGATCAGAATCACAAAATAAATTCCGAGGCAGGTATTATGAGAGGTAGAGAGAGATTCACAAATTACCAGGAGACTCGAAACATGAAAAGTATTTCAAGGACTGAAATTATGAGCGATAAAGACTCACAAACTACCAGAAGATCAGGTTCACGAAAAAGTAGTGCCGGAGCTGGAATCATGAGTGGTATAGATTATACTAGCTTCCGCCCGCGGCTTCGCCCGCGTGAAAAGTGTAATTAAGGCTGGAAGCCAGAATTTGTTTGAACGTCAAAGTTCTACATAACTTACTGTTGGGGCGCACACACACTCGCTCAGTGTGTCGGGGTACCTATCTTGTTACTCTTACCGTGTTCAATTTAATAGCTAGGGCTAGAATCCTGAAAATCAGAACTTTCTACATTTGCAGGGCTTAGCAAAGTTGGACGGCGATTAAATTTTGCGGATTTCACTGAACATCTCTTTTACTTTGACTACCTTTTCTTTTTTTTTGTGGATTGATCATCCAATGACTTCTCCCGTTCTGGGTAGAGCAGGAGGGCTTGTCGGACTAAAACCCACCGTTGTCCCTTCAGTTCCAAGAGCCGCGGTAACTCTATTCCGAATTTATCCGCGACCCCAGGCAGGCATCGGCCCTGCCGGCCCCGTCAGGTATTGCTGATATCTCTTTGAGGCGAGCGTGGCACATTACGTGCCGTCGATTCTGGAATTCTAATCCTGATCTCCTGGTAGTTTGTGAGTCCTTTTGCTCATGATTTCAGTCCTCGAAATTCTTCTCAGGTTTCTGGTCTCCTGGTAATTTTTTAATCTCTACCTCTCATAATACCAGCCTCGGTATATATTTTGTGATTCTGATCACCTGGGTAGGTTGTGAATTTATACCGCTCAGAATTCAAGCCCCGGAAACACTTTTTCTTGATTCTGGGCTCCTGGTGATTTGTGAAGCTATAGCTTTGGATTGTAGCTCTGAAAATACATGTTCATGATTCTGGTCTGCTGGTACTTCGTGAATCTTTACCGCTCAAGATTTCAGCCCTGGAAATACTTGTCATGTTTCTGGTCTCCTGGTACTTTGTTAGTGTGCCCGCTCGTTCAACCTGTCTCTGGATTTCTACTTCCACCTCAGCCTTTGCTAAGTCTTAACATTTACCGGGATAAAAATGCCTATGTGTTAATCCAGGCCATGACCTACCTGTGTGCAAAATTTCATTCAAATCCCTTCAGCCGTTTTTGCGTGAAGGACAGCCAAACATACAAACTCTCGCATTTATAACATTAGTAGGATGCTACCTCATATGATGGGATCATATGAGGATACCCCCACCCTGGTAGTGCGTGAATCTATACCGCTCGGAAATTTTACTTCTTCACGATTCTGTTCTCCTTTGTGAATCTTTCTCTAAACCACCTACGATTCCTGCCCCAGAATACTTTAAATTTTTGTGTTTCTGGTCTCCTGGTAGTTTATTAGTCTTTATCGCTCATGATTTTAGTCCTCGAAATGTTTCTAGTCTCCTGGTAATTTGTAAATCTCTACCTCTCCTAATACCAGCTTCGGAATATGTTTTGTGCTTCTGATCTCCTTCTAGGTTATGAATCTATACCGCTCAGGATTCCAGCCCCTTCTCTGGTAGTTTGAGAATCTATACCGCTCATGATTTCAGCCCCGAAACACTCTTTGTGTTTCTGGTCTCCTGGTATTTTGTGAATCTATACCGCTTAAGATGCTAGCCCCAAAAATACTGATTCATGACTCTGGTCTCCTGGTAGTTTTAGAATTTCACGATTCCAAAAAAAAAAGCCCCGAAATCACTTCTTCATCATTCTGGTCTCCTGGTATTTTGTGAATCTATACCGCTTAAGATTCTAGCCGAAAAATACTGATTCATGACTATGGTCTCCTGATAGTGTTGGAATCTATACCTATCATGATTCCAGTCCCGAAATCACTTCTTCATCATTATGGTCTCCTGGTAATTTATGAATCTCTACCTCTCGTAATCCCAGCCTTGGTATACCTTTGTAATTCTGATGAACTGGTTGTTAGTGAATCTGTACTGCTCGGAAAACTTCTTCATGATTCTGTTCTCCTGGTAATTTGTTAATCTGTATCTCTCATAAATACCAGCCTCAAAATACAATTTGTGATTCTGATTTCCCGGTAGGTTGTAAATCTATACCACTATGGATTTAATAATAAAAAAAGCCCCAAAAACACTAGTTCATGACTATGACTATGGTTTCCTGGTAGTTTTGGAAACTATACCTGTCATGATTCCTGCTCCGGAACTACTTTTTAGTGATCCTGATCTTCTGGTAGTTTGTGAGTATATACGCTCATAATTTCAGTCCTTGAAATACTTCTCATGTTTATAGTCTCCTGGTAATTTGTGCATCTCTCTCTACCTCTCATAATACCAGCCTCGAAATTTATTTTGTGATTCTGATCTCCTAGTAGCTTGTGAATCTATACCGCTCAGGATTCAAGCCCCGGAAACACTTCTTCTTGATTCTGGTCCCCTGGTGGTTTGCGAAAGTATACCGCTTAGGATGGTAGCCGCGAAAATACCTCTTCATGATTCAGGTTTCCTTGTACTTTGCGAGTCTTTACCGCTCATGCTTCCTTCCAGCCCTGGAAATACTTCTCATGTTTCTGGTCTCCTGGTAATTTGTAAATCTCTACCTCTCTTTATACCAGCCTCGAAATATGATTTGTACTTCTTATATCCTGGTAGGTTGTGAGTCTACACCGCTCAGGATTGAAGCCCCGGAAACACTTCTTCTTGATTCTGGTATCCTGGTGGTTTGTGAAGCTATACAGCTTAGGATTGTAGCCCCGAAAACACCTATTCATGATTCTTGTCTCCTAGTACTTTGTGAGTCTTTATCTCTCATGATTTCAGCCCTGGAAATACTTCTCATGTTTCTGGTCTCCTAGTACTTTTTGAGCGTGTCCGCTCGTTTCAGCCTTACTTTGGATTTCTACTTCCACCTCAGCCTTCGCTAAGTCTTGTCATTTACCAGGATAAAAAGTAGCCTATGTGTTAATCCAGGCTATGACCTACCTGTGTGCAAAATTTCATTGTAATCCCTTCAGCCGTTTTTGCGTTACCTTCAGCCAAACATACAAACATATAAACAAGCAAACATACAAACTTTCGCATTTATAATATTAGTAGGATTAACTTTTACATGATATTGGCACCCTGGTAGTTTACCTGCGGCTTCATCTGCATGCAGGTCTGAAATTTCTCATCTGCATGATTCTGTTTTCCTAGTAGTTTAAGAATCTATACCGCTCAGGATTCCAGCCCCGAAAATACTTATTCAAGTTGCTTTTTTTTTACCTTTTTTTGATCCCACCCTTTTTCTGGTATATGTTTTGTGTTTCTGATCTCTTGGTAGTGCGTGAATCTATACCTCTCGGAAAGTTTACTTCTTCACGTTTCTGGTCTCCTGGTAATTTGTAAATTTCTACCTCTCCTAATACCAGCTTCGTAATATGTTTTGTGCTTCTGATCTCCTGGTAGGTTGTGAATCTATACTGCTCAGGATTCCAGCCCCCTGGTAGTTTGAGAATCTATACCGCTCATGATTTCAGCCCCGGAACACTCTCTGTGTTTCTGGTCTCCTGGTATTTTGTGAATCTAGATTCTAGCCCCAATAATACTGATTCACGACTCTGTTCTCCTGGTAGTTTTAGAATCTATACCTCTCATGATTCCAGCCCCGGAAACACTTTTTCGTAAATCCTGATCTCCTGGTAGTTTATGAGTCTTTATGACTCTTGATTTCAGTCCTATAATACTTCTCATGTTTCTGGTCTCCTGGTCATTTGTGAATCTGTATCTCTCATAATACCAAAAAAAAAAAACAGAATATATTTTGTAATTCTGATCTCCTGGTAAGTTGTGAATCTATACCGCTTTGGATTTAAGCCCAAAATATACTGGTTCATGACTATGGTATCCTGGTAGTTTTGGAATCTATACCTCTCATGATTCCAGCTGCGGAGCTACTTTTTCGTGAATCCCTGATCTTCTGCCAGTTTGTGAGTCTTTTTCGCTCATAATTTCAGTCCTTGAAATACTTCTCATGTTTCTAGTCTCCTGGTAATTTGTGAATCTCTACCTCTCATAATACCTGCCCCGGCATTTATTTTGTGATTCTGATCTCCTGGTTAGCTTGTGAATCTATACCGCTCAGGATTCAAGCCCCGGAAACATTTCTTCCTGATTCTGGTCTCCTGGTGGTTTGCGAAGCTGTACCGCTTAGGATGGTAGCCCCGAAAATACCTCTTCATGATTCTGGTCCCCTGGTACTACTTCGCGAATCTTTACCGCTCATGATTCCAGCCCTGGAAATACTTCTCATGTTTCTTGTCTCCTGGTACTTTGTGAGCGTATACCGCTCGTTCAGCCTGACTTTGGATATCTACTTCCACCTCAGCCTTTCGCTAAGTCTTGTCATTTACCGGGATAAAAAGTAGCCTAACTGTTAATCCAGGCTATGACATACCTGTGTGCAAAATTTTATTGAAATCCCTTCAGCCGTTTTGCGTTACCTTCAGCCAAACATACAAACAAACAAACATACAAACTTTCGCATTTTTTTTTTTTTTTTTTTTTAAATGTTTGATAGGCTCGCGTTTGACCACTATCTCACCTGATGGTAAGCGATGATGTGGTAGAAGATGGAGCACGCTTGCCTAGAAGTAACCTAATATAGTAGGAAAGTAGGATAAAGAAAAGAAAAAAAAAATAGCCACATACTACTCGCGTTGTATATTATTGATTGAAAAATTTATGACAAACGTATTTAGGGCATATTGTATTTAGGGATTTCAATTTTCTGGCATGTAATATTATGTGACATTAAGTTCGGGCAAGTTATCATTCGGACAAATGATGATTAGGATAAAAAAAATATGACATTTTAGATTATGGATACAAAAGTTAGGTAACACAATAGAGAACCGTTCAAATCGCGCGGAGAACTCTGCTTGCGCGATGAAGGATTTGTAGTTTTTTAGTTCGTTTGTGGTGTCATAGATGTCGCTACATCATTCCCCTCCGGAGATCGGAGATCGATAGGTCGGAGTAGTGCTGCTATGGCCGCATAGTTCACGGTGAGTCGGAACAGTCTGCGGTTTCAAGATCTCCGTAGAAGTCGTTGGTACTGGCTGGCTGTATGACTCGTTTGTCAAGAGCTTGAAGGAAGTTGATGACAGTGCAGCTACTAGTAACCCTCGAACAGGCTGCGGTGACGTTCATGCTCGAGGGTTGCCAGTTTGGAGGTGATGACGTCATGACGAAGGCTGCGTTCACGTTCATAGTCAATGGTCACCAGTTTGGAGGGATGCGAAACAGGATGAAAGTCCCACAAACCTCCATTGAAAAGGGAGGTCCTTCCGACCAGACGGGTGTTGTGTCTGGCCCAATGGTTGATTTCGGACTGTTGTATATGTTCAAATCGCGTGGAGAACTCTGCTTGCGTGGTGTATAATTTGTAGTTTTTTAGTTCGTTTGTGGCGTCATAGATGTCGCGACAACGGTATGGTTGCAGGTATTAATAGTATTGGCTGTGGGTGTAGAAATTTAAATGAATTAGCAGGTCATACTGATTTATCTGATATGGCAAAACATTTGGACGCTCAAACAAGCAAAAAAAGTTGGCCGACACTGGACGCCCGGCAGATGTGAAACATCTATTTTAACATTAGAATTCAAAATTGTTGTTAGTTGTTGTTGTTGGTTATTGTTGTTGGTGGTGTTGTGTTGTTGTTGTTTTGTTGTTGTTGGTTGTTGTTGTTGTTTGTTGTTGTGGTGGTCTGTTGTCGCTGTTGATTGTTGTTGTTGTAGTTGTGGTTGTGTTGTTACTTTTTTTCGCATAGATATTTCTTTGTGGAAAAGGAGTCCAGAGCGGCGGCGTAGTGGGGGCATCGTGGCACGACACATTGTTAGCAGGAGGAGGAATTAGCAGGTCCGGGCAACTGCCCGATGGTTGATTTCGGACTGTTGTATATTATGTTCAAATCGCGCGGAGAACTCTGCTTGCGCGATGTAGAATTCTTGCTGTTCGTGTGCGGCGTCATAGATGTCGCTACATCACTCCCCTCCGGAGATCGGAGATCGATGGTTCTTGATGAGTCGTCCATACATCTTGTGATGCTTGCCGGGCCAGTGGAATGTTGGTTCCAGTGAGTCGGAACCGGAAGAGCCGCATAGTTCACGGTGAGTCGGAACTGTCTGCGGTGATGCCCCAGTGAGTCGGGGTGTTGCTATCCCAATGAGTCGGGATGGTGCCCCAGTGAGTCGGGGTGATGATGTCCCAGTGAGTCGGGATGATGCCCCAGTGAGTCGGGGTGATGATGTGCGTCGTAGTGGCTTGACTGCTGGCGTCGACCAGGAGAGGTTCTTCGACCGGCCGAAGGTGCTGTTCGCTGCGCCAAGATCGCTGATGAGGTTGATGGTGATGAAAGAGGCTGAGGATGCTGACCAGGAATGCGCATCCGCTGCATGCTGGTGGTCAGGATACCCGTAGAAGCCGTTGGTACTGGCTGGCTGTATGACTCGTTGCTCAAGAGCTTGAAGGAAACGATGATGATGACGTCACGCTGAAGTAGCTGCACGAAGGCTGCGCTGACGTTCATGCTCGAGGGTCACCAGTGTGGAGGTATGCGGAACAGAGTGTATAGCCCCACAACCTCCATTGAAAAGGGAGGATCCTCCGACCAGACGGGTGTTGTGTCTGGTCCGGGCAACTGCCCAATGGTTGATTTCGGACTGTTGTATATGTTCAAATCGCGCGGAGAACTCTGCTTGCGCGATGTAGAATTCTTGCTGTTCGTGTGCGGCGTCATAGATGTCGCTACACAAGCAAAAAAGTTGGCTGACGCGGGACGCCCGGCAGATGACGACATCTATTTTAATATTACAATTCAAAATTGTTGTTAGTTGTTGAATGGTTCCAAAAGACAGCAGTAGAAGAAATGGCCAGGCAGGCCTCGAAGAAGCAGAACATGCTGAAGAAATTGGCAGTGTCGACTGTGAAGGTACACCAATGATTGATGTAATAGCTGTCGGGTGTTGGTCCAAAAGATCTTGCCGGAATAACTATTCAGCATCATCAGGTGCAGCAGCAATAATCGGGGCATACACTAGTAAAATTTTATACTTACTTTATAAAATAAATACTGTACAGTTTGTGCAAAAGCTGAAAATAAAAAAAAATAACCTGCAAATCACTTCATTATGCTACAGACTCGGCCGGTTTTTACTTGCACCCGCTTGAACGCATGCGCGGTGATGTGCTGGGTTTTGGCGCCATTCTTTTTTTGTTCTGAATTTTGTGGTTATTTTTTTATTTAGTTTCAATGAGTTTAATCCCAATGTATGAACAGAGTAGATAAAGTAATGTATGAAACTGCACATAACTATGTATTAAAACACTCGTGTGATACCATTAAAACCAAGCCGTATTAATACCCCTCATTATGCAACAGTTTCGTATACTACTAATGAATAATACTAAGTAGAGCAAGTTTCCGACCGTGTCAATAAGGTAGGATGAATGTGGACTGCGGGAGGCCCGGGTACAGAACAGACGCTGGGTGCGTGGACTAGCCGCACGGCCCGCACGCGATTCTTATATTGTGCAGTAGATTATAGACCTTAAGGGCCTGCCTCCCTGTAAGTGGCGCCCTCATTGAATAAAAATTCGTATCTTAGCATAGAAAATAGAGATTAAAAAGAATCCTATCCCAATGTGTCAAAAACGGCCGTTTTTGGTACTTTTGCTTACTACTTTGGATACGAAACACTTTGAGTCCTGTTTCAACAACGTAAAAATACTATAAGCTCTTTGTAAAAAACGCAACATAGGATTTTTTAATCTTTGTTTCCTACGCTTTGCTACAATTTTTTATTCAATGAGGGCGCCACTTGGCGGCTACATACGCCTTAATTAATACTATGACGTAGATGGGCAGAAGCTCCAGGGTAGCCCGCGAAATTCAAATTTTCTTACGTGATTTGCAATTTGGAGGTCAGTCAGGTTGTAAGTATCTTGGTCAAAATTTGATTCGCGGCCGTAGCAAGTTTGTATATAAAGAATTATAATCATTAAAATCATCATTACAACTCTTTCAGTCAATTGATGCCAAATGTCATGATTTCATGAAATACTTACATTTGATATCAATTTAACTTACTTAACTTCGTGGTTCTACCAATCCTACCATATCTACAGATGGAAACAGCGATGAGCGAACGTAACGAGGAACGGATTCAATGAACAAACCAGCGTTTTCATTCCTCATCTTTTCGATAGATGCCGCTAAGTGTTTTGCACATTTTAAAATGATTCATTCAAATTTAACTAAATATCATAAAAGTAGCTGGGGCTTTCATAAGATGTTAAAAATAAAAGCTATTTTATTAGCTTGATAAAAACCAAAACAAAAACAAGCTAAAAATTTATCACATTTTGCGCAAAACCGAACGTACTACATTGTGTTGCCGTATTTAAATAGTTTACCACAAATAGAGAAAAATAATATAGTAATTAACCGAGTTCATAGTTTATCAGAAAGACAGAAAGCAATAGCTAGGGTTCACTTCTAATTATACCTATGTATTGTAATAGTATATTATGTTAAATTATCAACAAAAAGTGTAGGTATTTTGAAGTACAAACACATATTTAGCATTTTAAATAGCGATCTACTGATTGCATGTAAAACCTAAAAAGTTTTGTTTAAAGTTTGTTTGTAATGGTAGGTAAACATATTTCCTGAACTGGTAACACCGCTTCGTTCTTTCCCGAAGGTAGGTAAAATGTCATTGTCAGTTGAATATTGCGGTTTGCGGTAGGCAGTGACGGATTCTGCTTCGTGTGGATTTTCCGCATTGACAAAAATCCTAATATTCGCACTTTCACCAGTTAATTATCATCACATTGTGTAATAAACAGTATTCTCGTGTCAGTTTAACTGTAACATCGTGTTTGTATTGAAGCTCGGGGTTAAAATCCCCAAATTCGTATAGGCAGTTGTTTTTTTCGCCAAAGACTTGTTTTTTTGTTTCTGATTTTTGGCGCAACTTGTTCGGAAATTTTAAGTGGAGTGAATACAAGGTAAGAACTATACTTGTATACATTTTTGCATACCCTATATAATAAAACACGCTTGTTTTGTAGCGTTGGTCTAATTATAGAAACCTGTTAAGTAGGTATAGGTAGGTATTTACTGAGATCGTTGTTATTTTAATTTAAATATTTATTCTTGAACATGCGGCTACCTAACATTTTTAGAGGATAGGTCAGTATGTAATGTGTAATCTAGACAATTTGTACTACGTAGGTATCAAGTAATAAAACTAAACTCGTAAATCCAAACATTGTAATTATTTCCAGTTTTATTACTTAGGTACTAATAAAATATGCTTATTTGGTAACAAAACAAAAATCCTATAAATTCAGGCTACTTGATGTAGGTACTTACCTACCTTTCATAAGATATGAACTTTCCTAATCAAATAAAGTAAAACATTTAAAGTATTTAAATAATATATATAAAAAAGTTTTTATAAGATAAAGAGCCAAATTCTGCCACTTTATTTTTAAACTTTTATACACCGGCTATAGACCATAACTAAAATGATCTCATGTTTTTACCCACATACCTACTTACTTAAATAAGAAACCAAAAAGAATGTTCCCAAACCTGATTCTTCTACACGGTTGTTACATAAGAGTACAATTTAGCACTTCAATATTGATATGACCTCGGCAAGACAGCTCTTATTGTCTTGAGGATGTGCCCATTGAAGTGATTGCACTATAATTTCATTTAAATATTTCCTATGTGTGAATATGGCATATTGCTCTACTTTTCTTTACTATTCATCCCATTTGTGGTAAACAGCCAGTATTTTTCAAAATGGCGTTTTGAAAAAAGAATGATATAGGTACTGTTTGTAATTCCTTCTTTTTTCAACACAATGTTTTAAAAAAAGAAAGCTTATATAGACACAAGTCCACAATATTTTACAAACACATTGGGTAGACACAATATATGAAAATAAAAGAGCTTTACTTTAGACCTATGTTTGAGTTATTATATAAAAACAAAAATGTACTGAACAGCTGTTTTGTTTTTCTAATAAAATTGTGGGTTTTTGCATAAACCATGTCTTTTTTATTGATACTGAATGCCTGAAAAATAATGGATAACGTAAAAACAAGTTTTGTATATTTATTGAAAAAAGTTTTATATTGAGTTAAAAGTTACCAAGTTAATTTTTGACAAGTGTTTGACAAAAATCCATGATATTCACAGTTATCATAAACTGGCTGTGACAGACGGACAGACAGACAGACTCACGGGTGATCCACACAATGGTATTATTCTGGATACCACATAGTGTGGTATATCTTTTGTTTTAGTGTATGCTTAAACAGCAAGAGCAACGCGATAAACTACCAAAACAATAGTATTTATTTATTTGTTTTTATAACAATAACTTTCTTTATTTACAATTTAAAACCAACACATGCACAGAGAGAGTAAATTCAGATAAATTAAAAAAATAAAAAAACTTTAAGATTAAACAAAACCCCTAAACACAAACAACTTAAAATAATATTATTAATAATTTAAATATTTATTTTTTTATATATTTTAAGAAATATTTAAAAATATGTATAAAAAATAAAAATAAAACAAAATTGTTTTAATAATAATCTAGATGACTCTCTACTAACAATTACAGTGTGACCAATTTAATAGGTAAACTGATTTAGTATGGGACTTCCCATCTGACTTATCAGTTTCATTATCAGTAGATAGATAGGATAATATACTCTTTATAGTACATCATAGCAAATTACAATTCTAAACTAAGTAGGTAGGTTATTAATAAGGTCACAATGTATCACTATATTCATTTCCACCATGTTATCACAGTTTTGGTAAATTTATCATCCAATACTCCTATAAAAGTATTTTTTATAAACCTACACAAAAAGTATTTCTGCAATGAACTTTGAACCTTATCACTTCTGTGTAAAGACTAGTTCTAAAAAACTGCGAGTAGTTTGTTCATTTGCATAAATAAATTTGGTCATCAGTTCATAATACATGTATTAAAATGCAGACTTATCTTTGACCTCATCTTCTAAGCGTCGGCGTGACGTCATTTGAGGCCGTCTGTATTGACATAATACTGGTAATGCATTTGCCACGCTATTAACCGTTAAAAGAACACAATTACGTTAGGTACAGTCAGCAGATTCATTGCTGAATGAATGTCACTTGCACGTCATTCAACGACAAGTGTATTGACATAAGTTAATGCATTTGCCACGCTTCTTCTTCGTTGTTGCCTCACTACTGAGGATCGTGACCACATACGACGCGTCTCCCACGTTTTGCGGTCTTCTGCAATGTGAACCGCTCGGTACATGCTGCCTTCAATTACAGCCTTCTTTATTATGTCAGACCATCTTGCCGGTGCTTGGCCACCTTGCCTAGTATTATGAGCCTTTCCAGACTATGCCTAGCTAAGCGGATAATATGTCTGAAAAAACCGAGGGCACGCTCTAGGCAGTGTGGACAGCCGCTTCCTTTAGTATAGACTCGATCCATGGTATTCGAAGAAGTCTCCGCCAACACCACATCTCGAAGGCATCGATCTTCCTACTTTCGCGGCTTTTAATGCACCACGCTAATCATTACGTTAGTTACAACCAATACATTGCTGAATGAATGTCACTTGCATGTTATAAAACGACAAGTGTTTTGACATAATACGTACTGTTAAGGGCCTACCACCGCATAAGAGGTTCATTGAATAAAAAATCGTAGCAAAGCGTAGAAAATAAAGAAGAAGCAAAAGTACCAAAAACGGCCGTTTTTGACAGTTTTGCTTACTACTTTGGATACGAAACACTGAGTCCTGTTTTAACAACGTACAAATACCTTATGCTATTTGTAACAAACGCAACATAGGACTCTTAAATATTTATTTTCTATGCTAAGATACGATTTTTATTCAATGAGGGCGCCACTTGGCGGCTATATACGCCATAGTGAATTTGCCACGCTATTAGCCGTTAACCTTGCCCGCGTCTAGCGGACATATGGTGGGCGAGACACAATTAAAATCTATTGTGTTTGCTAATTTGACGCGGGAAAGGTTATAAAAGAACACTGTCAATTAATTTAGGTACTGTCATCAAATTCGTTTTTGAATGAATGCTACTTGCATCTTGCATGTCATAAAATGACGAGAGGTTCTAGAGTTCTAGACAAAGGGCTTTATTTATAAAACAGTTAAACATTTCATTAATCCAATATGCCTAGCCTTTTCCTAACCATCTTTGAATAAATAATAATGGTCTATCTTAAACACGTCAGTAACAACTAAAAAACAATAAATAAATGTGTATGATTTTATTTTTGCAGTTTCATTATTTTAGACTAAAAGGTTGAGTTATTTTAATATTTTCATATGACGAATGTTCTGCATTTGAACCGAATTTCGGCCGAATGGCGAAGTTCGGTTCAAACCGAACGTAAAACGAATTTCGGGCCATCCCTAAAAATACTTGTTCGTCCTACGTCGGCTGTAACACAATTTAAGATGTTCAATGTACGCGAGAGCGCTGATCCCACAGCGCATAACATATCAGGAGCGCAGCAGTTTAGAAGAGGTATACAATTACGTAAATAAAGTTCTTGCACCGAGTGATGTTACACATTATATTTTGATGTGGAATTATTGAAATAATTGATGAAACAAAAGCTATTTTGTTTCATCAATTATTTCAATAATTCGAAAAAAATCGATATAGTCTAAGTTGATTTTGGCTATTGTTTTTGTACTGTTCCTGTATCAGATCAGACAGAGACATCATCCTTAATATGACCAGAACCATGCCAAATGCCGGTAGCATACCTCGAAAATAATAGCTGCATTTATTTATTTATTTTATTATGTATTATAAGGAGTTGTGCTAAGGCCTTCGGAAGTCGAAATTAAAGTTATTTTGCACTTTTTTTGGAAGTCGGTTCTATTTTTTTGTAAACAACTTTTTAAATTAATAAAATTATTAGTAAATAATCATTTTAACAATTTTTCATTTAACTTGAAGTAAATTTGAATCACTTGGCTAAGTCTTGGCTAAATCTTCAAAGGGCTGACTTTCAATACGCTTAGTTGAATCAACTATCGGCCTAGCCATTTAAGGCGCTATTAATTGCCAAAGACCTTGAGTGGTTAGCTTGCGTGTTCTGTGCTGAGCTCACGTAACGCGTTGTACGTCCACCCAGTAATAGGACTCGCCCATCAAGGAGCGCTGTCCCCCGTGCCTGCGGACGGCGAGTAGTGGGTAGCTCGCCGTCCGATCAGCACCAGGCCCGAGAGTTGACGGCGCGTAGTGTTCCACGCGCGCCTCAAAGAGTTGTCACCAATAATGACGGGGCCCGTCATGGCCAATGCCTGCCCAGGGGTTGAGAATAAATTCGAAACAGAGTTACCTCGCCCCTGGGCACTCAGGGCAGGGAAGGAACAGGGGTGGGTTTTAGTCAGTAAGAGTCTGACACGCCCTCCCGCTCCACCCTAGAGCTGGAGATGTCATTGGATGATTTCCCACCCCACAAAAAAAGGAGCGCTGTCCGAAATTAGACGCATTATTAACGCGTAGTTTTAAAGATTTAAGCATACATAGGGATATAGGGACAGCGAAAACGACTTTGTTTTATACTATGTAGTGATATAAATAATTAAATGATCTTTAAAATGGTGAAGGTTTCATAAAAATACGCTTTATAGTTTTTGCGTGATTCTCAATTTTTATCCGCGTTAGACATAACTTTACAAATTAATTACAGTATGTTATAAAATATAATTTCAAATATTCGCATATCAAATTACGAAGGAAATTGTCTCGAGTAACATATATTTTTTTCAAAGAAATAGTACTAGTCGTTTAGTCGTGTTCAATTAAAAATCATTTAAAGTCGTATAACTGTGGCTTAATGAACGGCCTAGGCATCGCAATTGAATGGCTAATTCAACCAGATGGCTGCGACATGTAGATAATAATTGGATAAACACACCAGTGATCAACATTACTAATGTTTACATAGTAAAAGGGTCATGTGCGACGCTTTCGACTTACTAGCACGTCGAGCCAATAGACATTCGATGGATAGGAACTATCGTAGCAATGGCTTTTCGGCGAAACGAACGCTCGATCTAATGGCTATTCGAAATTGTGGTACATCGATGCAATGGAATTTCGGCAATTCGGACGTTCGATCTGATGACTTCGGGGAATTAGCCATCGGCATATGACATTCGAAATCAAGCAGTAAACTCATAAATTTCCATTACACCATGTTGAGATTAGTAAGTATTAATATTAATTAGTCGTTTTCTTTCCAGTGTCCCCCTCCTTTCTATCCTCAAGAAGAAGTTCTTACTTCATGTCCTGGATCCTCTAATTCCTCAAGTTCTTCAACTCAAAGTCATATGGCTGGATTTAAACTGAAATTATTGTCATTGTTAATTGTTATTTTAGCAAGTTTCTTAACCTACAGCATGTATTTTTATGTCTTTGAAAAGCTGCGGCTACGCAACAAAAATATGCTTGCATTTGGCAGCATGTTCACGTACTAAAATCGACATTTGTGTATATCAAAGAAATAATGAATAAAATACATAATTATTATCCTTGGATTTTTATTCCTTCCATAAAATCAAAGTTTATGATGTAGTTTGATTTTAATGTTTCCACAATCAGAAACAATCACAGACTGGAAGCTATTCATGTAACTGTTAAATACCTACTTATAGTAATGTCATAAAATAACGCTTGAGCGCTTCGTTAAGTTTAATGTTTTAAATACATGATGTTGCGCTAAGCAGAACACCATGTGCGCAAGGAAGATAATGGCGGTTGCTCATGTACCCCTAGTCTCCCATAACTGTTTGTATCATTGTTTCTAAAACGTGATTTTTATCCTAATGACGCCGCAGTTTCGTGTCGCGTTCGGATACGAAAACGTGCTAAATGCTTCGACGCTTTATTATTTTTATTTGCAAGTGGCGAACTTTGGGTTTTCGATAATATAGTCTATGGGTCATCATACCTAGACGCCTTCCGGCCACCGCTAGAGAAGGCGTTCTCTAAAACTTAACATTTTGGATCCAAACCAAGCTAGTCAATGAGTCTCCTTTAACTCTTAGGCGTCCATTACACGATAAGTATTGCTGTCAGTTTAACCATAGTCAAGGTTGTGAGTGACTGACGGTTTAACCACAGTCAAGGTTGTGAGTGACTGACGGATAACCTATCGTCTACTTCAGTGACTGTTGTTTGCATGAACAAACTCGATACTTTAATATTTACATCATGCAACCATCAGTCATGACATTCTTGACTTTTGAAATTGAGTGATGCTTTCATGAGCGTGTAAGGCAGCGGACACGAAGTCAGCGGGGGCGGGGCGGCAATACGCACCGGGCTAGACTGGTGCGCATCGCTCGTACGCTGCTACCTTCGAGGCCAGTTCCATAATCTATGGATTGAAACGCGCCGCTCCCCGCGCCGCTACCGCCCCGCCGCCCGCTGACTTGGTGTCCGCGGCCTTATGGACGCCTTAGATATTGACGGCCCGTGGCAACTTTAACTATAGCTGCGGCAGTTTAAACTTGTGCATAAGGCAATGCCGCAGCATTACTAAAAATAGCCAGCTCAACTAACTTGTGTCCGCGCCTACGCCCGCATGATAAGCATGTTATTGTCCTAAGGCAACTTACTACCGGGAAGAAAGTATCAGATGTCCTAAACCAGGTCATGATCTACCCATGTGCTAAGTTGCATCAAAATCTGTTCAGCGGTCTAGACGTGAAATGTAACAGACAGACAGACACACTTTCGCATTATATTACTAGTTGCTGCCTGTACGGTACGTTCCGTGCTTTGATGGAAACGAAATCGATTATCGTATTAGATTTAATAAAGATACGAGTCAGTTTTATGTACCTATTCACCGTGAAAATCTAACCGTAAGAAATCATGTCAGACTTCGCAATGAAACTTTTATGATTCGAGTCATTAAAATTGATATAAGTAGGTTGTCTTATCTCAAAGATTCAACTTATAACCCTGATAATGAATGAGTCAGTAATTAAAAAAATATCTTTATAAGACAGATAGAGCAAAGTAACCATTAGCGATCCAAATCAGGGAACATGACAAACAACACAAGTTAGATTTTACATGAAACTAGACAAAATCGCCAAACGTTTTGCATAGGCATCTTTAATTAACTTTGTACCTACCATAAAATTGATTAGTGATTACAAAGCGGGCTCTGTTTTTCTGCTCATTAGTTTTATCTATTGTTTAACTACCATCAATTTCTGGCCAAGATGTTCATTAGCATACAGGATGTCCCCATGACTGGACGTGAGGAACGTTTCACTTAGCCTTTTTAACTTGTCAATAAATTGCGTTAGGTTAGCGAGGAGCAGCTCACTCCCCCTCTTGACCTTGATAGAGTAGTCTTTTATAGCAAACCGTGACTACTGGGGTTATTGTGGGCAATTCAAAAATGTTCCCGCACCTTAGTCAAGCCTCCTACAAGGTAAATGGATGAGGTGGCGAGGGTCGCGCGAATCCGATGGATGCGAGACGCACTGGGGCCTCCCCCCTATGTCCAGCAGTGGACGTCTTTCGGCTGAAATGATGATGATGACCTTAGCCAGAAGCGATGAGAAGATACACCGTGTGGTATTGGTTAGTTGGAGCTTGACAGAGCCCTCCACCTGTCCCGGGACAGGATGGCCATGATGATATACTACAGTAAAAAGAAAAGAAAAAAAACTTTTTTACAAAAAAAAACAACCGACTTCCAAAAAAAATACACTAAAAATTAATAAATAACTTTATTTTCGGAAGTCGGTGTTTGTATTTTACTTCTTTGTTATTTGACACCGACTTCCGAAATTAAAGTTATTTATTAATTTTTAGTGTATTTTTTTTTGGAAGTCGGTTGTTTTTTTTGTAAAAATGTTTTTTTACTTTTTAGTTTTTATACCCCAGAACTAAAAACCCCAATATAATGGAACGTGGAATTTAAACATTTGGAGAACACCAAAACGTCATCGAGGTACACGTATTTTCCTTTTTTGTTCAGTTTCTCAAAAAGCGCTGAAGCAATTTCGGTAAAATTTATATGGGACCACCTCGGGAGTATATTCTTTCAGATAAAAAAAGAATTTTGAAGATTGGTCCTCAACTGACGGAGAAATCGCGTAACATACATACAAAAAAAAACATACAGACGAATTGAGAACTTCCTCCTTTTGGAAGTCGGTTAAAAATTAGGTTCGCTTGTGATAAATTGCGCTAGGTATACTATACATACAGCAAACTGAATCTATTTGTGTGATCGGTAGTGGAATGTTTTGCTCCTGTTATGTTTCACCTTGACTGCAATGTGTTTGCCTAGGTAGGTACTAGGTAGATATTCGATTAGATATCTATTTTTGTTAGATTCGTTCTGTTAGGACCAATGTTTTCCTTAAATGGTATACAAACTATAATTTGCATCAAATTCTTAGAGGTTGCCATTTTGTAACATGTTTTTAACCGACTTCCAAAAGGAGGAGGTTCTCAATTCGTCTGTATGTTTTTTTTTTTTTTTTGTATGTATGTTACGCGATTTCTCCGTCAGTTGTGAATCAATTTTCTAAATTCTTTTTTTATCTGAAAGAATATACTCCCGAGGTCGTCCCATATAAATTTTATCGAAATTGCTTTAGCGCTTTTTGAGAAACTGAACAAAAACGGAAAATACGTGTACCTCGATGACGTTTTGGTGTTCTCCAAATGTTTAAATTCCACGTTCCATTATATTGGGGTTTTAGTTCTGGGGTATAACAACTAAAAAGTTTTTTATAATAATGGTTGTATTCTGCTTGGCGGGGTTTTTTGGATGTTCAGTGGCTGTTTATTCGCAAATTGATTCCTAGTGGATATTGTGATGTAAAATTTGTGTAGTTTTATAGGGTTCTGTACCTGAAGGGTAACCAACGGGACCCTATTACTATGCCTCCGCTGTTCGTCCGTCTGTCAGCGGGCTGTATCTCCCGATCCATAATAGCCACACAGTTGGAATTTTCACAGAATGTGTATTTCTGTTGCCGCTATATGAATTGTATAATAAAAATATATTAAAATAGGGAGCCCCCCTTAATTTTTAATTTATTTTTATTATTTGTTGATAGCGGCAATAGAAATACACGCTGAGTAAAAAATTTCAACTGACTACCTATTACGTAACGTAAACGTACGCAATAAAGAATTGAGAATACGTATCATTTTTTTTTTTTGGTGAGGTGGGAAATCATCCAATGACTTCTCCTGCTCTAGGTGGAGCGGGAGGGCGTATCAGACTCTTACTGACTAAAACCCACCCCTGTTCCTTCCTGGCCTGAGCGCCCAGGGGTGCGGCAGTGCCGTAACTCATTTTCAGAATTTATACGCTACCCCTAGGCATAACCTATTACGTATCATGCATGTGATACAGCCCAAAAAACGAAACAAAAAAAATACACGTTTCTACTTGAAACATGTTTTTTTTTTTTAGTTTATGGTACGGAACCCTTCGTGTGCAAGTCCGACTCGCACTTGGACGGTTTTTTTTGTCTCAAGCGTCTATACAACTGGACAATATGTGGAAACATTGTAACTGCAAAATGAAATTGAGAATTTTATTGTTAAAAAACAATGGTTAAATAGACCATATTACTACCACTGCTACTAATTTAAAATTCGTGTCATTTTATAAAACACCGGCTTACTAGGCACCTGTTTCCCACTGCTTCGTTCACGTGACCTTTCCTACAGGAACCGAGAATTTTTATAGGATAAAAGATGGCTTACAGCACCTGGGGATCCTGCAGGCAGCTTCCTGTCAGTGTAATGATTTTCGAAATCGGAGTCAATCAGTGTTTCCAGAAGTTACCTACTTCTTACAAAACAAATAATTTTATTACTTCAACTGAGATAAATTGAGTCGTCTGTGAGAAGGTATAAACGGGTTTTACCAACAGCCCCATAAGTAATTAACAAGGAAACGTCACGCTTACGAATGAGACAGCACAAACATTGTCTTGAGTTAAATAGTGAAGCTGTCTCACATGCAAACTGCTGGGTAATTAAATCATTACCTACACCGAGCCGTAATGGCGTCCTAACGCTCTTACCGACGTTTCGTGGCAATGTGGAGAGTTTATCTTCCCATTTCAAAGCTGGTGGCACTGTAATGAGATGCGGGGTAGGCTTGTCGAAAAAACTTATGTACTTTTATGATTTTTAGGGTTCCCTACACAAAGTCCGTCCGTCTGTCTGTCTGTCCGTCTGTCACTAGGCTGTATCTCATGAACCGTGATAGTTAGACAGTTGAAATTTTCACAGATGATGTATTTATATGTTGTACTAAAGAACAGAATTAAATAAATATTTAAGGGGCTCCCATACAACAGACATGATTTTTTTTACCGATTTTATAGATAATGGTACGGAACCCTTCGTGCCCGAGTCCGACTCGCACTTGGCCGGTTTTTTTACGAGTTGGTGTCGTTATATTTATCACATTCATGCACCAATCACTTATTTAAAAAAATCTGTAGCTCAAAAGCCTGCCGTTCAGAACCGTTAAATAAAAAACACAGTGCCCTGTTCTATGCTTGTTCAAAAATATCGATATAACTAGTGATTTTTTGCTTGGAAAACGTCATAAACTCTTAAGCGATACTAATATTAATAATAAAATAAATTTTGTGTCACGTTGTCGGTTTGTAATCAAATCTTGCAAGCTAAATTAGACCCACTTCCCGATGTCCGATTTGGTGTCGGTGTACTTATCTTCAGTGTGTTTCATGTATCTTCGGTGACAGTACAATGATAGGGTACCAAGGAGCTGGTCTGATGATGGAGAAGGAAGATGGCCATAGTAACTTCTGAACTAAACAAGATAAACCCATCGAGTTTGGGCTCGATTGATTCGTCTTGAGGAGCACTTTACATCAGATCATAATATCCGTAGAATATTTTAAAACATCACGCCTATTCTAAAATTCTTACCTACTAGAAAGTTAAAAATGAATTAAAAGTAAAAAAATATTTTTAAAAGCAAGCTTTTATCTGGGATAGTGAACTAACAAACTAAAAATAAATTCTAGTCTGTATTTGGCGTGTAGGTACTTACTTGTATTCTTAAAAGCTTATAGGTATACCACAGAAGTACCTACCTAAAGTAAGTAGGTACCTAACCTGTAACTGTACAGTACCTAAACGTCAAATATTAAAATTATAATACTTTTTTACTTTTTTAATTTATTTAAAATATCAGTACATTATTTTTATTGATTATTGATACTTTTTTACACTGGCTTACCAAAATACCCGATAGCAAAAGGAATATAAATATGTAGGTAGGTACCTACATATTTACTTACATGCAATATCTTTAGAAGCAAGATTTCTTGAGTACTACAGGGGCTTCGGCACTGCAACGACGCTTTTGTACGCTGTGCAGTCGTCTTATTGTTATTTTGTAGACGGAGCTCGTCGTAAAATACAATGTTCTAGGTTTCAGCCTTGTTCGAATTCAAAGATGCCGTAATAAACGAATCTTATATTTATTTATGGAGTACGATGGCCGACATTGACCGTTTTGTCCCAGCATGGACCATCATGACAGCATGGACGACCAAGCCCCAGCATTTTTTTTTTTATATTGGGAAATCATCCAATAATTTTTCCGGCTCTGGGTGGAGCGGGAGGGAGTGTCAGACTTGCTGACTAAAACCCACCTGTTCCTTTTTTTTGTGGGGTGTGAAATCATCCAATGACATATTTCATTGGATAATAATACATCTCTCTCAGTTAGAATTGATACCAAATGTAAGTATTTGAAATCATGACATTTGGTATCAATTCGAACTGAGAGAGACGTATTGATGATTTTAATGATTATAATTCTATAAAAACATACTTGCTACGGCCGCGAATCAAATTTTGACAAAGATACAACCAGACACTGACCTGCAAATTGCAAAAAACGTAAGAAAATTTGAATTTCGCAGGCTACCCTGGAGCATTCACCCTTAATTGAGTTAATAATGGCAACGTAACGATATTAATTTATGACTGCATTAAGTAACAGGTTGATACCTACACATCGTGCAACCAAGGCGTCAATAGTCTTTGCTCCTTGTATAATTTAATTATATGAATTTGTTAGGTATTGTCTTGTTACAAACGATGAGCTATCCATCTTTCGCGGTTTATTAAATTTCGTATAACAACATTAAACATAATCACGCTAAAACAAGATCTGACCATGACTAAGCGGATAAATAGTCAAAATTCTGGTTTTTTTTTTGGTACAAGCCCGCCACTCTATTCCCAAACCACTGTAACTTCTGTAAGCCGAAATCAACAGTGGCGACCACCAGAAAAAAACGCCGAGGGAATGAAGCTCGATGAGTCCCAGAGATCGACCGAACCCATAGTCGGCCTCTCTAATAACAAAATATCGGCTGCTACAGACATAAAAGCCAATTACATAGGGACCTAAGTATAGTGCTTATATTAGTATGTTGATGTAAATTAGTAACAAGGAAAATAATTATTTACCGGTTTCTAAGGAAAACGTCGCGAAGATAATAATAATTATGACTGCACACATGAATATTTGCACCAAGTACAATAAAAATTAGAAAAAAAATAATAACCTCGTAAGATGTTTGTTTGAATGTTATTTAAATTCTAGTGTAGGTAAAAAAAATAACATGAGAGTCATATTTTTATTCGGAGATTTTAAGGAAATAATAATTTTCTGTTGTAAAAAAAAAAAAACTAAAAACTTGCTTTATTTTTTTGTGTTCTTAGCAAACGCTTTCATTTGGTACCCATATCATGGAAATGCATAAAATATGTAGTCCACCATCTTTGGGAGTCCGCCATATTTGCTTAAGAATGACGTCACATAGCTAACCATGCATTGTCATTATTTGTCATCGGTCCTTGATAAGTGTGCGAAGTTGCAATTCAAGCCGACGTTTCGAAGTGAGTAAAAATAATGTTCAAAGATTCCGTTACATAGATACGTACCAAACTAATAAAAGCGTGTTAAGGCGCTATTAACTGCCAATGATCTTGAGTTAGTGGTTAGCTTGCGTGTTTTGTGCTGAGCTCACGTAACGCGTCGTACGTCCACCCAGTAATAGGACTCGCCCATCAAGGAGCGCTGTCCGAAATAAGACGCGTTATTAATTTATGACACATAAAACAACAGGTATTACTCGTAAACTAAAACACTGAGACTAAATTATAAATACTTGAATGATCTGTATAGTTTTTGCGTGATTCTCAATTTTTAATCCGCGTTAGACATAACTTTACAAATTAATTACACTATGTTATAAAAATATAATATCAAATATTCTGAGATAAAATTACGATGAAAATTGTTTAGAGTAACATATATTTTTTTCAAAGAAATAAGACTGGTCGTTTAGACGTGATGTTCAATTAAAAACCATTAAAAGTCGTATAACTGCGCCTTAAATAAATTAAACAATAAGTACATTATCACGTGTGATTGTATTTGGGCGCTCAGCAGATTCAGTTTTGATTCAAGTAAGAACAACTTGTAAGCAAAACAATAGGTACCATTTTAAATAGTGTTGTTTTGTTGTCAGTTTTGCTTGACACCTGAATGAGACGCTTTACGACCAGAGACAATAAAACGCATTATGCACCAGCACAATGCATGGAAGAGAGCAAGTATTTGCATGAGTATCTTTATGAGTGATAAGAGATAATGTTGTTTTTTTCTATCATTTTATATTCAAGAGTTCATTGCGTACCTAATTAGGGCGTCCGATAGAGCGCTATAACCAATGACCTTGAGAAAAATTGAGCCAAAACGTGACTCAAATTTAATAAGGATGCTATTGGGATTACATGGTTATTGAAGTATATCAAGAATTGCTCATTTAATCTACATTTTACTGAAAACTGCAGTATTTGGAAGGTTAGTAAAAAGGTGCGACGGGACAATGCGACAGCACTTTTTAACCGACCTCGAAAAAGGAGGAGGTTCAATGTTCGACTGTACGTATGTTTTTTTTTTATGTATGTCCACCGATTTCTCTGTCAGTTGTGCACCGATTTTCAAATTTTTTTGTTATCCGAAAGAATATACTCCTAAGGTGGTCCCATATAAATTTTATCGAAATTGCTTCAGCGCTTTTTGAAAAACTGAATAAAAACGAAAAATACGTATACATAGATGACGTTTTGGTTTTCTCCAATTACGAGTATGTTTAAATTCCACGTTCCATGTTTTTGGGGTTTTTAGTTCTGGGGTATAACAATTAAAAAGTGAAAAATAAAAAACTTTTTTACAAAAAAAAAACCGACTTCTTAAAAAGAAAATAAAATATAAAATAACTTTAATTTCGGAAGTCGGTGCCAAATAACGAAGAAATAAAATACAAACACCGACTTCCGAAATTGAAGTTATTTTTTTTAATGTTTAGTGTATTTTCTTTTTTGGAAGTCGGTTGTTTGTTTTGTAAAAAAGTTTTTTTGGGGTTATGATCCCAATCCCAAAAAAAGTGGGTGGTTCAGTCCCTCGGACGCTTCGCAAACACTATAGAAGGTTTCAATGTCCAGTATTTTTTCCGGTCCAGTATTTTTTGTCAGTAGTTTTTAGTTACAATTGTCACCATGTCAGACTCTTTTTTGCCAAGCTGTACTTACACGTAAATTGTTCTATCTGTAAAGCAATATTATACATCGAACAGAATCGTATCTTCTTAGCTTGTCGATAGCATTAATTTATACAGGGATTTTTTTTTGTGTGGGCGGGCAATTATCAAATAACTTCTCCCGCTCTGGGTGGAGCGGCAGGGCATGTCAGACTCTTACTGACTAAAGCCCACTCGTTTTCCTTCAGTTCTCTATGCCAGGGCCGCGGTGACTCCAAACACTCCCGCCAACCTAGCAGGACGCTTACTTATACTTACACGTAAGTTGTCTCTGTAAAGCAATAATATAGATATTCACATAGACAAGCTCAGCCTAGCAGTTTTTGGCGGGCTTTTTTCGGGTGAAGTTCCGTGGCGGTTTTAATTATTCGCAAATTGATTCCTAGTGGATATTGTGATGTAAAATTGGTTTAGTTTTGTGTCTAAAGTGTTTACGCAACTGGACAATATGCGGCATCATTGAAACAGGCGCGATCTCGGTAAAATGAAGCTGAGAATTTTATTGTAGTATTGACTACCTCAGCGAAATGGCTGATTTTTTTTGCGAGATGGCTGACTCGATACATTTGCTACCAAATACTGCGAAAGCATTAAAATGTGTTACATCTGCATTCTAATGGGACAGTATTTAGTTTTGGCTTCGTACTGTTTGTGCATTTAGCCAAATGCACAAACCGTGCGAAGCCAAAATTAACAAAAAAAAAGCTGAGCCTGGTTTTGAATACATTAAGCTTTGCCCTACGGAAACACCATTCGCGGAGGAAAAAGTCTTCCGCATCGTTGTCGCATCGCACCTGTCTGTGGTACCTACCCTTGATAGTAGGACGAGCTTATCTCCGACTCGCAGCTCCTCAGAACCTAATTTTAAAGTTCCGTCGAAAATTAATTTAATCTAAAGGCAGCGTGAAACTTTATTATCCTGAAAGACTGAAGTTTCGAGTGTTGAAATCTTATTAAATTCAGTCAAGTAGTTATTCCGATTAACAGTAGTTAACAGACATCTGTTAATCTGTTTGAATTCAGAATGTGTTTAGTTGTCAATACAAAATATTGTTTCAGTGTTTTCTTAAGAAAATGTTGTGAAATGACTGCTGATTGTGTAGTTTTTTTTTTGGGGTTGGGAAATCATCCAATGACCTCTCCCGCACTGGGTGGAGCGGGAGGGCGTGTCAGACTCTTACTGACTAAAACCCACCCGTGTTTCTTCCTTGCCTGAGTGCCCAGGGGAGCAGTATGTGTAGCTTGCTGCACGTATGTGCTTTCTTATGATATTTTTGCTCAATCAACCGAAACATTAATTTCTCATCTTTAAGGCCCTTCTCGCGGTCCAGTGGCGCCCTCATTGAATAAAAAATCGTAGCATAGCACAGAATCCAAGACAATCCAGACACTTTTGCCTAATCCAAAGTAGTAGGCAAAAGTGTCAGAAACGGCCGTTTTTGGCACTTTTGCCTACTACTTTGGATACGAAACATTTTGAGACCTGTTTTAACAACGTAAAAATTCTTTATCCTCTTTGTAACAAACGTGAAGTTGGATTTTTTAATATTTATTTTCTGTGCTATGCTACGATTTTTTATTCAATGCGCCACTGGACCGCGAGAAGGCTCTTAAGACCGCGGGCACGAAGTCAGCGGTCGGCGGGGCGGCGGCGCTGAGAGCGGGGCGGCGCGGCAATGCAGACCCCGGCGTCGAAGTTAGCTAGAGCGGCGTAGTGTTGTGTTATGAGAAATTAGTGTCTTTGTTCGCGAATAAGAATCATTGAAGTAATTTGATCCACCACGTTGGCGGGCATTTCGAAACATCGTTCGTTAAAAAGCCAAAAAATAAAATACACTACACTACGTCAATGCAGACGCGCGGGCACCGCTAGACTGGTGCGCATCGCTCGTACGCTGCTCCCCGCACCGCTGCCTTCGTGACCAGTTCCATATAAATCATAAATAATAAAAAAAAAATTGTTTATTGACACAGAAATTACATCCATTTGTATTAAAATAGGCACAGTCTTTGTATATGTACTACAATATTACTGATACTGATTCCCAAACTAGGCCAGAAACCTGTATCTTAGGAGACAGTGTCCAGTCGCTTAAAAGGTAGACAGTAATGTTTGTACAGAAGGTCGCTTTTTACACATTAGTAAGATAAGTTAATGCTGTTAATCTATGAAAATACGCGCCGTTCCCGCACCGCCGCCGCCGCCGCCCCGCCGACCGTGGACTTCGTGCCCTCGGCCTAATAGTTGGCGGTCTAATTGGTTCACGATTTCGAAGGATATTTCCTTAAACAAAACTTTTCTGTGTTAGTATTGTTCTTTTGTTTAATTTGATTATAGCTATTGATTCTCAACTGAAGTACAAATCTCGTACATACATAATTACTTTTTATCTATTTCAGCGGATGGTAAGCGATGATGTGGTCGATGATAGAGCATGGAGCACGCTTGCTTAGAAGTAAGCTTCTAAGCAAGCGCGACTCTTGTCTTAAGAGGGAACAGGGGCTGCGATTCTCTATATAAATGTATTCCCCTTTTTCTTCCTGAATAATGCCTCTAGAGCAATAGTTTTTTTTTTATAAAGACAAGGTCTGCTGTAGACACGTCCTTGTCATTTCCTTTTTTTCAGCAACTAATAAGTAAAGAAAATATGACCCTCCAAAAAGTACAAAAAAATGGCCCATTGATAAGAGCCGCCGACGGCCGCCGTGATAAGAGGACTACCAAACAAATTCGAAGAGTTTTTAACAAAAAACATAATATATATTATAGATAACATATCTTAAAAATTTTGTGTCAAAAATAATTGGATCGGCTCAGTTTTCGAGGAGAAAAAAGGGGAATACGAAACTTCGATCTCGTCAAAAATTTTGTGATAAAATTGGTCTGAGCTGCAGCTGTCTCTATCGCACTTTACGGGGGCAGGCTTGAGGCAGCACAACGGCAATAGTTTCTTCAAATACCAATTTTTCAAATTTCTCGCAGGCCCTGTTCCCTCTTAAACACACCCAGGTTTTCAGTGACAATCATTGTCAAAATGTAGGGAAATTGGACAGATTTAAAAAGATAAGAGAGCGAGTGAACGTTCTAAAAAGCACGAGAATTAGCCTTCTGATCAAACGAATTTGTTCAAATAAGTAGCATCAAAATGTAATGATCTATTTGAAATTTCGGATTTCATTTATCCTCTAATGCAGCGGTACCCATTATCGTGTGTGGCCAACCATTCCAAATAATTTATGATACATGCTGGCAAAGCCGTTCAAGTCCGGAGTCGGCTTCAAATCGGACCGGCGACAAATCCCGAATAAATCCGGCACCGGAAGCCAAAATGGACGGTCTTCGTTAGAGGAATATTCAGGGCATGGTAGCCGAAAATATTTTGATTACTTTCAGGCATTTTTACCTGCGAGATTGGTGTCCCTGAATATGAGGAAATACCTTTGATGTAGGTAGGTAGGTATATTTTTAGTACCTTGTTCACAAGATCGTGGAAAATATAACGAAAAAGGAGGTTTCTTTACTATGAGTAATATTATACTAAAACACTAGGAAGTGGTGACGGGCGGGCGATTTTGGGGGACTGTCTTTATGTAGAAAATTGCCGTTCAAAAAGTGCTGGCTTGAATAGCCTTTTTTTTTTTTTGGGCGTTGGGAAATCATCCAATGACTTCTCCCGCTCTGGGTGAAGCGGCAGGGCGTGTCAGACTTACTGACTAAAACTCACCCCTGTTCCTTCCCTGCCTGAGTGCCCAGGGGTGCGGTAACTTATTTTCAGACTTTATCCGCTACCCCTAGGCATGCAGGCACCGGCCACGATGGGCCCCGTCAGTGGTGGCTGACACTAATCTCTTGTTCGGCGCGTGTGGAACACTACGCGCCGTCGACTCACGCGCCTGGTGCTGATCGGGCGGCGAGCTACCCCCTGCTCGCCGTCCGTAGGCCCGGGTGGCTTGAATAGCATGGTTTTAATAAATATTTATTTTAATTTTATAGTCTTTATGATGCGGCAAGTTTCAGTTGGTTTTTGTTACATCGACATAAAGCTTAGGCCCGCCATAGACGGACGAGAGCAGTCGTGTTGCGGTCGGGCCTCCATAGACGGACTGCTTGAATCAGTCAGTACATTTTTAGCTATGAACACAAATGAACTGCTTGAGCGGTCCGTGTTTGGCGATCGTCAATTTTGTAATCAAACTGCAGATCGCCCAACAGCGATCGATTGCAGTTAGCACTGACTGCTCCAAGCAGTCCGTCTATGACGGGTCTTACCTGCGGTTGCTTTTTAAAAAAAAATAAAGTATATATCTCATTTCAGACAGGTTAAATAAAGAGTCTCCTTAAAATAAAAGAGTACGTTTTTTAATTTTTGAAATAATTTTTTTTGTGCCTTTTTCGGCACATAACAATTTATTAAAATTTTTAAAAGAATTGTATGACTCCAAACATTCTTCATCTATTTTTTTAGCTTATTTTTTATTAATTTCAATGGATATATTAACAGTAAACGTTACATTTTTGGGTAATGACAATGGGTATACTATACATGACTGGTACTCGTATTATATAGTAAACATTATGAAAAAAAAGAGTATTTTAGCGTACTCTGATAGTATTACAGATTATAGAGTACACCGACATGAAATAGAGTACAATACTCTATTTTAGAGTACAGTTGGCAACCCAAGTCTTACCTACCCTTGTATGCCAAACAGTAATCCTGATCCAAAATTTTCATGAAACAGTTATAGAACGCCTAATTGATGACCCAATGAACATTTAAAACAGTTCATCCTAACTGGGTACTGGAAACAGTCACATGATTTTATTCCTGAAGTGCACAAAAAACTACTTTTCAAAATTCAACTTAAGGTGGAAGCGCCAGGGTAGCCCGCGAAATTCAAATTTTCTTACGTTTTTTGCAATTTGCAGGTCAGTGTCAAGTTGTATCTTGGTCAAAATTTGAATTTCGCGGGCTACAAGTAGTGGTTCTAATTCTGCTTGCAAGATTTGACTCGAATAAACAAACATTGCAAGTTAAATAAAAGTGGCTAAAGTAATAACAGCCGCACGGTTCGATCCACCAGGTTAAGCTACACTTGCCGGGGTTGGTCCATGGATGTGTGACCATCTTTACATACCGAAACTCCTCCGTACCTCGGAAAGCACGTCAAGCCGTTGGTCCCGGCTGTCAATCGTGGATCATTGACAGTCGTTACGGGTCGTCAGAAGCCCGAAAGTCTGACAACCAGTCTTACCAAGGGGTGTCGTATTACCCGGTAACTGGGTTGTGGAGGTCAGATAGGCAGTCGCTCTATGTAGAATATTGGTATTCAGCTGCGTCCGGTTAGACTGGAAGCCGACCCCAAGATAGTTGGGAAAAGGCGCGGGCAGATTAATTGATTGTAAAGTAAATATAAGCTTGTAAAAATAGCCAAATTAGGGAATCTAGTTTCGTCTTCAATTGGACTTAAAAATGTTGTGTCCGCAGCATTTGAATCAAAACTAGTCATTACGATACAATACGATACAGGCACAGACACTATTCGGTACGTAAATTGGCACTGAATGCTCCATTTCCGATGAAGTCACATACACCATTGTTATGCCAACACTATACCATGATTCACTTTGATATAGAATTCATTAAAAATGTCGGACGCGCCTCGCATCTTAAAAAGTTTCCTGTCTTAGGAATCGATTAGGAGAATTATTGAATTAGGATATTCTTTTGGCCATGTAAGTTAATATGTGTCTTTAATATTCAACTTGTGTGATAAAAATCAATGATTTGCAATTTGTTGTAAAGATAAGTTGTAGATTTACATCGTGTAGGTACAGTCACAAGCAAAAATATGTACCTACCTACAGAACCAAACTTTTCTTGTTCGCTCGAAGAATTGATGCCATATGTCATGATTTCATGAAATACTTACATTTGGCATCAATTCTAACTGAGAGAGTTGTATTGATGATTTTAATGATTATAATTCTATACCTACCCTGGAGCTCCTATCTTAAATGAGATTCGTTTCAAATAAGAAAACAATATTGGAACTCCTTAAAAAGTCGTCGGGCTGTAATTTTGTGCAGTCAATCACAGCTGTTTATTTCACTTAGAAATGATTCTGCTTTGTTTCGAAAGAAACTGTAGGAGTTAAAATTATTTATAGCTTTGTGTATTGTTCCATCTTTCTTAGAAAAGGCTGTATTTTTCACGTTTTATCGTTCGTGAAAATAACTACGTTCTTACATAAATGGTCGTGGTGTTCTGGAGAAATACAGCCAATGTTATCTAATACTAACTGTGTTCGCGGTTTCATCTGCCGCGCTATATTACGTACTTCGCTTACGCTTAGCGTCCTTTCTCACTTTTTAGGGTTCAGTACCCGAAGGGTAACCAACGGCACCCTCTAAATAAGCCACCGCTGTCCGTCCGCCTGTCTGTCAGCGGGCTTTATTTCATGATCCGTAATACGAGTAGTAGGTAGACACTTTACATTTTCACAGAATGTGAATTTTTGTTGCAGCTATAACATTAAATAATAAAAATCGTACGGAACCCGTCGTATGCGAGTCAAACTCGCACTTAACCGGTTTTTCGTTTTGCTCGGCTTCTAAGGGGACGTAGCGTGAATCGTGATGTTATATAGGTACCTATAGCCATAATCAAAAATTGAACAAACAAAATATGCAAAAAGATTAAATCCGACTAAGGGCCGATTTCACTACAAACTAAACTAGTTTAAGCTTAACTTAGTTTAAATTCTAAACGCCCAGTTTTCGGTGAAACGCAAAATGAAGCTCTAATCTCGATTAAACGCATGAACTGAGTTTAGTTTTAAACTAATCGCGATTAGTTTCATTGGTGAAATCGGCCCTAAGTAGTTCCAGAGAATAGCGCGTTCAAGTTACCTCGTCAGCTTTTTTAAAATCGTTCATACTTATACCAGAGACGACCAACCCCATACATGTACCTATGCGAAATCTGTCTATCTGCAAAATAAATTATTTATAACTCTACACACCTATATATTTCGTACTGCTTTCCCCATCACGCATGATCTGCCGTAAATCCGAGAGCATTAGTGAGAGATATAAAAATAAAATTGAGGGAGTGCACGACGTAATTCGCGTCTTTTCAGCTCCTAATATTTTCACCTACCGTACCGTATTCTTGTGAAAAGCAGCAAGTAATATAATAAAGGCTGTATTGAGTGTGACGACACTAGCACCGTGTGAGACCAGTTTGTCACCCCCTTTTAAAAATATGAGAAGACGTCAGTGTCGCATCATTTGTGTGTAGGTAGTTATATTTGGGATTATTTATAAGAATTTGCTGACAATGGAGCTGCTATCGGCTGTCTTTTATGCTGTCCTTTCATTTCATAAATTATCATTCGAGTCGATTTGCAGTTATTGACTATTTTTGCATTATTTTCTGAGTTCTTCGTCCGTAGTGGCCTTTTTTTGTAACTGACTTTCGAAAAAGGAGGAGGTTCTATGTTCGACTGTATGAATGTTTTTTTTTATGTATGTCCGCCGATTTCTCCGTCAGTTGTGGACCGATTTTCAAAATTCTTTTTTTATCCGAAAGAATATAAGTACTCCTGAGGTGGTCCCATATAAATTTTATCGAAATTGCTTTAGCGCTTTTTGAGAAACTGAACAAAAACGAAAAATACGTATACCTCGATGACGTTTTGGTGTTCTCCAAATGTTTCACTTTCCATTATTGGGGTTTCTAGTTCTGGGGTATAACAACTAAAAAGTGAAAAATAAAACACTTTATTACAAAAAAAAACAACCGACTTCCAAAAAAAAAATACACTAAAAATTAAAAAATAACTTTAATTTCTGAAGTCGGTGTCAAATAACGAAGGAAGTTAAATACAAACACCAACTTCCAAAATTAGTTATTTTTTAATTTTTAATGTATTTTTTTTTTGGAAGTCGGTTGTTTTTTTTGTAAAAAAGATTTTTATAGTGCCCTATGGTACTTTCAGAGCGGAAATTTTGACACGTTTTTGGCACTGATTTTCATATGTCGCCATAACGACAGGTCATGTGTGTCTCGCATCCATAGGACTCCGGTAACCCTCACCAGGCCATCGGTCCACCTTGTGGAAGACCTTCTAACGCTACATCTTCCAGTACGCGGTCGCCACTCCAGAATCCTTCGGCCCCATCGAGCATTAATTGTTCTGTGTCACCCAAAGGGCAATGGAGAGTACTATGCTTGAAGTTTCTTTGCGTGACAAAATCAGGAATATAATCACAGGAGAACCAAAGTAACCAACATAGCCCGAAGAATCGCTTAGTTTCATTGGTGAAATCAACCCTTAGTATTTTATATTACACTCTTTCAATATTACACTCTCCATCTTACCACTATTACCTACTAACTATTCAATTTGTTATATTAAATCAGCAGCTTCTGCCAGCGACTTCGCCCACATGGTAAAAAGTAGCCTATGTTTTATTAATCCAGGTTTAAATCTATATGTGTGCAAAATTTCATTCCTTCAGTCGTTTTTACGTGATTGAAACACAAACATAGAAACTTTCACATTTATAATATTAATATGATTACAATATTATTCTGTCGTCATAATCGGTTGTATGTATGTAACTATGTACTCTCAAACGTATTATTGTTCAAACTTTATCTACAATTGTAAACAAATCTGACTGTCAATACTTTATAACTGCTTACAACCAAAATTTAGATAAGACTGACGCTCTTGTCATTGCCGTCTGAGAATTACGATAGCAATGTAATCTCTATGTAAATATTATAGATATTGTATTACGTGCCACCAGTATAATCTGACATTTCGATAGTGGCGCTGCTTGCATAGACAACTGTCAGCGATATGTCAAATTCAGTACATATGATTTTAGTTTCGCATTTTGCCGCGTTTCAAGTTAGACCGGGCAATGTGTTGATATTGGATATTTCTCAGTTCATTGGCAGGGGCGTTTGTGGCACATGTGTTTGTGTATGTTAGTTTGTTTACTTTGTGTTTAGTTGCATTGTAGATTGTATTTGCAAACATGTTGTAAGGTCACACAATGACATGTCATAATAGATATCATGTATGCCGCGCACATGTTTTTAGGGTTCCGTACCCGAAGTTGCCTGCTGCATAATTTTTTAACTGCCCAGGACCTTAGACTTGAAATTTGGTGATAATGTTTATTATTAGGTAAATATATTTTAACAACAAATACCAAAATATTGATTTCCTTCATATGGTACGGAACCCTAAATATGCGAAGTCCGACACGCTCTTGGCCGGTTTTTTTCGATGACGCAGCTGAAAACTGAAGTGGCCAACTAATATAAAACTAATAACTTATAATAAGTCATTAAGGACAGATCTTGAACTTCTAATTTACCTACTTAGCTATTCAGTAGCTTTCCTATATTTTTTTTTGATGGTCAATCACCAGTTGATGTCTCCCGGTTTGGGTGGAGCGAAACTCGGGAGGGAGTGTCAGACTCTTAAGGCCCTTCTCGCGGTCCAGTGGCGCCCTCATGGAATAAAAAATCGTAGCATAGCACAGAAAATAAATATTATAAAATCCAACTTCACGTTTGTTACAAAGAGGATAAAGAATTTTTACGTTGTTAAAACAGGTCTCAAAATGTTTCGTATCCAAAGTAGTAGGCCAAAGTGTCAGAAACGGCCGTTTTTGCAAATCAAAACAAGTTTCGCGAGACGGCAATTTTCCTTTCTTGCTTCGAAATTATATCATCATTCTCCTGCCCTTATCCCAATTCATTTGGGGTCGGCGCAACATGTCTTTTTCTTCCATACTCCTCTATTAGTCGTCATCTCTGTAGTCACCCCTTTTTTACCCATATCCTCTTTCACACAGTCCAACCATCGTTTCTTTGGCCTTCCCCTACTCTTATAGCCATCCACATCCATACACAAGACTTATATAACAAATTAAATAAATTATTATCCATTTATTCCCTAAATAAATTTGAAGTAAAAAACAAATTGACGAATTACTTACTGCATTTATCTTATGACGAAACAGAAAATCTCTTTATATGTATATCATAAAATATAATCATATAAGTATATAGAGAGTTCACACGAAGACACACTCGCATACACACACACACACACACCATCACCACACACATACACCCACACTCTTTACTACCCAAATACGTAAACCCTACAAACCCTACAAATAGTTGCCCTTGCCCACTACTACTCGCCACACTGTGTCCTTGTTGTACTCAGGCTCATTTTAACTATCTAGAGGAATCACTGACTCTGAAGATACAGGCATTGCCTAGTTTCAGAGCCAGAGTTTTCAACTTCTGTATTTGCCCCATAATTACTGTAAACCCAACCTCATTTATTTTACAATGTATACCTACCAGTAATGTGATCTCCATATCTACTGTATACTTGTTCTCAAATCTGTTATTAGTGTCTAAGGGTTTAACTTTTCAAATAAATTATTATTATTTTATTAAACGTGAAGTTGGATTTTTTAATATTTATTTTCTGTGCTATGCTACGATTTTTTATTCAATGAGGGCGCCACTTACGGTGGTTTTACACCAGCGAGGCGAGCCGTGGATGGGATGGGCGAGAATTAAAATTTGTATGGCAAAATTTCTCTCCACGCCCTGCCCATCTTTGGTGTAAAAGGTCTAGATGCGCGAGGATGTGCGAGGTGAGAATTGCAATATTTGTTAGTTACAATATCAAACCTTATAACTCTAAGAATAGAGAATTTATTTACTTTGTAAAACGAATATATAAATCTCGCACCGCCCGTCGAGGACCCGCACGGTCTCCGCTGGCCATCGCGAGACAGCAAGCCTCGCCTCGCCGGTGTAAAACCATCTTTACTGACTAAAACCCACCCATATTCCTTCAGTTGGCCTTTGCCTTCTAGGGTTGCGGTAACTCTTTTGAACAATCCCGCGACCCTGGATCAAAGTCGAATTCAATTTGTTCACTACCGATACTACCATTGTTCTACTTTTAGTCAAAACAAAGATATTGATATTGTATTTCTTCATTGTCATTATTATGTCTGGGTATAGTGTTGTTGGTTGTGTTGTGTGTAGTGTAGTGTTGTTGTATAATATTATATTAAATATATATGTATGTTTAGTATTAATATATATATTTTCGTTCACGTTTTTTTTTAATATTTCTACTTGGTGTTGCTTTGTTTGATTTTTTTTTATGCACCTGCCATATTATCTCTCCACCACCCTTGGTTGACTGGTAAAGAATGCCTAAGGCATTAAGTCCGCCTTTGTACTTCAGTTGCATGAAGTGTAAATAAATAAATAATAAATAAACACTTAGGTACAAACTGGCCAAGTGTGTGTCGGATTTCGCGCATTAAGAATTCCGTACCAAATATTGGTATTAGTTAGTAAAGTATACGTAATAATAAACATTATCACCAAATTTAAGTTCATAGGTCAATGGGAAGTTAAAAAATTCTTCGTAACAAATGGTACAGACGACGGACGAACAGACAGACAAGACGGACACGTGAGTGACAACAACAGGGCTCCGTTGGAACTTTCGGGTATGGAACCCTAATAAACTATTGGTATTATAGGTAAGGTTGTAAACTTACGATCAGTGGAGTGATAAACATTTCTCTGTAATTACTCGTATCTTCTTAATAATGTACTAAGGTATGTATAGGACTACGATTAAAATACCAATTAATTTTATAGGCCCTAAAAATTAATTAATATTTTAATTTTATTGTAAATTGTTCATTGCGTTTGTCTATCTGGGACATAATAAAAGAGGTAGATTTAGGTCACTTAATGTACCACGTTTGTTATCGATCGTTACTAACTAGGTACAATGCCGATATAAACATGAATTGGAAATAAAAGTTAGGAATTTCAAGAAAGATTTCTTCTTCAATTTTAGATTTTACAATTTTATCATAATTTGATGATTCACACAATTAAAAACTTTTTTACAAAAAAAAAAAAAAACAACCAACTTCCAAAAAAGAAAATACACTATAAATTAAAAAATAACTTTGATTTCGGAAGTCGGTGTTTGTATTTTAGTTATTCGTTATTTGACACCAACTTCCGAAATTATAGTTTTGGAAGTCGGTTGTCTTTTTTTTTTAAGTTTTTTATTTTTTCCTTTTTAGTTGTTATACCCCAGAACTAAAAATCCCAATAACATGGAACGTGGAATTTAAACATACTCGTAATTGGACAAACAAAAACGTTATCTAGGTATACGTATTTTTCGTTTTTGTTCAGTTTCTTAAAAAGCGCTGAAGCAATTTCGATAAAATTTATATGGGACCACCTCAGGAGTATATGCTTTCGGATAAAAAAAGAATTTTGAAAATCGGTCCACAACTGACGGAGAAATCGGCGGACATACATAAAAAAAAACATACATACAGTCGAACATAGAACCTCCTCCTTTTTCGAAAGTCGGTTGAAAAAAAAAGAAGAAGAAATCATAACCTTCCTTTTGGTTTCGCCGTAGTTGATAAAAACCGTTTAAAATGACATGATTAGCTAAGTTCTAAACTTAGTGAAAAGAACTGGCAAAGCTTTCACAAAGAAAATGCTATTCGTTGAAGACGGTTCGGCAGATAAGAAACGGGGAGAACTAAGAGATTTCTTCAAAGGACACTTTGTTCCATACTAACACAATCTCAGAGACAAACATTTCTTTCCAACTTTATATTTGCAGTCACTTCTAATGTTACGATTTTATTGGTTCTCAGATCGAAAAGTACGTTTGAAACTTGAAAATAAAATAACATTTCTAACTGCATGTGTTGTCAAAATGGAAGAAAGATATTTGTTCCTTGGCTCTAGCCATTGTGTATGTAATGGTTCCATTTTCGAACAAAAGTTTTTATATTTTATTATCCCCGAAGAGAAGGCGAAAGTCTTTTGACCATATTGCCTAGTCTTACGTAGTTATTTATACTTTTTTGTCCATTAGAATGCAGATGTAACACATTCTAATGTTTTTTTGCAGTATTTGGCAACAAATGTGTCGAGTCAGCCTTCTCGACAAACTTCGTTGAGGTAGTCAATACTACAAATTCTGTGCTCCATTTTCCCGAGATCGCGCCTGTATCAATGATTCCACATATTGTCCATTTGCGTTGACACTTGAGACACAAAACTATACCAATTTTACATAACAATATCCACTAGGAATCAATAAACGAATAATTAAAACAGCCACTGAACTTCACTCGACAAAATCCCGCCAAAAACTCCTGGAACAAAAGTGACAGTCTGTAATGGCCAGTGCTCAAAACAGAATAGAATAGAATAAAACTTTATTGTACACCAAAACAAACACACAATTGAAACATAGTTGTAAAATATTCTAAGGCTGTTTGTCATTTTGTCTTTGCCTTTTTAAAAGTTGCCAGTAAGAACTATTTAATGACTTTAAAATGGACCAACCAAAAGTATTCAAAACCCGCTAAAAGATAGCTTCAAATAAAGTAAAAATATGCGGTGTAGCTCGAAAATTTGTAATTTTCATCGTTAGTTCAGGCAGCAACGAAATGCTAACTAGCACACTTCATTGTGTGAGATCGCTTGCCCGCTCCAGCCCTTGTGCCAAATCGTTAAAAAAAAGTCCTGAATCAGCCGTTCAAAGCGTTGAAGTTGCTTTGAAGCCATTTTTCACATCGACTCCGGTCTGTAGGGGCCAATTTCCCGTGTCTAATCCAGGAACATTCCCATTTCACAATGGAAATTTCTTATAATTGGACGTCTAAATATTTACTTTCGAAAATATCCCTGTTTAGCTAAGTAAGTAGGATAAAAAGTTAAATAGCTTTTGTAGACTAAATCCTTTTTAACCTACTTTCCTACTGTATAAATTATTGTCTGTGAATGAATTTATTGTTTGGTAGGTAGGCTCATTAAAACTTAACTGAATTCATAAGTATTAAATTAACAAAATGAATTAATAATACCTACATAAATTACTAGGTAGGTACTTAATTGGTTTGTACACATAATTACAATTCGATCCTATTTGGAACAATTTTAATTTTGGAAATGATAAATACGAACGCTACCATAAAATAAATTCCATGTTAAAATAAATGATTTAAAAGCATTAGTCATTTAAATAAGCTGTTCGATTTTAAAATTTTTCCTTATTTAAAAATTCCAACATGGCGCCGGCTTTTGCATTTAACCGCAAAGTGGCGCGAAATTGCAAAATGCAGCTTTAAACGCGCCAAATCTTTACATTACGAGCTTTGTGTGCGCTTTAATATTTACAGAAAGTAAATACAGACGGGCGGGCATTGCAAAAGGGAAAATAAATTTCAAAAGAGTATCTTTTCATGGTTTGATTTTTTTTTAACCTTCTTACCGAGAGGGCTGGTCCGCATTGGCAAAAACAGAATTTAATGGAAAAGTGAGAGGGGGGTCTTGACTGGGACAAAATTATAATTATGTATGCTTAGTAATTAAACTTTCTTCTTAGAACAATATTTGGACCAAACCATTTTTTTATAATGCTTCTATTTAACTTGCAATGTTTGTATGGTCATGTGACGATTGTAGTCACAGCCTAATCTTAGCGGGTCTTTACCGGCCTTCAACTGGCTGATGAGAATGTTGGAGAGTTATTGGAGAGCCGTTTGAATTTAGAAGGTGTAGGAATCACATTTGTTTTAGGGATCAGTTCAGCTGGCCCGGCCGAAGTGGGCACACAATGACATGTTATTCTTATTCTCTAATTAATATAGTGACTCTGAGTGCCCTATTCCTCTTTCTTTATAACACTGTACACAGAATCAGTCACTCTCATATACCACACTCTCGCGTTGCCAGCGAGTGCAACATACTCCGAGCTTTGAAGAACGTCTCAGGATCCCTGCAGGCCGTACTGGTGCCTAGGGGTCCTACATTTGGTGGAGGCGCCGGGTATGTCGCACTCCACCAAATGTAGGACCCCAATCTTTGGGGTCCTACAGTACCATGTATGTTCGGGCCAAAAGTGAATGAACATATTCATGCAAGCTGATTTAGATCCACTTCCTCTGATCTCACGGAGTTGAATTTTACGTGGTGGTCCAGTTCCGATTACAATGCACTTTTATGATAGGTAAGCATGACCAGCAGGCGTATTCGCTGACTCAGTTGACATCAATTTGATAGGCACTTTGCCGTACATTGCTGCTTTCACGTATAGGAAAACCGTAGTGCCTATTATAATCGATGTCCACCGAGCAATGTACTTCAAAGTGCCTATCAAATTGATGTCAACTGAGTTAGCGAATACACCTGCTGAATTGACATCCAGGATTATTTATTATGAGCCTGTGCTGTCCTACTGCAGGGCAAAGGTCTCCCATACCTCCTTTCCCTTTCCCCGGTTCTCTGCAATTTTGAACCAGTCCTTTGAGGGCCTATGCACACCACGTTTTTTAAACGCGCCGTCGACGCGCGTTTTGGGAACGCGCGTCGCCGACGCGTTTTTATCCTGCAGAGCAGTTTGTTGTCCTTTGTATCGATAAAAACGCGCGGCACCGGCGCGTGTGTATCGATACAAACGCGCGGCACCGGCGCGTCTAGCGCGCGCGCCTTCCCTACGGACGGGGTTTCCCCCGCAACGAGGGAAAGGGAAGTGTGAATCTACGCTAGTAGCAATCGAGCGATTTGGTGCACCGCACGTCTTTGGAACAAAAAAATGGAGCCTTTCGACACAGAAAACTTCATAACTAAAATTCAAAACCGGTCAATATTGTGGCATTCACGATTGCCGGATTATTCGAATAAAGTGCTAAAGAAAAATACCTGGGAACAAATATGTAGTCTATTTTGTGAGAATTTTGAGGAAAAAACAAATAAAGAAAAAAATCTTTTCGGTAAGTTATTCAAAGGATTTATTACACTGTTGAAATGCTTATATGCAGCCTTTTTACATAATATTTTGTTTACATCGCGTCTGTATCGCTACACACGCGCGTTTGCATCGCGTCTGTATCGCTACACACGCGCATCTGTATTTATACAGGTGTGCAAAGGTCTACAGGCTGCGTCTGACTTGCGTGCGTATCGCGTCTGTATCGCTACAAACGCGCGTCGACGGCGCGTTTAAAAAACGTGGTGTGCATAGGCCCTGAGAAGGAGTCCAGCTCATCCCGCCATCTCTTTCTGGGCCTGTCGCGTTGTCGATTCTTTGCGTTTGGGATCTACTGATCCACACTTAAACCAGGATTTGCTCCAGATAAATGAACTCTTCAATACTCAACAGCACGGACACGAAATTTTGTGTAGATACCTACGCATTTAATTGTGATAGCCGGTATAATGTTTTTTAAGTTTTAACTTATTTAGTTGGAACTCGATAAGTATCGTTAAACGTGGAACCGATAATCGGTACATAGGGCGTTGATCGCGTATCAGTTATCAGATATTTGCAGGCACTTGTAAGTTTCTGCGAGGTGATTATAAATATCAATTGGTGGCCGACAGGATAGATAGGAATAAAATTAGTCAAGTAGCCAAGAGCTGCAATATAAAGTGACGCATTATGTCGTGGCGAGAACTTAGAATTGATCACTTCATGATGTGACCATTTCATGAAATAGTTGCATTTCCTGTCAACGTTTAATTATTTATGTAGGGTCTGTCGCGCGGACGGCGAGTAATGGGTAGCTCGCCGTCCGATCAGCACCAGGCCCGAGAGTCGACGGCGCCTAGTGTTCCACGCGCGCCTCAAAGAGTTGTCAGCAATCATGACGGGGCCCGACATGGCCGATGCCTGCCCAAGGGTTGTGGATAAATTCGAAACAGAGTTACCGCGCCCCTGGTTACTCAGGGCAGCAAAGGAACAGGGGTGGGTTTTAGTCAGTAAGAGTCTGATACGCCCTCCCGCTCCACCCAGAGCGGGAGATGTCATTGGATGATTTCCCACCCCACAAAAAAAGGGTGTCTGTCGCAGCCTGGCCGACACTGGCTTGCGACTGGCCTGTTGGTCTAGTGGTTAGTGACCCTGACTGCTATGCCGGAGGTCGTGGGTTCGATTCCCACCCAGGACAAATGTTTGTGTGATGAGCACGATCATTTGTTCTGTGTCTGGGTGTAATTTATCTATAATAAGTATGTATTTAGAAATATATAAGTATGTTTATCAGTTGTCTAGTACCCATAACACAAGCTCTGCTTAACTTGGGACTAGATGGCGTTGTGTGATAGTTGTGGAATATTATTATTATTATTATTATAGCCAACCAGCTTAATACACCATTCGTGCAACCTTTTAAGGGTCTACTAACGGTCCAGTGGCGCCCTCATTAAAAATTCGTAGCATAGCACAGAAAATAAATATTAAAAAATCCAACTTCACGTTTGTTACAAAGGGGCGGGATAAAGCATTTTTACGTTGTTAAAACAGGTCTCAAAATGTTTCGTATCCAAAGTAGTAGGCAAAAGTACCAAAAACGGCCGTTTCTGCCAGAGGGGCTCCTGAGAGAGGAATCTCCTAACAATACAAGCAATATTAGCCGAGCATGATTAAATGTTCGATTGTGTGATCTGGCCACGACACATATACCAACCAATAATTATCTACCCTTTTTACGGTAACTCCAATTTTACAAAAAGAGTTTTTTACAAGCATTTATTTAACTTGCTGTTTGTTTTTATGGGTCAAAATGTTTCTTATTTTTTCTAATTTAATTAGAACCACTTCCTCTTATCCAATGGAGTTGATTTTTTACATGTTGGTTCTGTTCCGATGACAATGCATTTTTATGGTAATCATGATCTGAATCGACATCCAGGATTAGCTCCAGATAGAGGAACTCTTCAACGGTCAAAATACGTTCTTACTATTAACTTATTAATTCTTCTTCCTTTTGGTTCAAATTAAATGCTCTAGAATTTGAGCTAAAGAGAGTCTTAGAAAAGCTTTATCTTGAACAAGGGGTCGAGGATCTGCCCTGGGCCTGCAGTCTCGACATTGATAGCGATCGCTATGTCCTAACGATCACAAATAATTGATTTTCTTGAAATATGTGCAGCCAGCAGATCAGTTGATCAGTTTTCATGAAAAATAGTGCTTGCAAGTTAAAAATTACGCCGTCTCTGCACATATTTCAAGGAAATCAATTATTTTTCCGACGTAGCGACCGATCGTTAGGAGATAGCGATCGCTATCAATGTCAAGACTGCTGGCCCAGGGGTTGCGGATAAATTCGAAACAGAGTTACCGCTCCCCTGGGCACTCAGGCAACTGAGTGTACGTACGCGCAGCGGAATGTTGTTGAATTTAAAGATTTTAATTATGCAGATATTTAGTGTATGACGTCGTATAATTGTGTATGGTAAAAAAAAATTTGTGCACGCAACCATTGTGGAGAAATTCACCAAAAACTGATTCCGCTGGGCGAACGTTGTCCTGGCGGAACTTTTTTTAATCCATAGACTTTAGAAGAAAAGAGATGTGTCCAAAAATTAGTGTGTATTTGTGTGTAATTGTGTATGTATGAATAAAACTAGTGCATGCATAAACTTCGGAGAAATTCAAGTTTCCGCTACGCGAACGTTTGGCCATTAGCTAGTTTTCATATAAAGCGCTTACATAGAGAACTGTAGATTTTTACATACGTTGTTTTGAATTTGTTTATATTTAAAAAACAGATTTAGAAAAAATCGTAGGGCTTAAAAGATAAAAATATAAACGTAAAATACGCTTATTAGGTCTTAGTTCTTCAAGTATGCACTTTGGGGTCTAGATTTTCACGTTAATACAAACCTTGTAAGTGTCTGCAACATGTTGCCAAGTATCAATGATGTTCCGTTAGTAACTAAAGAGTTATAGGACAAATTTACCATGAACAGATCACTGTTTACAAAGCAGTCAAATATCACGACGTTCTGAAGGAATTGCATGGTAATATGTATGTCAATAATTAGTGTATTCATTCAACTATTCTTATGCAAAATTTCATGTCATTAAATTCAGTAATTAAAGAAAAACAATTATAATACTGACGAAGCATCGAAAACCTACATAACCCGACCAAGTTCGGATGGCTACCAAAAAGCGGCCGTGCCATATATCTAAGAAACGTTCTTAACCTTCCAATATAGTATTTATTAATATGGTACAGTTGCGTACACAAGCGTTAGGAAAAAGTAAAACAATTGCATTTCTTGAATGAAAAATATTTTTTTAATAATAACCATAAGACATTATTATATCGACGCCATGCGTCAAGTTAATGTGACCGAGTTGTACTAACACACACAAAATTTCAAAACAAAAACCGATTAGGTACACAAATTAAACTCTATATCAATAGACCTAAGGTCTAATTTACAACAAAATTGCAACTAAATGAGCAAGTTCCTGTTACTCGGTTTATCCTTATCCAGGAAGGTGGTGATCTTGTTCTGGAAGTTGTTCCAGGTTGCCGAGGAGTTGACGATCTGTGAGAGGCCCACATACGTATATCATTACATGTAGGTAATAAACATAAGGTGATTATTTAATAAAAATATTTCTTTTCAACATTTCGTTATAATCTGGTCGGTCGTTTAGTAGTTTAGATCTATTCAGTAGTTTGTCTTTAACCAGGAAAAACATCTACTTTGTTACGATTATATTATAATATATGTCTTGTATAATTTATTATTATAAATTTAAGTAAATAGATATAGAATAAGATCAATCAGTAGATATTAACTTGGGTTTATGGTGTCTGTCCAATGTTAACATAACACAATTATTATAATTTGTCTGCCTAATAAATTACCTACGTAAATGAATAAGTCTATAGCTATTAATTTATTATAAAATCTTACCTTATATCTGTTATCAGCTTCTCACTATCATTCACTCAATATTCCTACTACATAATTATGTTATGCTTCACTGTTACACTATAACATTAATAACACACTTTGTCAATATTATTATTACAGAGAATTGGCGATGCATAGCAAAACAACAGCGCATACGCACATTGTCCTTGACTGCACATTTATTTGTTTGTGACTGGGGATGAAACAAAATCAGGTTCAAGTTCAACAGCAAACGAATACGCGCGAAAACATATTGCCCTCTCTTTTCTTCAAGGATGACAGTACCGTTTCAAGCGGGAAGCCGCCTATCGCTCGTTGCGCGCAGCGCGTTGTCTATTTTTTCACACAAGAATATTTTTGATCAATTCATAACTACAATACTTAGACTATTTAACTAAAGGATTAAGCGTACCGAACTTCGAACAAAATAATTCTGCATATTTTGGTGGGGTGCGGGGGAACACGCTCACATACATAAGAAAAAAAAACGATTCAAGAAGTAGTTTTTTTTAAGTTATTAGATTGTTTGATCCACTAAAGTTGCAAAGGGGAACGCTCGTGCATGCCTAGTCTATTGGTTAAATAGTGTAATAAGCTACAATATGATAAATATTTACCTAAACAGTAGTGCATACTTACATGTGGTAAATATTTAATTTCCCTAAGGGGTCTATAGTTAGAATCCTGATCCGTGAAATCTTCAATAGAAATTAGCTGTATGAATTTATTTATTTATTTAACACTTCACGCACATACAAGTACAGAGGCGGACTTAATGCCTCAGGAATGAATTTAAGGATGAATTTTATTTGTCTTAAATAATATATTTAGATTATATCTCAAGTCTCAAGCGCATACTTAAATAAAGTACCTACGTAAATAGTACCTACTTTCTGTCATAGTCAAATACATTTAAAAAAGTAGGTGTACAAAAATAAATGACCTATAAATTATATCGAAACAACAATTGTGTTATCACCTATACCAATTAAATACCGGTATTATACTGTAAATTTTGGGATGTTACCTAAATATATTGCACGGCCGCTTTTTTGTAGCCATCCGAACTTGGTCGGGTTATGTAGGTTTTCGATGCTTCGTCAGTATTATAATTGTTTTTCTTTAATTACTGAATTTAATGACATGAAATTTTGCATAAGAATAGTTGAATGAATACACTAATTATTGACATACATATTACCATGCAATTCCTTCAGAACGTCGTGATATTTGACTGCTTTGTAAACAGTGATCTGTTCATGGTAAATTTGTCCTATAACTCTTTAGTTACTAACGGAACATCATTGATACTTGGCAACATGTTGCAGACACTTACAAGGTTTGTATTAACGTGAAAATCTAGACCCCAAAGTGCATACTTTAAGAACTAAGACCTAATAAGCGTATTTTACGTTTATATTTTTATCTTTTAAGCCCTACGATTTTTTCTAAATCTGTTTTTTAAACAAATATAAACAAATTCAAAACAACGTATGTAAAAATCTACAGTTCTCTATGTAAGCGCTTTATATGAAAACTAGCTAATGGCCAAACGTTCGCGTAGCGGAAACTTGAATTTCTCCGAAGTTTATGCATGCACTAGTTTTATTCATACATACACAATTACACACAAATACACACTAATTTTTGGACACATCTCTTTTCTTCTAAAGTCTATGGATTAAAAAAAGTTCCGCCAGGACAACGTTCGCCCAGCGGAATCAGTTTTTGGTGAATTTCTCCACAATGGTTGCGTGCACAAATTTTTTTTTACCATACACAATTATACGACGTCATACACTAAATATCTGCATAATTAAAATCTTTAAATTCAACAACATTCCGCTGCGCGTACGTACACGGCAACTGAAGGAACACAGGTGGGTTTTAGTTAGTAAAAGTCTGACACGCCCTCCCGCTTTCCCACCCCCCACAAAGAAAAGGCTCTTTCTTTTTCTGCCAGCAGCTTCGCCAGCTTGAATCCTACTTCCCACTATAAATTATAACCTATGTGCTTTTACAGACTATAATCTATCTCTGCGCCAAATTTCATCCGTATTCGTTCAGCCGTTCAAGCTAGATTAAGTTACAAACATCCATCTATCCATCCATCCATCCATCCAAAATTTCGCATTCATAATATTATAGTAAGACTAGGTACTTGGAAATTTTTCCTCCAAGTTTTACGATAAAGATATGGGAACATAAAAATCGACTGAAAATCTTTAGAAAAATTCCCGTAAAATTTCGCAAAAGTTGAAACAAAGGAGCAAACTCTTGAACGCGCACACAAGTGAAGACTTATAAAATATTCAAATTTGCATCAAAAGGCAGACGCTTACAGTGGCTTAGGGAGGCCTAATTGGGAGGAAACGAGGTTTAGAAAAGGAGTAAGAATTACCTGCTTGGTTAGCGAGGCTTTATGGCTTGTTAAAGCTGAGAATTATTAAATAGTGTCACTAGATTACACTTAGTGTTTTTTTTCTGGTGAGAACCTTAATCTTCATGGCATAAGAGATACTCATATTCACCTGCATTCGGTTTGGCTGAAAGCTATTTCCAAAATAGATTACAAGGTTAGGCAAAGAAGAAATAAATAGAAAATCCACCTATAGTAATCTTAGGTGGATTTTTCTTTCACTCTCCGATTTAGGTAATAATTTATCGGCAGAAAGTATTTCATTAAATTACATGATATACCTTCGCGAATGTTGGCTCTTGTTCAAATATTGTTGTTAACATGTTCACCGATGATTGCGGTTATATTTTATTAAGTTTACAAAGTGCTAGAAGTTTACCTTTCGTAAGAAAAAGCCGGGGAAGTTCGCAACGTACGTAAACGAGAGGTTAGCAAAATAAAGAATTTTAAATGAGGAACTCGCACGCCGTCTGTAAATTATATTTGAATAAAGAATTCGTAATGATGAAGATCCTCGATGGTTTCCTTTTTTTTTCTTTTATAAGCTGGCCACGTTAATTGCAGCGTCAGTAGCATTCATTAGGTCTGATATGTGCTGCTAGGTATTGGCACTTGGGGCAGTCCAGTATCTGAGACATGTTCTGGACACCCCCACCGCACTCACATTGGGATTCAGACGAGTCTATAAAACCTCATTTTGCCAAGTTGTATTTGCTGCGGCTTACCTGAGTACACAGCTGATTGAGTACCTTTTGTCCAATGACGAAGATGAATCATTAATATAAAGGTCATGATAAAATTGGGTTATTCTGATACGATGGGGCCATGTGTTGCATGTATGTGCATCATTTTATCTCCGTTTGTGACCGGATTATTTGATTTATGCAGATGTAGGCGTTTTTATGATAATTGTTTCGACATGATTATAACGATGGTTAATAAAAACATACCTAAGCTTTATAAATACTATTCCTATTATTTTTGTGTTGTAAGTGTGTTGTATTGTTTTTGTTTTGTTTTTCATGTTGTATGTAGCATATGGACAATGGTTCGGAAAACGAATTTAATTTAATAATAATTTAATTTAATAAATATTTTGTAATTTTGGAAATAAATGTTATTCCTTTAGCCCTATTGGAACTGGGATACAGTGCATTTTCAAGAAATTGCTTTTGAGAAGCTGCTAAGACTTATCTTTGTAACAACCAACTTCGACCAAAATCTTGTATTAGAAACTTTACTGAGATGTTAAGTTTACTATTTATATCTATGCTTGTCACACTCAATAATGAAAAACGGTAATTAGATATTAGAAGCTTCGGTCATAATTTCTAAATTCAAATAAAGTAAGTAGATGTCTACAATGGAATCATCCTATTTGATTTCTTACAAATTTACTAAAATCGTACACATTAATCCATTCCTACTGTCAAACCAAATTTGAAAATCGAACTCTCATTATTGGAAACATAGACAAGTAGACAGATCCGTCCAATCAACAATTCGCGAGCTATTCGGTTCTCTGATTTATCGGAGGAATGCGAAATGAAATGCGAGAGGAATGCTCAATGGAATGCGCACATTGTCATGACCTATGCCCCGTCCACAGACTGCCGCCATGTTTTATGGCTTGACAGCTACATTCTATATGACTGGCTAGTTAGACTCTCCTGATCACTTAAAAAACCGGCCAAGTGCGTGTCGGACTTCGCACATTTAGGGTTCCGTACCAAATGAGGGAATTTCAAAGAAAAAATCTGATTTACCAATATATTGGTATTTGTTAGTGAAATATACGTAATAAGAAGATAAATGTGAATAATTTTCGGGCATACCCGTGACATATAAATGTACTATATCTATGGCCCGACATGTTAATCACTGGCCTGGACAAGAGATCATACTGTCATACTGATTAGGTGGAAAAGCAACAGTTGTGTCACGATGAGGAGCCGGAGGTGATGACACGCAGGGGGGCCGTAGATGAAGACCGTAGATGAGAAGCTGGATAAAGAATAACACACGACGACTTCAGACGTATATTTTATTATATACAGTAGGCTTGATAATATAGAGCACTTATTAATCGTACTACACCATAACTGTGACTAGGTAAAGGTATAAATTGTATTATTGCTAGGAACTGCCTGGTTATAAAAGCTGCACTTCACTGTTCTAGTAACTCTTACAAACTGGTAACTGTCATTTATTGAATGGAAGGAAAATGACAATGATGGATAGGAGCTTAGTCTAGCTAGGCAGCAGAATTAGAACTGATTTTTAATATAAAAACAGAGTCTATTGACAGAGAAAACAAGTAATATTTGAATTTTAAATTAAAAAAGGTGGGAAAGAACGTAATTTTGGAATAGAGGTTAAAAAATAAACAAGGCTTTAACGCTGCCTTGTTACAGTTGTGCAACAATTTCATAATTTGTCAGCAAGATCACGGTAGTTTTGGTCTCCGTATGCACTTTGACCTTGAGGTCATTTCGGTAATCACAACACATACAGATTCAACACTCAATTACTCAAAACAAAGTTTAATCTTGAACCTAATGATCTTCAAAATAAAGCATCAAATAAGATGATAACGGGTCTTTAGGTTTTTACTATAAAACTCAGAACATAGTTTGATCTTGAACCTAACGGTCTTCAAAATAAAGCATAAAATAAGATAATGACGGGTTTTTGGGTTTGACTAAAAAACTCTAAATGGTTTGAAATTAAACCCAATGTGCTTCAAAATAAAGCATAAAATAAAACAATGACTGGGATTTTTACTATAAACTTCGATGGGGAAATGTTTAGTTTGGTAACTAACACATGATCGAGATAAAATGTAAACAATCAGCGCCTTTGTTGAGTCATACAATAAACATGTGCGAATTTGCTAAATGAAGTGGGTGACATACTGCTGTGTTATTCATTAATGCGGACTATACTGCAATAAATATCTATACAGGGTGTAACGGAAAGGTGTGGTCATATTTTAAGAACTGCATCTGCCCATCGATATGATCAACTTTATTCAAGAAAAAGTGAGGTAATTCTCAAAAAAAAAAAAAATCCACCCATACAAATATTGGTCAGCTTTTTTTTTTTTGTGGGGTGGGAAATCATCCAATGACATCGCCTGCTCTGGGGTGGAGCGGAAGGGCGTGTCAGACTCTTACTGACTAAAACCCACCCCTGTTCCTCCCTGCCCTGAATGCCCAGGGGCGAGGTAACTCTTTCGAATTTATCCTCAACCGGCGATACGAGGCGAGGAGTTTGCTGGCGCGAGGAGGCAAAACACCGAGGCGAAACTCCGCTGCCGCGACACCTCGCGGCTCGGCGGATAGAGCTCCGGCAGGATCTCATGGTGACATGGAGAGAGCGACTGTCGCAACCCAGCGCTGGGCACGCCACCATCGCGGCGGTAGTGCCCCTCTTTGAGGAGTGGCTGGAGAGGCGCCACGGCGCCCTCACCTTCCGCCTGACGCAGGTCCTCACTGGACATGACTGTTTCGGGAGGTTCCTGTTTCGGATCAAGGCGGAGGTGACCCCCGGGTGTTTCCACTGCGAGGATCGCCCAGAGGACACGGTGGAGCATACGGTGTAGGTTTGCTCCGCTTGGGCAGAGCACCGCCGTGTCCTCGTGGATGCGATAGGCGGCAGCGACCTCTCGCGCCGTGCCCTGGTTCAGGCCATGGTACGGAGCGAGAGGGAATGGGAAGCCGTCTCCTCCTTCTGCGAAGCAGTAATGCTCGCGAAGAGGGAGGCGGCATACGTGAGGGAGACTCAACAACAGCAGAGTCGCCCTAACGCCCTCAGCAGCAGCCGCCGCAGGAGACGCCAGGGGCTTCGGGCGCCGCGAGACGATCTCCGGCCACCGTAGACCCGGGCCTGCGGACGGCGAGTAGTGGGTAACTCGCCGCCCGATCAGCACCAGGCCCGAGAGTCGACGGCGCGTAGTGTTCCACGCGCGCCTCAAAGAGTTGTCAGCAAAGAGAAGGGGCCCGTCATGGCCGATGCCTGCCCGGGGGTTGAGGATAAATTCGAAAGAGTTACCTCGCCCCTGGGCATTCAGGGCAGGGAGGAACAGGGGTGGGTTTTATTCAGTAAGAGTCTGACACGCCCTTCCGCTCCAACCTAGAGCGGAAGAAGTCATAGGATGATTTCCCACCCCCCAAAAAAAAAAAAAACCCCCGGGCAGAATATTGATCAGCTGATGATCATTTTTAATGCAAAGTCCTATTTTTTTTTGGGATTTTTTTTATTTTTTCTCAGAGAAAGTTGTTCATTTCCATGGGCAGAACCGGTTATTAAAATATGACCACACCTGTCCGTTATATAAAAATGAATCCCTACTTCCCTTTCTCACAGCATCACGCGTGAACGGCTGGACCGATTTCGCCAATTCTTTTTAAAAAAAAAAGAAAGTTGCGCAGAAAATCAGAAAATTTCAGAAAATTACGACCATTTAAACTTAGCGCGTTTTACAGTTCATAAGCTAAGACAGGACAAAGTCTGTCGGGTCAGCTAGTTGCACAGTTAAGATGATTGCACAATATTATTTGACGTGTAAGAGTAGTATTGAAAAATTGTATCAAGCAATTAATCCTACTACTGCCAGTACTATTCTACACTACTACACACAACACACACACACACTACTATTCTTACTGCTGTTCTATTCTAATTGTTCGATACAATCATTACGATCGAACACGTTTTGCTGATCTAGCTTCACATTTACAGAACCTCGCCGCGCTAAGTGCAGCGCGACGTCAGTACATATTCGGACAGCAAACCGGGTGCTTTCGTACTCATTAGCCCATATCATTTAGCGTAGCTTAGCATAATTACCGTTTTATTAATAAATCTTTAAAGTTATTAAAGTATTTAATTTAACAGCATAGTAATCCATACCACTTCGGTCGCGAACCCTACACTAATACTATAAATCCAAACCGATGTGTACATGTTTGTAACTCAATCACGCCAGAACGGCTGAAAGGATCTGAATGAAATTTGGGACAGAGATAGATTATAGTCTGGAATAGTACATAGGCAATTTATAATGGTCCCCGCCGGCAAAGCCTATGGCAGTAACTAGTATTCGATATTATTGCACAATAAAAATATTGTGCAATATTATTGTAGGTGTATCGGACCGAAGAGACTACGGGGCCAATGACCACTAGTAGTGTCTGCAGTGTTACTATGTATGTCCCGTCAAAATAGACATTCAAGGTTACGATAATTCGCATAGAGCGGATGATTTGTACGAATGTTCCGAACACCGCCAGAACTGGCGTGATTGAGTATCCATCGAAACTTTCACATTGATCATGTTAGTAGAAACTAGGAAGTAGCACTACAACTAGGGTTGCCAACCGTACTCTAAAATAGAGTATTGATAGATAGTTAGATAAAACATTTATTCAGTGCACACAAAAGACACATCACAACACACAAAATCACAATTAAATTATTTAAATTTATGTATATAAAAACAAATTGCCAATTAACAAAAAAGAAAAACATACATACAGAAATAAAAGTGACACTTGTAACATTTCAAATAATAGCGAATGTACACAGTGCGGTGTGCGTCTCAAGGTTGCACCAAATGGGAGTCCAGCTCAGCACGTGTCAGGCAAATGTACCTGACGCTGATATTCTGCTGAATCCCTGCAGTGACATGCGGACGCTGAGCAGACGAGACAATTATGTTGATGTTGTGACATTATTATGCAAGGAGTATTTAATGTAAGTATACCCGCAACTTTTTAATTACAGTAGAGTTGCAACAATTGGAGTATTAAATACGTTTACAATAAATAAATATAAGTACGTAAAGTATTGTACTCTATTTCATGTAGGTGTACTCAATAATCTGTAATACTAATAGAGTACGCTAAAATACTCTTTTTTCACAATGTTTACTATGTTTATAACAGTCATGTTTACCCATTGACATAACCCAAATATTTAATAATGTTTACTGGAATTAATAAAAAAAAAAGCTAAAAAAAATAGATTAAGAATGTTTGGAGTCCATACAATTCTTTTAAAAATGATGAAAATTTGTTATACAAATGGCCGCAAAAAGCACAAAAAATATCGTTTCAAAAATTAAAAAGATGTTTTTTTTTTAAATGGTAGTTACTCTTTAGTTACCCTGTCTGAAATCTTACACTTACTGAAGATATTATACTCTATTTCTTTTATAAAAAGTTGGCAACCCTAACTACAACATATCATTTTAGTCGCAACGCTGAAGCCCTCCTAATCCTTGCAGTCGCTCATGATTAATTATATTGAACCACAGATCAAGGTTTAATATTTCACGGACTCGCACGGTCCTCACCACCCGATTTTACTTCTCATTAATCTTGGACGGGAATCTTTATCACTGATTAAGTAATACGGACATGATGGGCTTTTAATTACCTAACCTTTTATTAGATTTAAGCCCGGTTCACATTATACCAGTAGTATTCCAGTCCAGCGGTCGAATCCAGCGCTGGAATGCAACTGGGATAATTTATGGGGGCAGCGCCTGGGTAATCCGCGAAATTCAAATTTTCCTACGTTTTTTTGCAATTTGCAGGTCAGTATCAGGTTGTATGTTGATCAAAATATGATTCGCGATCGTAGTAAGTACGTATTTACAGAACTTTAATCATTAAATCATCAATACAACCTTCTAAGTTCATACCGATGTATGGAATTACTATTTTATGAAATTATGCCATTTCACAACAAAACTGAGAGAGTTGTATTGATGATTTTAATGATTAAAGTTCTATTAAAATGTACATGCCACGGCCGCGAATCATATTTTGATCAACATACTACCTGATACTGACCTGCAAATTGCAAAAAATGTAAGAAAACTGGCGCTTTCCCCTTAAAACGGAGTGAGCATTACAGTTCAGTTACTGGATTTCCGGTCTATTTTTTCATTCCAGCTCGCCCATTCCAGCACAAATGGAATAGAGTAGACGGCCATTCAGCGATTGTCACTGAAGGTAGTGCAACTCAACAGTTTTTGAAAAACTGGAATAATTTAAACGATATAATCTGGATTGATTCGCTGGATTACTGGACTGGAATAATGTGAACCGGGCATTAGATCATAATAATCGGTACACAAGGTCAGGTTTTTTCATTAAATAGTTATTGATTAACGATCTCTGATATATCGGATTGATTACAATTATCTCTGATTACAATTGATAGTTATTTAGATATTTTTGGGTGACGGTTAAGTTAAGACAATTCGTTTCATTTGAAATTATGGCCTCCAGCCTCGACAAAGTTAACGATCGCGTAACGACCGAATTCGTTCGCTAAAAAATTATTGTTGCAAGGAGGCAAACTTTTACGTCCTTTATTATTTTGACAAGTTAATTTAATTGTTACAAGCGGTAAAAGTGATTCATTTAAATTTAAATAAATTATGTTTTCATGAAAAATAGTGCTTGCATGTTAAAAATTACGCCGTCTCTGTACATATTTCAAGAAAATCAATTATTTTTCCGACGTAACGATCAATCGTTAAGACGTAGCGATCGCTATTAATGTCGAGACTGCAGGGCCTGGTCTCGACATAGTTAACAATCGCGTTACAACCGAATTCGGTCGCGTTCTTAAAATCATTGTAACAATTTAATCTAATTCTAACAAACTGTAAAAAAAAATAATTGAACATAAATTATAATAATTTTTCATGAAAAAGTAGGTATGTAAGTACTTACCAATAGTTTACAAGTGTTTATAGAATAGGTTATAAAAACGCAAGTAGTTAAGGAAATGGATGATAGGACGGAAGCGGTCGTACGCTTTGATAAGAAAGTGCCAAATTGTGTGTACTACGATAAACATAAACGATAAAAAAAACCGGCCTAGTGCGTGTCGGGCTTCGCACATTTAGGGTTCAGTACCAAATAAGGGAAATTTCAAAGAAAAAATCTGATTTATCAATATATAAGGTGACTGGTAATTAGTGACAGCTACTTAAACACGTGATTGTACTCATGATATCAAACAACTTTCCCAAAGAAACATATAGTAAGACAGAACGGCGTCACGTAGCTAACAGCTGCTAAAAAGGCGCGCGCGCGCGAATTTCATACGGCTTTTGTGTTATTGTGATAAAAGTGAATGAGTATAAAAAAATGTTTCTTTGGGAAAGTTGTTTGTTATCATGAGTACAATCACGTGTTTAAGTATCGGTCACTAATTACCAGTCACCCTTTATTGGTAAGTATTTGTTAGTAAAATATACGTAATAGTAATAAACATTATCCAAGTTCTTACGTCATTTGGAAGTTAAAAAAATCTCGGAAAATTTTGTGACAGACAACGTACAGACAGACACGTGAGTGACAGCAATAGGGCTCCGTTTGGAACCTTCGGGTGGAATCCTAAAAAGTAATGATTTTTCCTACCTTTTACCGGTGATTCAGACGCATAAACGTTTGTTCGAACGACCGCATCTTTCTATTGAAATCTATGTATACTCAAAGCTTACTATTTTCATCGCTTACAAAAGCGTATTTTCCTAAAAAAATCTTTATGACCCGTCAAATAAATTACCAAAAAATATTATACCCACCTACACGTATTTTTCTTTTGTCACGTCAACTAAAAATCAAAAACGATACAGTGCGTTGAAATTTTGCGTGACGTCACGCCGTGGTACACTTGTCACCACGAAGTGACGTAACAAACCCCCACTCTTGAACTTTGATGCATAAAATTATATATCTTTGTAATTTTTTATTGGTTTGGAAAACCAAAAAATACGTGTCCAATATTTTTTGATAATCTAAGTAACGTACAGACTAAATAGAACTAATATTTTTGATAATCTAAGTAACGTACAGACTAAATAGAACTAATATTTTTGATAATCTAAGTAACGTACAGACTAAATAGAACTAATATTTTTGATAATCTAAGTCACGTACAGACTAAATAGAACTAATATTTTTGATAATCTAAGTAACGTACAGACTAAATAGAACTAATATTTTTGTACTCATATCACATTCATAAACCAAAATACATAGGTACCTAAATATCAGGTATTTACAAAACCCGACAAAAGTAAAGCGGAAATATAAAATATAACGAGTTTTCCTTCTTCAAGATACCGGGAGCGAAAACGGTTTTTTCAAAAACCATAACGAAGTAGAGGAGGCATAGAGAAGGGGTAACAAATTGCCGCGGAAAGGGGTCCGCGACGGCACAAATACAGCAATTACCAACAATTAAGCGCTGAAACGTAGTAGACGCTTACAGTAGGTACAGTTACAGACCGCTCTACATCGCTTGATTATTCATTGCATCGTTTAGTGTTGATTTGTTATGCTCGTTTCTAGTTTAACTGGGCAGCGATTTGATTTCCTCGTTAAAGAAACAACCTGAGTCTGTTTTTGTAATTTGACCCCCTCAATCAATCTGCCTAGCCTTTGCCCAACTATCTTGGGGTCGGCTTCCAGTCTAATCGGATGCAGCTGAATACCAGTATTTTACATGGAACGACTGCCTATCTGACCTCCACAACCCAGTTACTGAGTAATACTATACTGCTTAACTGGTTGTCAGACTTTCGGGTTGACGACCCGTTACGAATGTCAAAGATCCACGATTGGCAGCCGGGACCAACGGCTTAACGTGATTTCCGAGGCACGGAGGAGTCTCGGTATGTAAAGATGGTCACTCATCCATGGACCGACTCCGGCAAGCGTAGCTTAACCTCATGGATCGACTCGTGCGGCTGTTATTACTTTATTCACGAGCTCTTTGTAACTATGGATCCTTATGGATATAAAAAAAATCATTAAAATTAATATCTTGGATTGTAGAACAAGTATACCGTGAGCTCACCCTAAAATATGAAATTACTTTTAAAGTTCTAGTCAATTCTTCATGCGCTTGTGAAAACTATGAATTATTTAATGGGTACTAGCTATATCAACCTACTTTAGAATTGCTAACATCCATAGAATTGGTGACCTGACCCTTTGGATCTATTCTAGAACGATATTAAGCTGGGTCCAGATATGTTCTTTTGTCCGTTCCGTACGTTCATATTTGGAACTTTTAATATTCCCCTGTGATATTGCTAATGGATTAAAAATAATATAATAATAATAAAGCTTTATTGAGTCGCAATATGAACAAGTAATCAGATTACAAAAATCTTACATAAGTACATTTATATTTGTTTTGTCATAGAACGTATCGCAACTGGCATCTTAGCTAGGTTACACAGAATTATGTACACTAGTTCTTGGGTGAATCTCCTGGCCTTTTGCAGAAAATCATGACGGTGTTCCCGAAAATGACGAATCGTGGGAAATTCAACTTTAAAACACTAGTATTAAAGTACACTGTCAGAGCGGGCAAAGTCATAGGATGATTTCCAATCCCCCCCAAAAAAAAAGGCAACGAATAGATAAGTACTTTAAGACTACTGTATTTAAGTTGAATTTCCTACGATTCGTCATTGTCGACAAAACACCGTCTTTATTTTCTGCAAAACGCCAGGAGTTTCACCCTCGTGTCCTGGTACAAATATTGGTAGTTGAAGGTTGATAGCTCGATAGATGGCCTAAAAAATAAAAAATATTTCTCACCAGCTTAGCAACAAGGATTACTTAGTAAAAGAGCTTAATACTAGGTATGTATACTAAAATCATGCACATTATATGATAATAATCCAACAGCATTAGCGGTGGTAAAGAGAGGTTTATTTCGGGTGTTGACTCTATCTCAGAAGATAGCACTCAGCTGACAATTTCGTTATCTATAACCTAAAAATAGTGTGCTACTGTTTTAATTTATTATGAATATAGATATTATATAAAGAATGTAAGTAGTGAATAAGTGTGTGTGTGTATACAGGGTGTAACGGAAAGGTGTGGTCATATTTTAAGAACTGCATCTGCCATCGATATGAAAAACTTTCTTCAAGAAAACCTGACGAAATTCTCAAAACAGTTTTTTTACCTGCCATACAAATATTGATCAGCTGATGATAACTTTGTATGGGAAGTTCAATTTTTTTTTTGGGAATTTTATATTTTTTCTAAGAAAAAGTTGTTCATTTCCATGGGCGGAACCGGTTCTTAAAATATGACCACACCTTTCCGTTACACCCTGTATATATAATTAATATGTCTGTCAAAACAAAAACTAAGTTTTAACACTGTACCGTCATTTCTGGAATTTCTTTAATTACACCCTAGATTCTAATTAGATATCACTAGCGACCAGCTTCAGCTTCGCACGGGTACAAATTATACACCAAAACCTTCTTCCTGAATCACTCTGTCTATTTGTAAAAACCGCATGAAAAACCGTTCAGTAGTTTTTTAAGTTTATCGCGAACAGACTGACAGACGAGGTGTGGGACTTTGTTTTACTATAATATGTACCTAGTGATAATAGCTACCAGCTGACTTGTTACGTACCTATCTACTAAGAATCTTTGTGCTTAATTAGTTAATCGGCTCTGAAAAAAATACATACTTCGTGACTCGTGAAAGGGATTATCTTCTTCAGAGTGGCTTCCAGCTCACTCCTGTATTCAGTTAGTCTTAGGTTGTCGTTCCATCTAGCTAGGGGCGTATACAGAGTATGCAAGAGTGCGACTTTGGTAAAATCGTAAGGTTTTTTAACCGATTTCAAAAAGGAGGATGTAATCAATTCGGATGTTTGTATTTTTTTTTTTGTTTTTTTAGACATAACTTCGTCATATATTGACGGATTTGCAAAATTCTTTTTTTGTTCGAAAGGGGTTTATTCCGAAATGGTCCCATATAAATTTCAAAAAGATCTGATGATGGGTTCCGGAGACAGACAACGGAACTCTTAAAAAATTGACAGCAAATCAACCGCGACTGCTGCTATCGTATGTTTATGAATTGTTAACACAGTTTAATGGGGAACCACAACTAAAAAGTGAAAAACAAAAAAATAGAACCGACTTCCAAAAAAAGTGCAAAATAATTTTAATTTCGGAAGTCGGTGTCAAAAAACGAAGACACAAAACAGGAACACCGACTTCCGAAATTAAAGTTATTTTGCACTTTTTTTGGAAGTCGGTTCTATTTTTTTGTAAAAAAGTTTTTTTTTCATGTATGTTTATTTGGGCATAACTCCGTCATATATAGACGGATTTGAAAAATTCTTTTTTTGTTCGAAATGGCTTTATTTCGAAATGGTACTATTTAAATTTCATATAGATCTGATGATGAGTTTAGGAGACAAAACGAAACTCTTCAAAACATGACAGCAAATCAACTGCGATCGTATGTCTATGTAGTGTTAACACAATTTAATGGAGAACCACAACTAAAAAGCGAACATTAAAAACATTTTTACAAAAAAATAGAACTGACTTCTAAAAAATAAAAAACTTTTTTACAAAAAAAAACAACTGACTTCCAAAAAAAAATTACTCTAAAAATTAAAAAATAACTTTAATTTCGGAAGTCGGTGTTTGTATTTTACTTCTTCGTTATTTGACACCGACTTCCGAAATTAAAGTTATTTTTTAATTTTTAGAGTAATTTTTTTTGGAAGTCTGTTGTTTTATTTGTAAAAAAGTTTTTTATTTTTCACTTTTTAGTTGTTATACCCCAGAACTAAAAACCCCAATAACATGGAACGTTCAGTTTCTCAAAAAAGGCTGAAGCAATTTCGATAAAATTTATATTAGTCCCATATAAATTTTATCGAAATTGCTTCAGCCTTTTTTGAGAAACTGAACGTTCCATGGTATTGGGGATTTATATGGGACCACCTCGGGAGTATATTCTTTCGGATAAAAAAAGAATTTTGAAAATCGGTCCACAACTGACTGAGAAATCGGCGGACATACATAAAAAAAAAAAAAACATACATACAGTCGAACATAGAACCTCCTCCTTTTTCGAAAGTCGGTTAAAAACAGTACAAAATAACTTCAATTTCGGAAGTCGTTGTCAAAAAACGAAGACACATAACCTCCTTCTTTTTGAAGTCGGTTAAAAGCCAGGAACACCCTTGTTTACTTTATAATTATGTACATATTTCCTCAACTCGACTCAATCAAATAGACAGCTAAATCTGGGTATTTATTGATATAGTCGAGTGATTTTTCCGTTGTCAAGGCGACTGAGTGGAGAAGGTTTCCTTCGAAAAACTGACGTGTACATATAATATATGTTTAGGCCTTAGTATCTTACGACATACATGGTCAACGCGTCTGTAGCTTATAACTCATTGATATATGCCTATAACTTCAGTTAATTCCTATTTTATGACTAACTAGATGACCTAGCAAACGTTGTTCTGGGATTAAAAAATAGGGCGTGGGGGTATGGTTGAAAAAATTTACGACCTGTTCTCAAACCTACCATATAGTATATAAAAAAAAAAACATTAAAATCGGTCGAGCCGTTTCGGAAGAGTGCAACCACAAACACCTTTTTTTTTGTGGGGTGGGAAATCATCCAATGACATCTTCCGCTCTAGGGTGGAGCGCCTGTTCCCTTAGGGCAGGAAGGAACAGGGGTGGGTTTTAGTCAGTAAGAGTCCGACACGCCCTCCCGCTCCACCCAGAGCGGGAGAAGTTACATGAAAAAAAAAGCCGTGCAGTTACCTACTCGGTCGCTACGTCGGAAAAATAATTGATTTTCTTGAAATATGTGCAGAGACGGCGTAATTTTTAACTTGCAAGCACTATTTTTCACCCCATAAAAAAAAGGGTGAAGCGGGAGGGCGTGTCAGACCCTTACTGACTAAAACCCACCCCTGTTCCTTCCTGCCCTGAATGCCCAGGGGCGAGGTAACTCATCGTCATTCTCCTGCCCTTATCCCAATTTATTTAGGGTCGGCGCAACATGTCTTTTTCTTCCATACTCCTCTATTAGTCGTCATCTCTGTAGTCACCCCCTTTTTACCCATATCCTCTTTCACACAGTCCAACCTTCGTTTCTTTGGCCTTCCCCTACTCTTATAGCCAAACTCGCGAGGTAACTCTGTTTCGAATTTATCCTCATCCTCAACCCCTGGGTAGGGCCACAAACACCGTGACACGAGATTTTTATATATTAAATTTTCTTTACCTACTTATTTAATTACTACCGATGTTTGTAAGTTACGCAGGTACCAGCTGTACTTTAAGTTTTAATATTTTCTAATGTTTTCTGAAAAAAACATGAAGGATAAATAAAATTTATGTTATGTACTCATTGCAGTTTGTAATTACTACGTGTTGTTTAGTTATTACTGTTTTTGCAATTACTTATTAAGCAATTATTATGATTGTATTTGTATTTACGACTAAGGCTTAGCCTTGATCAAATAAATGTATTCATTGTTCAACGTAGGTGGGAAACTTCGAATTTCATAGTTTTTTTTTTCATTATTGATTTTGTTAGTTATAGAGTAATTAAAAAAAAACCGTGCCATGCAAAATCAAAATTATAAAAAATAAAAAAAAAAACAAAATACTTAATGTTAATTTAAAACAACAATTTTCAATATTTTTTTGATTTTTTTGAGTTAAGCTCGCCTTTGTACATGAACTGTGTAATGACTTTATTTTATGTTAAGATTTGGTGTACAATAAAGAATTATAATTATTAATTAATTATATTTTTTTTTGTTTTTGTTAATTTTTTTTTTTTAATTTCTTTTTTTTTTTGCCATGTAATTTTTTTTGTGTTTTTCTGTGCGAGGCACGAAATAAACTTTATTTTTCTTTCTTTCTTTCTTTCCTAAAAAAATGTAATTGGTCCGTCAGTTAGGTTAGCAAAAATTATTAGGCACGTATTTTTCTTATGTCACGTATATAAAAAATGAGGACGATACAGTACGTTGAAATTTCGCGTGAAGTCACACCGTGCTCAACGAAAATAAATCATCATTCAATCATTGAGGGCCCGATTTCACAAATGAAACTAATCGCGATTAGTTGAACTAAACTCAGTTTATGCGTTTAATCGAGACTAGAGCTTCATTTTGCGTTTTACCACTACAAACTAAACTAGTTTAAGCTTAACTTAGTTTGCCCGGGGGTTGAGGATAAATTCGAAAGAGTTACCTCGTCTCTGGGCATTCAGGGCTGGGAGGAACAGGGGTGGGTTTAAGTCAGTAAGAGTCTGACACGCCCTTTCGCTCCACCCTAGAGCGGGAGATGTCATTGGCTGATTTCTCACCCCCCCCCCCCCCTCCCCACCAAAAAATAAATTAACTTACTTTAAATTCAAAACGCCCAGTTTTCTGGGAAACGCAAAATGAATCTCTAATCTCGATTAAACGCATGAACTGAGTTTAGTTTAAACTAATCGCGATTAGTTTCATTGGTGAAATCGGCCCTTAATAGTCGGTGGGCCGGACACGCGCTGCTTTTTTAATGTTTGATGAAGATTAAAAAAGCAAAGCAAGTGTACTTTTCTTCTGAAAAGTACACTTGTTGTTATAACATGGGATTCAATGGAAATAGCAAATGGGACTCATCGTTAATACTTAAAAAATGGTATCTAAATCTGGGCTCCAACGAAAATAAATCCATACTTTTTACCACGAAGTGACGTAACAAGCCACCACTCCTGAACTTTGATGCGTTTTATCTTTGTTATTTTCTCTTGGTTTGGTAAAGTAAAAAATACAGACATAAGTAACCAATATTTTTTTATTATCTAACTTACGGACTAAATTAAATAATTATTTTTTGTACCCATGAAACACGACCATGACCAGCATATGACGTGTGGGGAACAAACTAAATTCCATTTCATTGTTTTATTCTGGTTTCCGGCTGCCATTATCTGTAGCGGAAATATATTAATAGGCACAAAAAAAAATTGAGGTTACGAAATCAGTAGGTAGGTATAAAAAAGGTGTAAAATATTATAGGGACCTGGAGCAACTTCTCTTAGTGCTGGTCCCTGGAGATTCCTTTTATGTTCCTGGGGGTTTGTTTTACTCGCTAGCGGTGCGAGAGTGTGGTGTATAAGAGTGACTGCTTATGGGTGTTGTGTTATAAAAGAAAGAGGACTTGCACACTAATACGTTATATTGAATAATAAAATTATTTACAAGTGCCCTCTTCGAGCGGGCTAGGAGAAGTCAACACAAAAACAAAAGTCTTCCTTCTTCTTAATTTTCAATCGGCGTTACAAACTTCCAACGTGCCAGTCTCCACCATAAGGTCGCCAACATAAGGTCGTCACATGAGCTACGCCCCTACGAATAGAAGCGCAGACGCTAGTAAGTCTTCTATTCAATTAAATATTTGAAAAGCCGATTGAGACCTACCCAACCCTATCCAGTTTTTCCCTGCCTAGGTGAGGAGTTATGGAGATGCAGAAGTCCATCTATGGATACTGCACCCCGAGTGATGTGGTCAACTTTCTTTTTATTAATTTGAGCCATTCGGCACACCACATATCCCGGCAATGCACATGGCTTCAGTGAGGTAAAACCTCACTAAAAGCCACACTGCTCTGCTAAATTTTCTGACCTAAGATGCTCTAGTTAGCATCTACCCAGAAGGGGTTTACAAAAATAAAATTCAAAACTGTAATAATTTTAACTCCATTGGACGTTTATGAAGACCAGGAGAAAAAACGACCACTGTTATGAACACCTACTCACTGTTCCTGAACTTCCCCCAGAGTGCTCCATAAATATAACTTGAAGTATACTCTCTAAATGAATAATACATAAAAATTGTCACGGGCTCGGTCACACCATACAGAATCAACTCGATCCCACTTTGCGAAGGCATTACACCCCATAAACAAAGCTGGTATAAACCGACAAAAAACCCAGACACATCTTTCCCTAGGAGAGAGGATCGCAATTCCCTCTACCTCCTAACCGTAGTAACATCTTTATTAAAATCGCACTCTGGAGAAACTCATACCTATTTCTCACTAATAATCGCCTAACAAATATATTTCCTTGTTCATGATAGGTGGTCACATCTCCCATCAGTCTTCATTCACGTCCGTGCAGCTCATCATATCGATTACATGAAACACACAAAAACACAACGATTAATATCACATAAAAAACAAAACAAATGAGAACCTCCTACTTTTGAAGTTGGTTAAAATTTAAACTTTTACTATATTGTCAACCGTACTATCGTTGACGTACCAGATATCTGACAATTATTTGTCATGTCAAATGACATCTGACACCACTGTCTATTCTCTAAAAATCTTTTTAAAAATAAAATAATTTTCAAAAAACAATTTATAATTTTTTTCTTAAATTTCCAACACTTATAATTATTTATTTACAGAATATTGCTTTAATAAATAGTTTACAAGCAATTCTTGACCTCTTTCGCATATTTTTATTTTTATCGAAGAATTTGGGTCATCGTAATTACTATGTCCATACCTTATATTTATGGTCGAAAACTTGTTTGTCACGTTGCTATGACAATACACGTCAGCTAGAATAAATAACATTGATACAAAAATAATTTTATGTTTAGCAAAGAAATGGAAATTATCCTTCTTCGTACAATGTGGGAGGGCCCATATCTCCTCCTCCAGCCTATTCTGTGAAAAATGCTGTTCCGCTTGTTGTGAAATGTTGTGATGTTGTGAAGTGATATTTATGATGCAGTTTTCATCCCGATAGATATCCGCTGGACCATCACCTATTGGAACAATAATAGCAGGATTTTGCATGACTTCCACCGGCACGCACAGCTCTTTGGACTCCACCGCCATTTCGAAGCTCTCCTGCTCACAAACATCAGCAGAAACATACTCAACTTGAACAAAATCATCGTTACAAGAACCATGTGTCTCCGACGGAACTTCCACCTCACAGCTTTCCATGTCGACGACATCAGCCGAAACAACTCCCAAACAAATAAAATTTTCATTCGACTCGTGCTCGCCAAATGTTTCTTTTACTACAATTATCTCTTGTTTCTCTGAAATATTATTACTAGGAATAATTGTAAATAACCGACCCGATTCTGTATCTTCATTTTCACAGCTTCGGTCATCATCGTCCAGACCGCAGTCTTCACATTCCTGGACATCATTGACTAGGCTGGCATCAGCGCAGCTCTGGTCATCATCGTCCTCCTCCTTTGCTTTAATTTTTGAGCTAGAAAATAATATTACTTGATTATCTTCGCTCACATTATCCTCGGACTGTTCATCCGCCTCGGACACAACGTCCGGCCTCTCAAGATTATAAAAACACTGATTGATTCTCTGCTTGCAAGACACACACTTGCATGGGAATTCTCTCCTAAGCTCCGCGCACAGCGTGTCAAATTCCATCTCATACTGGAACGTATATTTAAAAAAATAATGCGCAGCTCCTTTTAACCAAATACCAAGAATTAACGAATAATCGTTTTTTCGCCACCCCTTGGCAATGGCCATCGACACAAACTCGTCGATAAATTCTTCGAGGCACACCTCATACGTGTCCCGAAAAGTATCGCATTTTCCTCTTTTAATATTATTTAACACTTAATAAAAATAGAACCACTCAGCTTGGAGTATACTCCTCTTATCCTGATGCTGTCACTGCATCAGTCCTCAGTTTGTCCACCGCACACCGTTACCGTTGCCGTCACTCTTACATACGGCGCTCTTTCCCGGCGCTCGCCGCCACTTATAGGGACCTGGAGCAACTTCTCTTAGTGCTGGTCCCTGGAGATTCCTTTTATGTTCCTGGGGGTTTGTTTTACTCGCTAGCGGTGCGAGAGTGTGGTGTATAAGAGTGACTGCTTATGGGTGTTGTGTTATAAAAGAAAGAGGACTTGCACACTAATACGTTATATTGAATAATAAAATTATTTACAAGTGCCCTCTTCGAGCGGGCTAGGAGAAGTCAACACAAAAACAAAAGTCTTCCTTCTTCTTAATTTTCAATCGGCGTTACAAACTTCCAACGTGCCAGTCTCCACCATAAGGTCGCCAACATAAGGTCGTCACAATATACAGAGTGTTAGTAACGGAAATGCGTTGTCATATAGTACGGAAATCTCATACGGGCTGTAATGGAAAGGTGTGGTCATATTTTAAGAATCGATTCTGCCCATGGAAATAAAAAACCTTCTCTAAGAAAAAATATAAAATTCCGAAAAAAAAAATTGTTCTTTCCATACAAAGTTATCATCACCTGATCAAAATTTGTAAGGAGGGCAAAAATTTTCCTGAATAAAGTTGTTTATATCGATGGGCAGATGCAATTCTTAAAATATGATCACACATTTCCTTTACAGCCTGTAGAATATGGGGTCAGCTTATTCCCCACTTGGCCCCACCTATGAAATCAGCGTTTTGTATGGAGAATTTTAAAGAAGTTGCATTTTTCATAATAACATTTTCTTAATTTATTTAACAACTATGAACACTAATGTTTTAAAACTTTTATGCAATAATGTTTAAAAACTAAGATAACGTATGCTGCTTAGATTAAGCAACAAAAATAAGTTTTGGTAAATATAGTGGTCATTTCTGCTAACAAAAAAAACTTTTTAACAAAAAAATTAACCGACGAAAAAGAACTAAAAAGCAAAAAATAAATAAACCTTTTAAAGTCTTGAGTAATGAGCATATTTCCCTACATAAACTAATTCCCTACATAATCAAATTTTATATAAACTAATTCTGAGTCGGCGCCAAACAACAATCTGATTATTAAATATCTAAATTTTATAAGTACATACAAATGAAGAAGGTTGTAAGTAGGTAATAAATCATTTTAATATTTTTTTAATTTTATGATTTTTTGTGGCTTGCATCATCTTTTAACACTCTGAGGCTAATTTCAAATCCTCCATAATTCCTCTTGCCACTGAGCTGATCATGTAACCATTCTTCCATGAAGTTTCCAGGATATTGACCAGTTGAGGTTACCTCCAATATTGTAAAGACGTCTTTTCTTCAAAGCATATTATGTGGTATTTGTCACTAAAACCAGTTTTATATCTAACTTATATTGTGTAGGAATGGTATGGTTTCCATCATCAGCTCAGTTTCAGGATGTGATGATTCCTAAATGCAATTTTCGTGCCCAATTTTTGAGGTTCTCTCTCAATTTTTTCAGGATCCCATGATCAGATCCTGATGTCCTTGACATGGGACCACCCTTGAGGTATACCCTATCTAAGAAAAGTAGAATCATCAAAATCGGTTCATAAATAACGGAGTGACGGCCGAACATACATAAATAGAAACGCTAAACGTATCCACAATTCTCGAGGTTTTCTCTCAATTTTATCAGGATTCCATTGTCACATCCTGACTTCCTTGACATGGGACCACCCTTGAGATATACCCTATCTAACAAAAAAAGAATAATCAAAATCGGTTCATAAATAACGGAGTGAGGGCCGAACATACATACAGAAACGCTAACCGTGCTCACAACTTTCGAGGTTTTCTCTCAATTTTGTCAGGTTTCCACTGTCAGAGCCTGACTTCCTTGACATGGGACCACCCTTGAGGTATACCCTATCTAACAAAAAAAGAATAATCAAAATCGGTTCATAAATGACGGAGTGAGGGCTCAACATACACAAAAAAATATATATATATATATATATATATATACGGTCGAATTGAGAACCACCTCCTTTTTTTCGTCGGTTAAAAAGAGGAGTAATTTTTAAGGTATTTTTTTGTTTATAAAACTATAAGTAATAAGGTTTATTTACTATTGGCAGTTGTCTATGACGGTCATTATTCGATATATTTAATATCAAGCAATTGATGAATATTTTAATTCATAGAAGTGACGAGGTTCTCTATTTGTGAGATAGATAGTGGTCAAACGCGTGCTTATCAACAATAATACCACTGACGTGTGGTATCTACAGGGTGTAACGGTAATGCGTGATCATATTTAAAATACTGCTTCTGTCCATGGAAATCAACAACTTCTTCAAGCAAATAATAGACTATTTCGAAAAAAAAAAATTGGACCTCACATACTAGTTTTGATCAGCATTAAATAGGTGGTTAAAGGAAAGGTGTGGTCATATTTTAAGAACCGGTTCTCGGTTTCTGCCTATGAAAATGAATAACTTTCTCTTAGCAAAAAAAAATTATTCCCAAAAAAAAATAACTTTCCATACAAAGTTATCAATATTTGTACGGGGGGTAAATTTATTCCCAAAAAAAAATAACTTTCCATACAAAGTTATCAATATTTGTACGGGGGGTAAATTTATTCCCAAAAAAAAAATTAACTTTCCATACAAAGTTGTCAATATTTGTACGGGGGGTAAATTTATTCCCAAAAAAAAATTAACTTTCCATACAAAGTTATCAATATTTGTACGGGGGGTAAATTTATTCCCAAAAAAAAATTAACTTTCCATACAAAGTTATCAATATTTGTACGGGGGGTAAATTTATTCCCAAAAAAAAAATTAAGTTTCCATACAAAGTTATCAATATTTGTACGGGGGGTAAATTTATTCCCAAAAAAAAATTAACTTTCCATACAAAGTTATCAATATTTGTACGGGGGGTAAATTTATTCTCAAAAAAAAAATTAACTTTCCATACAAAGTTATCAATATTTGTACGGGGAGTAAATTTATTCCCAAAAAAAATTAACTTTCCATACAAAGTTATCAATATTTGTACGGGGGGTAAAATTATTCCCAAAAAAAAAAATTAACTTGCCATACAAAGTTATCAATATTTGTACGGGGGGTAAATTTTTTTTGTTAGTTTCCTCAGGTTTTTTTTTATTAAAGTTTTTCATATCGATGAGCAGTCGCAGTTCTTAAAATATGACCACAGCTTTCCGTTACAGCTTGTATTTAATGCAAACCCACCATAGATTCCCACCAATGTAGCCCCAAAAATGTATAATAAAAAAAACAAACTCCCTGCCTAGCCTTTTCCCAACTATCTTGGGTCGGCTTCCAGTCTAACCGGATGTAGCTGAACACCAGTACTTTACATGGAGCGACTAATAATGTAATAATAAAGATATTTTTTGTTACAGAAATTGTACCTTGAGTTTTCTGAATTAAAAAACCGTAGTTTTTTTAAATTTTACTAGCACCTTTTTCCTTTACCGTTTTTCGTTTATTGCATCAAAGTTTTTGCAAAAGAAACTGCTCTTTCTACTTAAAAACTTCTGCTTGAATCTTCGTCAATTAAAATGCTTATTATAACTTTCAAAGTTATCACATCCACTATCACGTTAAAATAAGAAAAAAATATATAGCAAATAGCACTCGTTCTACTCTTTAAGTTTTAATGAATTTTGCCAACTTATATTGTTTTTAATTTTTCTTGCGAGCTCGTGTTGCCAGGTGTAAGAAAGTTTGCTCGTGACTTTGTGGCAAGATTATCTAGTCAGCGTGTTTATAAACGTGGCTGACTACACAGGGTGCGCTACTCTTTAAGTTTTAATTAATTTTGTCAACTTATATAACAATATAAGTTGACAAAATTTATTTAATTTTTCTTTCGAGGTCGTGTTGCCTTGCGAGGTTTAAGAAAGTTTGCTCGTGACTTTGTGGCAAGATTATCTAGTCAGCGTGTTTATAAACACAGGTGTAAGAAAATTTGCTCGTGAATTTGTGGCAAGATTATATAGTCAGCGTGTTTATAAACGTGGCTGAACTACACAGGGTGCGCTTTTCGAGGGACAATACAACAATAAAATGACTGTTAAACAACTGCGTTACCAAAGAACAACAACGTTGTTTACTTATTAAATTAATTAATTAGCTAGTAATTTTTATACGACACAAGGTTCATCAAATGAATGACTTAATGTATTGTGTTATCCATGTAAAACGTTAATTTAATATTAAAGGTAACTAAATAAAAAAAAGACGTGTGGCACTCGGAGACTGCCGCGGTAAAGCTATTGCATAGCATTTTTTATCAACTTATGCAATTATAATTATTTTTGCAGTTTTATTTTTGCAGTTTTTTTTTTCCTTTTTTTTATTTGATATTAATGCAAGTTACACTTTTTACACGCACGTAAGAAGTTACACTTCTTTGGCGTAACAAAATAAATATCATCATCGTCATCGCCATCGTCATCGTCATCGTCATCGTCATCATCATCATCATCATCACTATTCATCGATAGATGGCAAAACTAAAAAGTATCACCGCTGTGCCGGTCGGAGTGAGGGGTGTTAGGTTTCATTTTCGTTACGAAATTTCTGGATTCGGTCTCCACGCTCAAGGCCCGCGATAGAAGCTATGCAATAGCTTAAAAATATCTTAGTAATTATTTGTCGACGGACAAAAACCTGTCCTTGAGACAGGTTTTTGACCGTCAAGTAAAATATCGCAGGTATAGAATTCTACTTTTTTTAACCGACTTCCAAAAGGAGGAGGTTCTCAATTCCTTTTTTTTTTTTTTTTGTGTGTATGTTACGCGATTTCTGCGCCACTTGTGAATAGAGTTTTGATGATTCTATTTTTGTTTGGTAGGCCATACATACTTCAGAGGTGGTCTCATATAAATTTTATCGAAACGATTCGAGCATAACATTATTATTTAGTTTTAGTTCTGGGGTACCTACAACAATTAAACTTTTTTTTACAAAATATACAACCGACTTCTAAAAATTGCAAAATAACTTTTATTTCGGAAGTCGGTGTTCGTATTTTTTATTTCTTCGTTATTTGACACCGTCTGCCGAAATTAAAATTATTTTGCAATTTTTAGAAGTCGATGGCATTTTTTGTAAAAAAGTTTTTTTAAATTGAGGTTGATTATTTAGCACTTTAGCAGAGCCCACTCTGGCATGCCATCCCTATAAGTTCATAATCATGTGTAAGACTCTTGCTAATTACTTGCTACCGAATGCCCAAGACATGCCTTAGCCTGGAATAGATAAGTAACTCCAAGTCCTCTTTTACCCCAACAAATACATTCCCATCTTATTTACCACTTATTCGCGAGTGTTACTCCGCAATATACTCTTATCCTTAGAGGCCCGTCCGGAGACAAATGCCACCCATTTACAACAGACGCCCACGATCCCAACAATATTGATATACCTACTCGTGTTTATGTCAGCACGTTTGATACGCCCGGAAATATGATAATGTGTCCCTTTAGGTTTTTTATGGCCATCGTCGACCCGTTGCGTAGTTTTATCATTACATTTCATTATCAGTATTAATAGTAATGAATACGTAAAAAAAAACTCATAAAATAGCCATTTTTGTACTATGAATAGGCCATTTATCATGCGCTAATGTGTCTATGAATATGAGGTATTTTTTATGTGATCTTGGGGGTTGTTTAATGCTAATTATCGCCCGTTAACCTGACCCAATTGTCACAATTAACTGGTGTTTATTAATTAAGTGAGCAACGACTCGTTATTATGTCAATGATAAATAAGGTCAAGTCGCACATCGATAGGCAGTCTCCGTGCCTGCCTTATAGTACTTACTCGTAAGTAGCGTACCTACCTGATAGTTAGCTGCCACATATTCATAACTAAATTCAGGGTATTCTATAATATAGTCAACCACTTTTGACCACAATTCCCAGTAAATTGATACTTCACGAAGGTTGAAACGATCTGACTGTCACGTATACAAGGTCTACTACCTTGTATTTTTATGACGTGGCAAGTGACGTTCAACCTTAGGGTGTTATTACACCAATCGATCGATCGTCGATCGATGGTAGAATGAATTACTCGACGTCGATCGATAGTTTCTACTAGGTGCACCAATCGATCGAGTCGTATCAGATTTTTACTGACTATAACCCACATTTTCTCATGCTAGTCCACCACGTAGCAAGAGCTCTTCCTCTACCACTTTTCTGTTAAGGCAGTTGCCACGCTTTTATCATTACATGATCCTAGTTTCTTCGCATCACATGACTATACCATCTGAGCCGGCTCTTGGTTAGCTTCTCTAATATAGGGGGCGAGTTTGAAACTACCACGGTTATGCACGTTTCTTACTTGTGTCTAGCCTCGTCACACCTCCGGACCACCTCAACATATTCATCTCGGCGGTGGAATTTCTGGAATTACTTACTTTATTTTTTCTAACAATTTCAAAAGTTTATAGGTGCGAAATTTGACCTCTTTCATCACTCCACCTAGAATATCGTTCTCTCCAACATTCAATTCTGAAAAATAGCTGAAATATACGTTTAAAATAATCATGTGTAAAAGGATTAAACGTAATTCACATTCATACATAAAACATTTAAGGATAAGTGAACATCGGAAGATTTGTCGTTTCACCGCATTCAAGCATACGAGACGGGAATTTGACTGACGCACAAATATGACATAAGCCGTTTAGAATTCCCGCCATAAAACGTCAGACAGTATGTCTGTGTCTGTGGTACATTAGTCTTTATTTAATTTTGTCTTTGGTTTTACAACTTTTTAATGTAATAAATGTTTCCGTTGTTGGTGCATTTATAATTTATGAAGTACTTACTTATGAATTGTGATTTTTTTTCACAAAATAAAAAGAAGACGCTCTTTTAATCATAATTACCACTCTGTTGATGACTTTATATAACCATATCATATAATATACCAATAGGAATGATGCTGATACAGGATGACAAACAAACTTACGGGGGGAGGGGGAGGGGGGGAAAGAACATAGATCACCTTTTCATGTAAAAGAACAACTTTTACTATGGGAGCAATCCTGAAAACACAAATCAAAAGCAGCTGATCCCTATTTTTTTTGAGATATGTCGCGATCAACATTAATTTTTATCTAAGTAAACATAGGGAAGTATAGATACTAAGTAGGTGATTTTTATATTTCAAAGAGAATTTCCCATAATAAAAGTTATTAATATTCATGAGTACCTTCACGGCTAACTCAGTTGACATTAATTTGATAGGCACTTTGCCGTACATTGTTGCTTTGACGTATAGGAAAACTAGATATGTATAGTGCCTATAAGTATCTACTAATTTTGTGGTTACAATGACATTGTTAGCCATGCCAGTCGCGGTAGGGATCAAAGGAATCACCGAAGCCCTGGCATAGGCAACTTAAGGAACATGGATGGGTTTTAGTCAGTAAGAGTCTGGCACGTCCTCCCCACTCCACCCAGAGCGGGAGAAGTTACATGAAAAAAAAAGCCGTGCAGTTACCTACTGGCTGTGTGGACTTAGTTCCTTCCTCTGCTTCCTCTATGGTCATCGGCTAGCATCCGTTTAGTTGCATGTGCACTGCGCATGCGTCACTGACGAATGCGACTACACGACAGACATTTCCGCCAACTACTTAGATTGTCTGTGACAATGGCAATGAAGTGACAAAGCCACTGCCATACGTCATTTACATTTTACAATTATGAATTTTAATATCGGAAGCTACGAGTCCATTCATGATACAATGAGGAGCTCGTGGCTACCAGCCACACCCGACGATCTCTTCTGAGTGATCATCTATTACATGCCAGCCAGACCTCTCCATGTCCCAGGATAGCAGGAGTGTTCGAAAAAGTCACCCCGGTGGAACGCAAAGGGCAACTGAAAAAACACGGGTGAATTAAAGGTGGATGCGCCACGGTAGCCCGCGAAATTCAAATTTTCTAAGGTTTTTTGCAATTTGCAGGACAGTGTCAGGTTGTATCTTGGTCAAAATTTAATTCGCGGCCGTAGCAAGTATGTATTTATAGAATTATAGTATTTAAAATCATCAATACAACTCCTTCAGTTAGAATTGATACCAGATGTAAGTATTTCATGAAATCGTGACATTTGTCATCAGTTCTAACTGAGAGGGTGGTATTGATGATTTTAATGATTACAGTTCTATAAATACGTACTTGCTACGGCCGCGAATCAAATTTTGACCAACATACAGCCTGACACTGACCTGCAAATTGCACAAAACGTAAGACAATTTGAATTTCGCGGGCTACCCTGGAGCATTCACCATAAGTTAGTAAGAGTCTGACACGCCCTCTTGCTCTTGCTCTAATTATGTTTTTCTTACTGTTCCGCTGTTTTTTCTGATTAATTTCGTTGCGGGACCCAAGACAGTTTAATCGTTTCTCTGGGACTCGTCGAGCTTCATTGCCTCGGCGTTTTTTCTGGTGGTCGCCACTGTTGATTCTAGCTTACAGAAGTTACAGTGGTTTGGAAATAGTGTGGTGAGCTAAAAAAAGTGTGTGTGTGTACTTATGTACGCACGTAAGAAGTTATACTTCTTTGGCGTAACAAGATAAAAAACCAAACTGTCACAAAGTTAAACAATCATTCTTCATGAACCACAGACCATAGCTAACTTCAGGGTGTCGGTTCTAGCTAACTTCAGGCTGTAGGTTTTTTGTGACGGTGAGCGCGCGCATCGTAAAAATTTACTCTCATCGTTTTTCCCTACCACGCCAAAAGAACGTATAACTTCAAAAAACATCGCCTTCTTGCTCCACCCAGAGCGGGAGAAGCCATCTGATGTTATACCGGTCCTGGTCCTCCTGTCTCGACATTGATAGCGATCGCTACGTCCTAATGATCGGTCGCTACGTCGGAAAAATAATTGATTTTCTTGAAATATGTGCAGAGACGGCGTAATTTTTAACTTGCAAGCACTATTTTTCATGAAAACTGATCAACTGATGCAGGGTCTCTGTCCTACGTATTTCAAGAAAATCAATTATTTTTCCGACGTAGCGACCGATCGTTAAGACATAGCGATCGTTAACTATGTCGATACTGCAGGCCCTGGCTGTCATTTGTACATGTTTGAAAAACGTTACGAGTGCCTACTCGTAACGATTTTCAAACATGTATTGTCTTGGGCTTCTGACTAGAAGCCCGGCAATTTGACACAAGTCTTGCCAAAAGATATCATGTACAGTTACTCGGTGTGGAGGTCAGATACACAGTCTTTTCACATAAACTACACATAAAACAACAGGTATTAAACTAAAACACTTAAGACTTAATTATAAATAATTAAATGATCTTTAAAATGCTGAAGGTTTCATAAAATACGCTTTATAGTTTTTGCATGATTCTCAATTTTTTATCCGCGTTAGACATAACTACAAATTAATTACATTATGTTATAAAAATATAATTTCAAATATTCTCAAATCAAATTACGACGGAAATTGTCTAAGAGTAACATAATTTTTTTTCAAAGAAATAAGACTAGTCGTTTTGACGTGATGTTCAATTAAAAACCATTAAAAGTCGTATCTGCGCCTTATGTCTTACATTTTTTGACATTGACATTTCTCAGGTCCTGTCAAAATTTTGGTCGATAAACCATGGGAAGTACATTGTGGTTAGCAGCGGTATCTATGTCATAACCAAATTTGCTGGCACGACCACCGTGTATCATTTTAGTTGCCAAAGTCGATGCTGGCATTCCTATCGGGCGCGAAAACAATTCATAACCAACTACCTAGTCGCATACAATACGTGATATGAATACTATGTCAATACGCATTGGACGGCGACTTTTTTGTCAAATAGAAGACGGGTTTCCAATTAGGTGCAACTGTTGCAAGCCTGATTTTCCATTTTAGCTGGTGGGTTTTATTTATCCCGGATCATTGACATAGATAGTAAGGACAGGGTGGACCGCGGAATGGGTCGCTGGTAAAGAAATAGACTTACCGCGGCCCTTGGCACAGGTAACTGAAAGAACAAGAGTGGGTTTTAGTCAGTAAAAGTCTGACACGCCCTCCCGCTCCACCCAGAGCGATAGAAGTCATTGGATGATTTACCATCCCCAAAAAAAAAAGGGCGGACCGCGCGTTTTTCTGACGCCAAAAATTGCCCCGTAATCTTCGAGAGCGGTCGGCATTCTTCGATAGCGGTCGGCAATCATCAGGAGCAGTCGTGTACGCGAGACAAAATGCCGTGTTTCTTGTACGATGAACGCGTACTAAGGAAATGGTCTGACGGCTCTGTCTTTACTATTGAAATGCATCTCCAGGATAGATTTTGTTTTAGTAGTTTTTCAAATAAGATACGAGTAACTAACATAGGTAAAGAGATATGAGTACTTACTTTTTTTTTCATTTCATCGATTATTCTCCAAGCATACACGTTCAGAGGATACGGTGGAGCATACAGTGAAGATCTGCCCCGCTTGGGCGGAGCACCGCCGTATCCTCGTGGATGAGATAGGCGGCTGCGACCTCTCGCGCCCGGCCCTGGTTCAGGCCATGGTACGGGGCGAGAGAGAACGGGAAGCTGTCTCCTCGTTCCGCGAAGCAGTAATGCTCGCGAAGAGGGAGGCGGCATGGGTGAGCGAGACTCAACAACAGAGTCGCCCTCACGCCCTCAGCAGCAGCCGCCGCAGGAGACGCCCTGGACTTCCGGCGCCGCGATACGATCTCCGGCCACCGTAGTCCCGGGCCTGCGGACAGCGAGTAGTGGGTAACTCGCCGCCCGATCAGCACCAGGCCCGAGAGTCGACGGCGCGTAGTGTTCCACGCGCGCCTCAAAGAGTTGTCAGCAATAATGACGGGGTCCGTCATGGCCGATGAATGCCCAGGAGTTGTTGATAAATTCGGAACAGAGTTACCGCGCCCCTGGGCTCTCCGGGCAGAGAAGGAACAGGGGTGAGTTTTAGTCAGTAAGAGTCTGACACGCCCTCCCGCTCCACCCTAGAGCGGGAGATGTCATTGGATGATTTCCCACCAAACACATAAAATAAAAAGCATACACGTTGCATTACCTTTGTTGTTTATAACGTAATTTGATTTGTTTTCCTTAGGTAATGCTTCAATTACCTTGATCTTGGAACTTTACACTTTAGTCAATTATAATTGGCAAATGTAAAAAACAAAAGAGATAAGTAGATATGCGTGGATCAACTTTGTAAACAATCTCAACGATCATAAATATTATATTGTTTCGTTAGTTATACTTCGATGAAAAAAGCAACATTTTTTTTTTTGAATTTTGGACCACAAGACAAAAACAAACAATTAACACAAATATTATTTATTTACTAGAACGTACTGTCCCACTGCTGAGCAAAGGCCTTCCTCCATCCCTTCCAATGGCCATAATTTTCCAACCACGAAGAAGATGGCGACGTCCCGTCTTCCTTAAGAATTGGAAAGAAGAAGCGAAAAATCGTGACAAATAAATCACAATCATAAAAACCGGCCAAGTGCGAGTCGGACCCGCACACGAAGGCGAAGGGTTCCGTACCACATACCAAAAAAAAAAACGCGTTTCTAGTTATTTGTTGTTATAGCGGCAACAGAAATACACATTCTGTGAACATTTCAACTGTCTACCTATAACGGATCATGAGATACAGCCCGCTGACAGACAGACGGACCGTCGGTCTGGGTAACAAACGGAACTCTATTGGGTCCCGTTTGTTGCCCTCCGGGTATGGAACCCAAAAATGCACATGTGACGCAACCCCCATATTATTCATAGACGTGACACAGAGTAGTCTACATATATTGTGTTAACCATTAAGTGTTAATTGGCTTGTATTGTAATCCGATTACAACGGTATTATCGTCAATTGAAGCTTCACAATCAAGCAAACACTTGATGTAATTGTATGTCGACAACAGCTACCATGCCCTATAAAATCTACGAATTTATGTTCGTGACGTCACTGGCATCTCTGTATTACGACTACTCTGTGCCTTAAATGGAGGAAAAAAAGTGAGGAGCTCGAGGCTAAAATATTATTATTTAAAAAACACGCCTTAGAATGAAGTCATTTTATTTTTCGTGTTCTTTCCAGCAAACGCTTTATCCATATCATGGGAATGCATTAAAATAACTAGTCCGCCTTAACTGCCATCTTATGGGAGCCTATCTACCTATATATTGGATTTAGAATGGCGTCACTTAGTTTACCTCAGCTTTACGCTTAGTTTTACGTTGTCATCCAAAATAAACATGTATGCACAATGACAGCTCAATCGAAACCGAGAAGTGGGTAAGATTTAACTTCTAAGATTTTTTTTACACAGTAAGTTTCAGGTGAAGCTAATAAAAGCGTGTTAAAAAGGGAGGAGCTCGTGGCTAAATAATAACAGCCGCACAGATCGAACTTCTAGGCTCTTGTTAGATGATGATGTTAGATTGGAAGCCGACCCCAAAATAAAGGCTATACAGATGATTGATTGACGCCACACTACCTCTTATTGTTCGCGAAGGCGGAGGCGGGACGCGTGAGGCTCAACGGAGTGGCCCTCACGGCCCCGGCCGCTACCACCGTAGGAGAGGTACTGGGCGTAGGACGTCGCGAGATGATCTCCAGCAGCCGTAGACCCGGGCCTGCGGACGGCGAGCAGTGAGTAGCTCGCCGATCAGCACCAAGCCCGTGATTTGACGGCGCGTAGTGTTCCGCGCGCGCCTTAAAGAGATTAGTGTCAGCCACCACTAACGGGGCCCTTCGTGGCATGCCTAGGGGTAGCGGATAAATTCTGAATTGTGAGTTACCGCACCTCTAGGCACTCCGGCAGGGAAGGAACAAGGGTGGGTTTCAGTCAGTAAGTCTGCCATGCCCTCCCGCTCCACCCAGAGCGGGAGAAATCATTGGATGATTTCCCACTCCACAAAAATAACCTCTTATTGTTATAGGGTGGGAAATCAACAAATAACTTCTCCGGCTCTAGGTGGAGCGGGAGCGCGTGTCAGACTCGTACTGACTGGGCCACTAAAGGAACACTCCTTCAGTGGCCTGTGCCAGAGCCGCGATGCCACGAAACCTCTGCGTTATAACTACTCTGTGCAATAAACACTGAACGACAAAATAGCAGAAGATTGTTTTCTAAGATTATTTTCTAATGTGAGTTTTTCAGGATAACCTTATTATTTGCCCGCTAAAAGCTTTTTGAGAGGCCAAACGAAATAAACAAGCATTTTAATTTTCACTGAAGTTATTCGATTACCCGTTATTTTAGGACGAAATTTTAATTAAAAATTTAATGCAAACTTCCTTTAGCCTTTTTACTGAAATAAATCTTATAATAGCATGGACATAGTAATCATAACAGAGATTTTATCAGAAACAATCTCGTGCCCGACCTTCGGGGCTTTTAGCTAATAATGTTGAGAAAAGTTTTCTCGTTTGTTTTCTGTATTAGTTTGAAAAAGTCGGAAATATGGCGCCTGTGATAATATTACCAATTGTAATAAGGGTATGATTGATGGGCGACCAGTGACGCTTCATGTTGGTCTCGTATACAATTAATGAAGTTAGTATACGAGATAATGTACATAGCATTATAATAAATTGGTTTTTTTTTATCGTTAGAATTCGATTATGGTTTTTTAATAAGAAGTCAACGACAATCTACGTAGACACCCGATAACTAACTTGCTTTGACGTACCTCTGTAAACTGGTATATCGAGAGCAGTACCCGCGACTAGGGTTTGCAAATCGAATATTCGAATATCACCAACAAAATATATTCGAATACCTAAATTTCTCGAATATTTGCAAGCCCTACCTGCGACCCTCTCGTGAGTCGCGACGTCGCTCGCGAGCGAATAATTAGGTGGGCCCTGAAAAACCGATGCTAAAGCAATAATGACAAATTATATGAAATAAACATATCCTTTTCTTTAAAATTCTACTAATGTTTATTTAATTGATACATAATCAAATGTTACTATATTATTATTAAAACAGTCCTTCACTCATAGCCCCGTTGTCGGTCTGTAATCAAATCATGCAAGCTAAATTAGACCCACTTCCCGACGTCCGATTGGACTCAAATTTGGTGTACTTATGTATCTTCGGTGACAATACCATGATGTGGTACCATGAAGCTGGTCTGATGATGGAGACGGAAGATGGCTATAGGAACTTCTGAACTAAATAAGATAAACCCATCGAGTTTGGGCTCGGTTGATTTGTCTTGAGGAGCACTTTACGCCTAGACGATATCCATGGTCTGATATTGAAGCTGGAACGTGTCCACGGGGTCTTTGTGATAAAACGACATGACCTCATCGAGTTTGGGCTTGATTGATTCGTCTTGAGGAGCACTTTACGTTACATCATAATATCCGTAGAAAATTTTAAACCATTACGCCTTCTCTAAAATACTTACAGGCTACTAAACAGTAAAAACAAAATTAAAAGTAATTTTTTTTTATTAAAAACAATCGTTTTTTAATGTATTTTTTTGCTTTTAATTTATTTCTTCTTGACAGCCAGGAGGTGAGTCCCATATTTAGTAGTTTTTGTTAAGTGGGTCGCGGTCCACATAACCTTGGGAATCACTGCTATAGAGAATTTCAACCTAAACATTTGATTAAAGCACTCCAAATTCATTACAGGAACTCAATAAACGGTAATGACGTAATACCGGGAATGATCCACTCAATTTCAGCTTACGACATTGTCACAAACTACGCAGTAAGTATACTGTGTTCCTTGGCAATTTCCTAGTTTAATAACATGCTAAAGAGCGGGGGGGGGGGGGCTGTATTTCGTGAGATTAATTTGCCAGGTAAGTGAGTCGAGTTCAAAATTACATTACAGACTTTACACGTGGGTTTGTAATCGAATGTTGGCAATTTAGAAAACGTTCGGTCACACTTTCAATGAGGAAAAAATGTTCACTTTGCTTTATAGTGCATACTGAATAGGGAATCCCAGTGCTCAAGGTTGAAAGTAGGATATTTCTGTCCATGAAAAGTACCTAAACCAATTGTGTTTCCCAGTAACTATTCTCTCTGTTGCGGATGCAGAATACAGATAGGCAGTCGCTCCATGTTAAATACTGATAACTGTGTCTAATTAGTCTGGTACCAGAGTAAGAGTTTTTTAACACACTCGGACGCCTTTGCGTAAACGTTCATCATCATCACCATCAGCCTTTTAATGTCCCCACTGCTGGGGCACAGGCCCATAACCCTAAAACCTAAACGTTTGCTTATGTCAAATCGTATAGAAAAAAAGAGTTGGCACGTTATTGTCACCAGGTGGCGCTTATACAGTTTTAGTACAAATTTAAAAAACTCACACTCGGAGTACTGATCACGGGCCAGCATAGTTGACGAGGCAGATTGAAATAGCCTCTTTTGCAGAATGTCAAAAAAAAATGTAACGTGTGGGTGTAAATTAGCTAGAGATATTAAATTATCTTTTAATACTTCAGAAGCGTAATTTACTTAGCTAATCGGGTCCAGATAACACGTTCACGTTCTGTTAACTTTCATTGCCAGGGCAAAGAATTCTTTGTAATCTCAGATTAAAATTGTAAAACAGTACAATATCCTTGATATTACAAAAAACAAAGAAAACCGTATTAGCCGTTTTCGGTTTAATTGTATCACCTGAATATTGCCTGAGGCGTTCTGATATCTCATTACCCTGGCACATGTGATTACCCTGGCGCATGTCATTAACCTGGCTTGTGATACCGCTGCCTCGCGATACTGTGACACTCAGACTCCTAATCTACATATTGTCGTTTTAATACAAGTAGAAATGCTTTTTGTTAGGTAATTTAAGCTTTGAGCGCGCTTCAGTTTAATTTAATCTTGGTGCTCTGTGCGCAATATGCGAGACGATTTTGACTTATAAAATGAGAGAGTTTTAGTTTCTTTTTTATATTTATCTCGTTTAGAGATTTTATTAAAAAAATAAATGAGTATTTTCATCGTTTGCCTTAACAATGAAACGTGAATGCTTCATTTGTTGCTATAATAAATAGTGTTTTTTTCTCATCTACTGTTAGAGTAAACAAGTTTTATAAAAGTAACAAATATAATAGGTAACTACACATACAGGTATTATAATCTATTTCACATAACAGAAATATAACGTCAAAATAATAATTATGGAATATCATTAATTATATTGACCCATAAACGTCGAAGTTGTCGTAACTAAACCGGGGCACGCTTAACATTCACATACCATAGCATTTTTTATTTTATTATGAAGAAGAAAACTCGTAATGTAATGCAAATGTGATAGGTTATGTGGATGATAAAGCTAGCCGGGCGCCGAGCAAGAGTTGTCAGCATACATGACGGGGCCCGTCATGGCCGATGGCTGCCTAGGGGTTGTGGATAAATTCGAAACAGAGTTACCGCGCCGCTGGGCACTCAGGGCAGGGATGGAACAGGGGTGGGTTTCAGTCAGTAAGAGTCTGACACGCGCTCCGAAAAAAACCTGCAATAGGGACGATTCCAGCCTCCAGGGTAAAAAAAACAATAATTCTATTAAGTTCGTAAGTATTATCAAAAATATTGGACACGTAATTTTTGCTTTATCAAATCAATGAAAAGTGACAAAGATAAAACGCATCAAAGTTCAGGAGTGGGGACTTGTTACGTCACTTCAGAGTAAACATTTTTTTTTTTGTAAGAACCTTCTACGAAGTATTAGAAAACATTTTAAAAAAAGATGAATGAAATCAGTAAAGCCGTTCTCAAGTTATAGCGTGAACAGGAGAAATAGGGGTTAATTTTTATATATATAGATATAATATATAGGACTCAACCTTATCTAAGTTGAAAAACTGAATAGGTAATGGGTGCAGACCCTTTTTAATCTGACTAGCGCATACTACGTAACTGAAAAATTAGATTTATGTGTTTGAAGATATGAAACGATGAGTTATTGGAATTTATGAAACCAGTCAATCGATTCGTTTGCTGAAATTCAGAATCCACTTATCTGTAAGTGCAAGTTTGAACGTTGCAGTGGAAATAATTCAATTGAAACGGTGATAGTTAATATGTGGATTGAAACATAGTTCGAGCTGCGGTGCTTATTCGAATTTGTTGCCAGATTATAGGTAGGTATTTCTAAAGTAATGTTTTTTTTTTCATAAAGCTTCTTACTATATATGAACTGTACTTAACTTATTTAATTAATTTTTTTCGTTATTTTTTCTTTGTATTCTAGTTGTTTAAGAGTTCAACACTAATAATATCTATTTAGGTGTATATAATAATATGTGGAAGCTTGTAATTAGCAATTTTCTTTGTCTATGTATATTATTTAATTATGCAATTAGTCTGTAAGCTTTCTGAAAAATAAATATATAAATATACCTTTTTTTTTGGTAGGAAATCATTCTAAGACTTCGCCCGCTCTGGGTGGAGCGAGAGGGCGTGTCAGACTCTTGCTGACTAGAACCCAGCCCTGTTTCTTCCCTGCCCTGAGTGCCCAGGGGTGCGGTAACTCTGTTTAGAATTTATCAACGACCCCTTTTTTTTGTTGGGGTGGGAAATCATCCAATGACTTCTCCCGCTCTAGGGTGGAGCGGAAGGGCGTGTCTGACTCTTACTGACTAAAACCCACCCCTGTTCCTTCCTGCCCTGAATGCCCAGGGGCCAGGTAACTCTTTCGAATTTATCCTCAACCCCTAGGCAGGCATTGGCCATGACAGGCCCCGTCATGCATTGCTGACACGTCTTTGAGGCGCGCGTGGAACACTACGCGCCGTCGACTCTCGGGCCTGATCCTGATCGAATGGCGAGCTACCCACTCGCCGTCCTCAGGCCCGCGTCTACGGTGGCCGGAGATCGTATCGCGACGTCCGACGCCCGGGGCGTCTCCTGCGGACTCTCCTGAGGGCGTGAGGGCGACTCTGTCGAGCTTCCCTCACCCGTGCCGCCTCCTCCTTTGCGAGCATTACTGCTTCGCAAAAGGAGGCGACTACTTCCCATTCCCTCTCGCTCCGTACCATGGCCTGGACCCTGGTCCTCGTGGACCAGGACCAGGGTACTTGTAACTTGCAATGTTTGTTTGTTCGGGACAAACAAATATTGCAAGTGTTTTTTTTTTGTTTTTCTTCAATTTTGGCTTTGCAAGGTCTGTGCATTTAGCCAGTGTCAATTTAAGAAAGTATTAAGTTTTAAATACTGAAAACTGTCACTTTTTTTCATTAGAATGCAGATATAAATTTCTAATGTTTTAGCAATGTTTGTCGAACACTAATAAGTCGAGTCTGGTCGAGTCAGCCTTCTCGGCAAGCTTCGCTGACGTAGCAATACTACGACAAAATTAACAACCTTATTTTACCGAGATCGTGCCTGTTTCAATGATTCCACATATTGTCCAGTTTCGTAGACACTTGAGACAGAAAACTACACCAATTTTATATAATTTTTAATTTTGTGTCTGTTTTAATTTTCGCTTGAATTTTTTTTGATTTGTTTTATTCCTAGTGAATCAATTCGCGAAAATTAAAACAGCCACTTTTTTTTTTTTAGTGGTGTTGGGAAATCGTCCAATGACTTCTCTCGCTCTAGGGTGGAGCGGAAGGGGGTGTCAGACTCTTACTGACTAAAACCCACCCCTGTTCCTCCCTGCCCTGAATGCCCAGGGGCGAGGTAACTCTTTCGAATTTATCCTCAAAAACATCACTCGAAAAGGCCCACTAAAAACCCCAATTTTGCGAGTTAAATACTAGCTAAAACACAGTAACCTGGTTGTGAAGGTCAGATAAAGCGAGCGCTCCATAAAAATACTGCTAGTCAGCTATATCAGGCTAGGCAGATTAATTGACCTACTTATTTTTTCGTACCTCAGCATATTGACGCTAGCATTAAATTATCCTTCATTAGAAAGACTGTAAGGGAATGGCATTCTTAGTGTAACTAGAAATATGACTTTTTAAAATCTTAAGTAATTTGCTAAATAGCGGCAATACAACTTCAAAACAAATCGCAGGCGAACCCCGAGTCATTCCCCATCCAATACACTCCCATAAAACTTAAAACACCCATGTTCGAATAGCGAAAAAACATCGATTACGTCTCAAGAAACATTGGTAAGTTCTTTGCGAAGTTACAAAAACGTCCCTCGGTCCCCTGGCTCCGCGACTGATTCCCCTGCCTCCGATTACGGAGCCCTCAAACAAGTTAAAATGTTATGTCATTACCATTATTCTCGTCCGGTCTTCATTAAGGAAAATGGAATGACCTCTTTTCTCTTAATTCTCGACTACATTTTTCCACGAGTGCCATAAACGTTTATCGTATGTTAATATTGTGTTATGTTTTTAATTTACCTGGTGTTGCCATAAAAAGAAATGACAGTCATTAGGGTTGCCATCTACGATTGAAATAGTTTGAGGTGTGATGAGATTTTTAGACTGTCAAATTAGGTTGAATGACTTTATTTGTGTTTTATGTGCATGCTTTGATAGATAAAACTGGATAATTTGTCGGTTTCAGTAAAACGTTAGCCATGTTAGCAGACTTGTAGAACTCATGTAATACACATTATTATGTTTGGCTTTATTTAAAACGTTTGTTATTAACTTCCGTTTATTCATTTTTATATACATATTATTTACATTTTTAAATATTTAAATAAAAAGGATTAAAAAAAACATTTCAAAATATAAAAATAGTATCTCACCGGTATCGGAAACAGGGTCCAGAGATAGGAACCGTCTGACAATGCGAGCCGTGTCCAGAAGTACTGCTTTCTGAATCAAGCCTTTGATAATTTAAATAATACTTAGCCTTATTAACTTTATCCTTAAAATAATGTCAGTAATTTTATCCTCACCTTCTGAAATTAAAACAAAATATAAGGTGATAATTCTAATTCATTGACATTCCTTATGGGGATGAAAGTAGACCTTCTCATAAATATGAACAACTTTTACTAAATCGGCTAGTTAGAAAGCCGGTTAATTAAAAAATATATAGTAAAAAATTGGCTCTTCTTCAGTGCGTATGTTACACTACGACAAAATGTAACAGCCAAATTCATAATTGGTCCCTTTTTATATTCATGAGAACATTCACCCCCTAAAAGATTGCTAATATATTAAAAATCACTTATATAGTGCTTCAGCTCTTTGCCATCCCACGCATGTATTGAATAGTCGTTTGAGTTATCATTTTATCCGTAGGCGTCGCCGGGCGGCGTGGGTTGTATTGTATAAGCCTATCATTACCTTAACGGCCTCTACTTAATGTTTTTAATCCTAATACGAAAAAGGGACATACTCGTACCTTTAGGTAAAATACCATGTAGGCTTAACAACTAATAGGATTCTTAATCCCTTACTTGTAAAAGAAAAAAGCGAGCGACTATTTATGGGCTATATTCTGGAGGAGTGCTCAGCTTGGGTACAGCATCGCTATAATATAATAATCTTTATTTATTTATTCAGACTACAATCAGGTCTATAATAGTGTTAGTAACAAAAATAGCTTAGCCTATGTTAGTACTACTATGCCCTCGTTGCATCACTTGGTGTAGGTGATCTCTTTTGACCGTGGTTCAGTCCTTGGTCAGAAGCGAGAATGCGAGGGATAACGTCGCCTCTTCTTCGTCATTGGGTCGGCCTCTCTAGGTAATGGGGCCCGCTAGCAATGGCGGGCTGATACCAGTCGGGGGCGCGCGTGAATTTAGTTGTATCCCGGGCCCCCGACACGTGATAGCGGAAGGGACTGTGGGGTTTTATTCGGTATGAGTTCGACACAACTCTCCATTCTCCCTAGACGGAGAGCATCCATGAAGATTTCCCCACATAAAAAAAAATGGTATAACTCGACAAAATCATGTAAGCAAGAGCATAAACAGTGTAAAATAAAGGAAAATTCCATTTACTGTCAGATGCGTAATGTCTTTTATATAGCTTTTATATAGCTTATAGCCTTAGAAGGGTAAACGATAGGGCTCCACTCATGTGAAACATTATTTTTATGAACATAATGTACTGTTGTTAGTCTAATATTGCTGTTTTATCACTCCCAGTTATTGAAATGTTTTATGACGGGGAATGGAAAATGTCTTATTTTGTTGTATTTTACCGTTATCGTAACTTGGGTCTGTTTTTGTGGATAATGTGATAAAATAATGATGAGGTTTCTGTTACTTAATAGGGTTACGAACCTGAAGGGTAACGAACGAAACAATATATTACTAAGCTTCCGCTGCCCGTCAGACCGCCCGTCTGTCTGTCAGCGGGCTGTATCTCATGAACCGTAATAGATGCCTACCTAGACAATTGAAATTTTCACAGCGCGCGCAGCAGCTATTTCTATTGCCGCTATAATAATAGATCATAAACATTCATACATACACACTCCGAAAACATACTATCATACCGAAAATGATGATGATGATGATGATGTATGATATGGAACCCTTCGTGTGTGAGTCAGACCAGTACATGGTGGACATCCCACACACACACACAAAACGTTTTGAGAACACATTCATTGTGCGTACAGCTAGGGAGTGGAATTCCCTGCCGGAGTCTGAATTTCCTGATAGCTACAACCTGGGAGTCTTTAAGTCAAGAGTGAATAGGTTACTTTTAGGCAAGCGTGCTCCATCTTCGACCAAATCATCGCTTACCATCAGGTGAGATAGTGGTCAAACGCGTGCCTATCAACAATAAAAAAGGACTCGCACTTAGCTGGTTTTTTGTGGTGGTCCGTGGTATGTTGATAAAATGTGTTTTATCGGTTGAGCAACTCAAACAAACGGCGTGAAAACGTATATATATATTTAATACGTTCGCAATTCGAGAGGTCCTCTCAGGCACTGAAACTCACCGGTGAGTTTTATTGAAACTATCGTTGAACGCCGAAAATCACCTGTGAGTTTTCCGATTCACGCGTTTTAAACCTCTAATAATACTGAAACGCAAAGTCTTTTATCATGTGGCAAGGTTTAATCACTCGGGGTATGATATAGTCTGTAGTTACCATAGATTTTCTACCAAAAAAATAGATTAAAGTATTTTAAAAAAAAGTTTTAATAGACTTATTTTTCTCGATGGTCAACTTGTCAAATGACAGTCGAACTTATGTTTACATTATGATAATATAAGAGCTCTGTGTTTGTTTTTAGTGGCAAATGATAAGATATTCATTTATAGAAGTAGTTCTTTCATCGTTCTAGATAAAGATTTGCAAGAAATAAACATCGTAAACATTGTTTATTTTCACAACACATGTGAAAATGTAAAAGTTTGTGTTCAAGTGTTTTAGAAAGCTGTTTTTGTGAAAATTTTTGGTTGTTTATTGTTATTATGTAGATATTATATAGTATTAGACAATATTATAAGGAAAAACCATCATAATTTATGCTTATTTGGCAAGAAATACGACAAAAATAGGTACTTAGTTTGTTTTTGTACTATGAAGTTTGAGTATGAATATTATGAAATATTATGTAGGACTCTCAAGAAAAAACACTGTAATTAGATTACTTGTCTATTCATAGTGTAATATGCAAAAATCGTGTAAATTGATTCAGTAGTTTTATCAGAAATTGACTTATTATGGGTACAAACACACTATTTCGCGGTTAGTTCTTTGTTAACACATTTGTTTATAATACAACTAAGACAAGGCTCGTAATACGGGTATTGTTTACATTCAATATTATGCCCAGTCTATTCAAGAATTCAAAACAGTTTTTACTATGTGCTTAAAGCTCGTCTAAGCATTATATTTTTTGTGAACAGCGTCGTAACATGTCACGCCGTAAATGTTGACAGCGGGGCTTGATGGTTATCGGCGCTTTTGAGGCGCGCGGCGCGATACAGAAATAATTTTATTAGCATGGATTATCGTAATTCACAGGCAATATTTTCCGAAACCCTATTTCCAGTAACAATCAAATTGAGCCTTTTCACATAATTATCCAGTTGTCAATAATTTCCCTCCAATTACTTTATCCGTACGTCATGTGTCTGTCAAATGGACACGCGAACCGTTCGATGTCTGCCACAATGCCTGTAGTACCTAACTCAGTCGATGTCCCAATCAACTATGATGGCCATTTATTTTGGTATTGAAATTAACAATTAATTAACTGCTAGTTTCCATGGATCGACAGTTAAATAACCAAGAAATATTGAACACGTGTTTTTTGCTTTACCAAACCAATAAAAAAAATATAAAGATAAAATCCACCAAAGTTCAGGAGTGGAGGCTCGTAACGTCACTTTGGTGGTAAAAAGTGTCGCGCAGCGTGAGGTGGCGCGAAATTTCAACGCACTGTTTCGCCCTCATTTTTAACCGACTTTCGAAAAAGGAGGAGGTTCTATGTTCGACTGTATGTATGTAAGCTTTTTTTTTATGTATATCCGCCGATTTCTCCGTCAGTTGTGGACCGATTTTCAAAATTCTTTTTTTATCCGAAAGAATGTACTCCCAAGGTGGTCCCATATAAATTTTATAGAAATTGCTCAAGCGCTTTTCGAGAAACTGAACAAAAACGAAAAATATGTTTACCTCGATGACGTTTTGGTGTACTCCAAATGTTTAAATTCCACGTTCCATGTTATTGGGGTTTTTAGTTGTGGGTTATAACAACTAAAAAGTGAAAAATAAAAGCTTTTTTTACAAAAAAAAACAACCTATTTTCAAAAAAATACACTAAAAATAAAAAAAATACTTTTATTGCGGAAGTCGGTGTCAAATAACGAAGAAGTAAATTACAAACACCGACTTCCGAAATAAAAGTTATTTTTCAATTTTTAGTGTATTTTTTTTGAAAGTCTGTTGTTTTTTTTATAAAAAGTTTTTTGTTTACGTGACAAAAGAAAAATACGTATCCAATATATTTTGGTTATTTAACTGACGAACTAATTAGATTTTTTTTGTAAAATACCCTATTAATGACTTCTTCATTTATGGTGGGTGTTGTTATATCTGTGCTATCAAGTTTAATATATTGGGTCGTGGGAATTTTTTTTTGTCCTGGAACTAGGGTTCCCAGATCGAAATATCAAAAATCCGGAGAAAATTCCTGACATTTGATGAAATTTCCGGACATTCTTGTCAATTTTATATTAAAATCGTTACGCATCGTGCAAGTGAATAAACAAACCAAATCGATTGCCAAATCGTTCGAATTTTGACACGCGCGCGGTGAAATGGTGAGGGTGAGAGGGAAGCGCCTCACTGTCGCCTGCGTTCGCCCGCGCACATGATGCACCCGCGCACCGCGCGCTTTTGCTTTGAGTTTGTTTGTTTTGATTTAGTCTCTCGTTTGTCTTTGTAGCGATTAGAAGCGATTTTGAAGTTCGTACGTACTCTTCACTTATTTGTCGAAATTCCGGACGGTTTAAGATTCCTCCCGCATTCCGGACAAAGACCTATAATTCCGGACTTGTCCGGAAAATTGCGGACTTATGGCAACCCTACCTGGAACGCAAAGGGCAAATGAAAGAACACAGTTGGGTTTTAGTCAGTAAGAGTCTAACACTCTCCTGTTGCACCCAGAGCGGGAGCAGTCATCTGATGATTTCCCAGCCTCAAAAAAATAACTTTATGTATTTATTACCATAGATAAGAGGTTCGGTACAATTGAACAAACTAATTCCATGGATTGACGCATTCATAATGTTGTGTTACCATGTTAATTTGTTTTAATTAACTGATTGAATAGAATAGAATAGAAAGTTGTTTATTTCCCTAGTTTATGTGTTACATTATGTCCACAGATCGGTGGGTGTGTCAGCTACTTACAGTCTACCTATGTTTGTCTCAAAGAGATCTATATAATCGTGTAGTATGTGCTGTGAGCTTGTTAGTGTGTACAGAATAAAATATAAATTTATAATATTGTTCTATATTGCCCTACCCTATTTACTACTAATTGCAATTTATAGGGACGTGGAGCGGTCGTTCGCTTGTTTATTGAGTCGAAGGCCTTCGAAAGATCCGTCAGAACCATGGCCACACTTTCCCTTGCTTCCAGCGCATCCGTGATGAACTTGCCGGTGCGAAGGATTTGTATGCCTGTTCCACTGTTCTTGGTAAAGCCATGTTGGAACAGCGGTTGGAGTCTGTCGGCCGTCTGTCGCAGACGTGACAAGAGCAAGCGTTCGTGTAGTTTACCCATGATGTTTAGGAGAGTGATGGGTCGGTACGATTTAGCGTCCTGGTGATTCTTGTCTACTTTATGTAGGAAGATACACTCCTCGATTTTCCATCTGTTGGGGATAGTAACCTTGATTGCCATCATTGATTATGTTCGCGGATCGCGATCGAGATTGACTGTGCGGGCCCGCCATACGCTAGATTATTAAACACACTGAAGTGTGTCGTTTAGGATAAATTAAAGGGGATAATTATAAAACAAGCTCAAATAAGATGATTGTGACATACATATGTGTGAGTGACAACACTCACAAACATGTATGTCACAATCTTCGAGATTAATCAGTCGATGAGATAAATGAAAAACTCATCCCTTTTTTATGCCGCTTTTACATTTTTTTGTCTTGTAGCCTCTTTATCATATTACGTAATTTATTAGTTTAGTTATGTATATGTATATTGTCTAAAATATCTATGTAAATACAAATAAAATATGAAAAAAATAAAAAACTTTTTTACAAAAAAAACAACCGACTTCCAAAAAAAAATACACTAAAAATTTATAAATAACTTTAATTTCGGAAGTCGGTGTTTGTATTTTTACTTCTTCGTTATTTGACACCGACTTTCGAAATTAAAGTTATTTATAAATTTTCAGTGTATTTTTTTTTTGGAAGTCGGTTGTTTTTTTTGTAAAAAAAATTTTTATTTTTCACTTTTTAGTTGTTATACCCCAGAACTAAAAAACCCCAATATAATGGAATGTGGAATTTAAACATTTGGAGAACACCAAAACGTCATCGAGGTACACGTATTTTCCGTTTTTGTTCAGTTTCTCAAAAAGCGCTGAAGCAATTTCGATAAAATTTATATGGGACCACCTCGGGAGTATATTCTTTCAGATGAAAAAAGAATTTTGAAAATTGGTTCAAAACTGACGGAGAAATCGGGTAACATACACACAAAAAAAAAATAAAAAAAAAAAACATACAGACGAATTGAGAACCTCCTCTTTTTGGAAGTCGGTTAAAAACTAAAATTAAAGTTATCATCAGCAGATCAAAATTAGTATGGGAGGTATAATTTTTTTATCCGTAGGTATATTACTATGACTTTCTTGATGAACGTTGTTCATTTCTATGGGCAGAAACAGTATTTAAAATATGACCACCCATTTCCGTGACACCCTGTATACACTTAGGGTAAGTGGGTCTCTGATATTTTCGTTTCACCCTGTATACACTTATGGTAGGTAGGTCTCTAATATTTCTGTGATACCCTGTATACACAGGGTAGGTAGGTCTCTGATATTTCCGTGACACTCTGTATACGCATAGGGTAGGTAGGTCTCTGATATTTTCGTTTCAGCCTGTATACACTTAAGGTAAGTAGGTCTCTGATATTTTCGTTACAGCCTGTGTACACATATGGTAGGTAGGGTAGGTAGGTCTCTGATATTTACTTTATGAAAGCAAGGTTAATCACAATATCAATGGCAAGGGGAATTGGTTTCATTCGCTATGTCTGTCTTATTACTCGTACTCTCAATGAAATCGATTCCTTTGAGCACGAGATTAGACTTCAGATTCAAAGATGAAAGCATTGGGGGTTCAATTACATGGATGACCTTTTTAGATTTCCCCTTATTTATAAAAGAGGTACCTACTCATCATATGGGTATAAATGTACTTACCTATAGTAGGTAGATAGACTATTTACGATGAGTATTTTTAGTTAGATACCCATCGCGCGTCCATTCAGCAGAGATAATACATTTTAAGAGGGAACAGGGGCTGCGATTCTCCATACAAATGTATTCCCCTTTTTTCTTCCTGAATCATGCCTCTAGAGCAATATTTTTTTTTTCATAAAGTCAAGGTCTGCTGTTGACACGTCCCTGTAATTTCCATTTTTTTTTAGCAACTAATAAGTAAAGAAAATTTATGACCCTCCAAAAATGATAAAGAATGGCCCTATTTTTACCGCTGTTTTTAGAGGACTACCAGACAAATTCGAAAAGTTTTAACATAAAACATTTAATAGGGACCTAGACATATTCTTTCTTCAAAAATTTAGTGCCTAAAATAATTGAATCGGCTCAGTTTTCGAGGAGATAAAAGGGGAATACGAAACGTAAATCTCGTCAAAAATTTTGTGATAAAATCGGTCTGAGTTACAGCTGTCTCTATCGCACTCTACGGGGGCAGGCTTAGGGGAGTACGATGGCAATAGTTTCTTCAAATACCTATTTTGTAAATTCCTCGCAGGCTCTGTTCCCTCTTAATTGTGTCTCGCCCACCATGTGTCCGCTAGACGCGCAAAGAGTTAATCAATAAGGCCCATATTTGGAACGTATCTGAAACTTACCACGAGGGTAGAGCGTACCGGAATACGCAGCGTTGGAAGGCCTCCCACAACCCGGTTGACCGATGACCTGGTGAGGGTCGCGGGTAGCCGATGGATGCGAGACGCACAGGACCTGTCATTGTGGCAACACTTGGGAGAGGCCTATGTAAAGCAGTGGACGTCTTTCGGCTAAAATGATGATGAATATTGACGAGGGTAGAGCGTGACCTGCATCAATGAGGGCTCAGAACGCGTCAAGGCTTTTCTCCATTGCCACAACGCGTTATGGCCGTTTCGTGCCACGACGCGAAATTTCGCGTTGTTTGAAAGTATCCACAAAGCGTTGTGAGCATTTTTTTTTCGCTCATTGACCGATTTCGGTCTTTGTGCGTAACAGATACAAAGATTTTTTTACTGTAACTAATTAAAATTTATTTATTTTTGTTTCAGGTAATTACCGCATTTTCATCTAATACCGACACCTTGTGTATGTAAGTATTTCATTTAAACTAACAATGTTTCGTTCAAGTTGGTATTTAGTATGCTAAAAATCAATCTGCCTAGCCTTTTCCCAACTATCTTGGGGTCGACTTCCAGTCTAACCGGATGCAGCTGTGTACCAGTATTTTACATGGAGCGACTGTCTATCTGACCTCCACAACCCAGTTACTGGGTAATACGATACCCCTTGGTAAGACTAGTTGTCAGACTTTCGGGCTTCTGACGACCCGTAATGACTGTCAAAGATCCACGATTGATAACCGGGACCAATGGCTTAACGTGCTTTCCGAGGCACGGAGGGGTCTCGGTATGTAAAGATTGTCACCCATCCATGGACCAACCACGGCAAGCGTAGCTTAACCTGATGGATCGACCCGTGCGGCTGTTATTACTTTAGCCACGAGCTCCTCTATTTAATAAGCTACACCAATGTTTTAATATGACCGCACAATATTTTAATTACACAAGCTATTAAAATTCTTCGGAAACCGATCAACCGAACTCGGGTCTTGATTTACAAAATATGCAACCAATCGGCTATTTTATTACAGACTTATTGAATTCATGACCAATATTTTAGAATATTAAAGTTTTACAATAAGCTCACTCAGAAACCATTGTTAGAAATAATAGCTTTTCCTCACGGCTTTGTTCCATGGCTTATCCCACAGGAACTGTGCATGTTCCAGCCCCCTAGCCATATTACTTATCTATTATTGTTTACGCTAACGCTTAGTACAAAATGTATGGCAATGACATTACCTGCGATATGTCACGTGACACTTCTCTACGCCGGTAAGGTCATCGCCATACATTTTGTACTAAGCGTTAGTTAGTTCCATAAATAACACAAAAAAATTCAAAATAACTTTAATTTCGGAAGTCGGGTTTGTATGTGTATTTTTTTTCTTCGTTATTTGACACCGACTTCCGAAATTAAAGTTATTTTGGAATTTTTAGAAGTCTGTAGAATTTTTTGTAAAAAAAAGTTTTTTTTTTTTTCACTTTTAGTTGTTGTACCCCAGAAGTAAAACTAAATATTGAAGTTATGTCCGAATGGAAAACCCCAATAACATGGAATTTGAACATTTGGAGACAACCAAAACGTCATCTGTGTGTTTGAATTTTTTGTAAAAAAGTTTTTTTTGTATTTTTTTTTTATTTTTCACTGTTTAGTTGTTGTTGTTGTACCCTATAACTAAAACTTAAATAATAGTGAAGTTATGTCCGCAAAATATGGAATTAGAACATAATTCGGGAAATTACTGTGTATCAGGATGAACTGTACAAATCTGTGTACCCCTTCATAGCGTATCAGCGTGATGGTATGTTATGTGAAGGTGTAAACAATAAACAGACATGCGATTGCAATAATTCTGGAAGGTTTGTTATCGTTTAATGAAGAGTTCCATTGTGTATCTCCGAAGTTTTTCAACAGATCTTCATCAAATTGAAATGGGACCACATCGTCACCCCCGCTAACTGTCGTATCTCACAAACTGACGTTGCCTACGTGTTCATTACTTTGTTTCGAATAAGTTCTCTCTAATCGTCGTTTCTGTATCGTTTACCATTTATAAGATAATCACGTATTTTGTTTTGCGTAAGTGCAAAAGGAGGGACAAAATATTCTCAGTAAGTACCTGTCGTATATGAACATACTACAGTTAGTAAGACTTTATTTTTTAACCGACTTCAAAAAAAGGAGGAGGTTCTCAATTCGACTGTATTTTTTTTTATGTTTGACCTCATAACTTTTTACTACGTGAACCGATTTTGAGGATTTTTTTTATTTGAAAGCTGTTGCTTCACATCTGGTCCCATTTTAATTTCGTGAAGATCTGATGAAGAACTTCGGAGATACACAATGGAACTCTTCAATAAATGATAGCAAACCTTCCAGAATTGCTGCAATCGCATGTCTGTATATTGTTTTCACCACTTCACAACATTAAATCACGCTGATGCGCTCTGAAGGGGTATACAGATTTGAACAGTTCACCCTGATACACCCTAATTTCACCAACTATGTTCAAATTCGCTATTTTTGGGGCTATCAATTCGGGCATAACTTTACTATTAATTTAGTTTTAGAATGGGGTACACAACTAAAAAGTGAAAAATAAAAAAAACTTTTTACAAAAAAAATACAACCGACTTCCATAAATAATACTAAAAAATGCAAAATAACTCATCAATTTCGGAAGTCGGTGTGAAATAACGAAGAAACCAAACTAGAAACACCGACTTCCGAAATTGATGAGTTATTTTGCATTTTTTAGTATTATTTATGGAAGTCGGTTGTATTTTTTTTTTGTAAAAAGTTTTTTCGTCACGATTCAAAATGACTGAAAAAACACACACACGCACACACACTTAGTTAGATTTTTTTTCTACGATGTTTACACATTTTTATTCATTTACGTCGTCTAGATCAAAGCAATTTTTTACGAATATGAAGCTTATTGTCATAGCATTAAGGTGGAAGCTCTAGAGTAACCCGCGAAATTCAAATTTTCTTACGTTTTTTGCAATTTGCAGGTCAGTATCAGGTTGTATGTTGGTCAAAATATGATTCGCGGCCGTAGCAAGTACGTATTTACAAAACTGTAATCATTAAAATCATCAATAGAACTCTCTCAGTTAGAATTGATGCCAAATGTCATGATTTCATGAAATACTTGTATTTGACATCAATGGTCGACAAATTCTTCGTGTAGTCCAGGTCGCGTCTCTTAGGCGGCGAGCACGAAGTCAGCGGCGAGCACGAAGTCAGCGGCCCGCGGGGCGTGTTCGTGCTAGACATGACATGAAGGAGCAAGCAAAAAAATGTTAAAATAATATTTTTTGTAACTTCTTAAACGTAACTTGTAACTTTTTAAGCTTAGTAATGAAATTTTTTATTACTTTTAATAAAATTATATGATATTTTTGATTTTTTTATGAATTAGGAATGAGTATATAAGAGGAAGTCTGAAAGTGGCACCGCTGACTGAAAAATTGTGTAGAAATCGGTTGTCGTGGTTTGGGCATGTGATGCGGAGGAATGAAGAAAATGTCGTGAGGAAAGTCTTGTGTATGGATGTGGATGGCTATAAGAGTAGGGAAAGGCCAAAGAAACGATGGTTGGACTGTGTGAAAGAGGATATGGGTAAAAAGGGGGTGACTACAGAGATGACGACTAATAGAGGAGTATGGAAGAAAAAGACATGTTGCGCCGACCCCAAATAAATTGGGATAAGGGCAGGAGAATGATGATGATGAAATTTATATGATATTAATACACTTTTATTTATATTTTATACCAAATAATCACGTCGTAACAGACACAAGTTGTAAAACGAAGTTCTCACAGATTGACGTATAGCTGCTTCAAATTAATTGAAATAAATAAATAGATATCTTAGGGCTTTAGGGCAACTACTAACTTAAAGAGTAAGCCAAGAGCAATATAAAAAACTTATTAATTAATTAATAAAGCCACAGCTACCGCAACTACAGTAACATGATTGTAACGCCGGACCGAAAAACTGATGCCCTGGAAAACTATCAATTGCTAGTTAGGACAGTTAGCAGGGAGGGTGACGACATGAGAAGCAATAGCTTTCAAATAAAAAAATAATCATCAAAATCGTTTCACCAGTTCAAAAGTTCTGAGGTAACACACATAAAAAAAAATACAGACGAATTGAGAACCTCCTCCTTTTTTTGAAGTCGGTTAAAAAAATTGATGCTGATATTATTATTTTTTCCGCTATTTCAGGGATGGTCCCACAGGTACTAAAAGCCGCTAATTTTCATGAGTTGGTAGGTTCAGCCCTGAATTATTTATTACCAACTTTTAATATAGTACCAACCAACGTGCAAAATAAATAGTGAAAAATGTCACCTTAGAGAAAACTGAAAATTCAGTTTAATTAACTAAAACGTGTTAGAAAATAATAATGGCTGTCTTTAAATGATATTACAATATTAAGTATATTTGAGTTATGTGAACTCATTGATCAAATTTGTTATATTATATAGTATGACTAGTTTTGTTATTAAAAATCAACGAATCTCTGTACAAGCACGAGAATATCAGTATCACAATAAATTGACAATACAGAATACAGTCGTACAAGAGCTAATCAACCCCTCGCTGCGCGCTGGAGCTACTTTTATTCTTGTCTCGTGCCACATTTCTCGAAGCACGTTTTCTGTAATCTTGTGTCACTACATTTCGCTACACTTCAGACGAGTGTAGCGAAATGTAGTGAACACAGAGCAAATGTGCTTGTGCACAGCGAATTGCGAGGCCACAAATCTAATCGACAGTTATCAGTTTTAAAGGCATTCTCAATACTTTCCGTACAAACCAAAAGTCAATAAATTTGCAGTCACGCGGTCTGTCGACAGAACAGACTTGATACTTTGGTATATCAGCTGTTTTTTTTTTGAAATTTTCAATTTAATTTATGGTAAGTAAGTATCAATACTTCAAATTTCATTATTTGTAAATTCAAATTATTTATTAACATTTTTTAAGCTGCATAGCTTCTATCGCGGGCCTTGAGCGTGGAGACCGAATCCAGAAATTCCGTAACGAAAATAACCTAACACCCCCCACTCCGACCGGCACAGCGGTAATACTTTTTAGTTTTGCCATCTATCGATGAATAGCAGAACTTTTGACTTTTGATGATATTGTGTTGTTGATATTGATGATGATGATATTTATCTTGTTACGCCAAAGAAGTGTAACTTCTTACGAGCGTACATAACTACACACACACATAAATAAAATAAATAATTATAATTGCATAAGTTGATAAAAAATGCTATGCAATAGCATTTTTTAAAATATTATTAATTTTAAATAAATTATTATTAATTATTTTATTTTTTTAAATTATATTTTCATATGGTTACACAGGCCGCTGCGCGTCGCCTGTCTGGCACAACATGTCATTACTATATCAGTGACGTGAACTCATAAGAACAAACCTCAAACTTCCAACCAACCAACCTCCTACAAAAATGACTTCAAAAACCAAAGTGACATGTAGTGGACGTATGTAGTAGAGCACCATGGGGCTGAGGCGGCCATTGCTAGAGACGCTATTGACAAAGCTCCTCATTACGTAAACCATGCGTGTCATTGAGTGTTACTGTTTACTCCTAGATGTTAACGGCCCGTGACGATTCAGACTACCAAATATTTTGCTCAATGCAGATTGTAGGGACGAATATTATTAAATACTAGCTGACCCGACATACGTTGTCCTGTTTTAGCTATGAACTGTCAAACGCGCAAAGTTTTCTGAAATTTTCTAATTTTCCGCGCAACTTTCTTAATTATTCATTTTTATATATAGACTAGCTGACCCGACAGACGTTGTCCTGACGCGCAAACTGTCACACTTGCGAAGATAGTTAAGTTTTCTGAAATTTTCCGATTTTCTGCGCAACTTTCCTAATTTTTGAAGTTATACTTCTTTTGGCGCGTTAGGGAAAAATGATGAGAGTAAATTTTTACGATGTGCGCGCACGCCGTCATAAAAAACCGACACCCTGAAGTTAGCTAGAATCTACACCCTGAAGTTAGATATAGTCTGTGGTTCATGAAGAATGATCGTTTTCCTTTTGTAAACTTTGTGACAGTTTGGTTTTTTATCTTGTTACGCCAAAGAAGTATAACTTCTTACGTGTGTACATAAGTACACACACACTTTTTTATTTTATAAGAACCTTCTCCTGACAATAACAAACACAAAAAAAAATTGCGGAATCGGTACAGCCGTTCACGCGTGATGCCGTGACCAAGGAAATAGGGATTCATTTTTGTATACATATATAAATTATTAGGCCATTTCTCAACTACATAAATGTTAGACTAGGTAATCTTCAAGTCTAGCCAGATGGAGCTGGGGTCCAGTGTTTTATATGGAACGACTGCCTATTCGATATCTTCAATCGAGAGAACTGGGTAGCATCCTTATCAGATATCCTGGGTAGATTTATCTTGCTTCTAATCCTGTACCGATATTCAAAGATCGGGACCAACTTCTTCTTCTTTCGAATCTTTGGTTTCCTAATTTTTAAATATGTTGAGCCCAGAAGCTGGCCACATTAATTGCAGCGTCCATTAGGTCCTCCATAGTCCAGGAGTATGGGGACTTGGGGCATTCCAGTATATTAGTCATATTTTGGACAGGGACACCGCACTCACATTGGGTATCGAACGGGTCTAATTTTGCCAAGTTGCATGGACCAACTGCTCAACGCGCATTCTGAGGTACGGAAAAGTCTCGATTTCGGAGACCTTGACAACTGCTTTAGCTTGCAGATCGACTCGTGCGCCTGTTATTATTCTGCCACGAATCCTTTTTTTTGAGTGTGAGTAACGTCCATTGACTTCTCCCGCTCTGGGCTCACCGCTCTCTCAGCGTGTCAGACTTTTACTGACTAAAACCCACCCCTGTTCCTTCAGTTGCCTTTTTTTTTGCCAAGGGCTGCGGTAATTGTCTTTCAAATTTATCCGCGACCCCAGGCAGCCACGAGCCTCTGCGGGTGCGGCGAGTCCGTACTCTGTAGTAGACGTAGTGCTGCAGTCGACGCCTTATTAGCTCTCAACTGAGATTGAGTGAGAAAGTTTATCGAAGCCACGCTTCTGTGGAGAAATATTTCTGAGAGAAAAGAAAGTAAAAAGTACGTGACGTGTACGTGAGTAGTAAGTGAGGTAGTTATTATTTTAAATATTTAAGTATGTTTATTATTAGTATACAGGTTGTAACGGAAAGGTGTGGTCATATTTTGAGAACTGCATTTGCCAATCGATATAAACAACTTTATTCAAGAACATCTGAGGAAATTCTAAAAAAAATTGTACCTTCCATACATCTATTGACCAGCTGATGATAACTTTGCATGGAAAGTCCAATTTTTTTTTTGGGAATTTTCTGTTTTTCTTAGAGAAAGTTGTTCAATCCGTGGGCAGAACCGGTACTTAAAATATGAACACACCTTTCCGTTACGCCCTGTATACAGCGTGGAGAAGACAATACGACAATAAATGAAAACACGGACAATACTAGTTTATAAGAATAAGTTTAAGCTATCAAAAATATCCTAACATCGAAAATAAAAAAATAAAAATTTCAAGCAAACTAAATGGCATAAAACTAGAAACGAAATAGAACACCATTTATAAATATGAGTTCACTAACCTGTCGTAAGAGCGGCAACAACGCGCGGTCCTGTAGCGACTTGATTTTTTGGCTTTTAATTATGGATTAATGCTCAGTAAAATTACACTAAATCACAGATTACTTAGCACAGAATCACAGCTATGAATGCCCGCCCAAACATTGGCAGCAAATCTGTACTGGTGCGAAGTCTCCCGTCCTAGACGCGGATTCACGCGGCTCCAGTAACGAAGATTCCGTCTGTTCCATAAACCGTTCCTTGTAAATGTACTTTCATCAGTCCACATCACATTGTACAAGAAATCCGGATTCTCGAAATGTTTATTTTCAATCCAGCGACAGAAGTTTTCCCTAACTGGTTTGTCTCTAGGTAACAATGCATGCAATTTCTTGTATTTACACGGCTTCCGTTTGTCGCGTTTTAAAATTTAAGAATAGTTGTATGGTCCTGCCCTTCGCGAACTACACGTTGGGTTGCGTTAAAAAAAAACACGAAAACAATAAAAACTAAGCGTCTAATTTCGCAGAATTCACTCACTGTTTAACTAAATACCTATTAAAACGTTACGTGTCCTGTCACCAAAATAAAGCGTCCAATTTCGCACTAATACCGTCGTAAATGAATTTACAAAAAACACGAACGGCGGGGAAGTACCTAGACACCAAAGGCGAGCGACGCGGTGCGAACGAAAGTTAGCGGCACCTGCGCCACTGTACCTGAGGACGCGTGACTCGTCACAGGACCGCGGCGACACACTAACATAAATTTGTTGTAGCAAATTTCTTCATGAAAGCGAACTAACAAACGAAACTAGATTTATCTCTTTCGCACACACTAAATTTTCTATTAATATTATGAGTGCATTGCAATTTCCGCATTCGTTACTTTCTTATCCAACTCTGATGACACGCTTTATGACTCTTATTACTCAGAGTTAAGGTATAATTTTCACTAAATCAGATGAAAATACTAATTTGGCGAAAGTGTTTAAGTAGCGAGTTGGCAACGTGACTTTAATGTTTTGATGTTTATACCGATGTGGGTCGTTAACCTGACAGTGTTTCCCTATTATCAGATACATCATGTAGCAAATGTTAAAAATGAAAAATAATTTCCTGTGACTAAACTACTTATATATTACTACGGATATATTCAAATGATTTTTTGTATGTAGACTGAGAACGTCTTGAGGTATGCGAGGTTTAATTTAATGTCGTATTGTCATCACCACTCTGTATATGTTTTCGTTTCCGTTTTTTATTATTTTTAATTTTTTTATTTTTATGCACCTGCCATATTATCTCTCCACCACCCTTGGTTGACTGGTAGAGAATGCCTAAGGCATTAAGTTCGCCTTTGTACATTTGTTGCATGAAGTGTAAATAAATAAATATTAATTCTTTATTCTACAGTCTACACAGACAAAAGGCACATTACCGAAATATAAAATACCAAAAATCACACTAATAGTATAAAGGCGAAAGTTTGTGAGTGTGTATGTTTGTTCTTTCTTCACGCTCAAATGGCTGGACTGATTTGGATGAATTTTGGTATGTAGATAGCTTATACCCTGTATTAACACATAGGCTACTTTTTATCCTGGTCCACGCGGGTGCAACCGCGGGGCGCAGCTAGTATTACAATAATTCTGCCGCTTGTACTAAGGAAATAAAAACGAAGGGATTTTAACATTTTGTCGGTGAATAAGGTAACGTATTGAATTCTCTTCTAATGATAATTGAAGAAGGATGACAGTTTGATGATAGGAATATGGAGGACATTTGACGTACTGTGATATGAAATCCTTGTCGAAGTACCTAATGTCGAAGTGCCGAAAATAAAACAGACTTTATTGAATCAAATGTATTGGAAACAATCTCCAATCCACTATCCGTAACTCGTTGATGCTTGACGCTTGTCGCTTGTTTTTTATTCGAAATTTGGCTTTTTTTTTGTGGGCTGGGAAATCATCCAATGACTTCTCTCGCCCTGGGTGGAGCGGGAGGGCGTGTCAGACTCTTACTGACTAAAACCCAGCCCTGTTCCTTCCGTGCCCTGAGTGCCCAGGGGCGAGGTAACTCTGTTTCGAATTTATCCTCAACCCCTGGGCAGGCATCGGCCATGACGGGCCCCGTCATGATTGCTGACAACTCTTGTTCGGCGCGCGTGGAACACTACGCGCCGTCGACTCTCGGGCCTGGTGCTGATCGGACACAGACGTTGTATCGTCCAGACTTCAATCTTCCATATAAATAAAAACCGGCCAAGTGCGATTCGGACTTGCACACGAAGGGTTCCGTACCGTAAACTGAAAAAAAAACTTTGGGTTTTCTTTTGGGCTGTATCTCATGATCCGTAATAGGTAGACAGTTGAAATTATCACACAGCGTGTATTCTATAGCCGCTATAACAACAAATTTAAAAATGAAAGGGGGCTAGTAGGTACTAGAAACGTGTTTTTTTTTTGCTTTTGTTGCTCGATTTTAATAATAGCAACAAGTAGACGCGTATAATCTTGTACGATGGTACGGAATCCTTCATACTAGAGTGCGAATCGCACTTGGCTGGGTTTTAAACAATTCGTTGAAGTCTCAGGAAGGTTCTTATGATGAGAAAAATTTGAAAAATTTCACGGAAAACCGTAAAAAACACATATTTCTTTATTATAATCAGACTGTTCCTAGCTGTCAATATTAGGGTTAGCTGTCAACATTTAGATAGATAGAACGACGTACTATGTCGGGTCATATAAAAATCTCTTACTCCACTTTTTCGAGAATCTCTTCGAATTTTTTCGTTCCATGATTTATTTGTATAATTACGAACATTTTCATAAAAAAAACATCCAAATCCGTCCAGTCGTTCTCAAGTGTTTTTAGGGTTCCGTACCCGAAGGGCCCAAACGGACCTCTATTGCTGTCACTCAGGTGTCTGTCGTCTGTCACAGAGGTGTTACAGCCAAACGGTTGGAGCTAGTCTTCATATCACAGCATAAGGATCTTGTTGACCCCAAGCCATATAAATTGTCAAAATTTGGTTCTGAACCCTTATCTAACGTGCAAAGTCCGACACGAATGGTCGGTTTTTATTTAATCCTCCAGACCGAATTTCGATCATGGTGGCTTCTCAACGGAGATAATTATTATAGTGCACAATTAGTGTGTGCGCAAACACAGGCGCAGTCTCTTTTCCTTTACTCTCATAGTCCAAATAATAATAATAATACAAAAGCTCTAGAGTGACAGCTATTTCTCGGTAAACTTGAAGGTGAAAATATATCTCCGTCTCGCTAATCTGACCCTCACCACACTCGCTGCAAATCTCAGTCCATACAGTTCACAGATTTCAAAAATAGAAATTCTTTTCTCACGTATTGCACATAAAATACATATTCTGTGTTGCATTGAGGTTTCTTCAAATAAAATGGCTAGTCTCTGCTGAACGGAGAAATAAGCACGTTCGCGTTTGAGGGTTACTTCTGTAGCGTTGTTTTACATACACAAATAAATAATAATTTTCATCTGGCGTGGTAAAGAAAGGAATAGAATTGTTTAGAATCCTTAATTTATTATTGCGCTTATTTTCTGCAATGCTCTACTTTTTTATTTATTTATTTATGCACACACAAAAACACTTAAAAGAGAAAAACAAACAAATACAGATATATGAGCACAAAGGTGCTGCTTATTTCAAAAGAAATTTCTTCCAGCTGTCGGCACTGACTGCTCCAAAAAAAAAAAAAAACTGTCCGTCTATGGCGGCACTAATACGTACGAAAAATATGATAATGCATGCACTCGTTGTCTATGCCACTTACTTTTTCCTTGTCTTATTTGCATGCTAATTCGCGAATAATGGCAACACTGCACTGTGACAGCTGCTAATGAATGAGCCTTGATTGTCAATAGGTTACATAATTATAATTCATAGAATTAGTATGTAGGTACTCTTTGTTATAATGTGACATCATGCAGATATAACACATTGGTGCCGATTCTGTGGTGCACAAACTATACTTAATTTAGACTATTGCTATCTTTTTCTCACTAATAAAACAAGAAAGAGATGGACGTAAATTAGAGCTGTCTTTAGTTAAACTAATATTTCCATACGAATTAAGGGTACACGTAAAAACATGTCGATTAAAAACACGGTAAATCGCAAGGTGTAAACTAGTTTGACATCTCTAACTTAGTTCATAGCTAAAGCTGTCCTTTTCTCGCACTGCCTTTTGTAAAAGATAGCGATTCTCTAATTTTAGCTTAGTTATTGAACAAGAGATTTGGCACCATTATCTGGGTAATTAAGAGGGAACAGGGGCTGCGATTCTCCATACAAATTTATTCCTCTTTTTTCTTCCTGAATAATCTAGAGCAATCATTTTTTTTTCTTCATAAAGTCAAGGTCTGCTGTAGACACGTTCCTGTCATTTCCTTTTTTTTCAGCAACTAATAAGTAAAGAAAATATGACCCTCCAGAAATGACAAAAAAAGGCCCAATTTTTACCGCCACTTTACAAATATAAAACATTTAATAGGGACCTAGACATACTCTTTCTTAAAAATTTGATGCCAAAAATAATTGGATCAGCTCAGTTTTCGAGGAGAACAAAGCGGAATACGAAACGTCGATCTCGTTAAAAATTTTGTGATAAAATCGGTCTGAGCTGCAGCTGTCCCTATCGCACTACGGGTGCAGGCTTGAGGCAGCACGACGGTAATAGTTTCTTCAAATACCTATTTTGTTAATTCCGCGCAGACCCTGTTCCCTCTTCAGTCGGTAATAGGTACTACTTTGAACAAATATATAACCTGTAGGTATTGCCCCGAACGCATAGGCAAAGCTTCCTTAAAACCAACTTTCGACGTTTTTATTAGGTACTATTTAAATCTACCTATGTAGTTGCAGGAAAGTTTCACGGTTATATCTCATAAAATTGAAAGAAAAATCACTGTTTTTCATACCATGCTTTTCTACTTTTCTTCCACCCCAAATAACTTAAAAAATCTGTTCAATCCTTCATTAAGTAACAACTATTAAACCCACCATTTCAACTGAACAATTCCCCTCCGATTCACATTTACCGTAAACATAATACAAATCTGTCCTTTTGAAATCCTTGTATGAATTTTAAAGTCTGCTAAGCTGGCAGAGTGCATACACAGCGGGTTGGCGGACTGCGGCAGGGGCGTAGCTGCTGCCGTACCAGCCGTACCAATGATACGGGGCCCCCGAGCTACCAGGGCCCCACTATCTCAAATTTACTAGTGATAATCGGCCTCTGAGAAATTATTTGTTTATTAAATACACTTCATTTGTTATGATGGCAGCTTAACCTTATGCGATTTAGGATGCTGCAATTTTCTAATTCCCTAAGGTTGCCTTAGGTAAGTTAAACCACAATAAGAACTTGATCTATCCAAGTCAGGATACTCTAATTTCATGCTCGTTTCGCTCGTTCTTCATCCTTGTTACTTTTCTTCTTTCTATGGTATTAATTTTGTAAGTCAGGTAGATAGAATACCTACACTTTATTGTACACCAAAACAGTTACACAACTCTTATATTAACTTAAATCCATGTGTGCAATGGCGGTTTTATCGTTGGCAGCGATATCTTCCAGACAACCTTTGGGTGGGCTGAAAGAACTTAAAATAAAGAAGGGAGTGTTCTGTGGTGTACTGACATAGATATAAAATTATACGGCTATATAAAATTCACTACATAAAGAAACATTTGTGCTTCGACACAACCGGATAAAAAGGGCCCCCAATAAATATTTAAACAGGGTCCTGTAGGACTAGCTACGCCACTGGCCTCCAGCCCAGTACTACTTAGTTCTTCGTGAACAATAGATAAGAGGAGCCTGGAGTGCCCGGGGGTACTGAGGAGGGAAGTGGGGGAAAGAGGATGGTTCATTCATCAGAATTCTACCCTGGGACATATGGCATGATATTACAGAAGTCCCGGTAGGATGTAGGATGCACGGTCACAGATTAATAATAATAATAATAATAATAATAATTCTTTATTTTCAGGCATCTAAGGCCCATAGATAAAATACACAACATTAGTAACCTTAAAAAATAATAAACTAATACATAATATTAATAAAAACATAAAATCTAAACTACGTTAGGTCGGCGACGTATTGCGCTGAGTCGTGGTGTCATGTAGCCGTCCGCGAAAACGCCGAAACACGACACCCGTCGGCCAAAATTCTTCCTTCAAGAAAGTCTCTAGATGGTGAGTCGGTACCCGCACCACAAAAGATTTGAAGTTAATCTTGTGGCGCGACTCCAACCTTTCGACTCTCAGGGTGAACTTGGTCTTCATCTTGATATACTCCACGACCTCCTCTACCTTCGTGGAGTGATGCAGACGTGACACGTACAGCTGCGTCGACGGAATAGCAGGACGCAGCATAAAGTTCGGGCCTGTCAATGCGGTACCGCACTGATTGCGAGAAGCAGGCTTCTTCTTCTTCTTCACCACTCGAATGAAGCCTTCTTCATCGGCCTGTCCTTGACTTGATACCACAGGTAACGAGCTTCGAACGTGATCGGAGGGCCCCTGAGCACCTCTCGCTTGCTTTGGTTGCCGCTGTTTTTTTGCAGGAGTAGCAATAACGGCAGCCGAGTAGGCACGTGACGTGCTAACATTCGTCGGCGCCCTAATAATGGGGGACGCGGGGAGGGCGGGGAGCGCTTGTGCACCGCTTGCAGTTGCAGTGACGGCGGCCGGCGACGAGTCAAGTTTTGCTGACTCGAAACTCAGCTGCGATGCATTGAGCGCGCCGTGACTTGAGTTGACGTTGGTACTTGGCTCGTGTGACCTACATACCGTATTGCGTAAATCTGCTACCTCGGTACGTAGATCACTGATGGTGGATTGCGATGCTTCGAACCTAAACTGCATCTCGGCAAGACTTGATCTGAGGGTTGTGATGTCCCGCAGCAGTCTGGTGACGTCGACGTGGTCGAATGTGACGGGGGGCAGCTTGCGCAAATCCTTCGCCACAAAAGAATAAATTAATAAATGATAGTTATTTTGTAAATTGGTTAAAAATAATATTTCAATCTTTTTCGTCAATTTTAATTACCTACATGAGGCCAGTGTTTCCTAGCTGACTTTAGGGTTCCGTAATAGAAGGGTCCAAACGGAGCCCTATTGTTGTCACTCACGTGTCCATCTCTCTATCCGTCAATCTGTCAGCCGATGTATCTCATGAATTTTGTTTTTTAGGATTCCGTACCCGATGAATCCAAACGGAGCCCTATTGCTATTCCCTTACGTGTCCATCTGTCACAAAATTTTGTTCCAAAGAATTTTTAACTTCCCATTGACCTATGAACTTGGGTGATTATAATGTTTATTATTTCTTATATTTTAATAACAAATACCAATACTTACCTATATTTTTTTTTCTTTTTTTTCTTAGTTAGTACGGAACCTTAAATATGCAAAGACCGACACGCACTGGGCCGGTTTTTTTTTACTAATTCCTTTTTTTGTGAAGTTGGTCTTCTGTTTCTCCAACCCCCAAGCTCTGACAGCGCTACAGAAACCCCAGGCCGAAATCCTTATTCAGTTAACGGTGCGGTTATACGACTTCTAATGATTTTAAAATGAACATCACGTCTAAAGGACTAGTCTTATTTCTTTGAAAAAAATATATGTTACTCTAGAAAATTTTCTTCGTGATTTGATATGTGAATACTTGAAATTATATTTTTGTAACATAGTGTAATTAATTTGTTAAGTTATACTAAACGCGGATTAAAAATTGAGAATCACGCAAAATCTATTAAGCGTATTTTTATGAAATCTTTACCATTTTAAGGTTATTTAATTATTTATTTTGTAGTATAATTATGTGTTTTGGTGTAATACCTGTTGTTTTATGAATAATAATAGAATAATGCGTCTAATTTGGGACAGCGCTACTTGATTCGCGAGCGCGGGTGAGTCCTATTACTGGGTGGACGCACGACGCGTTGCGTGAGCTCAGCACAGAACACGCAAGCTAATCACTCAAGGCCGTTGGCATATAACTACGCCTTAAGGGCCTTCTCGCGGTCCAGTGGCGCCCTCATTGAATAAAAAATCGTAGCATAGCACAGAAAATAAATATTAAAAAATCCAACTTCACGTTTGTTACAAAGAGGATAAAGAATTTTTACGTTGTTAAAACAGGTCTCAAAATGTTTCGTATCCAAAGTAGTAGGCAAAAGTGTCTGAAACGGCCGTTTTTGGCACTTTTGCCTACTACTTGTTAAAACAGGTCTCAAAATGTTTCGTATCCAAAGTAAAAAATTCTTTATCCTCTTTGTAACAAACGTGAAGTTGGATTTTTTAATATTTATTTTCTGTGATAAGCTACGATTTTTTATTCATTGAGGGCGCCACTGGACCGCGAGAGGGGCCTTAATGCATAGCGCTCCAGTGTTACTTACACAGAGTTAATTAAAAAATGAATTTCAAAGTTTAGAGTGTAGGGCATGTTGAAAAGCAGTTTGTTTTTAGGGTTACGTAACCAACGGGATCCTATTACTAAGACTCCGCTGTCCGTCTGTCTGTCAGCGGGCTGTATCTCAAGATTTGTAATAGCTACACGTTGTGTGAAAATTTTAACTGACTATCAATAGATAGTCAGTTAAAATTTTCACACAACGTGTAGCTATAATGCGTATGTGTGTGTAATAACGGATCATGAGATACAGCCAAAAAAAAACCCGTTTCTGGACCAGAAACGTGTTTTTTTTTCAGTTTATGGTCGGAACCCTTCGTTTGCGAGTCCGACTCGCACTTGGCCGGTTTTATTATGTAGAGATAAGTTTTTCTTAGATTGATTGCTAGAAAGCAAAGGCTAAAGAGCCAGTTGAAATTAATGAACCAACTAGCAGTGCCCAGCGGTTTCACCCGCCACGCCGTTTAATTTAAAAGAAATCGAATCATGGTAATTCCGTGGTGTTAGATAGCCTGTAAACTTCCTCGAGAATTAGGTTACCAAATGTTTTTTTTTTAATCCGCCTAGCAGTTCCAGAGCTACCCAGTTCAAACAAAAAAAAAATCCGCTTAGCAGTTCCAGAGCTACCCAGTTCAAACAAAAATAAAATAACTCCTTAGCTTTATTACATTACTACCTTTCATTATATTAAAACACTTTATTATATTAACAGACATAACTACACTATCGGAATAGAGTGGATAGATTAATTTTATCAGCCATTTATATCGACTGTCAAGTACCTAGCTTAGGCTGTCAAGATTAGGCAATTCATTCATATATCTACTACTAACACTTCGCCCGCGACTTCGTCCGCGTGGATGCCAAAAATTTATAGCCTATGACACTCACATATAATGTGGCTTTCTATTGGTAAAAGAATTGTCAAAATCGGTTCAGTAGATCCAGAGATTATCCCCTACAACCTCACATAAACTTTACCTCTTTATAATATTAACTAGTGGCCCGCCCCAGCTTCGCACGAGTGTTAATTATACACACCTAAACCTTCCTCATGAATCACTCCGTCTATTGGTGAAAACCGCATGAAAATACGTCCAGTAGTTTTTGTGTTTATCGCGAACAGACGCGGCGGGGAACTTTGTTTTATAATATGTAGTGATATTGACCTCTTTATAATATTAGTATAGATTTATCTACTATAAATAAATATTGGGTCTAGTAACCCTTTGGCAAGGCGCGGTAGGATGGAGGTATGATAGGTGGAGAAGGTCACCGAGTGGCGTCCAAGGACTGGAAGGAGACATGTTGGTCGTCCGGTGGTGACATGGACGGACGATATTGTTGCCAACGCGGGTAGGACATGGATGAGACTGGCACAGGAGTGTGGGTATTGGCACGAGAAAGGAGAGGCCTTTGCTCAGCAGTGGGGCTGTGGATGATGATGATGATGATGAACTCTTTGAAAATTGTTTTTTTTTGTGTCGATGGCACCTACTTTGTACCCGACTCCCCTAGAAGGAGGGCAATGTTTTTCGAGAGTACCTATGTAGTTTATGTTGTATGTAGTTTAGTGATATAACACTGACATTGGTGCCGATTCTGTTATGCACAAGCTAAACTTAATTTATACTATTTCTATATTTTTGTTTCTAACAAAGCAAGAAAAAGACGGACGTAAATTAGAGCTGTCAAATTTAGTTGATCTAATAATTGCATACAAATTAAGGGTACACGTGAAAACATGTCGTCTAGGTAAAAACACGGTGAAGCGCAAGGCGTAAACTAGTTTGACTTCTCTAACTTTGTTCATAGCTATAGCCGTCCTTTTCTCGCACTGCCTTTTAGTAAAAGATACCTATTCTCTAATTTGGTTTAGTTAATCAACAAGAGCATTCGCACCATTGTTTTAGTATTTTGTCATATCACTAAACATTTTTAGTAAGAAGACGTAATAAACAAGAATATTCGACATCTTATACCGTGATTTCGTGGTATCCCTAGAGATTTCGTGAAATCCCTGGTATCCTCATTTCCCTGGGTATGTTTGTATGGCGATTTCTTTGACACGCGCTGTAGCCTAAACGGCTTGATGGATTTTAACAAATTATTAGATTGGTATTGACCGCCGAAGTGACATAGGCTATATATATTAATTAAAAAAAAAAAAACAACAACAAAATGGCGACCGCCATTAGGTAGTAGTCGTATTTTTTGTGACATGGTCATGTGGGATATCAAAATAAAGAGGTTGAGGAGACGATTCCAAAAATATAACTCACTAAAATGTAGGAAATAGAAAATATACTTTTTTTTAAAAAACGACTAAAAAACAACTAAAAAGAAAGAAAAAGAAAAGAAAGAAAGAAAAAAGATTTATTTTGCACAGATTACAAAACGCACATTAATTTTCAAAAGCCTAGTATCCAAGCAAAAATAAAATAAAACTAAACTTTAATTCCTAGTGATATCGTTTATAGTGCGGTGCACCACTACGCGCCATAGACAAAACGTAGGTCTATGACGCCTCGGTCAATGACAATGACATTAGGAAGGAGATCACTACAGCAAACAAAACGGAACGTATATTACATAATACAAACGGAATACAAACAAGGAATATCAAAGGTTCCAAACAAGTCACTTTTCAAGCAGTCTAATGCAGTTGGTGGCATCAAACCTGTGGCTGAACTAAAATTAATTCCACCAACTTCATCAGACTGCCTGAAAAATGACTTGTTATGAACTTTTTAGTTGTTTTTTTACAATCGGGTTTTTAGTATAGTTGGGTTATCGGGTCGCTTCCAAAAAGATTTCCATGCATTCATAGACTGTTCGATTGGTTCTAAAAATATTCTCAGTGTAATCTTAGTTTTTTATTCGCACTATTTTTTTTTTTAAATAAATTTTGCCTCACACTTGGAATTACTCCTGCATCGTGGGTGCTTTCACAAACATGCATATACAAGACACCTGACTGAACAAAAGACTGAAATATTACTACTCATTTCCGTTAAAACCTGTATAACAGATTCGCAATTAATTTCATATTTTAGTTAATTTTATCAACAGTGGAGGCTACCAAAATATCGCCGAGGCAATGAACCTTGACAATGACAAGTCTTCTCTAGATTTTAAGGCGCAGTTAAACGACTTCTAATGGTTTTTAACCGACTTCCAAAAGGAGGAGATTCTCAATTCGTCTGTATGTTTTTTTTTTGTATGTATTTTACGCGATTTCCCTGCCACTTGTGAATAGATTTTGATGATTATTTTTTTGTTTTGTAGGTCATACATCAGAGGTGGTCCCATTTTATCGAAATTGATTAAGCGCTTTTTGAGAAATTGAACGAAAACGAAAAGTACGTATACCTCGATGACGTTTTGGTGTTCTCCAAATGTTCAAATTCCACGTTCCATGTTATTGGGGTTTTTACTTCTGGGGTATAACAACGAAAAAGTGAAAAATAAAAAACTTTTTTACAATCACAACAAGAAAGTCGGTGTTTGTATTTTGCTTCTCCGTTATTTGACACCGACTTCCGAAATTAAAGTTATTTTTTAATTTTAAGTGTTTTTTTTTTGGAAGTTGGTTGTTTTTTTTTGTAAAAAAGTTTTTTTAATTGAACATCACGTCTAACTACGACTAGTCTTATTTTGTTGAAAAATATATGTTACTCTAGACAATTTCCGTCGTAATTTGATATGTGAATTTTTGAAATTATATTTTTATAACATAGTGTAATTAATTTGTAAAGTTATGTCTAACGCGGATAAAAAACTGAGAATCACGCAAAAACTATAAAACGTATTTTAATGAAACCTTCACCATTTTAAAGATAATTTAAGTATTTATATTTTAGTATACGTGTTTTATGTATAATAAATGAATAATGCGTCTTATTTCGGACAGCGCTCCTTGATGGGCGAGTCCTATTACTGGGTGGACTTACGACGCGTGAGCTCAGCAAAGAATACGCAAGCTAACCACTCAAGGTCATTGGCAGATAGTAGCGCCTTAAAGCGAAATCCCTTCGTAAGAAATCTCCATTTTGCCAGATGCTTCAAGTTAAAAGGCCTGTAATTAGTTACATACCACCTGGCCCAATTAACATCGATAATTAGTTCGCCTCTAATTTGCAGCCGCTTGAAAACCTAGACGGGCGGAATGAAAAGCACTTGTAATCAAAATGCGTATGAGCAAATTAGGGAGGGAAAAGGGGAAATGGCGGCCTAAATTTCTTGCTTTAGACGTTATAATTCGGCGAAATTTTACGCTTTACACAGCGTTTTCTGTAGGTAAATGTTTTCTTTTTACTTATTTGTCAGATGTCTGAAAATATTTAGAAAATTCAATACCAAAAATAATGAAAGTTTGTTTCGACAATATTGCCAATGGTACCTACCGGTTCTCTTGTTCAATAACTAAAATTAGAGAATCGCTATCTTTTACTAAAAGGCAGTGCGAGAAAAGGACGGCTAATAGCTATGAACTGAGTTATGGATGTCAAACTAGTTTACGCCTTGCGCTTTACCGAGTTTTTAGTCGACATGTTTTTACGTGTACCCCTAACTTGTATGGCAATATTAATTCAAGTTAATTTGACAGCTCTAATTTACGTCCGTCTCTTTCTTGTTTTCTTAGAGAGAAAGAGATGGCAATAGCCTAAATTAAGTTTAGTTTGTGCACAATAGAATCGGAACCATTGTCCAACAAAAAATAATGATTGGACAACTGCCCCCACCGAAGACCCGTAGTCCAACTGGTTGGGCATTATAGTTGGACCACGACATCGAAACGATTGCGACGCACCCAGCATCCTTTGGTTTAAATTAATTATTTGGTTCGTCGTTCGGTTTCAGTTGATTATTAGGTTCGTCATTCGGTTTCAGTCAATTATTTGGTTGGTCGTCCGGTTTCAGTTGATTATTTGGTTCGTCGTTCGGTTTCAGTCAATTATTTGGTTGGTCGTCCGGTTTCAGTTAATTATTTGGTTCGTCGTTCGGTTTCAGTTAATTATTTTCGTTGTAAACTTACACCGGATGAAAATATGATAAAATCAGAACAATATCCTTTTTCAGTCAGACTGATAAGCAAAGAGACGGAAGATCAGTATTGTTAGCGGAAACCGAATCTTAAAATCTTGCATACCTAAATATTTGCTCTCGTTTTTAGATAAAATTTGTCATGAGTGACCTTCACACTGCTCAGATTCAAATAATGTCAGTCTAATTGTGATTCAAGGTCGTTTCGATAAGAATCTGTGTGTTTTGCATCACAGACTCATTGTAAAACGTTCATGTTTAGTCAAACTGTCACAAGGCCGGGTTTTGGACATAACATTGTGAATATTGTAGAACGGATGCGCTGTTCCGTGCCTGATTCATTTATTATAATTATCTGTGGTGGAATTAGTTAACATTTAGATAATGTTTTTGTTTTGTCATTGCTTTACTTACACGTTAATGAATGAACACAAAAGATCTTTTACACTAGTTTCTGCCCGCGACTTTGTTGACTTTAAAAACGAAACATTCTTTAACACAGGGGATCCTAAACTTTAAAGATAACGAAACACCAGCCAAATACCTTTTATTTTATGGAACCACATATCAAATGATCAACACTGATATTTATCTATGAACAATTTAGACGCAGCGGCGCTCACACGACTCACACGCCTGCCTATCGCGGCCGTGTGAATTATATGTATATGTCGCAGCCATCTGGTTGAATTCGCCATTCAATTGGACGCCTAGGCCGTTCATTAAACGCAGGCATTCAATAAAACGGCTAGGCCGATAGTTAATTCAACTAGAATCAATCAACGTTTAACAACTTGGCGTGTTGAAAGTCAGCCCTTTGAAGATGACTGACCAAGACTCAGCCAAGTGATTCAAAACTTCAAGTTAAAAGAAAAATGATGAAAGATGGGTGTTATTAAGGGAGAGAGAGAGGGGTTATTAAGATATAAAATCATAAATATCTCGAAAACGGTAAGTCCAATCACAAAAATAACCATAATTTGGGCTCCCTTTATAAAACACCGTAGAAAGATCCATAAGATATAAATTCCTAAAAAAAAAACAATCCGCTACAAGTGCTACGACGGTCGGTGACGGTGACGCGCGAGTTCAATAGTTTATTCCCATCTAAAAAATGCCCAACGCGCCTAAAGAAGTTTTCTTTTAAAAAAATATTATTTATTAGTTATAGAAAATTATTTAAAAGGCGTAGTCAATTTAAAAAAAAAATAACCACGAAGGGGATGGACCCCGCCATCCCCTTCGAACCTAACCTATCCGAGTATAATATCGCTTTTGCATCCTAACATTGCCTTTTGTACACACATAATCATGTTCAGTGATATCAAAAACTCATCAATATCCAATTTAACTAAATGACTAGGCGACGTCCAACCATCTGGTTAAACGTTGCGTTCAACGACTTGGCTGGTTGTCCTTCAGTCATTTAATTGAATGGCGAATTCAACCAGATGGCTGCGACATATATATAGTTTTAAGCATTATACAGTGCTTTGTTTTTGTGTTTTGATTTGTTTTAGGCAAAATTTTTGAAGGTTTCACTTCTACCACGTGTGAATTACACACGTTTTTTTTGTTTTTAGATTTTTTTCTTGAGATTGGAAATCATCTGATGACTGCCCCGCTCAGGGCATGTCAGACTATTACTGACTAAAACCCTCCCGTGGTTCTTCAGTTGCCATTAGCGTTTCAGGGCCGAGCTGCGACCCATTCATGGAATACTTACAGACTTGATAGTTTTGTTATTCTACTCAAGTATTAATCTGCCTAGCCTTTTTCCAACTATCTTGGGGTCGGCTTCCAGTCTAACTGCATGCAACTGAATACCAGTATTTTACATGGAGCGACTGCCTATCTGAACTCCACAACCCAGTTACTGGGTAATATGATACCCCTTGGTAAGACTGGGTTGACAGACATTCGGGCTTCTGACAACCCGTAACGACTGTCAAAGATCCACGACAGCCGGGACCAAGGAGTCTCGGTATGTAAAGATGGTCACCTAACCAATCCCAGCAAACGTAGCTTAACCTGATGGATCGACCCGTGCTGCTGTTATTTCTTTAGCCACGAGCCCCTATATATTCTATCCAAGTATAAAGATAATTTAATCAATGGTAACTTTTTGCCAGAGTATCGAATTAAGTACTTACATTTTTTCAACCGTAACGAGTGAGTACTGTTGTGAAATTGTAAAATTTGTAACAGTCATGATTTCACACAAACTTAGGTACACTGGCAAACGCTCATTCATAATTTCGTTTGTGTGTTTTTTTTATGGGTGTGAAAATTGCTTCATCTAGCTAACCTTATCTACATAGATTTATTACCCCTATAAGTTTCGTGCTTTTGTGGGTTAAACTCTTTCATTTAGCAAGTGAAGAGTACCTATTGTTTTAATTTATTTATTTGCAATAGGTAGTTATTGAGGAGCTCGTGGCTAAAGTAATAACAGCCGCACGGGTCGATCCATCAGGTTAAGCTACGCTTGCCGGGGTTGGTCCGTGGATGGGTGGACCATCTTTACATACCGAGACTCCTCCGTGCCTCCGAAAGCACGTTAAGCCGTTGGTCCCGGCTGTCAATCGTGGCTCTTTGACAGTCGTTACGGGTCGTCAGAAGCCCGAAAGTCTGACATCCAGTCTTACCAAGGGGTATCGTATTACCCAGTTACTGGGTTGTGGAGGTCAGATAGGCAGTCGCTCCATGTAAAATACTGGTATTCAACTGCATCCGGTTAGACTGGAAGCCGACCCCAAGATAGTTGGGAAAAGGCTAGGCAGATGATGATGAGGTAGTTACTGTTTGTACCTAGCTAAATCGCGGGTGTGTTTGAAAAAGTTTCCGCGGCCCCTGACAGGCAACTGAAGGAACACGTTTAGTCAGTAAGAGTCTGACACACCCGCCAAAAAAAAAAACAAGGGTGCGATTTACAATCGAGGCAACTATGCCCTTGGGGCAACTATCCTGGTGCGAAGCACACTCATTGCAAGCATAAAAGCGGTAGGAATAGACGCGAGATTTAGAGTGAGTTGAAAATTAAAAAAAAAATACTGCTTCCTTTTTCAAACCCCTATTTTCAAAGTTCTTCCTTCCTCCTTTTGTTTTCAAGTAGGTCCCATATTTTTCACGACCCGCCTTACTGCCCCATAGCGTACATTAGACTAACTAATGAGTTTCCGTACTCCGCATTCGTTGCTAATTACCCCGTATTTTATGTTAAGTGCGAAAAATATTGGCTATCTTTATTTGTTCTAAAATTCTTAGAAAAACCACTGAATTTTTGCCCAATGTTACTGTGATATTTGTACGACTTGGATAATTCGTTTTGATAGTGTAGGAAGTCATAAAATATTATGCATAGAAAAGCCATAAACTGGTACTTTTCATGTTACGTTATCAATTATTAAGGTAGGTACTTACTTAACTCAGCTAGAACGTTATTTTTGAAGTGAAAAACTTCTTCAGGCACGTTAAGCACTTTTAAGATGGGGAAAAATCACTGCAGGTGTATTTGCTATCTCAGTTGACATCAATTTGATAGGCACTATGTAGTACATTGCTCGATGGACATCGATTATAATAAGCACTACGGTTTTCCTACACGTCAAAGCAGCAATGTACGGTAAAGTGCCTATCAAATTGATGTCAACTGTGTTAGCGAATACGCCTGCTGAACTGAAATGTATGGCAAGGACATTACCTGCGGCAAGAACTGTCACGTGACTCACGCCCAGTAATGTCGTTGCCATACATTTTGCACGAAGCTTTGTCTAAAGGCTCTGACGTGCAGTCCTACGACTGACAATTTTTTTATAAGTTCGTCATTGACTATTAACAACCTGCGGTGTATTCGCTAACTCAGTTGACATCAATTTGATAGGCACTTTGCAGTACATTGCTGCTTCGCTCGATGGAAATCGATTTTAATAGGCACTACGTAGTACATTTTTGTTTTCCTATACGTCAAAGCAGCAATGTACTGCGTAGTGCCTATCAAATTGATGTCAACTGAGTTAGTGAATACGCCTGCTGATGATAAGCGATGTGGTCGACGATGGAGCACGCTTAACATTCGAAGGAAGTTTTTGTCCTATAGACAGCTGAATGTGATGAATGAGACGTTATCTTGAATTTGGAATCCGCTAATCAATATTTCAATCAATCAACTCAGCCTATCGCAGTCCACTGCTGGACATAGGCCTCTCCCAGGCTGCGCCACAACACCCTGTCCTCCGCCTTCCGCATCCAGTCTATCCCAGCCACCTTCTTAAGCATATTGTTAGCGATTTTTATTAAATAAGGCTGTCTAGGTTAAAAATTTAATTAGTTTTTATTGAACCATCCCTTGTCCCAAGGACTTCGGAACTAGGTACACTATTAATTTGTATATTGATTTTTTTTTATATTAAGGTTAGCCGGGTGGAAGGACACATTTAACTATATTAGATTGTGAATTTCATTAAACAATGACTCAAAATCTGCCTAGGCTTTTCCCAACTATCTTGGAGTCGGTTTCCAGTCTAACCGGATGCAGCTAAATACCAGTATTTTACATGGAGTGACTTCCTATCTGACCTCTACAACCCAGTTACTGAGTAATACGATACCCCTTGGTAAGACTGGTTGTCAGACTTTCGGGTTTCTGACGACCCGTAACGACTGTCAAAGATCCACGATTGACAGCCGGGACCAAAGGCTTAACGTGCTTTCCGAGGCACGGAGGAGTCTCGGTATGTAAAGATGCTCACCTATCCATGGATCAACCCCGGCAAGCGTAGCTTAACCTGATGCATCGACCCGTGCGGCTGTTATTACTTTAGACAGGAGCTTAGATAATTATCATTTCATTGCATAACATACAAAATTGTAAGAGCAAAGCGAATTTAATTACACTGAAATTAAAGTTCAAACTGTAGTTTAACTAAACCGTGGTTAAAGTTATGCTACAAACTGGACCAAAACTATTCCAAAATACAGTTTTCGGGTTTTCGGTTCCATTTTACGGGAATTAGAAAGATTAATAATAATTAAGCTGAACATGAACGTTTTACAAATTAGGTGTTAACGACCCCGTATTTAACGAAAAACTTGTTCAATTAAAAGTTCTATTAATTGAGAATTTGTTTTCGATTTCCATAGCCATCGATTGGATATAAATATTGAAAAAAAAAGTTGTTTATTGGTACTAGAACATCATTCAAAATATTATTATTTCTTCGTAGGAGTTGCTGATACTGGTTCCCAAACTAAACTATAGCTCGTATTTTGGGACACAGTGTTCAACCGTGGACTCTTGGATATTGTTACAATTTGGTTTCTTTAGTTACATTTGTTTTGAATGTGTATATTTTTTTATGATGTCAAAATCAATAAAGATTTCGGATTATTTTAGTTTGGTTTAATTAACCAGTTAATAATGGTATCTATCTATTTTATTTTATTTTTTTGTGGCTTGGGAAATCATCCAATGACATCTCCCGCTCTAGGGTGGAGCTGGGAGGGCGTGTCAGACTTACTGAATAAAACCCACCCCTGTTCCTTCCCTGCCCTGAGTGCCCAGACTCGAGGTAACTCTGTTTCGAATTTATCCTCAACCGCCAGTCGCCCAGGGGCAGGCATCGGCTATGACGGGCCCCGTCATGAATGCTGACAACTCTGAGGCGCGCGTGGAACACTACGCGCCGTCGAGTCTCGGGCCTGGTGCTGATCGGATGGCGAGCTACCCATTATTCGCCGTCAGCAGGCCCCAATAAATATGTCTGTGTGCAGGGTCAGCGCAGACAGAGAGGAATAATCCCCGCGCGGTCTCGGGCATTCTCTTTACGGATCGCGTATGCTCCCCGCATATCTTCGAGGACGCGCGAGCATTTTTTGTCAGGTTCAAGCATTTATGCACTTTATTGCAATAATTTTAAAGTTTATTTTAAAGTGCGTTAATAAAATCCTCTCCACTGCGCTCCGTTCCGTCTGCGCTGAGCCTCACGCATCGGAAACTAGTCCACAATTTAATTTATCAGTGAACTTAGTTAATCTATATGGTTTACTTCGTGATGTCCTTGATACGTGACAAATGGCTGATATTAAGAAATCAATACGTCAACATTAATATTGTCGATGACTGTATTCGAATTTCGAATAGGGCCTCGTGTCAGTTTGAAGAGGCCTTAGAATGCTTGGAGAGTGCGTAATTAAGGAGTTTTGTACATTATGTCATGTTCCATATAAAATGACGCTGTAAAGGGTCATAATATCACACGTCTTTTATTTCTGTCTCCTCTTAAGCCTGATTTAACATAGCATAAAGAATGACTCGTATAACATAATTCGTCTCTTTTTTTTGGTTTGAAAATCTTCAGATGACTTCTCCCACTCTGGGTGGTGCGGGAGGGCATGCCAGACTCTAACTGACTAAAACCCACTCGTGTTCCTTCAGTTGCCTTTTGCGTTCTATTCTAGAAACGCCCGGCAAAATCAAACTACAATGTTCCCACTACTCGGACACAGGCCTCCTCTCTGTGACATCCCCGGGCCTAGTGCGGGTTGGTAGATAGATGTCTGTTAGATCTAATACATGTTTCCTCAAGATATTTTCCTTGACCAAAAAAAAGAGCAGTGATAATGAAATAAATTACAAAAAGTAAAGCGCCTGCATGGGTTCGAACCCACAACTCGTAAGTCGGGGCCATAACCATTGTAAGTCATTTGTCGCATAAAACTGTAAGTAGGTACGAGTATGCCAAAGACCAGAAACTTGCATACTGTATAACAACAACTAAAAAGTGTATAAAAAATTAGTTGTTGTTACACACGATGCAAGTTATACCCCATATACCTCGGATCTAAAACTAAATAATAAAGTTATGCCCGAAAGAATAAGCCAAATAACATGGAATAATTGGAGACAACCAAAACGGCATCTGTGTAGGTATACATATTTTTTGTTTATGTTGATTTTCTCAAAAAGTGCTAAATTTAAGGGACCACCTCTGAACCTACCGAACAAAAAAAGAATCATCAAAGTCTATTCACAAATGGCAGAGAAATCGCGTAACATACTTACAGACGAATTGTAACCTCCTTCTTTTGGAAATTGGTTAAAAAAAGTAAACCATTTTTGGAAGTGTTGAAAAAGGTGATGTAATGTTGGTTCTCTAAGTGTACGTCCGGCCAGGCCATTAACTTAACCGACTGGCTACCTAATCGCTTCGTCACGATATGAGCCATTCTAGTAGAGTAAAGCCTACCTACCAAATCTAACCACTTCGCTAGGTTAACTTAGACATAGCATGTTATTCTATGGTATGGAAAGAAAGATAGAATGGAAAATGTTTATTTTTGACTCACACAGGACACCCAACCACTCCAGGAATATGCCCAAAAATATTTATTTCAGACCAAGCACACAGTAATGGATACAAATCCATATTATGTTAGTTGGTATAGATACTTAGGATTTAGCTGTCCACTCTGTCCGACACCACGCCCTGAAGCGTGTTGGAGCTCTCTACCCTTTACCCGAGACCACAGGAAGGCCGTTATCTCCCGCTCTGGGTGGAGTGGGAAGGTGTGTCAGACTTTTACTGACTAAAACCCATCTCTGTTCTTTCAGTTGCCTGAGTGCCAAGGGCCGCTGGAATTCGAATTTATCCGCGACTCCAGGCAGGCATTGGCCCTGACGGGCCCCATCAGGTATTGCTGACATCTCTAACCCACACATTCACACTCGCGCTCGGAACCTCCTCCTGATCGGACGGCGAGCTACCCACTATTCGCCGTCCGCAGGCCCGCGCCTACGGTGGCCGGAGATCCGCTTGCGACCCCCGACGGCCAGGGCTTCTCCTGCGGTGGCTGCTGCTGTGGGCGTGAGGGCGACTCTGTTGAGAGGAGGTGGCACGAGTGATGGGAGATCACTTGTGCCGCCTCCTCCTGCGCGGGCATTACTGCTTCACAGAAGGAGGCTTTTGCGTCCTATTACTCGCACCGTACCATGGCCTGGTGGATCAGGGCCGGGCGCGAGAGATAGCTGCTTGCTGTATTTAAACGAAGCCAATGGCAAAGCTATCCAGCAGGTGTATTCGCTAACTCAGTTGACATCAATTTGATAGGCACATTGCTGCTTTGACGTATAGAAAAACAAAAATGTACCACGTAGTGCCTATTATAATCGATGTCCACTGAGCAATGTACTGCAAAGTGCCTATCAAATTGATGTAAAGTGAGTCAGCGGATATACCTGCAGGTAGCTACATAGGTACTGGTCGGACAAAATTTGAGTCAAAATTGGCACGAAAAAAAGAAGAAGCAGATTGCAAACACGCTTAGGCAAATAAATTAGCTATAAATAAACCCGAACAGATATTTATTTTACCCACTAAACCAACATAATCGTGTAAACTCGAGCTGATAGTAACGCTGACACAATGAATGGTTTATTTGCTTTTGATTGATAAAGTGGAACTTACAGTGCACTGTTTTTTTTTTTGTTGATTTTGGCTTGTTAGTGTCAATAAGGTGGTTGATTGCTGATAAGTTGTCATAGAAAACCTGAATAAAAAAAGAAAATACTTACACTAAAAGTTGCAAAATAACTTTAATTTCGAAAGTAGGTGTTTATATTTTATTTCTTCGTTTTTTGACACCGACTTCCGAAATTAAAGTTGTTTTGTAAGTTTTAGTGTACTTATTTTCTTTTTTGGTATGCGGTTGTAACTGGACTGTGGAGGTCAGATAGGCAGTCGCTCCATGTAAAATACTGGTATTCAACTGCATCCGGTTAGAGTGGAAGCCGACCCCAAGATAGTTGGGAAAAGGCTAGGCAGATGATGAATTGTACCACATTGTTCCGAAAAATAAATAAAAAATGAACCTTCCATACTAATTTGATCAGCTGATGATAGCCGTGAGGAAAGTCCAAACATTTTTTTTTTGAGAATTCTGTAGAACTTCCATGGAAGGAAAGAAGCAGTATCCTACTAATTAATATTATAGATGTGAAAGTTTGTGAGGATATGTTTGTTACTATTTCACGCAAAAACTACTGAACGGATTTTGATGAAACTTTACAGTAATATTGCTTGTACACCAGAATAACACATAGAATATAATTTATAGTGGGGGAAGTACTAATTTCACGCGGGCCAAGCGGCTAGCAGAAGCTAGGCTAAAATATGATCACGCATTACCGTTACATCCTGTAGATACAGAAAGCCACACTTTAGTCGCAACTAAACCAGTGTAAGCTGACCCCGTATTCTATAAAAATTTGGTACTATGCCAGGCCAGCTTAAGATAAAAGTATTAGATATCTGGCTGGCGGTTCCGGCTGACTCACTGAAATGCCGGGCGGCCCTCGCTATGGAGGTTGAGGAAGACACGATGATGTCTGTTCTTGCTGCATCAACTCTTCTTTATATTGACTAATAAGCCCTTTAGATGTTAAATAAAGCTACCAGGGTCTGCGGATGGCGAGTAGTGGGTAGCTCGCCGTCAGATCAGGACCAGGTCCGAGAGTCGACAGGGCGTAGTGTTCCTAGCGAGCCCCAAAGAGATGTCAGCAACACCTGACAGGGCCCGTCAGGGCCGATGCCTGCCTGGGGCTAGATAAATTCGTAGGAGTTCCCGCGACCCTTGGCACTCAGGCAACTGAAGTAACAGGGTGGGTTTTAGTCAGTAAAAGTCTGACACGCCCTAGCACCACCCAGCGCGGGCGAAGTCATTAGATGACTTCCCAAACCACAAAAAAAAACTATTAAATAAAGCTGGGTCAACTGTTCTTCCAACAGCGAGAGGCGCCTGGAACTTCAGCGAGTCAGCCGGAACCGCCAGCAACAGTAGCAAAGCGGGTTCTTCAAAACCATTTCCAAATAATCGAAAATTTAACACTAATCATAAATCGAACTATAATAATACGAAGAACTCAAAAGCAATACACGTGCAAGAAATCAAATGTCCTCATTGTTTTGCTGAGCATAATTTATACAATTGCGAAAAGTTTCTGTTACCTTAACCAACTTTATAAATCCAGATTATCCTTTTTACCCCCTCATGATCTATTTAACCGCTTACTTATGTCCAGCCAATACGTGGGAAAATATCTGCCGTCTGACGTCAGACTAAATTGGATCGTGTCCCTAAGCCCTTAAAGTTAGTTATAGCTCGTTAGAACGTCTAAAGTTGGTTAGCATCAATTTCAGGAGCCATGACGTAGTTACGCCGGTCTTAAATTCACTTACTGCTTGCTACATGTTACGTGTAACGCAGATAGCTGCAACGTGAATATTAAGGTAGAGCTGGTATGCTTTTTAGAGCCCTATTACTGTCACTCACGTGTCCGTCTGACTGTCTGTCTGTCCGTTGTCTATCAAAATTTTGTTCCAAAGAATACTTAACTTCCCATTGACCTATGAACTTGAAATTTGTTGATAGGGTATAATTACGTATATTTTACTAACAAATACCAATATATTGATAAATCAGATTGTTTCTTAACCCTTAATGTGCGAAGTACGACACACACTTGGCCATTTTTTAGAATTAATTCCTTAAATGATAACTTTGTATGGAAAGAGAAGTTTATTTTTGGGATTTTTTATGACTTTCTCAGAGAAAGTTGTTCATTTCCAGGGACAGAAGCAGTTTTCAAAATATGACCACACCTTTCCGTTACAACCTGTATATCGAAGTTTGAAATTTAAACTTTTAACGAAAAACTTAAAATTATTTCCAACTCAGTAAAGATAACTATTTTAAACGGAAATAAAATTAATTTCGTAATTGCTGTTTAGTTCAATAATTTCTAGATGTAAAATTGCAAGTCCCGTGGTGTCAAAAATTTATGAAATTCTTGTCAATTTATGGATGACCCTTGAAAAAAAAAAGAAAAAAAAACAGGGGTGGCACTCCCCGTAATGTAACAGCAATTGAGGTATTGATGGATGCCCTAATTGATAAGATTATGATCTCCTTATAGTATCATAGCATCAACGAAATTGATGCTTTGGTGTCTCACTCAGAAGTTTATACTACCGGCCCGTATTAGTTACATATTGGATTACCCTCTACCACGCGCCTCAATTTGCCTAGACTTTTCCCAACTATCTTGGGGTCAGCTTCCAGTCTAACCGGATGCAGCTGAATACCAGTATTTTACATGGAGCGACTCCCATCTGACCTTCACAACACAGTTATTGGGTAATATCTATGATACCCCTTGCTAAGACTGGTTGTCAGACTTTCGGGCTTTGACGACCCGACAGTCGTTAGACTGTCAAAGATCCGCGATTGACAGCCGGGACCAATGGCTTAACGTGCTTTCCGAGGCACGGAGAAGTCTTGGTATGTAAAGATGGTCACCCATCCATGGACCAACCCTGGCAAGCGTAGCTTAACCTGATGGATCGACCCGTGCGGCTGTTATTACTTTAGCCACGAGCTCCTCTATTACCACGCGCATATGTTACTTATAAGGGAAAGGTCAATGACCGTTATTTCATTCTTATCTGGCGACTACCATAGGTATGTGCATGTCCTAGAATATTAACTTTATTATAATATCAAGTTTATTTAAGAATATTTTGTTGAAATTGTTTTTTATTTTATTTGGGAAACAAACAGATACAATATCATATGAAGTTAGTACAAAAAAAAAAAAACTTAATCCAAAACAGTTTCCACACATTATAAATACAATTTCGAAAGCTACGACGGACGCTATCAAAAAAAGAATATAATTATAAGTACCCAAATGATTCAACATTGAGAAAAAAAAACAAAACAAAAATTAGAAAAAATTAGAAATGTTCATAATGTTTATTAATTTGTTACAGGTATGTTCGTGGTTTCAACAATGACTTAATGATTCCAGGTAAGGTAGATAGTCCGACTGTAGTGGTATTTTGTAAGTAAAATAAGTGAAAACCTACTTAATTAACGTACATGGTTCTCATATGTTTTGACCAGTACACATTGTATGGATTTGAACACTTTAGAAGAGATTTTGACCTCTGAGTTTGTTTCGGTGTTTCTTCTCAGGGTAGTCAGCTAGGAAACACCGGCCTCATCTAGCTAAAACTGACAAAAAAAAATTTTACTTGTAAAAATGTTGTTAAAACCTATTTACAAAAATAAAATCATTTATATAGAAAGAAAGAAAGAAAGAAAAACTGTTTATTCACGTGAAAGCGACACACCTACATTTTGATACATAAACCATTAAAACAAAATATATCCTAGACGGATATATGCGCCACTACCACGCAAAACGCTCAGCTTTTTGCAGTGGCCCACGCAGGCACGAATCCACGGCGCTGGTTTTCAGCGTGTCGCTGTCTTAGAACAATAAATAAAACAAACGTGGTATTCATTGTTCCGAGGCACAGAACACACACAGCAACAACAACAGCTTGCAACTATCTGTCTATGTGAAAAATCTTACTTAAATTTAGCCCACTTCCCGGTTTCCATTTGAGCTGAAATTTAGCATATATGTTTTGTTTAGACAATGCATGGTTAGGTATGTGACGTTATTCTAAATCCAATACGGTGGACTAGTCATTTTTTATACATTTCCATGGCATGGGTATTAAATGAATGATGGGTTCGCTCAGAAGAATACGAAAACTCTAAAAAGCGTGTTTTAAAGGGTTTTTTTTAAGCTGTAATATTATTATTTACTGCACAGATATTGTGTACCTACAACTAAAAACCAACCAAGTGAGTGCCGGTTTTCGCACATTCAGGGTTCCGTACCAAATGAGGGAATAATTAGTAGCTCGTGGCTAAAGTAATAACAGCCGCACGAGTCGATCCATTAGGTTAAGCTACGCTTGCCAGGGTTGGTCTGTGGATGGGTGACCATCTTTACATACCGAGACTCCTCCGTGCCTCGGAAAGCACGTTAAGCCGTTGGTCCCGGCTGTCAATCGTGGATCTTTGACAGTCGTTACGGGTCGTCAGAAGCCCGAAAGTCTGACAACCAGTCTTACCAAGGAGTATCGTATTACCGAGTTACTGGGTTGTGGAGGTCAGGTAGGCAGTCGCTCCATATAAAATACTGGTATTCAGCTGCATCCGGTTAGACTGGAAGCCGACCCCAAGATAGTTGGGAAAAGGCTAGGCGGAACACCAAATGAGGGAATAATCAAAGAAAAAATCTGATTTATCAATATATTGGTATTTGATAATAAAAAATACGTAATACTAAACATTATCACCAAATTTCAAGTTCATAGGTCGATGGGATGTTAAAAAATTTTCGGAACAAAATTTTATGACTGACGACGGACAGACGGGCACGTGAGTGACAGCAATAGGGCTCCGTTTCGACCTTTCGGGTACGGAACCCTAAAAAATGTACAGTTACGTATTTTTTTTTTGTAGTACTTACGAAGTTTCCTTAGATCGTTAACTGTAATAAAACATATCAGTCTCCAACACTTCTCGCCTAAGTCTCCGACTCAGCTAACACATAATTAAAAGTTTAATTATGAACTTGTTTTTCAAAAGTTTTACTGGTTCTCACTCGGTTCATTTCCCAAGTTTTGCAGATAAATTAAAAAAGTTCTGTGACGTCATTATACTTTTAATTATAAAAAAAGTAATTTGTGCCGTCGAGATGGCAGCGAGAGTTATTTTTTTAGATACTATTTTAATAAAAAATGGCGATTTTTTGTTATGATGAGTTGCGTAAAAATAAATAAACTTTGAAGGACTTGGGCGGAAATGTAAAGTTTTCATTTGGGAAACCGGTTTTTCATTTATAGAAAGCCATCGGCAAGAGATGTTGTCCGCCACCACTGACGGGGCCCATCGTGGCCGGTGTCTGCATGCCTAGGGGTAGCGGATAAATTCTCAACATGAGTTACCGCACCCTTGGGCATTCTGGCAGAGAAGGAACAGGGGTGGGTTTTAGTCATTAAGAGTCTGACACGCCCTCCCGCTCCACCCTGAGCGGGAGAAGTCATTGGATGATTTCCCACCCCACAAAAAAAAGAGGGCAGCCGATAGGTATTGTCAAATGAGGCGATCGCTGACCTATAAAATCATAGTTATTATTATGTTTCGACATATGTAAACCCCATAGCACGTCAATAGGTATCGTTCAATCAGTTCTTTCATCATCATCATCATCATCATTTCAGCCGGAATACGTCCACTGCTGGACATAGGCTTTCCCAAGTGTCGGGGCCTGTGGACGGCGAATAATGGGTAGCTCGCCGTCCGATCAGCACCAGGCCCGAGAGTCGACGGCGCGTAGTGTTCCACGCGCACCTCAAAGAGTTGTCAGCAATAATGACAGGGCCCGTCATGGCCGATGCCTGCCCAGGGGTTGTGGATAAATTCGAAACAGAGTTACCGCGCCCCGTGGCACTCAGGGCAGGGAAGGAACAGGGGTGGGTTTTAGTCAGTAAGAGTCTGACACGCCCTTCCGCTCCACCCTAGAGCGGGAGATGTCATTGCATGATTTCCTCAACCAACAAAAAAAAAAAACGACCAGTCCTTTGCGTCTCGCATCAATCAGTTCTTTATTGTAGCTCGAATACCAAAGTAATATCAATTAACGTCAAAATTCCTATTTTAAATCTAATTTGACTAAATGTGAAACTTTAGGTAGGTAAGGTATTTACCGCAAGCAGTTCCCGCCATAATTCTAATTGACAGATGTCAAAACGGACTGTCACCGATCTAATAATATCCTGACATTCTCGACGCGATCACTAAAGGGTTGCTAAGTACTTGCTGGAGAGACTGTCGACATTTTCTAAGTGCCACTTGGACGCAGCCTCGCTACTGGATTTAAACGAATCCTTACTACAAAGTTACAAACAAAACTTTTAAGTCTTTTTAACCGACTTCAAAAAAGAGGAGGTTCTCAATTCGTTTTTTTTTTGTATGGTAGGTCATACTTCAGAGGTGGTCCCATATTGATTCAGCAGTTTTTGAAAAAATCAACATAAATAAAAAATATGTATTCACAGATGACGTTTTGGTTGTCTCCAAATGTTCAAATTCCATGTTATTGGTGTTATCCATTCGGGCATAACTTTAATATTTAGTTTAACTTCTGGTGTACAACAATATAAAAAAAAAAAATTAAAAAGCGAAAAAAAAAAATTCTTTAAAAAAAAAAAAACAACCGAAACCCTTCTAAAAATTGCAAAATATCTTTAATTTCGGAAGTCGGTGTCAAATAACGAAGAAACCAAAAAAATGTATACACTGACTTCCGATATTAAAGTTATTTTGCAATTTTTAGAAGTCGGTTGTATTTTTGGAAAAAAAAAATGTTTTTTTTTTTTTTTTTTTTAATTTTTTTTTTAAAGTATTTATTTATGTTTAATATAACTTTTGGTGAGAATAAATTACGATTCGTTATTATCTTTACCTACTAAACTTTTAAAAGTAATCTAAGTACGTGCATAAAATTAATCAATATTTACTGCATATAGCGTGTTTGCGTGCGCGTCACAATAAACAGCTTCGATAGTATGTTTAACTTTTTTTTTATAAACAATTCTTATCGAATTCACATTATCTTTATGTCTAAATGGGCAAAGACCATCAACTTATCATTAACACGTTCACTGTTAATTTTAATAACTTAATTTATTCGTTTAAAATAATCTCCGTAGCACGAAGACTACCAATTTAGTTTTTGTTTGAGTCTAAACCCGCATGTCAATGGGCGAATGACCTGGGGGTTAGACAAAATACTTTTCTGTTCACGTTAACGCTAACGCTTCGTGCAAAATGTATGACTACGACATTACTGGGCGTGAGTCACGTGACAGTGCTCTCCGCAGGTAATGTCGTTGCCATACATTTTGCACGAAGCGTCAGCGTTAGCACTATTATAAAAGTTATTTGGCTAGGGGGCTGTTCCCCGTTATCGGCCTGCCACCTTCTATCGCACGATATCATTCGTGTGTCCCTGTACTTAACAATCCCCAAAACTATCCGAAGGGATCTTTAGATGATAAAGATTAATTACTTCGGGGATCCCTTAAGGCCCCCTAAAATAGTTACCTTTGCCTCGCGTTACGCGGGGCTTAAGGCGTGTATTCTCGTAATCGCTGTAAACGATTATCGGTATTTACAGATTATGGAAGGCGATTAGTTTGGCGCTGCGTAATTTATTCGATTATCACAGAAATTCAGATTGTTATAGGGAAGTTGGAATGATTTACAATGGTTTGTTAGCTGTAGCATTAATTTCCCCGAGGGCGGACTGCGTTTGAGAACATTGTTCAAAGGAGTGGGCCTGATAATTACATGTGTCATCATGTAGGCTGCTATTGGTATAATATGATGTGGCTTATAGGATTTCCGTAACACAATGTGGAAATCCGAGAGATTATGCAAAGCTGATTTCGTTGAAGTTATAAATTGACGATATAAGCTTAAAATCTCTTTAATTGATAATGAAATATCCAGGATCTTGTTATAAAGAATGCCTCGTCACATACTTCAATCCATCGCTTAAGGGCCTACCTCCGCATAAGTGGCGCCCTCATTGAATAAAACATCGTCTCTTTGCAAGGAAAATAAAGATTAAAGAATCCTATGTTGCGTTTGTTACTAAGTAGATAAGGTAATTTTACGTTGTTAAAACAGGACTCAAAATGTTTCGTATCCAAAGTAGTAAGCAAATGTACCAAAAACGGCCCTTTTTGACACTTTTGCTTTATCCTATTTGTAACAAACGCAACATAGGATTCTTTAATCTTTATTTTCTACGCTTTGCTACGATTTTTTTATTCAATGAGGGTGCCACTTGGCGGATATATACGCCTTAAGGAAAATGAAAGCCCTGTTTTTACAAATAACAGATTAGTTTAACGACTTGAAATAATCTTACAAAACAACTTCATCAGCATCCGATTGCGTAAATAACTCTTAAAATCATTTTATTTCACAATCGAAAGGAATACCGGATCCATTGCTTCTTAAGTTAAAAAATTGTTCTGCTCGAAAGCGTAAAACGCGCAATGACAAAATGAAAGAATATACGATTGATGAATTGCATGTACTTGTGTATAATACAAGTAGGCTGCAGGTCTTGTCAAGTCATCGTCATCATTTCAGCCGAAAGACGTCCACTGCTGGACATAGACCTCCCCAAAGTGTCGTCACAACAACTGGTCCTGTACATCTCTCATCCATCGGCTACACACGACCCTCATCAGCAGATGTATTTTCTAACTCAGTTGACATCAATTTGATAGGCACTAGGTCTTTCATAATGCGCACAGCAAAGGAGTGGAACTCTCTACCTGCGTCTGTATTTCCGAATGCATACAACCCTAATCTCTTCAAAGTTAAAGTGAACAGGCTTCTTCTGGGTAAGCTCGCTCCATCGTCGACTCTGTCTCTGTCACCTCTGACCTAGACTAGAGTCAAGAGCAAACCCATCTAAAATAAAATAAAAATATAAAAAATTAACAATGCAGTACATTGCTGCTTTGCTCGGTGGACATCGATTATAATAAACACAAGGTTAAGTTAACATATGTTAACTAACATATGTTAATTAACATATGTCAACTAACATAGATTACTTCTAGGCAAGCGTGCTCCATCTTCGACCACATCATCGCTTACCATCAGGTGAGATAGTGATCAAACGCGTGCCTATCAACAATAAAAAAAAAAGCTACGTAGTACATTTTGTTTCCCTATACGTCAAAGCAGCACCCGGGCCTGCGGACGGCGAGTAGCGGGTAACTCGCCGTCCGATCAGCACCAGGCCCGAGAGTCGACGGCGCGTAGTGTTCCACGCGCGCCTCAAAGAGTTGTCAGCAAAGGACGGGGCCTGCCACGGCCAGTGCCTGCCCGGGGGTGGAGGATAAATTCGAAAGAGTTACCTCGCCCCCGGGCGCGTAGGGCAGGGAGGAACAGGGGTGGGTTTTAGTCAGTAAGAGTCTGACACGCCCTTCCGCTCCACCCCAGAGCGGAAAGAGTCATAAGATGATTTCCCACCCCCCAAAAAAAAAAAAAAAAAAATACGTCAAAGCAGCAATGTACTGCATAGTGCCTATAAATTAATGTCAACTGAGTTATCGAATAGACCTGCTGGTCATCGGTCCACCTTGTGAGAGGCCTTCCAACGCTGTGTCTTCCGTTACGCGGTTGCCACTCCAATACTTTTGTCAAATGCTTTTTTTTTTAATATTAATTGCTTCTACTGAAATACTGATAAAAGTCCTGCACCCAATGTAATGATATACCTACATACGTGATATACATCCAATAAATACTCCTTGCATAATAATGTCACAACACCAACATAATTATCACGTCTGCTCAGCGTCCGCATGTCACTGCAGGGATTCAGCAGAATATCAGCGTCAGGTATATTTGCCTGACACGTGCTGAGCTGGACTCCCATTTGGTGCAACCTTGAGACGCACACCGCACTGTGTACATTCGTTATTATTTGAAATGTTGCAAGTGTCACTTTTATTTCTATAAGTATGTTTTCCTTTTTTGTTTATTGGCACTTTGTTTTTATATACACAAGTTTAAATAATTTTATTGTGATTTTGTGTCTTTTGTGTGCACTGAATAAATGTTTTATTTAATCATTTCGTTTTATCTATCTATCTACATATTTATCTACTGCTTCGTTAGTCCCGTGGTTGTAAGCGCGACTGCTGAGCGTGAGGTCCTGGGTGCGATTCCCGGGTCGGGCAAAAAGTGATATTGGGTTTTTACCATTAGGAATTACTCACACACAGAAAATGGTGGTTTGATTCTCCTGTGCCTCGGATAGCGTGTAAAGCCAGTTGGTCCTACTCCTGATCTCTCTCCGGTCGTGTCGGATTACCGTTCCATCGGACTATTAGCGTGAAGGAACCTCTGAGTGCACCTGTGTTAGCCCACGCGCTTGTACACTATGATATCTCCTGCGTAGGTACATGTCTAATCACCGTTGAAATTGGCCACAGTGATTGGAATTCGGTCGAGAGGGTTATAAATATATTATCACACACCCTTTTATTTTTAATTTTTTGTGGGGTGAGAAATCATCCAATGACATCTCGCGCTCTGGGTGGAGCAGGAGGGCGTCTCAGACTCGTACTGACTAAAACTCACCCCTGTTCCTTCCCTGCCTGAGTGCCCAGGGGAGCGGTAACTCTGTTACGAATTTATCCGCTACCCCTAGACATATCACACACCCTTAGGAATACGATAACAGAGCAGCAACCAGCATTGATTCAGCGACAGAGCTGAATCACGAACAATGGCAGCGTGTGTCAATCATAATCGCATCAGGCAAGTTATCAGCGCGCGGATGTTAACAATGAGTAGTGGGCGGACTGACACACGGTTATCGGTTACGCGATATTTGGGGACAGAAGGACAGAAGTTCTACTTTGTACAATATACCTACAAAATTATAGTATAGCACGCGTAACAGTATCCGAGTGTGAGTTTTGTAACGTTCTCGATCGCGTTAAAATAAACATTAATTTGTACTAAAACTGTATATATAAGCGCTGTCTGGTGAAAATAACGGGTAACCTCTTTTTAACCGAAAAAGGAGGAAGTTTTATGTTCGACTGTATGTAGGTATTTGTATGTCCACCGATTTCTCAGTCAATTGTGGACCGAATTTGCAAAATTCTTTTTTTAGTTGAAAGTGTATAGGTACTTCTGAGGTGGTCCTTTAAAAATGTTATCGAAATTGATTCAGCGCTTTTTTAAAAAATCAACAAAAAAAAAATATATGTATGTCAAATTCCATGTTATTGGGTATATCAACTCGGGCATAACTTTAATATTTAGTTTTAATTCTGGGGTGCAATAACTAAAAAATGAAAAACTTTTTTACAAAAAAATACAACCACCTTTTAAAAAAAGAAAATTGGGGAATCGGTGTTAAACAACGAAGAAACAAAACACAAACATCGACTGTGGCTGTGACCTGTGTAAAGGTGGTTTTACACCGACGAGGCGGGGCGTGGATGGGATGGGCGAGAACTGAAATCACGCTTATAACACTATAAGCGTATATCACTTTACACCGAAAGATGTCTCGCGATGTCCAGCGGAGACCGTGCGGGTCCTCGATGGCCGGTGCCAAAGTAAATAAATACTCTATTCTTAGAGCTATAACGTTCAATATTGTACTGACAAATATTTCAATTCTCGTCTCGCACATTCTCGCGCATCTAGGCACGAGAATTTTTCGAAGAACCTTTTACACCAAATATGCCCGGCCCCTGGCGTGGAGAGAAATTTTGCCATACAAATTTCATTTCTCGCCCATCCCATCCACGCCTCGCCGCTGTAAAACCACCTTTACAGTTCGAAAATAATATACTATTTTTAATTTATTTTCGGACTGTTAAACATTTAAAAAACGTTACCGTATAGTAATCGCAAGATTTAAGGCGCTATTAGCTGCCAACGACCTTGAGTGGTTAGCTTGCGTGTTCTGCGCTGAGCTCACGTAACGCGTCGTATGTCCACCCAGTAATATGACTCGCCCATCAAGGAGCGCTATCCGAAATTAGACGCATTATTAATTTATTACACATAAAACAACAAGTATTAAACTAAAACACTGAGACTAAATTATAAATAATTAAATGATCTTTAAAATGGCAAAGGTTTCATAAAAATACGCTTTATAGTTTTTGCGTGATTGTCAATTTTTTATCCGAGCTATACACAACTTTACAAATTAATTACACTATGTTATAAAAATATAATTTCAAATATTCTGAGATCAAATTACGACGGAAATTCTCTAGAGTAACATATATTTTTTTCAAAGAAATAAGATAAGTCGTTTAGACGTGATGTTCAATTAAAAACCATTAAAAGTGATATAACTGCGCCTTAATATCTCAAAATGCTCTTACCTTCCATATAAGCTGAACGATGCATCACCGATTCGCTAAAACGTGCAATTATTGCACTGACATGGAACGCTGCAAGTCACTTTAACTAAAACGCTTTCCAGTAACATATCGCAGTTCGAAGTAAAAGGTTCTTGCGCTTTGGCATGCGCAATTTGTAACTGTAGCACGCTGAGCGAGCTGGAACGTTTTCGCTATGTTAAGTTATTGAAGAGTGTGGACTATTTGGTCATAACTGGAAACAAATATTGACTAAGAGTAAAGGGGGCCATTTGCAATGGTTTTTTTTTGTGGTGTGGTAAATCATCCAATGACTTCTCCCGCTCTGAGTGGAGCGGGATGGCGTGTCACTCTTACTGACTAAAATGTACCCCAGTTCCTTTCCTGCCTGAATGGCCAGGGGTGCGGTAACTCATTTTCAGAATAATTTATCCGCTACCCATTTGCAATGGATAATGTGGTAGTAAGCCTATTCGTATAAAGTATCCCACTGCTCGGACAGAAGCCATCCCACGTCCCTATACGATCCTTTTTGTATTTGCTTTATTTATTACATTATGCGTAGGAGTGGAATTTCCATTTTTTTTTTTGGAGGTTGGTAAAGCATCCAATGACTTCTCCCGCCTTGGATGGAGCGGGAGGGCGTGTCAGACTTTTACTGACTAAAACCACTTGTTCCTTAAGTTGCCTCTGTGCCAAGGGCTGCGGTTACTCTATTTCTGATATATCCGCGACCCCAGACAGGCATTGGCCTTGACGGGCCCCGTCCGGTACTGCTAACATTTCTTTTAGGCGCGCCTAGAACATTACGCGCCGTCGACTTTTAGGCGCGCCTAGAAAATTACGCGCCGTCGACTTTCGGGCCTGGTCCTTATCGGACGACGAGCTACTCACGGTGGCCGAAGATCGACTTGCGACCCCCGAAGCCCAGGGCGTCTCCTGCGGCGGCTTGGAGGGGGCGTAAGGGCCTCTGTTGAGTCTCCGCCGCAAGAGACCTAGCCGCAAAGTGCATATGCTTAATGTTCCTAGGCGTAGAATTAAATGGTTCTCTAATAATGTATACTGCATGTCCATTACTGTTTATAACAAATTACCTGATGGCTTCAGAACTCTTAGCCTCAGAACATTTAAATGTAAAATATTTAACTTTCTTCTAAGCAAATGTTATTACTCGACAGAAGATTTTATGAATGAAAAATTTGCCTAAATATTTGACATAAATAATATTTAACTACTTGACTTAATTGAATTTTGACTTATGTAATTAATCTCTCTTACAACTCTTGTTCAAATTATTTGTAATTCTAATAATTATCTAATAATTTAATGTTAATGTAATAATTTACAAACCATATTTGTACGCCGGAAACGGCAGAATATTATGATCGGAAATCTAATACACATAACAGCCTTGTACATACAATATTCTGACAAATAAATGCATTCTATTCTATTCTCCCTGACGCGTTCCGTCTCCTCCTTCGCGAGCTGCTTCAGGAGTAGAATTATTACAACTTAAGGTCTTTTTAGGTTACTTCTAGGCAAGCGTGCTCCAACGTCGACCACATCATCGCTTACCATCAGGTGAGATGGTCATCAAGCGTGAGCCTATCAAAGATTTAAAAAAAAAATCGCTGTATTCTCTTTTTTTTTGTCAAGCTTAGCCGGTTTCCTAACATTGTTCTCATTACTTTTTAACAGCAATCGATTGGCTGATTGCGAATTACCTTTATGGTGTTGAGAGTGAACCTTCTGCACATAATTTTCTCAGTCCGTTGTAAGCCTGTTATCTATTATATGCTTTCTACTATATCTGTTTATGTTGAACATGTCACAGTTTCAATTACATTATAATGTCATGTTATCAAACATGTAACTATGCGTAAAGTTTCATGCTTCATTGAGCGGAACGGAGGAGAATATTGCTCCGTTTCTTGGAGGTTTAGTCCTAAATTGGTGCTTTTGTCCTGATATTAGAACAAGGTAAGTCTTCGCAAGACTTTTGCGGAGTCAACTAAATTATTGTTTACTTGTTTAGCTTTCTGCCTGTAGTTTTGGAGGCTCTCTTCCACTTTAAAGCAGAGCTTGCATTTTCTAAGATGGTTGAGGCAATCCGTAGATTAATGTGTGCAGAAAAAACTTAAAATTTTTTGAGCGAGTAATATTTGGCATAGTTGAAGTTTAATGGTATGGAGAAGGATTCCTGAAAGCTGTTTTATTTCTTTATGGATAAATATGACCACTGGGTGTCTTTGATTTAAAGCGATATAACAATGCTATATGAAGGACCTCCAAATTCAAGTTTAGCATTTAGAATTCATCATATTCCTGCTCTTATCCCAACTTACTTGGGGTCGGCGCAACACGTTTTTTTCTTCCATTCTGTCCTGTCAGCCGTCACGCTATCACGAGGAGTGATATGAAAGAAAAGGGGGCTACCCCTTTTCTTTCATATCACTCCTCACACAATCCATCCATCTTTTCTTTGGCCTCCCTCTCCCTCTCCATCCATCCACATTTATATTCATAACTCTTGTTACATGTGTTTCATCACTCGTCTTCACATGACCATACCAAGATAAGCGGTTCCCTTTCAACTTTTCTGTCAGTTTAGCATTCAGAATTATGACCGAGTTTTTCCCGATTTCCGATGTACCTATGCTATAATTATGCTTCCGAAAGTGTCATTATAAATCTCACCAAATTGATTTCATTATCTTGAGTTTTTTTTTTTTTTTTTGGGGAAATCATCCAATGACTTCTCCAGCTCTGGAGTGGACTGGGGGGGCGTGTCAGACTCTTACTGACCCACCCCTGTTCCTTCCCTGCCTGAGTGCCCAAGGGTGCGGTAACTCATTTTCAGAATATATCCGCTACCCCTAGGCATGCAGGCACCGGCCACGATGGGCCCCGTCAGTGGTGGCTGACACTAATACTACGCGCCGTCGACTCACGGGCCTGGTGCTGATCGGACGGCGAGCTACCCACTGCTCGCCGTCCGCAGGCCCGGTTATTATCTTGAGAGTAAGATTGTAAACAATGTTCTAGGGAGTTAATATAATATTCGTAAATTATTCTGAGCACAATAATCTGTTTATTTGGGCTGGCTTAGCTGCTTCTCATCTCGCGCCGAGCCCTTAATCTTTCGCAGTGGGTGAGTTCTTACTTGACTTATTTTGGATTGCACATTGATAAGCTTTATGATAAGCTTTAAGGCAGAGCTAATTCATGTTTTCGTTGGATTTTAGACCGAAGAACGATCAGTGCATCTATCAAATACCGATACTGGATACACTGATCGTGATTCGGTCTTATAATCAAGAATGTATTTAAAGGTTACTAATAAAATTGTGCTAGGAAAACGTCAGTAGGTATAACCTTTTTTTGTTTTGGGCGTGTCAGACTCTTACTGACTAAAACCCACCCCTGTTCCTTCCCTGCCTGAGTGCCCAGGGGTGCGGTAACTTATGTTGAAAATTTATCCGCTACCCATAGGCATAGTAGGCATAACCTAAAAATGATTTTTATTTGCGATGAAAGTTCTATAAGATTTGTTAAAAACTTACTAGATAGGTACCTAATAAAACATTTGTAAAGAACGAGTAATGGAACGGCATGTTTGTGTTTTGTGTGACAGACAAGGTTTACTATTCTATCTAAGTAGTATAACCTACCCTGTTTTTTTGGTTTTCCTTCTTTTAATATTTTTGGGTAGTTGGGTAAAAACCCGGCGAGTACCTACACCAGACACAAGACACAGACACTAATTGGAGATAAACAAAGAAATACTTTCAGTAAAATCCCACTAGCAAAACCTTTAACTTACAAAACAGTAGATATCCGTGGTGTTACCAGACTAAATAAAGCCTTATTAACACGTGGATCAAGTGTTATTAATACAATAATTCTTTAGCACAACGGCTGAACGCGCAACCGAGCTTATCCGATAACTATGAATATTTTAACGTTAGCAGTTAATTGATTTACTGTTTACGTGTTATAGAACCTACTAGAAATATAATGTTGTTTGACATGTCAACAGCAATCAAATACGAAATTGGGGCACAAATTACTTTATTTCATCGTAATGATGAATACTAATATTATTTTGTAATACAAATTACCTATCTAGGTTAGACTTATCTACGCATTTCTGCATATTTTTTCATTACTTCATACGAGCCATCTTTAAATTCAAATCACTTTAAATTTAGAATTTCAATTCGAATGGAGCTATTATTTTTAAGGATTAGAGATGTGGCGACAGAAATCGACTTTTAAATCGATTAGTGGTGACCGAAATCGACTTTTAAAAAACGATTCTGGAAATCGTATTATCAGGATAAACGATGGTGCGTCTTTAACTGATCTCCTTTATCTCGAAGGCTTTCCACGGTGCATTTGTTACGCTGTTTCGTCTTGGTAAAACCCTTATTTGTCATGTGTCTTGAAGCGGATATACGTATGCTTATCAGATTTCTACTAGAAAAAGACTAGCATGTCATTCAGTCTATCTGCTAACAAACACCCCAGTTTGTTTGTAGATTCAAATTATTAAATATGATAATTTAAGTACAAACTAATTAATATCACTCCTACTATAGATAGGTATTCATTTAGAATTTTCATATTCCCTGTTACTTGACAATCTGAGCATCACAATGAACATGGCAACACTATTCTCGTCACGGTATCAACCTCAGCTGTTAAATTAATAAAAAGTAATCTCGGACGAATCTCATTTCATATTTTTTGTTACGTTTTTGCGAGACTTTCATAAAAGTCCGTAGGTATTATCCCTTATTTAAAATTTGAAAAAGCCTCCGCTCGTTTCAAAATTTCATTCACCGACGTTCAGTAAATCGCTTAGGCACATTGTATACTACTTCATATAGCAATAGCCACGACGTAATTTTTAAGCTTTTATACACTGACGAAAGTAAAGTCTTTGGCATTCCCCATGTTACGCGTTGAAGCCCCTTTTAAAAAGTATTCGCTTTATATTTGCTTTTCGTAAGAGCAACTGCGCATAATCTGTGTGAGCCATGCTGATTTTTTTTTTGTTGTACTTAGTCTATGGTTTGACTAAACAAGAGAGGCTGAATAGCTGTGTTCTTTTCATTTCAGTTAAATTAAACTTTTTATATTTTTTCTTTCTTGAATACCTATTTTGTATGTTTGTATAAGATAAAACAAACTTTAATGAGAAGAATATACTGTGGCTATCTTTAAGTTATATATCTAAAGCTAGCTCTGATGTATAAATTCATATTAGCCACTTATACCAAAGTGGTTAGACCCATCTACAACATTTTCTGACGTAACACAACAAAAGCCGCAGTGACATCCACGCTCCAATGTTGCCAGCGTAAAATATGAGAAACGGACATACCATGAACAAACAAAACTCGTTTGCAAACTCCTCTTGAGCACAGTGACAATATTGAATGCTTTTTATATGTCAGTGGCGAGTACTCTCGTCAAGTATTTGCTCTAGTACGCGAACTTCAAAGGGCTACGGATTTCATTACGGTTGGTTGTGTTACTGGCTGGTAGATTAAATATGAGTTTGCAGTACAGGGTATTTGAATTTTTAAATATTAAATGCATAAATGTCCGCCAATAAATTCTGGGCCGAATTTCGTATGCGACTATACGTGCTTTTGATTAGGTTTGTGTTGGTATGTAGATTTGGCTAGACTGTAGTGTGCAGTAGAATGTACCCTAATAGCATTTATTGTTGGGCCAACAATAAAATTATAGCATTTATTGTTGGCCCAACCAAATGCCAACACTAAATGCTATTAGGGTAATTGTATAACGCTTTTTATAGGTAGTTACCTAATACTTAAATGTAAGAAAAAAAAGCCTTATTTATCTTTTCTTTTATAAATTGAAAAACTTATAAATACATAACTGCCCGTATCATTTAGTAAGTTGCCGCTACTCCCATAAATTAGTTCGTGTTTATCAATTACTTTACTATAGAAGATCTTGTCAGTCGAACACAGTAGATATCTCTGAAACACAAACAATTTCGGCAAACCATAGACACAGTCATATCTTTTCGTAAACAGATAAGCAACAAAGGGATGACGGCAAAAGAAAAAGGTACTGATAGAATACTGGTCCCGAAAATACCCGAAACTACTCTCCTCCGATAAACCAATTACTTTGAGGATTTAGCCCGTCCACGAGCGTCATCGTACTTCACAAACTTATATCAAATACTGCTATTTTTCCGCGGATTTGCCCGCTTTGAGCGGAGTGAAAAGTTTTTAAATCAATGAGAAAGTTTGAGTTAATCCGCCGTGAGTCTTTTCAGGCTGCCATTTCTAAAACGGGATTAATTTAAAGTCTAGAGCTATTTTGTATTATTGTACATATTATCGTGTCGTAGTAGAATCGTTGACTTCAACAACGATTAGCTACATTTAAATTAAGTATTTTAAGAATATTTTTGTTTCATTCACATCGTTATATAAATGAACCTTTCAGAAAGATTATATTTTTGTAAGACCTACTAATTTCCTACTCCTACTATTAATATTATAAAAAGGAAAGTCTATAGGTATGTTTGGATGACTGTTAGTCAATCACGCCACAACGGCTGAACAGATTGGATTGAAACTTGGCCCACGGGTAGATCGTAACTTAGAATAGGATAGGGTGATTTTTAACCCGCTAGAACTACGAGTACGTTCCTGTAAGATATATATATTTTTTTTATTGGTATTAGAGTAGGTAATTTTTTTTTTTTTTTAGAGTTCCGTACCTGAAGGGTAACCAACGGGACCCTATTCTATCTGCCTAGCCTTTTCCCAACTACCTTGGGGTCGGCTTGAATACCAGTATTTTACATGGAGCGACTGCCTATCTGACCTCCACAACCCAGTTACTGGGTAATACGATACACCTTGGTAAGACTGGATGTCAGACTTTCGGGCTTCTGACGAACCGAAACGACTATTAAAAATCGACGATTGACAGCCGGGACCAACGGTTTAACGTGCTTTCCGAGGCACGGCGGAGTCTCGGTATGTAAAGATGGTCACTCATCCATGGACCAACCCCGGAAAGCGCAGCTTAACCTGATAGATCGACCCGTGCGGCTGTTATTACTTTAGCAACGAGCTCTTCAACGGGACCCTATTAATAATTTCAAATCGATATCTAATTAATCTGTAGAAGTAAACTTCTCTGCAATGTTCTTGGCAAAGTTGAAATGACACAATCGCAAGTTAACAAAATTCCTTTGAACTAATCGCCATTGTCACTTAAAAACATTAAACTGTAAGTTAAATAATTCCTTTTTGCTTCCACCTTCTTATCTTGGCAGTATTTTAAGCCTTTTTGCTCAGTTTCCCCTCTCGAGTCCTCTTTTGTGCATTTTCTTTCTTAATTTTCATATTTTCATTCGTATCTTTAAAGCTGTATGCAGAATTTTCATTTTATTTATGAACGTAGGTCATACATTAATAGTACTTTTATATGTTTCGCTTCTCAACGGTTAACTTATAATGCAGGACATGCTTAACTTATAATGCAGACCTCATTTCGATCCCGGTGACCAATCTTAACGGAGATTAGCCAAGTATTTATTTATATGTATGTTATAGTGCACAAGCGTGTGCACAAACTCAGGTGCACTCTCTCTGTTCCTTTAGGTACTCTCATAGCCCGTTGGGACGGCAATCCAACACGACCCCACACCAGTAGGTGTATTCGCTAACTCAGTTGACATCAAATTGATAGGCACTGTGCAGTACATTGCTCGGTGGAAATCGATTATAAATTGGCCCTACGTAGTACATTTTTGTTTTCTTATACGTCAAAGCAGTAATGTACAGCATAGTGCCTATCAAATTGATGTCAACTGACCGCGGCCCTGTCACAGGCAACTGAAGGAAATACGGGTGGGTTTTAGTCAGTAAGAGTGAGATACACTCCAACAAGCGCGGAAAAAAAGTACATATATTCATTTGTACTTTTATCTTTTTGCTTCTGAACGGTTTTTGACATGCTGAGTCGTAATTGGCGGAATTATTTTCGGGCCTGACATTTGGCCGGGCCATCCAATCAGCGCCGGGAGATTGACAGCCGTTAATCGGCAACCGTTGACTTTGACAAGGGGAAACGAGGGGAAGCTTACGTCCGTAATAGTTCTTGGATACTTTTCCAATTAAAGAAGCTTTTTGATAAAATAACTTGGTTAGATAAGTTTAAGGATGGCTAGAACGTTTTCCCTATTTTATTTCAGACTAGTTTCCGCCAGCGACATCGCCCGCGTCGGAGTCGAGAATTATCCCAAGGGAACATACTCCCGGGATATAAATTCTACGTCTAACCGTGTGTAAAATTTCATCCAAATACTTTCACCCGTTAAGTAAGACAGAGTTAGTTAGTGTTTTTTAAATTTCAAATCATTACAAAACTACGCATCTGCAGGTTAACCTGCAACACAACCAAATCTTTAATCGCCTCCCAGAATTAACAGTAAACAAAGGCAATCTGCACATAGCCATCCAAATTATTCAGTCAAACTCTATAGTCTACGTGAAGTGAGTACAACTGTTATTTGAGCTGGCAACTCCGAACGTTCGAAACTTGAACGTTTGAATAGTTACGGAAGCTAACTGTATTGTCGTGTCAATATGATTTGGCCTTTGATAGCTTGAGAGGATTAGTATAAGCGTCTTTGGAAATGGGAGATTATTTGGCTATTTGAGAGCAAGTGTTTATTGAAGTTGTTGGGTCAATTATTATTGTATCTGTTTGTGATGTTAAAGGGAAAATTTTCGACATTCAAACTTACTTAGTTTTAGGCACTTTCTTGTTCCACTTGCCCACTATTTAAGAATTTGATGTAGGTACTATATATTTATAAAACTACTTTAGCCAGAAAACCTTTCAAAATTCAGCATTCAAGTTTGCACGTTCTTTATTCCAAATAGTTGTTTTTTTTACTTCTACGCTTACTCAAGCATAAATTGTTCAATGGAGGTTGGTAGTGACTTACAACAGAAACCGAAAAAAATACCGTTGTCACCTTATTCACAACACTAAACTTTACGACGACGTTTGAATTGAATTTCAATTTCGAACGCTGTTTTGTTTGATGTTCTCTTTTTGAACGCACTTCAAATCCAATCGATGGCTATGGAAATCGAAAACAAATTCTCAATTAATAGAACTTTTAATTGAACAAGTTTTTCGTTAAAAACCGGGTCGTTAACACCTAATTTGTAAAACGTTCATGTTCAGCTTAATTATTACTATTAAACTTTCTAATTCCCGTAAAATGGAACCGAAAACCCGAAAACTGTATTTTGGAATGGTTTTGGTCTAGTTTGTAGCATAACTTTAACCACGGTTTAGTTAAACTACAGTTTGAACTTTAATTTCAGTGTAATTAAATTCTCTTTGCTTACAATTTTGTATGTTATGCAATGGAATGATAATTATCTATATAGTAGGTAGCTCGTGGCTAAAGTTATAACAACCGCACGGGTCGATCCATCAGGTTAAGCTACGCTTGCCGGGGTTGGTCCATGGATTTTTTTTTTTTTTGATCTAGTTTTGTTTAGAGGCTTTTATCAAAGATATTTCAGCCCCATCGTACCCTGGTCCATGGATGGGTGACTATATTTACATACCGAGACTCTTCCGTGCCTCGGAAAACACGTTAAGCCGTTGGTCCCGGTTGTCAATCGTGGATCTGTATTTGTATTAAAAGTCGTATCAGTTAATTATCCGGTTCCGTTAAGTATCCGGTAATTCTACGGACTGATAGTTGTTTCCAACTAAATATGTAGGATATTAGTATAATGTTACTTTAATTAGTATCTACCTACTGAATAAAATTAATATCTACATTAAAAAATATATAACTTTATACTGTGAATGGTCGAATTATTTAGTTCTGAAGAAAAACTAGGAACACATCTCAACTTTGCAGTCCGTCAATTCGAAAAGGCGCACAGTTGACGGCGGGTAGTTGGCGTTCGGCTTAGTTCCGAGAGTTGAAAATCAAGCATTGTAATAATATGTCCGTGTTCAAACACCCAATATCACTAAATAACGGGAATTAGACACATCTTAAGGCGCTATTAACTGCCAATTACCTTGAGTGGTTAGATTGCGTGTTCTGTGCTGAGCTCACGTAACGCGTCGTACGTCCACCCAGTAATAAGACTCGCTCATCAAAGAGCGCTGTCCGAAATGCGTCTAGCATGATTATTTTTTTATACATAAAACAACAAGTATTATACTAAAACACGTATAATAAAATATAAATAATTAAATGATCTTTCAAATGGTGGAGGTTTCATAAAAATACGCTGTATAGTTTTTGCGTGATTCTCAATTTTTTATCCGCGTTAGACATAACTTTACAAATTAACTACACTATGTTATAAAAATATAATTTCAAATATTCACATATCAAATTACGAAGGACATCGTGGGTTCGATTCCCACCCAGGACAAATGTTTGTGTAATGAGCACGATCATTTGTTCTGTGTCTGGGTGTAATTTATCTATAATATGTATGTATTTAGAAATATATAAGTTTATCAGTTGTCTAGTACCCATAACACAAGCTCTGCTTAGCTTGGGACTAGATGGCGTTGTGTGATAGTTGTGGAATATTATATTATTATATTATATTGTCTAGAGTAACATATATTTTTTTCATAGAAATAAGATTAGTCGTTTAGACGTAATGTTCAATTAAAAATCATCAATCAAGTCGTATAACTGCGCCTTAACATATAAGGCTACTAAGCTCAATTTGAAAACAGTTGCCTAAACTGACTTGTAAGAAGAGTTCATGAAAACCCTCTGCTGTATGGTATGAAGAGAAATTTTTCCAGTAAATTATACGTGGAAAATAACGCAAAAGAATTTGAGAAAAATCCTTTAATGCGGTTAAATACCTGTGCGTGGCAGAAAACATGCGTAGCGTTTTCCACGAAAAACACTGTATTTCTGTAAAACACCTTTACTAAGCGTAATATACAGAGATCGCGATTTGTCATACGCAAGCAAAAGGCGGTTATGACAGGTGGAGTACGTCTGGGTTCTGCGGGCCGCGAACTTAGGGCAGAGTCGTCGCCTGATCAGTCATGCCCGTAGCGAGCCTAAGCGATGCGATTTGCGGAATTGCATTTTTGATATTTTAACGGAGCCTGAAGCGACGGCTCGTCACTAGTCAGTCGCTTACATTTGTACCTGTGCCGTGTCACATTTTTCCCATTATATAAAGGCCTTTTTTTTGTTGTTTTTGGGAAATCGTCCTACGACTTCTCCCGCTCTTGCTGGAGCGGGAGGGCGTGTCAGACTTTTACTGACTAAAACCCACCCCTGTTCTTTCCATGCCTGAGTGCCCAGGGGCGCTATATTACGAATGTATCCGCGACCCTTTACATTAAGGGCCTGGACACATCACCACGACGCGACACCTACTGTTCACCAAATGTATGGTGCAGCTGGGTTTTTTTTCGCGATTTCAGATTTCTTTTTAACAAGGAAATCACAATATATAATTAGGTATATGTGAAAGAAAGATTCAATAAGAATTATATATCGTTGTAATTCCATGTCGAAGTCAATTTTATTGAACCTTTCTCTCCCTTTTCGAGGCCGTTCAGTTACAAAATAACCTTTCAGTGGTAACGTATACGTAGGTACAGCACCTATTGTTAACAAGGAAACCAGAACCGCAGCATACAATTCCATTTAAATGTCCCAGGATAATTAATTAATCTAAATTCAGCTGTAGGTACGATATCCATTTAAATCATTGATGTAAGCGGGAAGCAAACGAATCGATTTTCACCTTACAACACCAATTTACAATTGAGGACCTTATCAAAGGAACACTGGCAATAAAGCCATTATATTCTGTCCCTTTGTAAGCTTTGTTTGATAGAAATAAAATTTTAGGTACCAGGGGATCAGGACCCTTGAGGTTCTTCGCCGTTTTACAAATCCAGCTGTGGGTTTAAATTAAAATTGTTGGTGGTGCAGGTGGGGCCGGGGGGGATAAGACTAGTTTCAAAAAATATTTGCGCTCCTTATTCATTCTTAATACTGTCGTCGTACAGTTGTGTACGTCACAACTGTAAGTTAACAAAATAATTCAGTAAAAAGATTTTAATTTTGGCTTCAGCTAAAAATAAGCGTTTTTAATAAAAATCTTTTTTTACAAAAAAATGGAACCGAATTCCAAAAAAAGTGCAAATAATTTTAATTTCGGAAGTCGGTGTTTTTATTTTTCACTTTTTAGTTTTGGTTCTCCATTAAATTATGTCAACAATTCATAGATATACGATCGCAGCAATCGCGGTTGGCATGCTGTCAATTTTTCAAGAGCTCCGTTGTCTGTCCGTCTGTGAAACCGATCATCAGATCTTTATGAATTTTAAATGGGACCATTTCGGAACAAACCCCTTTCGAACAAAAAAAAGAATTTTGCAAAGCCGCCAATATGTGACGGAATTATACCCGAACATACATAAAAAAAAATACAAACATCCGAATTGATAACCTCCTCCTTTTGGAAGTCGGTTAAAAAGGCATTGAGTCCTTCTAAATAGCCGAATAAAGAAAATCTATCCAATTTTGGTAGCCGGGATCTGCTTTAGTAGGAAACCCACATGAATTTTGTTCTAAATCCAATAACTACTGTTTTGTATTAGGTAATATAATTTCAGTTGGAATTAACAGACTTAACAACAAACCCTGGGTATACAAAAATAGCTGATCTGAAGTAAATCGCTAAATAACGTCAGCTATTCCTACTTCAAATAAAATTCGTATTAAAAATACTATTTTCATTTCACAAAAGCTGCAGAAAATATCACAGCTGCCACTAAAAACATCTCTTAAAGTCACTGGAACTGTGCAGAATATTGTTCGCGAAAATAGCGTCGATTTAGCTAAACTAGAATGTGTTAAAATCTTGAGTAAGAACTTTTTCGTGTGCGTCGAGCAAGAGTTTTAAAAAAAGGCTGTATGAAGTTGTCGCCTGTTTGCGAGTAAAAAGAAAATTTTAAGGCATCCATCTTTTCTGCCGAATGGCGTAACTTAGTCTTCCCGGGCGGTCTTTTACTATTACTTTCGTTGAATATTGCAATTTAAAATTTAGTTATAAGTCTGGATAAGTTTACTCTCCATGGATTTTAGTATTTACGGAAATAAAAAGTTTTATTTTTTTAAAGTAGATTATTAAAAAAACCGCGATGTATTGGATTTGTAAAAGCCAGCTATATAAGTATCCAAGCATGTAATTTGAAAATAAAACGTATTTAACGGCATCAGAAATAATGTTTCCTTCAAAAATAAACACTATGATTACTGATTAGGTTCATAAAATGTAATTTTGAATGAATATTTTCTCGCATCAATTTCGAATGACGATGAAATATTTATCGGAAAATGTATTGTGAGCTCAGATCAAAAGGCTGGAAATGGAAAAATTGATCACGACGGTCATGTTATTGTAAAAATTCAGATATTCCTTTGACGGTGAACATTTAGTGTAAATAATTTTCGGTTATAATGTTCGGCTGCAGGCATCTTATTTCGTTAAAACCTGTAATTATGGCTACCAATCCACTTGTCGAGGGTTATTATTTTTTAATGAATGTTGCACTTCTTAACTATGCTTTTATTACCTTCATCTGTAACCATGTAAAAAAAAATTATAAGTTAAATTTGTCCCAGTTCCCGGTTTCCGATTGAGCTGGAATTTTGTATACATTTTTAGTTTGGATGACAATGCATGGTTAGCTAAGTGACGTGCGTAAATCCAATATGGCAGACTTCCAAAGATGGCGGACTAGATATACAGGGTGTAAAAGGAACGCTTCCGAAGCCAGATCGTAGATTATATAAAACCTAAATGCAAACAGATACCAGTGATCTTTCGCTTTATTTCGGCGTCGCGTGCACGTGTCCGGTCGTTAGCCGCACAGCTGTCGGCGAGAGCGCACGCATTTTGAATTCGAGAATTGCGCGAGCGTCAGCTGATATTATACGACTATTACATTGCATGATAAAGTTGTAATTAAAAAAAGTGTCTTTAACTGCAAATAACGGCTTCATTTAACTGTTCTCTTCTCTGTTCTAGCCTTATCACCCGTCTCCGTTTTCAGCAGCCTTTACCTTACACCCTGTATTTTATGTATTCCTATGATATGGGGTGTCAAATGAAAGGATGTGCTGAAAAAAATATGAAAAAGCGTGTTTTTGGTTATTATAATTATAATTTTATTATATAATAATATTACATACATACACACTGTACATGACATACTCTCGAAAAACATTACCTTCCTTCTGGAACAGTCGGGTAAAAATAGTGGAATTTACTTAAAAAACAGACGCAAATCAACAACGACCCTTTTGAAAACTGAAGCAATAATTTTCAGCCATTGACAGTATGCTCCAGATTAAACCTATAAATACTAAAATGTCAAACCAACTCGTATAATGTATCCAAAATTATTAATAGGGCGATAACCCAGCTATCAATACAATACATAATTACTTTTAACTGTAATTTGATCATTTAAATCATGTACTTAGTTAAATGTAAAAGCAATTAATTTCATGATTGATGACACTGGTACAAATTGTTGATTATACTTATTATTAAATTATCCATAAAAGCGTTGGAATCGCAGTAAAATGGGTTTTAAACTATGGTCAACAAAAAAGCTTTGAACAAAAACAGTAAAGTGAAGAACGAGAATATGTGATAATGAGTTGGCCAAAGTTTTTTAATTATCACTAGCGACCCGCCTCAGCTTTGCACGAGCACAAATTATACGCTAAACCTTCCTCATGAATCACTTATTATATTGGTGAAAATCGCATGAAAATCCGTTCAGCAATTTTTGAGTTCATCGCAAACAGACAGACAGACGCAACGGGGGACTTTGATTTATAATATGTAGTGAATTCTGGATGAACCGTAGACAAGAAACTCCACGGACACTCTTTTAAGGCGCTATTGGCTGCCAATGACCTTGAGTGGTTAGCTTGCGGGTTCTGCGATGAGCTCACGTAACGCGTCGTACGTCCACCCAGTAATAGGACTCGCCCATCAAGGAGCGCTTGTCCGAAATCAGACGCGTTATTATTTTATTACATATAAAACAACAAGTATTAAACTAAAACACTGAGACTAAATTATAAATAATTAAATGATCTTTAAAATGGTGAAGGTTTCATAAAAATACGCTTTATAGTTTTTGCGTGATTCTCAATTTTTTATCCACGTTAGACATAACTTTACAAATTAATTACACTATGTTATAAAAATATAATTTGAAATGTTCTGAGATCAAATTACGACGAAAATTGTCAAGAGTAACATATATTTAATTCAAAGAAATAAGACTACCTAGTCGTTTAGACGTGATGTTCAATTAAAAACCATTAAAAGTCGTATAATTGCGCCTTAAATAGTTGCAAAATTATGGTTACATCGTTACTGTTAAAAATTATACTTATTACTAGTGACCTGCCCCGGCATCATACGGGTGCAACAATTTTTAGGGTTCCGTCCCCGAAGGGTAACCAACGGGACCCTATTACTAAGCCTCCGCTGTCCGTCCGTCCGTCTGTCTGTCAGCGGGCTGTAGCTCATGATCCGTATTATGTAAACAGTTGAAATTTCACAGTATTTCTGTTGACGCTATAACAACAAAAAAATAAAAATTAAAGGGGAGCCCTCTTTAATTTGTACCCTACTAGAAAAGTGTTTTTTGGCCGTTTTTGTTCGATCTTATTAATGCAATGGCAACAAGAAGACGCGTATAATCTTGTACTTACGATGGTACGGAACCCTACATGCGCGAGTCCGACTCGCACTTGGACGGTTTTATTTTTCGATTTGTCAAAAATTTTTCACACAAAAAAATAATTAACCTAACAGGTGCATCCGTTCTGAAGGTATGCGCTTATGTACATTCGGTAATCGAGTTATATTTATATAGATTATGTTAGAACGATGTTAAAGAGTCCGAGGCAAAAAAAATAATCAAAGAACAAATACTTGAACTTCCAAGTTTCCTTATAATAATAATATTTATTTAATCAAGACAAGTTGTGGAAGTTGGGTAGGCCTTTAGTGTGGGACGCTACATGTGTCGATACTCTTGCGCCATCTCATCTTCCTAGTTCGTCGTGCTGTGCCGGTGCTGCCGCTGCGGCTGCGGAAAACCTCAAGCGGCGGAAATACAGCAACCTCGTCGGTAGCTACATTTTCGAGCCGTTTGGGGTTGAAACCCTTGGGCCGTAGGGTCCAAGTGCTCATATATTATTTAAAGATTGTTGACTTGTTGACACTTCGCGTGACCCAAGGGCTGGCTTTTACCTCGGCCAGAGGTTAAGCATTGCATAACATGAGCGTTGCATTGCATAATATGTATGTATTTAGAAATATATAAGTATGTTTATCAGTTGTCTAGTACCCATAATACAAGCTCTGCTTAGCTTGGGACTAGATGGCGTTGTGTGATAGTTGTGGAAAAAAGAAAGAAAGAAGAAAGAAAGGAAGAAAGAAGAACGTGGCAATGCCGCCAGTCTTTTGGAAACACTTCCAGTCGACAGCGATGCGTAGGAATTTTTGACGCCATATTTTAAGTTTTATTTAGTTATAGTGTGTATGTGAGTATACATGTTTGTGAACGCACCCACGATACAGGAGTTATTCCTAGTGTGGGGCAACGTTTTTAAAAAAAATGAAATGAAAACAAATGAAAATGAAGTTAGGAGTTATTGTTTTAATTACAGTTCGTTAAGTATTTTATAAGTTTTTATCCATATTGTTTACAACTTTATAGAAAAGATTAAAAACCTTGGTATTTGTTAGTAAAATATACGTAATAACAGACAAGTTTGGTCCACAATCAGGTGTTAGTAATACTTATATAACTATGCTAGTTCTTTCAAAAGATGTAATTTTTACTTTCGAGGTTAAAAACTAAACTAAAGCCACAGTCTAACGTTAGCCATACATTACAGCTTTCAATGAAGCAAGTCTACGAACAATCTCTAAAGCGATAATGCCAGTAGAAGTTACCGAGCCAAGGGGTTGAAACTGTTGAAACGTACCCTTGTGTTGAACTATTCACCAGTTCACCACTAGCACTAACCCTTGTGCATAGTTTAAGAGGTTCATAACAGTGCAGTAGACCTGTAAACTCTGCCTTTCACTTCTATATTGGATTTCTAAGTGATATTAAAGTTGGAGCATACGTTCTGCTAGGTACTAGGGTAGCATATTCGAGCAAGAGGCATTTAGGTGTACCTAGTTTGAAAACTGTTGAAATAAAAGCTGCTCAACTTAATTTAGAAATCAGTGAAGGCAAATAAAGGTTGTTAAGGTAAATATTGATAAAAAAACCGTGTTTGCTTTAGTCTAAGATAGATCGAAAGATAATCCTATTATTATTCGTCTACTTTGAATATTTATTTTATTCTTTACTAGCACTTCGGCCGCGACTTCGTCCGCGTGGATTTTAAAATATTTATATGGTTTAAGACATTTATTTCTCATAAAAGAATATACATATTCGCTAACCATGAGAAACACTAGTTGTAAATTGATAAGGTTCGTAAGGAACGAATAGCGGAACGGCATGCAATTTTATACAATTTAAAGTAAAAGAAATATTCAATATGCGGGTTAGTTATTGGCTTAATCTATGTTAGTAAAACATTCATTCATGTTGATTTCACGCATGTGGGTAAACCGAAATAATACCAGTGAGATAACAGTACTATTTTTGACAAGTTTCTATTAAGTGTTAAGACATTATTTATTATACTTGGTATTGCTTTGTTTGTTTTTTTTTTGTGCACCTGCCATATTATCTCTCCACCACCCTTGGTTGACTGGTAGAGAATGCCTAAGGCATTAAGTCCGCCTTTGTACTTTAGTTGCATGAAGTGTAAATAAATAAATAATTTCTTTGAGAAATTGCTATTGAAGGCAATTGTTATTTCACTTCTGTTTTATTCTTGTGTTTATCCTTAATTTTAATGCAATAATGGTTGAATTATTTTTTTATAAATTGTACTATACATTTTAACGACTTGTCATTTTATTTGTTTGTAATAAATTTGTGATTGTGTAAATTTATAGCCTATGAAGTTCACAAATAACGTGGCTTTCTATTGCTAAAATAATTTTTAAAATCGCTTCAGCAGGTCCAGAGATTACTCCCTACAACCTAAACTCACAAACATTACCTCTTTATAATATTAGTATAGATTAGTATAGACATATATTAATAAAAAAGTTCTCAATAAGATTATATATTCTGATTTCTGACACAAGAAATTAATAAAGTTTGCGTGCGGGTAGGGTAACATTGACACAATTGACGTTTGAATAAGTTTTACGTGGTGTCGCGATATTCGATTTTTTTCAACTTTCCGCGTGGAAGTAAGCGAGGAGCAAGCGGTGCGTGCGGGGAACTCAGTACCTTACGAACTATCAGTTATTTTTGAGATAGCCCTTAAACCTTATTGGGAGTTACTATGTTTCAGACACTAGGGCGTTGGGGCATAGCCCCATAACTTGATGTGTTAGCTTGTTGAATTTTCGGGACATCGGAAAGCAGTTACCGACTCTCCACATCACCAGAAAGCTAACCTTTTTTCGCCCAAAATAAGGTTAGCTTTCTGGTTTTGTTTTGACAGAATAAGCTATTCAACATGGCAATGCTGCCAGTCTCTTGAACAGTTTTCTTATTGATAGCGATTTGGAAGAATTTTGTTGGTCGATGAACTTGAACAAATGTACATGATTATTTTTATATGTGTAAGTTTGTGTAATATTGTTTTAAAAACTGATTACTCACAATACTAGTAACGACAAGATTGATGAAGTGGCTGAGTGATTGGCTGCTACGCTGTGTGTCGTGGGTTCGAACAACGTATTAAAAAAAAACTAAGTCAACTATAAGTTTAATAAATAAATGCCTCGATGTTATAAGGGAGGGAAACTCTGCCCAAATGAAATTATTTGCTTACCGCCTCTAGGTATCCGAATCTCATATTAATGTGATCCCGCATTGATTGATTGAATTTCCAGCTTCTCGTACATCATCAGTATGTAGGTCCGCACATCAGAAACAGGAAATTTGATGAAGGATGAAGAAAGTCTGGCCTTCAACTTTACATATTATGAACATATAAATGTGTGATAGTCTGTAGTCCGGTTAAGAAGCCGACAACCTCGGAGGTTGACTTGAGAGATGCCACACATAAAAAAAATATAAAAATGTTGCCACGCTTCAACTGCTGAACGGGTTTGGATTATGTTTGGTCTATGAGTAGACCATAGCCTGAATTTGGACACAGAAAACGTTTTATTCCGATTAGTAGGTACGTATGCAGGGTGCACTGGTTCTGCCCATACAAATTAACAACTTTCATCGAGAAAGTCAACTTAAACTATGAAAGGTTATAGACGGAACATCATTGAACATTAAATGAAGCAGGATCGTTGAAATGTGTGAGTGACCTTAACGAACGTAACGATGACGTATCGGCTTCTCATTTTGTCTGTGTGAGCTTATTTCGCGTGTACAGATACAAGCCGGCTTCTCATTATGGTACTTCAGATTGCTGGATTTTGACACTCCGTCTATAACTTTTCATAGTCTAAGGCCAAAGACAATAAAATAAAAAGAAGAAGTAGTACTTATCTAATTAGCATCAATAAAAACCTTTTTTTTTTAATCTAAAATATGACTACCCATTTCCGTTAAATCCTGTAGAAGCTAGATCTAAATTTCCTTCTAAAATGACTGCTTTCACGAACACAGAGGAGGGCCTGCAGTCTCGACATAGTCAACGATCGCGTAACGACCGAATTCGTTCGCTAAAAAAAAATGTTGCAAGGACGCAAACTTTTATTGTTACTAGAGGTAAAAAATATTAAAATTTAAATAAATTATAAGTTTCATGAAAAATAGTGCTTGCAAGTTAATATTTACGCAGTCTCTGTACTACATATTTCAAGAATATTAATATTTATTTCAGATTATGATTTAAAATGTTTCCTCACAAATGGGGTTTTTTAACGACTAGTAATTTAGCGATTGGTAGCTAACGTAATTTTCGCTATCCATGTCGAGACTGCAGGCCCAGGGTTGCGGGAGTATTTAGAAAGAAAGAACGAACATATATTTATTTGACCCAGGCTATTTGAATGAGTCACCGCAGCCCTGGACGCACAGGCAAGTGAAGGTCCACGGGTGGGTTTTAGTCAGTAAGAGTCTGACACGCCCTCCCGCTCCACCCAGAGCGGGCGAAGTGATTTTATAATTACACAACCTAAAAAAAAAAGACGTGATCATAGTAATATCCTTGTTCCAATTGGGTGCCAATAAAATACGTATCTTCACTTCGTGGAGAAGCTCGTGGCTAAAGTAATAACAGCCGCACGGGTCGGTCCATCAGGTTAAGCTACGCTTACCGGGGTTGGTCCATGGATGAGTGACCATCTTTACATACCGAGACTCCTCCGTGCCTCGGCAATCACGTTAAGCCGTCGGACCCGGCTGTCAATCTTGGATCTTTGACAGTCGTTACGGGTCGTCAGAAGCCCGAAAGTTTGACAACCAGTCTTACCAAGGGGTATCGTATTACCCAGTAACTGGGTTGTGGAGGTCAGATAGGCAGTCACTCCATGTAAAATACTGGCATTCAGCTGCATCAGGTTAGACTGGAAGCCGACCCCAAGAAAAGGCTAGGCAGAGTTTAATTTGATAGTAATATCCTTGTACCAATTAGGTGCCAATTAAATAGGTATCTTCACGTCAATTAACTTGAAGACTTATTTCTTTCAGAAGAAGTACTAAAGAGTAAAGACTCACTCAGCAAAAACTCTGTAAAGTAATACCTTTCGTCTTCGTCCCCTGTGTACTTTCAACCACACGTTGCTAACAATGTGACATTGACAGCTTTATGTCTTCGCAGTAAGAACGTTTTTCGAACTCCAAGACTTCTGTTGACCGTACTTTCAGTAATTTGATAGACTCTTACCACGTACTTTGCGGCCTCTTGGAGACTGAAGGACCCTTTCTACGTTAGAACCGAGAGTTCTGAGATGCGTAAACTTATAGGTCGTGGTTTTAACCTACTTTTTGTAGGTTGAGAGGTATTTTATTGAAGGGGGCCATTTTTATTTTTGACAATTTTGTATTGTCTTACTAAAACCAACGCGTTCGCGGTTCACGTTTGACCATTATCTCACCTGATGGTAAGTTACCTACTGACAAGTTGATGTCTATGATGACTTGTGCAAGTTACTGGCATGTAGTATGGCTTTTTTTTAAACTCTCAATTCGGATGTTTATTAGGCATGATTTCCCCATGAATATAAGCATGAATTTGGAATATTATTATTTTTTGTTCCAAAGAGGTTTATTCCGAAATGGTCCCATTTAAATTTCGTAAAGATCCGATTATGACTTTCAGATACAGATAGTGGAACTCTTCAACAAATGACAGCAAATCTTCTGCGATTGCTGCTTTAGCATATTTATGCATTGTTTACGCAATATATACATAGCTTAACATCACGCCTGTACCTACCCTCTAAAGGGGTAGGTACGCAAATATAGTTCACCTTGATACACCCTAATTTCACCAATAGTAATTCGGGCATAACTTTACCATTTAGTTTTAATTATGGGGTACAACACCTAAAAACTGAAAAATTAAAAAAACTTATTTTTACAAAATAATACAACCAAATTCCAAAAAGAAAACGCTTTAGCGTTTAAAGTTATTTTGCCATTTTTAAATGGCAAAATAACTTTAATTTCGGAAGTTGGTGTCAAATAACGAAGAAACAAAACTTTTTTACAAAAAAAACAAACGACTTCCAAAAAACAAAAAATAAAAACTAAGTACACTAAAAATTAAAAAAAATACTTTAATTTCGGAAGCCGGTGTTTGTATTTTATTTCTTTGTTGACACCGACTTCCGAAATTAAAGTTATTTTTTTAATTTTTAGTGTAGGTATTTTTTTTTGGAAGTCGGTTGTTTTTTTTGTAACAAAGTTTTTTATTTTTCACTTTTTAGTTGTTATACCCCAGTAACATGGAACGTGGAATTTAAACATACTCGTAATTGGAGAAAACCAATACGTATCTATCTATAGGTATGTATTTTTGTTTTTGTTCAGTTTTTCATAAAGCACTGAAGCAATTTCGATAAAATATTATATGGGACCACCTCGGGAGTATATACTTTCGGATAAAAAAAGAATTTTGAAAATCGGTTCACAACTGACGGAGAAATCGGCGGACATACATAAAAAAAAACATACATACAGTAGAACATAGAACCTCCTCCTTTTTTTGAAAGTCGGTTAAAAACTAGAAACAAACAACACAAGTCGGTTTTTGAAGTGAAAACTTCTTTAGACGCGTTGGGCATTTTTGAGATGGGAAAAACTATTGGAACTCGCGCTTTTTGTTCATGTTTTCACTTCTGTCGGCACTCCCGGAGTGCCACTCTTTTTTTTTTTGTGAACAAGTTTCTCTTACATAAAGATCAGCGTAGATTAGATGCGAAGTCTAATGATCGCCTGAGGCACCCTTAAGGATGATTCACGTTACACCGTGTCGCCACCGGGCCGTGCCCCGGCCGTGGCACGGACGGGGCACGGTCAAAGATTGTTGCATACATTTTATATGAAGTGATTCATGCTAGACCGGGCCGAGGCACGGACGGGGCACGGCCAGGGCTCGGCCCGGTGGCGACACGGTGTAACATGAACGTGTGCACCGGGCTCGGACGTGCCCCGGCCGTGCCCCGGCCGAGAAACAATTGCCGGTCAAACAATTTCATGGTCAAATATGTATAGTATACTTTTTGTATGAACTGATCCATGCTTGGCCGTGCCCCGGACGTGCCCCGGCCGTGCCTCGGCCGCGCCCCGGCCGGGGCCCGGTGGCGGCACGGTGACAGCTCGGTGTAGCATGAATGACTAGCCCGGTGGACGTGCGCCGGCCGTGCCCCGGCCGGGGCACGGCCGAGGCTCGTTGGCCGCACGGTGTAACGTGAATCATCCTTAATCCTAAGCTTAGTACTAACAAAATGTTGAACAATTCAGAAAAGCGATCCTTTAGTGATAAAGGCTAAAGACAAAAGTGCCGATGTAATAACTTTACGCACACAAAACTGCTGGCTAGCTAAATAAGGTTTTGCCAAGGCTTAGAACTACTAATTCTCTTAATGGAAACCGTCTGGAAATATATATTAGCGGAAAACGTCTGCTTGGGAGTTCATAGAAGCCAGATTTTTTTCGGAGCTTGATTATTAAGAATTGTCACAACGTAAAAATTCTTAAGGTAGAAGCTCCAGGGTAGCCCGCGAAATTCAAATTTTCTTACGTTTTTTGCAATTTGCAGGTTGCGTTTATTTCATGAAATCATGACATTTGGCATCAATTCTAACTGAGAGATTGCAGGTCAGTACCTGCAAATTGCAAAAAACGTAAGATGATTTGAATTTCGCGGGCTACTCTGGAGTATTCACCTTAATGATCAAGCTCGCCGCACACGCCTGGCGCACGAATAACAACCGTGTCGTCAACGCATACGCAATGCGCGACAGTGTACTGCGATCGAGATCCCAACGCGCGTGCTTGATACATTATGATAATGTACGTTATGGCAACTACAAGACGCGTACACGATTCACAGACTAAATGAACAGAAGAAATTAAATGAGCGCGCATTAGAAGACTTGTCATATGATCAAGCGCGCGATACGCCAACAGTTAGGTATAGAATAACTCTTATACCTGCTTTTCCTGACACTTCAATGAATTACTAAAACAAAACGCACAGTTGGATTTTCAAAGCTCGATTCCCCGCTGTGAGATAGAAATCCCTCTACAAATTTGGCAAAAGTCTAGCCATCCTGAATAGGCTGGAATAATTTAGTCAGACATCTTTTACCAAGACAAAGTGGAGGATATAAATTCGGAGACGAATTGCCTTGCTGATCTGGGATAGACGAAAACTGTCTTCGCTTGGATATTTATGTGTGAGCTGTGGGTAGGAATAGGTTATTTATAAAACGAAATAAAGGTCTAGTCTAGTCGCGGAGCGAGGCAGCGGAGCAAAGCTAGGGAGTAATGCGGAGTGCAGTTGCGGACTGTGCGGAGCTAGGCTGAGTTCACGCGACGAATAATTTGAGCTGGCTATAATACCACGCGGCCGGGTTTTTTCCGCTTCCCCGCTCGCTTCCCGGTTTTGTATGAATTTTTGTACTAGTTTGCAAATCCCTGTCCACTGAAGCGCAGTGGAGATTTTATGCAATTTCATTGGTTAAGAGGAGTTGTACGACTTTTAATGGTTTTTAATTGAACATCACGTCTTATTTCTTTGAAAAAAAATAAATGTTACTCTAGACAGTTTCCGTCATACTTTGATCTGAGAATATTTGAAATTACATTTTTTTAGCATAGTGTAATTAATTTGTAAAGTTACGTCTAACGCGGATAAAAAATTAAGAATCACGCAAAAACTATAAAGCGTATTTTATGAAATCTTCACCATTTTAAAGATCATTTAATTATTTATAATAATTTAGTCTCAGTGTTTCATTTTAATACCTGTTCTTTTATGTGTAATAAATTAATAATGGTCTAATTTCGGACAGCACTCCTTGATGGGCGAGTCCTATTACTGGGTGGACGTACGACGCGTTACGTGAGCTCAGCACAGACACGCAAGCTAACCACTCAAGGTGCGCTCCGCTTCTCACCTCCCTGCTCCAGTGGACAGTAAGCCTAAAACATTCGTATTCGAAAATACAGTTATCGAAGCGCTCAGCACTGTAACTCAATCGCGTATGATCATGGCTGACATGAATTTTGCATATTTTTAATCAATACAATTTTGAATTTATTCCCTCGATGCGTTGATACATACGGTACTATTTTGACGTGGATAGTTATTTGACAGTGACAGCTGTCATTAGCTTTCGGGTCGAATGTAAGTTGAGATTAGATTTGGATTTTTTTTTTTTGTGTATGTAGATTAATTTTGATACGAGTAGCTCTACAAAAGTATTTCTACAATGACTAGGTATGTTTTTAATACGTTTTTCACCGGTATTTAACTAACAACGCTTATCAGTAGGTTAGATAGCAATCAAACGCGAGCCTATCTAAAAAAAGAAAAACTGACTACCCTATAAAAAAAAATCTTAGAAGTTAAATTTGACTCACTTGTTTCCGATTTAGTTGAAATTTTGCATACATACTTAATTTGGATGACAATGCATGATAAGCTAAGTGACGTTATTCTAAATCCAAATATTTTTTATGCGTCCCCACGATATGGGTATTAAATTAAAGGGTTTGAATACTAAAACTATAATGACGTCACTCAAAGCATGTTTTTAATTTTTTTTTAAACTGTAATATTATTTTCTTTTGTGACGTCATGTAGAAGTACTTACTATGTAAAACTAGGTTGTGTGTAGTTGCCATCAAATATTCCTTCTGATCGTTTACTATGAATACTAAATTACTTTAACCCATGTGCCGTTCGCATCCGGGGCTTAAAACCATGCAAGATAGATATTAAAGCGTTTTCGGTCCGCAAGGTAAAACGATGACGGCCCGAAATAATTTTGGATAGTTTAATATTGGATTTCTTGCTGATGCTAGTCGTAAGAAGTTGCCATCAATATGATTTTAGGGTTCCGTACCATAGGGAATAAATTGAACCCTATGTGTGACTTTGTCTGTATGTTGGACTATCTGTATGTTTGTCACAGGTACTTATTTCAAGAACTACATTATGCTATTGACTTGAATTTTTTTATACTGTAGAAACCGTCTTTTTTAACCGAGTTCCAAAAAGGAGAAGGTTATTTGTTCGACTGTATGGATGTATGTCCACCGATTTCTCCGTCAGTTGTGGACCTATTTTCAAAATTCTTTTTTTGTCCGAAAGAATATACTCCCGGGGTGGTCCTATATAAATTTTATCGAAATTGCTTCAGCGCTTTTTGAAAAACTGAAAAAAAATGAAAAATACGTATACGTAGATGACGTTTTGAGTTTCTCTAATTACGAGTATGTTAAAATACCACGTTCAATTTTATTGGGGTTTTTAGTTCTGGGGTTATAACAACTAAAAAGTGAAAAATAAAAAAAAACTTTCATTTCGGAAGTTGGTGTCAAAAAACGAAAAAATATAACACAGACATCCGAAATTAAAGTTATTTTTTAATTTTTAGTGTATTTTCTTTTTTGGAAGTCGGTTGTTTTCATTTGTAAACATTTTTTATTATTTTCTGTGGATATACCTTTGCAAGGCTAAATAGCATGTTTGTTTAATTAATTGTCATTTAAAAACAGGAAAATACGATTTAGTTGCATGTAAAGAAAAGAGTTTTTTTTTGTGGGGTGGGGAATCATCCAATGACATCTCCCACTCTGGGAGGAGAGGGAGGGTGTATCAGAATCTTACTGACTAAAACCCACCCCTGTTCCTTCCCTGACTGAGTGCCCAGGGGAGCGGTAACTCACGTTAAGAATTTATCCGCTAAAGGAAAAGAGTTGAGTTCCATGGAAACTCCCACGTTTCTGGAAATGTCACAAACGACAGTTTACCTATAAACAATACATGAAAAAAACTACTACCATTACAAAATAGAAAAAAAAGTCATTAGCAAGTAGTTACTGATCCATTTTCACCGACATTTTATCGCCATTACAAAATCATTACCAAAGAGCAAAACATTCACGGGATTTCACTCTCTCGGCCTTTGGTAATAGAGGCTGTATTTCTTTCTTATCTTGTGCTCTGGTTAAATATTTGCCGCAAGCTGTTTTTCCTCGGATGTTAAGATGATTGACAGGCTTTAGTGTGATCTCATCCTTCTCTCTAGGCTTACGTCATCAGGGCCTCGAGACACAAGTCTTAGCGCGATAGGAAAGCCTCATTAGTTTCGTAATCTTGTGTTTTTTGAGGAAATGCTTCTTAAGGACTTATCTGGGCTTTGAATTGGGCCCGATAGCTATAAGTAACCTGGGGGTTTTTAAGTCAAAGGTCAATGATATTATATATAAGTTTATAGTTAAAAAATATTTTTTTAAACAAGATTTTATACCGGCTATCTCAAATTAAATGTGCTCGGTGGGGTTATGTTGTTTTATCACAGAGATGCCGTGGCCACCTTCCAGCTTCATCATCAGACCCTTTTTTTTTCTAAGTGTAAAATGCTGCCCAAGACGAATCAATCGAGCCCAAACTCGGTGGGGTTATGTTGTTTTATCACAGAGATGCAGTGGCCACCTTCCAGCTTCATCATCAGACCCTGGATATTGTCTAGGCGTAAAATGCTTCTCAAAACAAATCAATCGAGCCCAGACTCGATGGGTTTATCTTGTTTAGTTCAGAAGTTGCTATGGCCATCTTCCGTCAAGAGTGATGTATGTATGTATGTATGTCGGGCTAGTTTCTGCAACTCCACGCCCAAGGCGCGTATTTTGCGTACAGGTGGGACAGCATTGTCATTCGATCCACCCCAGCTCCTCGAGGAAGGCCAGCAGCGCCCTGGTATGACTATCTCGCTTAGGTTACCTGGGTGTCCGAAGTGTTTTGCCCTGTATGCAGCGACGTCTGGGCAGCTTGGCAGCAAATGAGCTGCTGTCTCGTCCTCCTCCATGCAGGCTGCAGAGTGGACTGTCTGTGACTCCTATGACAGAGAGATGCTTATTAAAAGACCCTTGGTCAGAAGCAAACGGCCGTGACTTTCCGCAACTGAAGTTTGGTCAGTCGTAGGGCTTGCTTTGTGAAGCGGTCATTAATGGAGGGAAGTGCCTTTTTGGCCTGTCTACACCCGCTATGGTCAGCCCATATCTTGTTGTGTTAATCTCTGGTGCGTTTCCTTACCAGATTGAGTCGAAACTCCAAAGTCTTGAACATAGACGCCGAGTTGCTAGCCTGTCGGTTTTCTATCGATTACATTTTGGGGAGTGTGCGACGGAATTGCATAATTTGATTCCGCCAAGCCCGTTTCATCAAAAGACCACAAGACGTACGGCGAAGTGCCACCGGTTCATGGTGGATAGCCCATCCATACGCACAAAGCGTTTTGAGAAAACATTCATTGCGCGTACAGCTAGGGAGTGGAATTCTCTACCGGAGTCTGTGTTTCCTGTAAGCTACAACCTGGGAGTCTTTTAAGTCAAGAGTGAATAGGTTACTTCTAGGCAAGCGTGCTCCATCTTCGACCACATCATCGCTTACCACCAGGTGAGATAGTGGTCAAACGCGAGCCTAACAAATATATAAAAAAAAAAGATTGCGTAAAAATCCAAAGAGTGAAAAAATTAAGAGTGAAGGATAATTTTATTACTATACACTTTAGTAAGGACATTTGTAATAACAACTCAATGATATCTGAACGATGTCTGAACGCCGCTTTGTACGAGTATGAACATAGCGTATCTTTCTTTTTTATTATCATTGTCAAAAGTGAATAGGTTACTTCTAAACATGCGTTCTCCATCGTCGATTACGTAATGCTTACAATCAGTTGAGGCAGGTGAGAATCGCGAGCCTTCAAGAAAACCGGCCAAGAGCGTGACGTACTTCGCACTTTTAGGGTTCCGTACCAAATGAGGGAATTATCAAAGAAAAACTCTGATTTATCAGTATATTGATATTTATTAGTAAAATGTACGTACCTAGTAAATAAACATTATTATCAAAGGAGGCAGGCGAGAATGTATGTAGAATTGGACCCACTGTTAGGAGTAACGTGCAGTATGGAAACTTATAACTAGTGATAGAACTTTATAAAACTAGCAAAAAAGCCAATGGGCAGTAAGTTGTAGAAGATGGGAGAAAAAAGATACGCAAGCTAAAGCGTTATAACCTAAAACTAATCAAATAACGCTTATTAGTATCAAAAAAAAAAAAAAAAAAAACATATATACGGTCGAATTGAGAACCTCCTCCTTTTTTTTCGTCGGTTAAAAAGGTGTTCAATCGGAATAGAAATACACTATAGTGGTTACTGCATCTGACTGGAGAATATATAGGTAGGAGGTACCTATCTAGACTTGCCTACTTAAAATACAAAATACGTCTGGGAGCTAGGAACTAAAGTTAGAATATAGCATAGGTTGATTAATTTGAAGAACGAATGAAACTATAATAATTATTGGCTAAAAACTAAGCTGAGACATAGTCTCTAGATGAGACGATGTCTCAGCTTAGTTAGAATTTATGTAGATTTAAGTTTAATTGACTCAACGTGTCTAGTTGCGACCAAGATCCCTTCTAAAGACTGGTTCCTCGTGGTTTCACCTGCGTTATGTTTTGAAATTGGTTATTGCTTTGCTCTCGTAGGACATAGCGCGATGTTATATAACCTATACTAGCTGTCCCTCGGGGTTTCACCCGCATCTTTAGTTACTACTCCGCTCCCGTAGATCGCAGCATGATGATATATTAACTAAAGCCTTCCTCGATAAATGGGCTATCCAACACAATAATATTTTATCAATTCGAACAGTAGTTTCTGAGATTAGCGCGTACAACAATGAAACTCTTCAGCTTTATAATATTAGCATCATAAAAGAATTTTGAAATCGGTTGGATATTTTTAGAGTTTATCCATTAAAAACAAACAAATCACAATCTCTTTATAATATTTAATACTAACTTATGTGTTTTATTTATTATATTTTACATGTATTATATTAAAAAAAAAGACAAGCGTAAACCTTGACAATAGTAACAACATAAATCATATTATGAGTAGGTTGGAATGTAATTCGAAACATGGTGCGTTTAGTAACTGCCACACAATAACATGGTGCGTTACCGTGCGTTTAGTGACTCATATTTAAGTAAATAAAAATCTTTTCTAACTTTTGATTCCCATCTTCTAGTGACTCAATACTTTTTATATAATCCTCTTATAAACACTCATTTATAATAAATATACACTTACAAGTGAATGGCTCTTTGTTAATTTATAAATAATGTGGGGCCAAACATGCCATCCTTCTTTCAAGTTGATATGTCAATGGAAAGTTAAAACATTCTTTGGAACAAAATTTTGTGACAGACGACGGACAGACAGCCGGACAGTAATAGGGCTCCGTTTGGACCCTTCGGGTACGGAACCCTAAAAACAAACCTTTTTAGTCAAAATGTGCAGTACAAAAATTGCATTGGAAAAATTTTATAACAATATCCTGCAAAATGTATAGGGTTTATGATTACACAGAAAAGTTATTAGTTGTTTTGAGATATTTTAAGCTGGTTTTGCATTGATATTGGTCCGATTAGTTGTTAACCGTTTATAAAGTCTTAGGAAATATTTACGTAAATAATAATATTAAATAATAATAGATTTATCCTAGTTCAGGTTAGATATAATTACAATTTCAGTTCTAGTTTAAGGCGCTATGAACTGCCAACGACATTGAGTGGTTAGCTTACGTGTTCTGTGCTGAGCTCACTAACGCGTCGTACGTCTACCCAGTAATAGGACTCGTCCATCAAGGAGCGCTGTCCGAAATTAGATGCATTATTAATTTATTATACATAAAACAACAGGTATTATACTAAAACACGTACATTAAAATATAAATAATTAAATTATCTTTAAAATGGTGAAGGTTTCATAAAGATCCACTTTATAGTTATGGCGTGATTCTCTTCGATTTTTTTATCCGCGTTAGACATAACTTTACAAATTAATTACACCTATGTTATAAGAACATAAATTCAAATATTCACATATCAAATTTTGAAGGAAACAGAGAGTCTAGAGTAACATATATTTTTTTTTAAGAAATAAGACCAGTCGTTTAGACGTGATGTTCAATTAAAAATCATTAGAAGTCGTATAACTGCTCGAGGAGATCGTGGCTAAAGTAATAACAGCCGCACGGGTCGATCCATCAGGTTAAGCTACGCTTGCCGGGGTTGGTCCATGGATGGGTGACCATCTTTACATACCGAGACCCCTCCGTGCCTCGGAAAGCACGTTAAGACGTTGGTCCTGGCTGTCAATCGTGGATCTTTGACAGTCGTTACGGGTCGTCAGAAGCCCGAAAGTCTGACATCCAGTCTTACCAAGGGGTATCGTATTACCCAGTAACTGGGTTGTGGAGGTCAGATAGACAGTCGCTCCATGTAAAATACTGGTATTCAGCTGCATCCGGTTAGACTGGAAGCCGCCAAGATAGCTGGGAAAAGGCTAGGCAGATGATGAGAAGTCGTATAACTGCGCCTTAAGGCTGCGCTGGTTGTAAATATACTTGCTCGTTATTCTCTTAAATAAACATTAAACAATTTTAAACACTATACAATTATTATAACTCGCTTTCTGCTTTAGGCTGTACCTAACCTTTTAAGCTTCAATTAGGTTAATCTATTCCAAACGGCAGATTAACCATCACTTTGACTGACAGCCGAGCCGCTCTGTTTTTGACCCAGGCACCACCTACTTTGGAAACAAAACTATTATACTATACTCTAGGAACTTCGAACAATTTGTGTTCCTCAAACCACTTTAGGTCGGGTCGTTTAGTAGTAAGTAGGTACCCTCCGAGGTACAGTAACGAGACATAGTTTTCGGAGAACAGTCACATTCGCCTCTAACAACATCTTTTTATTGCCTGTAAAAAACGTTTAGGGAACTGTATTTTGTACTTAGCGTTTGGTGTTGCCAGTCGCGAATATTTACGAAGAAATGGTAATAAATTTGTACCGTTGGTGAAGTGACCTGCTTTTAGGTAGAATGGGTTTCGTCTAGGTTTTAGAGGGTGGTCGTCAAAATACTGTCGGATAATAGAAAATCTCCTATTTTTTTACGCGTTGTTGCGTTTTAGTAGGTTTTAGTTTTCATGACTTAATCATGAACAATTACGGTGTATAAGATAGTTACACTAACGGATGAAAAAAGACTGCATGTGGTGGAGATGAGAATGATGAGATGAATGTGTGGAGTAACGAGAATGCATAAAGTGAGAAATGATTACATTAGAGGTAGTTTAAAAGTGGCGCCAGTCACAGAAAAGTTGAAAGGGAACCGCTTATCTTGGTATGGTCATGTAAAGAGGAGGGATGAAACACATGTAACTAAAAGAGTTATGAATATAAATGTGGGTGGATGAAGAGGGAGAGGAAGGCCAAAGAAAGGATGGATGGATTGTTTGAGGAGTGATATGAAAGAAAAGGGAGTTAGTGATAGCGTGACGGCTGACAGGATAGAATGGAAGAAAAAAACGTGTTGCGCCGACCCCAAGTAACATGGGATAAGGGCAGGAAGATGATGAAGATATTTAGACTAACCAAGCCACTGCTTATCATATATGTACATTTGTATACATTTTACATACCTAAATGAAATCAGTATAATAATCTTACCAGCAGTGATTTGAGCAGTAGTGGCCCAGTGGTATGCCGCGACTTACAATTTATAGGTCACGTGTTCAAACCCAGGCAGGCGCTTTACTTTGTGTAAATTATTTCATCACCACCACTCTTAAAACGGTGAAGGAAAACATCGTCAGGAAACCGGCACGTCCTAGAACTAAAAATTCGAAGACATGTGACATCCACCAATCCGCATTGGGCCTGCGTGGATTACACCCAAATCATAGAGAGGAGGCCTGTGCCCCAGCAGTGGGGACATTAAAAGGCTGATGATGATGATGATGAATTATCCTACCAACCGAATTTCAACGCAGATTAGCCAAGTACGCAGGAGATATATTATAGAGCACTCTCTGTTCCTTTTGTCTCATAGAGTCCGAGGAGACGGCCATCCAACACAACCGGGGAGAGATCAGGCGCAGGATTAACGGCTTTATGAGCTTTCCGAGTGACGGAGGTGTCCCACCACGAACTTCCAAAGTCCTGGTTTCTACTGAGTCATTTCTAAAGGAAAAATTTATTCCGTTTGAACCCAAATTTTAAAAAAATGCAAGAGAATTAAGTTTTATGGTCGTTGAATCCCAAAAAAACTATTTCCGTTAGATCCTAAATGCTTAAAAAAATCTGAATGTGGATACTTTCAACAACAAAATTGTTTCTTACAATTGACAACATTTCATATTTTTAACTTGCATGTATTATTAATTACATTATAGAAATGTAAATCCAAAACTAGGTCACCTGTATCTCGATATTAGAGCTTCTAGAGTTAGGGTGTTTAGAGTTAGAAGCTTGGCTCTACATGAGATCTGATAACGTTTTGAAAGTGTGAGCCATGTGGTCTTGTCTTGGCAACATTTTACATGAAAATGTTTTTGGTGCGATCATTATTTTCTTGTCTGGTCCCTTGTTACTTGAGGACGGTGGATCACTTTCTCTTCTTTCATTTCTCTTTTAACCATCTATGATGGACTTCCTTTTCTTTCATGTCATTATTCACAGAATCCATCTATCTTTTCTTTGGTTACCCGTATGACAAGCCACAATATTAATACCAGCTGAAAAATAAGCACCTTGAAAGTAATTAAAGCAACTAACGTAATTGCCAAGCTACCAGATTTATCAGTTAATTTTAGTATAGTTATTTCTAATTACTTCTTTTTAATATCCGCCTCACCAGCATTGACCACTCAAGAGAAATCGTTCATTATGTAAACTGTTCAATAACTTCGATCCATTCATTCAGTTCAATCAAGATCTGATGAGCATTCTCATTGGTTCACCAGCTGTGCCACTGAATCTTAAATCCATTAATTTCCAAGACATTTCCAAGTTCAGATTTTCATCTGAATGAAAAATGAATTGGTGCAAATCGTACTTTTGAGATCCTTATGTTGCTAGTACATTTTATTTATATATTGTTCTTGTTTTCACATCTGAGAGCAAAATTGAATTGTAATCAGTTGTGTTAAGGTTTAAATTTGTTTGTAGGTGTGTTCGGAATGCTTTTAGTGTTGCCATTTTTAGAGTGAAAGAGAGGATTTTTAAGGGTTTTTTTTGCGATGGAATCTTTAGGGTATTTCTAAGTGTGTTGATGATAAATGACAGTTTTCTTGTTTTTTAGGGCGGTGATAATACGCTGTATCACTTGCAGGTCGTGATAAGGAAAACCGGAATTTATGAGCGCGATACCGACGAAAGATACCTTCGCTGTCAGCCCTTCTTAATCCTACGAATTCCTTCCTAAAAAGGGGATTGGTGAGACTGATGTATTAAATAAGGGATGGATTAGCAACGTGATCAAAGTATTTCTGTTTACTTAACCCCTGAAGAAACCCTACTTACTTATTTTAGAAATGTAAAAAAAAAACTTGTTAAAACGCCTAAAATGGTGAACGGATTTAGTCGGACACTGGTAATTTATAACCTGTATTAGGGCATACCAATAATAATAATATATTTATTTCACCTCAAACATTTAAACAATGACATATAAGATTACTTGATAGGCTTATTACACTAGTTTTTAAAATGGAATCCTCTGTTGCCGAACTAGAACGGATCCTGTATCTCGGGAAACAGCGCCATGCCCTAACAGATTTCACAAAAATTATAAAGCCAAACTAGACATACAAGTTGCATTGATTTAGGATAATTATTTCAAAGGTTAACTTCTAGTAAAGCTCATATTACATTCAATAAAACCAATAATAATATTATCTATACAAATAAATAAAATTGGAATTAACTTATAACCTAATGAAATATATAAATACCGCATATGTATAATGGGTGTGTTTGTGTATCTCTGTGTGTATGCATCCCAATACCCTAGTAGCATTCATTGTTGGCCCAATCAAATGCCAGCAATAATTGCTATTAAGGTAATATCTTTTTATCCCAGTTTGTGTGTACGTTCGCGTAGCATAATTTTCATAGTTTCATCGACGCCTTGTCAAAATATTTAAATTTCATTGTAAATGTTTTTTTTTAATTAATGTTTATCTACATTATGTATTTCTCGTGTATTGTGGGTGCGTTTTCAAATATATGACTCTCACATACACTACATAACACCCAAACCCGGAACAACTATCTGTAGGTCACACACATCTTTGATCCGTGCGGGAATCGAACCCGCGACACGCAGAGCAGCAGTCGATACTGAGCCAACCGTGTCGTAAATGTAAAAATTATTTTAAATGTGTAACTGCTTTACATATCAAAGGTCAAGGCAGAATCTATAAAAAGGGCATGCTATAAATACCACCCCAAAAAAGTCTAAAAACACGCACATTTCCTTCCCCATTTTATCGGAACTAAGTAAGGGTTAGTTTTAGTTGTAATTAGTGTTGCGTGGCACGTGTATTAGCGGTCAATCGATGCGTTTAGAGGGCGATAACATAACACTTGAACTAACTGAGGTTCAAGTGGTAAACAAGGTCATTAGCACCCTAGCTTAACTTCATTACCTTTGCGCTATTGGCTTGTGGGGAGATGAATAATATTTTTGTTTTGTAATGTTGGTGGTTCATTTCTTTCATGTTGGTACAATGCCTTGTGGGGAGATGAATAATATTTTTGTTTTGTAATGTTGGTGGTTCATTTCTTTCATGTTGGTACAATGGTAGAGATGTGAATGGGCTACATTAGGCGTCCATTACACGTTTGGTTTTGCTGTCAGTTCAACCACAGTCAAGGTTGTGATGTGACTGACGAATAACCTAGCCTTGCTTAATACAGTGACTGAATGGTTGATTGAAGAAATCTGGATATTTTGATTTTTGCATCATACCAATCAGTCATGACTTTTGGAATTGAGCGACGCTTGCATGAGTGGTTTTGAGCCATCATCATTCTCTTGCTGTTACCTACACCAATTTAATTGAGGTCGGCACCAACATGTGTTCTTCTTCCATATTTCTCTGTTAGTCACCTCCTTTTAATATAAGTGTAGCGACATCTGTGTCACAACATACGAACTAAACTCACACATCCTGAATCGCGCGATAATACTTCTCCGCGTGATTTGAACATAATAAACAACAGTTCGAAATCAACTCGGGCAGTGGCACATAACACCCGTTTGGTCGGAGGATCCTCCCTTTTCAATGGAGGTTTGCGGGACGTTACACCCTGTTCGCGGTAACCAATTTGTAAGAATTTTTGTTCAATCGAATCAAACTTCTCAGCCTGCCGACTCATTGCTAAAGATAATGTAGACTTTTCCAATAGCGCATTCACCTCAAACGAAGTCCTCTACCTTTCAGATCTAGCTAGTGCAATTATTAACTGACAAGTTTCAGTTTCCTTCTATATTCTCCCGGGATATCCACATAAAATAGTTACCTTATCGCACACATCAATATTATCATATTTTCAGCCAGACACCAACAAAAACACCAAATTACCCTTTCCAATTAACTCCATATTCAACACACTCTACCCAAAAAGCCGTAATAGATTATCCAATAAACGCGGCCGTAACCAAAAACATGAATTCGGAGAGTATTACCATGATAATGTAAACTTGGTAAGAGGGATTTTGCCAAGTCCTCTCCAATGGATCCTTTCCTTAGTATGCTTCAGCTGTAGTGTTCTTATGGACAGTCTCAGGGCCTTGTACTTGTGGTGATACAGTTTTGGAAGTAGCCCTGAATGTATAATTTGGGCGCCAAAATTTATGGGTAAGGGTGCTACTATATTTTAACTGTGCGGGGTTTTAAGTGACTTTAGATCTTGAGGAGTTTGTGTAAATTTTGCATCATTAGGATTCCGAAAGTCTGAATGAAAAAACAGAACCCTTGTAGGATCACTCGTGTGCCTGTCTGTCTGTCCGTCGGTCTGCCACAGCCTATTTGCTCGGAATCAGGTTTTTGATCGAAAACCTAGGCTTTTGATCAAGAACCGGAAGAAGACAAAATCATTTCTTCATGTTATCATAAGCCTGATAAAATCCAGTTTTTTGATCAAAAACTTGAACTTGTTTAGGTTTATGATATACAATTTAAGCTCTTGACGCGATCGAATGGAATATTGCAGAGTAAATATGTGCAAGCTGGGTTTTGATCTTGCAATCATAAGCAGATGTATCCGTTGTTTTAACCTCTGTTATAAGGTTACCTACATCTAACAAAATAGTTGAAATATCGAGGCCTCGGTTTTTGATCGAAAACCTGATGTTGTCATAAAACTACGACATGTACTTACACAAAATTTCGTGTCCATGTTGAACATTGAAGAGTTTCTTTATCTGGAGCTAATCCTGAATGTCGATTCAGGTCATGCTTATCATAAAAATCCATTGTCAATCTATACCAACAAATGGTCGAAAAATAGTTTGCAAATTTTGACGGACAACTTACAAACATACGAACTTCATCATTCTCCTGCCCTTATCCCAATTTATTTGAGGTCGGCGCAACATTTCTTTTTCTGCCATACTCCTCTATTAGTCGTCATCTCTGTAGTCACCCCCTTTTTACCCATATCCTTCACATAGTCCAAACATCGTTTCTTTGGCCTTCCCCTACTCTTATAGTCATCTACATCCATACACAAAACTTTCCTCATGACTTTTTCTTCATTCCTCCGCATCACATGCCCATACCACGACAACCGATTTCCACACAACTTTTCAGTCAGCGGTGCCACTTTCAGACTTCCTTTTATATACAAACATACGGACAGTTGCTTGAGACAAATTACTTTTCAGATAGCGTTCACGCTAACGCTTAGTACAAAACGTTTTTTTTTTTTTGGTTGGGTGGGAAATCATCCTATGACATCTCCCGCTCTGGGTGGAGCAAGAGGGCGTGTCAAACTCTTACTGACTAAAAACCACCCTTCGCTCTTGGCCGGTTTTTGTACAATATTTTATATGAAACAGCAAATAACACTAAAAGTAAGTCTTTTTCTGAAATTTGCGTCAAAATTAGTTATTAAAAGAAACAGCAATAAGAATTTCAAATACTGGCATAAGGAAGATCCTCACCAACGCTACCAGCGTTGGTGGGGATATCTCGCTATCTCTTTTGTACGCGCGTAAGCTAATGGAAGAGACGTCATACTTATGTGTGTGCATCCTTTTTCTGTTACTTGACAGTTTCCCCTTCCACAAGATTTGAAAGGTTTCTAACTTGCTTAATTTTGAACAAATAAAGGATAAAGTAACTTTTTGATGTAAATAATAATAAAAAACTTTTTTACAAAAAAATAGAACCGACTTCCAGAAAAAGTCGGTGTTTCTGGTTTTGTGTCTTCGTTTTTTGACACCAACTTCCGAAATAAAGTTATTTTGCACTTTTTCTGGAAGTCGGTTCTATTTTTTTGTAAAAAAGTTTTTTATTTTTTCACTTTTTAGTTGTGGTTCCCCATTAAACTGTGTTAACAATTCATAGACATACGATCGCAGCAATCGCGGTTGATTTGCTGTCAATTATTGAAGAGCTCTGTTGTCTGTCTCCGAAACCCACCATCAGATCTATATGAAATTTGTATGGGACCATTTCGGAACAAACCCCTTTCGAACAAAAAACATAATTTTGCATGTCCGTCAATATATGACGGAGTTATGCCCGAACATACATAAAAAAAAAATATAAATATATAAACATCCAATTTGATAACCTCCTCCTTTTGGAAGTCAGTTAAAAACAATTGAATCAAATACCCTATTATTTTAAACTTAATATAGGGCATTGCATACATCACTAAAGCCAATTGATGTGGCAAAACAAATCAAATTCATTCAATTTAAATGTGTCCGTATTCCGATGCTGACTTAGGACTCAAAGAAAAACAGTCCGCCATTGGTTAAGCAAATTAAATATACGGGTAAGGGAACAACGTCCCTTTAAATTAATCCTAAGGGCGAGAGGGCAGAGGTCACAACAGTTAACATGGAGATGAATTCCTCAGATAGGGTTCCTCACACGGCTTCATTGGATGTCACTAAGGCTAAGTTAAGTTAATGCCGTACTACCGGCCAAGTGGCGCCCTCATTAAATAAAAAATCGTAGCATACCAAAAACGGCCGTTTCTGACACTTTTGCCTACTACTTTGGATACGAAACAACGTAAAAATACTTTACCCTATTTGTAACAAACGTGACGTTGGATTCTTTAATATTTATTTTATAGACTATGCTACGATTTTTTATTCAATGAGGGCGCCACTTGGCCGGTAGTAGACCCTTAAGGATAGTGTGTTGGATAATGTTATTTTGGTTTTCAAATGAGTTATAAAACTTTTTAGCTATAGCTTGGGTATTAAACAGTGCCACAAACGATAGTAACCCGTTTCCAATAGTAAACCCAATTCAGGACTGACATCGAAAAAAATAACAATTCAGGCTAGCTTAATAAAAAAATAACAATTCAGGCTAGCTTAATAAAAAAATAACAATTTAGGTTAGCTTAATAAAAAAATAACAATTCAGGCTAGCTTAATAATAAAATAACAATTCAGGCTAGCTTAATAAAAAAATAAAAATTTAGGTTAGCTTAATAAAAAAATAACATTTCAGGCTAGCTTAATAAAAAAATAACAATTTAGGTTAGCTTAATAAAAAAATAACAATTTAGGCTAGCTTAATAAAAAAATCTAATTAGTCCGTCAGATAAATTACCAAAAAATATTGGACACGTATATTTTCTTTTGCCTCGTAAACCAAAAATGAGGAGGATACGGTGCGTTGAAATTTCGCGTGACATCACACCTCGATACACTTTGTACCGTTTAGTGACATAACAAGCGGACGCCTAAACTTTGATGCGTTTTTATCTTTGTAATTTTTTATTGGTTTTGGTAAAGCAAAAAATAGGTGTGTGTGCAATATTAAATCCAGTAAACAGCACTATTCTGGGAGTGATACAAAAGTTTCGGTGAGGTACTTTTATTTTTGGGGGGTGGGAAATCGTCCAATGACATCTCCCGCTCTGGGTAGAGATGGAGGGCGTGTCAGACTCTTACTGACTAAAACCCAACCCTGTTCCTTCCCTGCCCTGGGTGCCCAGGAGCGCAGTAACTTTTTTTCGAATTTATCCACAACCCCTGGGCAGGTATCGGCCATGACGGGCCCCGTCATTATTTGCTGACAAATCTTTGAGGCGCGCGTGGAACACTACGCGCCGTCGACTCTCGGGCCTGGTGCTGATCGGACGGCGAGCTACCCATTACTCGCCGTCCGCAGGCCCGGGTGTGGAGTACATGCGTGCGTGATGCTTTTGTAAGCAAGTCTAACAGACTCGTCGCAGAAGCAAAACAAAACACTATCATAACGCCCAAAAGAGTTACAGGAAGTACTGCATCTTGCAATAATTAATCCACTGCAGAGATAAATGTAGTCGAGATGAATCTTGATAGCGGCAATAAAATAAACAGCTTCGTTTATGTGGGACCCTTTTATTGCGAGGACATTAACTAAAAGGGCCCCCGGACAGTCCTGAGAGCTGTGTGACGTACGTTTGTCCGTTTCCATGTTTGATATATCTTAGTTATCGCACAAACTTTGTCGTTCGAGCGAATGAGATCCGAGCAATCAGTCGGCGGAAATTGTACCCGTAACTTCGCTTCTTGCTGTTGTCCGGACTTTGGCGGCTCTTTTGATCCGTTTAGCAGCTGAGGGGAAAATCGAAATTGACGTTTTGTGTAGGATTTAGAAACTGTTTTGATAGGTTGATGATCTCTCTTCCTCTTATGTAAGGGAATAGAAGATCTTCCCAGGCAATGCTTCATGTAGTTTTTTGGCCTTGTGCCAGCCAACTTAAGTGCTTATATACTTGTTCTAATTGTATTGTGACTTTCCAAGGAGGTCATATGAAAATACTACCAAACTTGTCAGCAGACTGGCTGATCGGTTTAATATAAGGAGTGTCTCAGAATGTTTTTCGTTTTTGAATTGACCAATACGCGCCAACCGCAGGTAGCAGAGGGAGGGGGAGTGGTCTCAAATGCTTGACCGGCTTGTTAAGGGCCTTCTCGCGGTCCAGTGGCGCCCTCATTGAATAAAAAATCGTAACATAGCACAGAAAATAAATATTAAAAAATCCAACTTCACGTTTTGTTACAAAGAGGATAAAGAATTTTTACGTTGTTAAAACAGGTCTGAAAATGTTTCGTATCAAAAGTAGTAGGCAAAAGTGCCAAAAACGGCCGTTTCTGACACTTTTGCCTACTACTTTACGATATTTTATTCAATGAGGACGCCACTGGACCGCGAGAAGGGCCTTAAGTTTAGTAGCCATGAATCGTTTCACGGGACCGCAGCGCGCGTTTCACGTGCGAGCGTTTTATAAAAACAACGATTTCTACACTATTGTTCATCGTCTCTACATTCAATTATTCTTCATTCTCGAATTTTCACATCAACGGTCACGTGAATAAACAAAATTGCAGATACTGGGCTTCTGATGCATCAGAAGCCCTTGCACTCGCCAAAAGTTGTTGTTCGGGCTGCCATATCAAGTCAAGGAATTATCGGTCCTTATTTTTTGAGGATGACCGAGGTCTAACTCAGACCGTTAATTCTGATCGATATTGTGAATGGTGCGCATTTGCCAACGTTTGTTTTTCATAAATAAACTTCAAGAACTGCTATTTAATATAACAATAAATAAAACGAGTTTTAATTGATATTGTTGTATTTATTTAAGATCTAAAAACGAAAAACATTCTAAGACATCCTTTACTTTTAAAGAGTGATACAAATTATGAATAGGTTTTTAATTAAATAGAAAAGTTAAAAAAATAATTGTCCTAGGGGACTCCGACATGGGTACAGTGAATTGAATAAGATGTATCAAGATTATAACATTATTATTATGGCGTTCCCGTGTTTGTATTCTCACACTTCACAATTTAAATAAAAGTTCCAGTTGTTATAGTATTGAATCATAGGTACAGCTAGAAAAGAAAGAAAAATCTGATTTCGTGTCGTGTCAACACTATTAGATAATAATGTTCGTGTGTCATTAACAGTAATATCATATCATATAGTGGGATTACCTTTGATTGTATTTCTTTGATTTTGTATGATAGGCCGTGGGAGCATGGCGTAATACATAATATGTACATATGTGTAGTGATATAACAGTGAGCTAGATAACTACATATATGTTTCCGTCATTTGTTTTTTATTAACCGACATCCAAAAGGAGGAGGTTCTCAATTCGTCCGTATGTTTTTTTTTCCGCTAGTTGTGAATTTTGATGATTCTTTTTTTGTTTGGTAGGCCATACTTCAAAGGTGGTCCCATATAAATTTATCAAAATTTATTCAGCACTTTTTGAAAAAATCAACACAAACAAAAAATATGATACACAGATGATGTTTTGGTTCAAATTTCATGTTATTGGGGTTATCCATTCGGGCATAACTTTATTATTTAGTTTTAGTTTTGGGGTACCTACAACATCTAAAAAGTGAAAAATATAAAACTGACTTCTAATAAATTGCAAAATACCTTTAATTTCGGAAGTCGGTGTCAAATAACGAAGAAGCAAAATTACAAACACCGACTTCCGAAATTAAAGTTAGTATTTTGCAATTTTTAGAAGTTGCTTATATGTTTTGCAAAAATGTTTTTTTTTTTTGGGTTAAAAGCTAAAAGAAGGTTGTTCTATTTGTGTTGTGAACGAATTTTTTATCTTGTTAGCCAACACGCTTAATAAATTCAGTAAGTCTCATTTTGGCGGAAAACAAAGAGAAAAGGAAGCAGTGTTTTAGTTGAGTTATGTAAGGCTCAGCAAAATACTCAAGATTTATGGGTTAGAAGATTAGTCTCGCAATAAATTGAGCCTGGAGCCCTAATAACAACTGGGATTTATCTCGCCAAGACAAGCCTTAAGAACTAGACCGCTATCTTTGGGAGTCCGCCATATTGGATTTAGAATGACGTCACTTAACTATGCATTGTCATCCAAACAACATTTACACAAAATTTCAGCTTAAACGGAAACCGGAAAGTGGGTCAAATTTAACTTCTTCGATTTGTTTACATATACTCCGTTCTCAATAGCTTTAGACAGAAGTTAAAATTAAAAAAGGTATTTTTAATTCACACTTTGTAACAAAAGTACAATAATCTTAATCACACACATGCATGTTGTTTGTGATTTGAACGTTTTTCGTTTCACTATAATTCTACCAAATTTAAAATGCTACATAATCCCTTCATAAGTTGTCACAGTCGTCCGTTCCGTTTTACCCTAAAAATGAAGACGATGTATGTCTGAATGTGTGAATGTGACGTTATGCGAAATTTCAACGCACTGTGCGTTTAAATTTCGCATGACGTCACATTTGAGTTAAAATTGTACCACTTTTTACTCAAAAGTGATTTAATAAGCCCCCACTTCTGAACTTTGATGGATTTTATCTTTGTAATTTTTAATTGATTTGATAAAGCAAAAAACACGTGTCCAATATTTTTTGGTTATCTAACTTATGGACTGAATGATATTTTGTTTAACCCTGGATTCATCACTATTGTGCGTACAGTTAAGGAGTGGAATTCCCTGCCGCGGTCTGTGTTTCCCGATAGCTACAACCTGGGGGTCTTTAAATAAATAGTGAATAGGTTAATTCTAGGCAAACGTGCTCCATCGTCGACCACATCATCGCTTACCATCAGGTGATGTAGTGGTCAAGCGTGAGCCGATAAGTGCTATAAAAATGTATTATTTGAAAGGTAATGCTAGACTTGAGTAACTATTTAAATGACGGCAAATAGAGAGATGCAAGGAAGAAGAGGACATGAAGTGCGGAGATCCGATGGCCATGTAGCGACATCTATGACGCAACAAACGAACTAAAAACAATAAATCCTACATCGCGCAAGCAGAGCTCTCCGCGCGATTTGAACATATACAACAGTCCGAAATCAACGATCGGGCAGTTGCCCGGATCAGACACAACACCCGTCTGGTCGGAGGATCTTCACTTTTCAATGGAGGTTTGCGGGTATTTACACCCTATCCCGCACTCCTCCAAAGCCACATTCCAACTCCATCATCAGACCCTGGGTACTACCAAATGTAAAATCACTTTTCAATACACATCAAATGAGTCCAAATACGATGGTGCTATCTTTTTTGGTTGCGGAGATCCTATGACACCTTTCGGCTTCATCATTAGACCTTAGGCATCACCTAGTCGAACGTAACTTGTCAAAACATATGCAATGAGACCAAACACGATGGTGCCATCTTGTTTCGTTGAGGAGATCCTTTGGCCACCTTCCAGCTTCATACTTATTATGGAAAGCTTATTATGGGAAGAGAACATCTAATTATTTGGTACCTAAATTGTTTAACAAAATAGATTCACTATGAGGAAATGTAAAAACTAGTAAAGGAACACTTAAGACAAAATTAAAAAAAAAAAAACATTGTATAGGATTGCAAGCAGAATTAAACACATTGTGAAACCATAACAGTATAATATATTCTTATAAGTAGTAGTTAAGTAATTAGGTGGTTCATTTTTTTATGTAAAAGAGCGCCTCTCGCCATCAAACGTAAAAGTTTGGCGAGTTTAAAAATAAGTTACACCTCTTTATTGTAATTTCGTTAGTTAAATAAATAAAAAAATACTACTATATTATTGCATTGGGTACTTAATTTTATGAGTAATGCAAGTTTTAGCTTAATAAAAGACCAGCAAGTGATTCAAAAATGGGTTACTAATTTGTAACCGAACACAAACCCAAACTAAAGCAAATTACTATAAAATTTGTAAAAATATAGACTTCACATAAGTTTTCCTGTAATCTATAAGTAAAGTACTATTTCCTGTATTTTTTTCAAAATTTTAGACTCAGTAGTTTCAGAGATAACGGGAAGAAGAGGACAGGAAACACAGACTCCAAATAAATTAAGATACGAGTAAGTGCATGACGATTGTAATAGCGCGCTCAACTTACACAATCAAAAGATGTCTCCAAAATTGTCCAATGTATGTCTGGTGACGCCATCTCCAAAAATGACGTCATACAGTCAGCCATCTTGGATGATGAATAGGGTCCGAGCAGTCGAATTACTTACCCAACATTTAGTTAACCTAGTAAGTTATTTCGCCGAGTTTTCCTTGTTCTTCTCGTACTCGTTAACACCTAAATAGGGGTGTCCGAATGGAATTTGTAAAGGCGCTTTCTTGTGTTTTTAGGGTTCCGAAAGTCCGAATGAAAAAACGGAACCCTTATAGGATCACTCGTGTGTCTGTCTGTCTGTCCGTCTGTCACAGCCAATTTGCTCTGAATCTGCTGCACTGATAGAGTTGAAATTTGGTAGACACATGAATATCTGAGACCCAAACACGGACGTGTACCCTAAATAAATTGATTTGGAATAGGGTCTTTTGGGGTGAAAATCGGCAAGTTAAAAATCGAAGTTTTTGAAACTGTGTCGTACGGCATATCAAATGAAAGGGCACTTTGTGAGGGTCTCGAATGTATATTTTTCATTATTTTAAAATATAAATAATTTTGAAGTTATTTAAGAAAATAGATGAAAAATTACCATTCCCCCTTATCTCCGAAACCACTAGGCTTAAAATTTTGAAAAAAAAATACTGAAAGTAGTTCTTAACTTATAGATTACAGGAACACCTATAAGGTGAAGGCAGTTTAAAAAACCTGATAAAAATATGATTTGTTCGGAACCCTCTGCGCGCGAGTCCAACTCGCTTTTGGCCGGTTTTTTCTGAAGCTTCTGAAGCTTTGTGTAGGTTTTTAAGCTCAGGTCACATAGTCAGATTCAAGCGTAAGTAACGTTGATTGAAGAATACGGATAACGGACAAATTCTAATTAATAAAACAAAACATAATTATTATTTTTACTAAATAACGTAAATTTGACGGTACGGTTGGCGCAGTGGTTGGGCGATTGGCTGCTGCGCTGCGTGTCGCGGGTTCGATTCCCGCACGGAACGAATATTTGTATGGCCTACAGATAGTTGTTCCGGGTCTGAGTGTAAATATGTAAGTGAGTTAATGTTTGTGAACTCACCCAAGATACAGAAATAATTCCTAGCGTGGGGCAAAGTATTTAAAAAATCGTTTAATGTTTATACATTTTCATCATCATCATTCTCCTGCCTTTATCCCAATTCATTTGGGGTCGGCGCAACATATCTTTTTCTTCCATACTCCTCTATTAGTCGTCATCTCTGTAGTCACCCCCTTTTTACCCATATCATCTTTCACAAAGTCCACCATCGTTTCTTTGGCCTACCCCTACTCTTATAGCCATCCACATCCATACACAAGACTTTTCTTCGTTCCTCCGCATCACATACCACGACAACCGCTTTCCACACAACTTTTCAGTCAGCGGTGCCAGTTTCAGACTTCCTCTTATATACTCATTCCTAATTCTATCCATGCCCGTAACACCACACATCGCTCTTAGCATTCTCAACTCTCTCTCAGACTGGCCTGTTGGTCTAGTGGTTAGTGACCCTGACTGCTATGCCGGAGGTCGTGGGTTCGATTCCCACCCAAGACAAATGTTTGTGTAATGAGCACGATCATTTGTTCTGTGTCTGGGTGTAATTTATCTATAATATGTATGTATTTAGAAATATATAAGTATGTTTATCAGTTGTCTAGTACGAGTACCCATAACACAAGCTCTGCTTAGCTTGGGACTAGATGGCGTTGTGTGATAGTTGTGGAATATATTATTATTATTATCTCAGCCGCATGCTGCAATTGCTTTTCATTCATCCCTTTTGTGGCCCAACATTCTGAACCATACAAGACAGTAGGTCTGACCATTGTTTTATAAATCTGCCCCTTAAGTTTTAGGGGAATGCGGGAGTCACAGATAGCCCCGGTGACCTGCCGCCATTTCATCCATCGAGTGTTAATTCTGTGCTTAACAGTCCAATCTATTTCGCCATTTTATACATTTTATAAAAAGAAATTTGAACTGATACCTAATTTAATTTGTCTTGTGATAATCCCTTACCAATAACTAGGAATGATTTTCTCTTGAATATAACTTCATTCAAATATAACTCAATACAGTACATTTTCAGTGCGATTCTATTCTAATAATAATAACTGTCAACCCTGCGGATGTGTAGCGGACAAAGGCGTTCCATAGACATCCATTTTGGGTGTGACAACAATGGACTAACTTTTCTATATACGAGTACATACATTGCTTACAATAATTTAGCTGCTCATAAGAATAGCGGCCTAGATAACGGTAATGTGTATGACTTAGTTAGTACCTATTATCGATCTATAGAAAAAAAAAAAAAATGTTTGTACGGTTATCTTACATAGCCCTAAGCGTTTCTGAACAATTGATCAGATTGTGATGAAACTTTGGTAGGGTCTACTACTGACGACACCCAAGAGGGTTTCTGGCCCAAAAAACCTATACAAATAAAAATTAAATAAATTACTTTACGTGGCATTGCAACGCATGGCCGGGTGCAGCTAGTATGTAATCTTTATCTATACTAATATTATAAAGCTGAAGAGTTTGTTTGTTTGAACGCGCTAATCTCAGGAACTACTGGATCGAATTGAAAAAATGATTTTATGCTGAATAATCCATTTATCGAGGAAGGCTATATGACATCACGCTGCGACCAACAGGAGTGAAGCATCAATGAAAAATGTGGCAAAAACGGGCAAAAATAATCCTTTTGAGAGCTTCAGTTGCGTGCCCTGCGTAAACGGTTAAAGTTACGCAAAAATGATATATGACGGAATCTTCCCCTTTAAAAGTTCTAAAAAAAGTCCGTAACAGCATATGTCTATCTTTTACGGTTAGCTCACTATAATCTTTTTTATGGTAATCAAATATGTTCTAAAATAATGCATTATTTGCGAAGGTGTTTTTATAAACATTATATTAATCCTTATCCAAATAAATACGTAAATCCATCATAAATATTTAATGTTACACAAAATTGCCCTTGCCAATATTTGATTTCAACGAATATCTTAGGTTTTAATCAAGTACCACGCGCACATTCATGATGTGGAAGGCTGGCGATCATGAGGGATGTGGGGGTACGCATGCGCTGGCCGGCCACCGCCAGTAGCTCTGTGAGGTACCATTTTGCACTGTATAGCCTATTTATTGAGAAAACACACAACGCACACACACGCTACGACACAGTAACTATAAACGCGGGTAAAACCGCGGACACAGCTTAGTGTATAAATAAAAATTAATGTTTGTCCTCTATGCGTTCCTAAACCATTGATCAGATTGTGATGAAACTTTGATAGGGTCTTCTGAGGACGCCCAAAGGGTTTCTGGCCCAAAAAAACTTATACCCGCAAACAAACAAAAAAACGTGGAACTGCAACCTATACTTTGTTTTGTGAAAGGTGCAGCTTTCACAAAACAAAGTCCCGCGCCGCGTATGCCTGTCTATGTTCGCGATAAACTCAAAACTCCTGAACGGATTTTAATGTGGTTTTGACCAATAGACAGTGATTCATGAGCAAGGTTAAGGTGTATAATTTGTACCCGTGCGAAGCTGGGGCGGGTCGCTAGTATTTACTAAAGTGAAATTGGTAACGGCTCTGACTTACTGGCCGTAAGCCCGTAAGTCAAGGGTTTGAACCCAGGCTGGCACTTTACTTTTTGTAAGTTATTACATCATCACTGTACTCAAAAACGGTGAAGGAAAACATCGTGAGAAAATCGGCATGTCCCAGAACTAAAATTCGAAGACATGTAACATCCACCAACCCGCATTGGGCCCGCGTGGTGGATTACGGCCCACACCCTCTCACAGAGAGGAGGCCTGTGTCCCAACAGTGGGATCATTATAGGCTGAATAATGCTTTTATTATTATTGGGTATAGGATAAATTAATTTACACCGATTGATTAACCGAATATCCTTTATTAACTCTTACACAAACACTAATTCTCTAATGATCACTATTTCCTTCGAAATCGTTTGCGCCCGCATCTGTAGTAAAAAACAGACCGACTCACCAGTCATAATAGAATTTGCCAGAGCATTGCCGAAATAGCCTATAGTGAAATATTCTAGAAACATCCTTGAACTTCTACACAGTATCATAGTTGAATGTTCTCGAACGAAGTGGAATCGTCTGGGGACTTCGACCACTTTCTCGAATGGTCTCTTAATACGGTCGACGTAACATTATATTATGAAGTGGCTACCCTCTTTCTATATATGTAAAGAAAGAGGGTAACTACTTCATTTGTGTCTTCTCTTATAATTTACCAATTGACAACATACAACATACCTTATTTATCAGTTCTTTGTTCAAATTGATAACATTTTTACGCAATCAGGAAAACGGTGGTGAGATTGGTTACATAATTAGTAAAAAAAAAATAGTATTACTTCAGGCATTATTAATAATATTTATTCATTGATAACAGAAACGGGATTTTCCTTATTATTTTATACTTCCGTATGCTTGGTCCAACATAAAATTTGCCACGTGTAAGAATTATTGTTATATATATATTTTTGATACGTTTGCAATAACTGAAGCCACTGTAAACCCTTTAACTAAACTATTAATTTGTAATGTTATTATAGGTTGGAGTGTGAAATGTACCGACCGATAGTCGTAAACGCCTTTTTTTTCAGGGGTAACGTTCAAAAGGTGCCTTGTCTTTTGGGAAAAAGACAAGGCATAGACAAGGGAGTGAAGGATTCTTAGCTCACTAAAACCACTCCGATGATCACCCAGTACATGGCTAGGGGTAGCGGATAAATTCTTAACAGAGTTACCGCTCCCCTGGGCACTCAGGCAGTGAAGGAACTGGGGTGGGTTTTAGTCAGTAAGAGTCTGACACGCCCTCCCGCTCCACCCAGAGCAGGAGTTTTTTTTTTTTTTTGGGACAAGCCCGCCGCTCTGTTCCCAAACCACTGTAACTTCTGTAAGCCAGAATCAACAGTGGCGACCACCAAAAAAAAAAAACGCCAAGGCAATGAAACTCGACGAGTCCCAGAGTAACGATTAAACTGTCTTGGGTCCCGCAACGAAATTAATCAGAAAAGACAGCGGAGGAGTAAGAACAAAAAAAATACCACTTTGGAAAGGGATGTGTTCTAACCGGCGATGCACAGGGAGGGCCCTGTGCATCGCCGGTTAGAACGCATCCCTTTTTTTTGTTTTTTTTTTTCCTAGAGGAGACGGTAAAGTATTTACCCCTGAGTCTCGCTGTGCACGGTAGCACATGATCACAGTGCCGCCAAATTTCCGGGCATGAAATTCCCCTATCTGAGCACCCCAGATTCCAAAGTCCCGCCTGCATTAAAAAGCCCATTGTCCGGCAAGTCTATTGTCGGCCCATCCATAGTTAAATTAAAATCAATAAGTTTATAGAGGGCATTGTTGTTAGAAAATAAGTTAATAGTTAAAAAACATTTTTTTGACTGGCCTGTTGGTCTAGTGGTTAGTGACCCTGACTGCTATGCCGGAGGTCGTGGGTTCGATTCCCACCCAGGACAAATGTTTGTGTAATGAGCACGATCATTTGTTCTGTGTCTGGGTGTAATTTATCTATAATATGTATGTATTTAGAAATATATAAGTATGTTTATGAGTTGTCTAGTACGTTACGTTACGTACATGGGTAGTGAGTAGGCCCATAACACAAGCTCTGCTTAGCTTGGGACTAGATGGCGTTGTGTGATAGTTGTGGAATATTATTATTATTATTATTTTTAAACAAGCTTTTATACCGGGTACACAATTTTATTAGATGTGTAATTCTGTACCCAAAATTTCGCGTCCGTACTGTTCAGCATTGATGAGTTTCTTTATCGTAAGCTAATCCTGGATGTCGATTCTGGTCATGCTTACCATAAAAACTTTTTTACAAAAAAAAAAAACAACCGACTTCAAAAAAAAAATACACTAAAAATTAAAAAAATAACTTCAATTTCGGAAGTTTGTAGGTGTTTGTATTTTATTTCTTCGTTATTTGACACCGACTTCTGAAATTAAAGTTATTTTTTTAATTTTTAGTGTATTATCGTTTTAGAAGTCTGTTGTTTTTTTTTTATCCGACGAAAAAAGGAGGAGGTTCTCAATTCGACCGTATATATGTTTTTTTTTTTGTGTATGTTCAGCCCTCACTCCGTCATTTATGAACCGATCATAATGATAATTTTTTTGTTAGATAGGGTATACCTCAAGGGTGGTCCCATGTCAAGGAAATCAGGATGATACAATTGAGAGAAAACCTTGAAAATTGTTAGCACGTTTAGCGTTTCACTCTGTTGTTTATGAACCGATTTCGATGATTCTTTTTTTTATAGATAGTTTATACCTCAAGGGTGGTTCCATGTCAAGGACATTCGGATTTGATTATGGATCCTGATAAAATTAAGAGAAAACCTCGAAATTTGTAGGCACGTTTAACGTGTCTGTACGTATGTTCGGCCCTCACTCCGTTGTTTATGAACCGATTTTGACGATTCTTTTTTTTATTGATAGGGTATACCTCAAGGGTGGTCCCATGTCAAGGACATTAGGATCTGATCATGGAATCCTGATAAAATTGAGAGAAAACCTCGAAAATTGGGCACGAATATTGTTTCTGTTTACTTTTCATAACTTTATCAGGTATTTGCATTTAGGAATCATCACATCATGAAACTGAGCTGATGATGGAAACCATACCTTTCCTTAACAATAGAAGTTAGATATAAAAAACTGGTTTTAGTGACAGATACCACTGAATATACTTTGAAGAAACGATGTCTTTGGAATATTGAAGGTAACCTCAACTGGTCAATATCCTGGGAACCTTATGAAAGGTTGGTTACATCATCAGCTCAGTGCCAAGACGAATGATGAAGGATTAGAAATTAGCCTCAGAGTATTAAAAGATGATGCGAGTCACAAAAAATCATAAAATAAAAAACTTTTTAACAAAAAATTAAACCGACGAAAAAGAACTAAAAAGCAAAAAATAAATTAACCTTTAAAGTCTTGAGTATTGAGCTTAGTTACCTACATAAAATCTCAAATTTTATATAAACTAATTTTGAGTCGGTTCCAAATAATAAAATATAATACATCTAGCCTTCGTCATTTCTACGTACATATTAAATTTAGATATTTAATAATCAGATTGTTGTTTGGCGCCGACTCAAAATTAGTTTATATAAAATTTGACATTTTATGTAGGTAACTAAGCTCAATACTCAAGACTTTAAAGGTTAATTTATTTTTTGCTTTTTAGTTCTTTTTCGTCGGTTGAATTTTTTGTTAAAAAGTTTTTTGTAAAAAAAGTTTTTTATTTTTCACTTTTTAGTTGTTACCCCAGAACTAAAAACTCCAATGATATGGAACGTGGAATTTAAACATATTCGTAATTGGAGAAAACCAAAACGTCATCTATGTATACGTATTTTTCCGTTTTTGTTCAGTTTTTCAAAAAGCGCTGAAGCAATTTCGATAAAATTTATATGGGACCACCTCGGGAGTATATTCTTTCGGATGAAAAAAGAACTTCTTAAAAAAAATCCACAACTGACAGAGAAATCGGTGGAAATACATAAAAAAACATACATACAGTCGAACATAGAACCTCCTCCTTTTTCGAAGTCGGTTAAAAAATACCACGTAAAAATTCAACTCCGTAATCTAAGAGGAAGTGGTTGTAATTCAGCTTACAAGATTACACCCGAACATACAAACACACATGGCAAGTTAAATAAAAGCTTTTAACATTTACACATTTTTTAGCTTTTTAATAATTGTATGTGTACTAAATAAATAAATAAATAAATAAACATAATTTAGGATACTTTTTAGAAACTCATTACATTATTTTTGTTCTAGGTAAGGGGAATCATTTATTCGCAACAGAACACTGGACGCCCTAAACTGACCAACAAGTAAGTCTTTGCAAAAATTGCTAAATAAATTTTCATATATTAATCGTTCTCGAGGCATCATAAAAAAAGCCGTTTCATATATTTTTTTTTTTTGTAAATTTTCCGATGTTTTTTCGGGGCGGAAACAAATCCAACAAATTAAAGATCATAAAAATCGCTCCCGCCGTTCTTAAGTTATTTATAAATGGTGTAACTAACCCGACTTTGTTATACAGTGTAACGGAAAGGTGTGGTCATATTTTAAGAACCGGCTCAGCCCATGAGTACCTATAAATAACATTCTCTAAGAAAAACAGAAAATGCCCAAAAAAAAATTGGACTTCTTAGGTTTTCTTGAAGAAAGTTGTTCATATCGATGGGCAGATGCAGTTTTTAAATATGGCCACACCTTTCCGTTACACCCTGCATATATAAAGATACTAGCTGGCCCGACGAACTTCGTACCGCCCAAAATCCAAATGAATCCACTATCGAGATGTTTTAATAATTTTTCTGCTATTCGGGACGTAGACAAATCCGACAATTGAAAATTCATTAAAATCGGTACAGCCATTCCTGAGTTATAGGTGTAACTAACCATACTTTGTTTTATATATAAAGATATATAGATTAAGCAGTGCAGAGCAGTGGTGGCCTAGTAAAACGACCGCGACTTACAAGTTATAGGTCGTGAGTTCAAACTCAGGCAGGCGCTTTGCTTTGTGTAAGTTATTTCATCACCACTGCTCTCAAAACTGTGAAGGAAAACATCGTGAGGAAACCGGCATGTCCTAGAACCAAAAATTCGAAGACATGTGACATCCACCAACCCGGATTGGGCCCGCGTGGTGGATTATGCCTCACACCTTCTCACAGAGAGGAGGCCTGTGCCCCAGCAGTGGGGACATTAAAAGGCTGACGATGATAAATATTATAATTGTGTTAGTGTTTGAGGATGGATGTTTTTTACTCTTTCAAAAAAATACAACCGACTTCTAAAAATTGCAAAATAACTTTATTTTCGGAAGTCGGTGTTTATATTTGGTTTCTTAATTATTTGACACCGACTTCTGAAAATAAAGTTATTTTGCAATTTTTAGAAGTCGGTTGTATTTTTTGTAAAAAAGTTTTTTATTTTTCACTTGTTAGTTGTTGTGCCACAGAAGTAAAACTAAATATTATAGTTATGCCCGAATGGTTAACCCCAAAAAAAAGAATACAGACAAATGGAGAATCCCCCATCCATCCTTTTTGAAGTCGGTTAAAAACATGGAATTTGAAAATTTGGAGACAACCAAAACGTCATCTGTATATACATATTTTTTGTTTATGTTGATTTTTTCAAATCAAATCAAAAGTCATTTATTCAAACTAGGCTGAGAACCACTTGCACAAGCACTTTTTGAACGTCAAAGTTCTACATAAAGACAGTCCCCCAAAAAACGCCCGCCCGTCACAAAAAGTGCTGAATCAATTTCAATAAAATTTATATGGGACCTCTGAAGTATGACCTACCAAACAAAAAAAGAACCATCAATATCTATTCACAAATGGCGGAGTTTTCGCGTAACAAACATACAACAACAAAAAAAACAGACGAATTGAGAACCTCTTCTTTTTTGAAGTCCGTTAAAAATGTAGCTTATATATCAGAATAATACACAGGCTATAATTTACAACGGAGGATGAACTAATTCCACTCGGGCAAAACCGCTGACAGAAGTTAATACACAATAATCTTCTTTATCTAGAAGTAATAATAGACAATAAACGTTATTTGAAGGCTCATTTCGTCTGAAAATAACTTTCAGCGTGGGTTGTCTCGTCCCCGTTTCGCAGAAAATCACTTTGATTTCCGCTGCTATAGTCTGTATTTCTGATTTTCTGTATTTTTCCATTCGCTGAAGTTAGGTAACCTTTGCTTCGGGATTTCATAAACGGATGAAAAAGGGCATTGAACCAAAGTGGCATCGTCAGTCCATATCCCTAGCCCTATTTATAAAACACGCTAACTATATGCGGTTAGCGGATTCTAAATTCAAAAATACCTATATAAAATTTTGAATTAAGTACTTATTCGTCAGTGTTTAAACTAAAAACATGCTTATTTTTTAAATAAATGATGCCCATTGTGCATTTGCGCGCAACGTTTATAAAAATCAAGATGGCGCTGGGATACACCTATCGACTTCCATGAAGCAATCAACGAAAAAAATACCGGCCAAGAGCGAGTCAGACTCGAGCGCAAAGGGTTCCGAGCAAATCATATTTTTTTTCAGGTTTAAAGTATACATTTATATAGGTACTTCTTTTAGATTTTCCTGAAATCTATAAGTAAATAACTACATTCTATATTATTTGTTTTCAAAGTTTAAGGCCTATGGTTTCGGAGATAAGGGGGAGGAATGGTAATTTTTCATCTATTTTCCTCATATTTTCCTAAATAACTTAATGAAACTGAAATTTTGAAAAATATATTTGAAATCCTACTTGAGCCATTTCATGTAGCACAGTACTGTTCGAAAATCTTTTTATATTAATTTTCTGTTTTGCACCCCAAAAGTGACCATGTCCCAAATTCATTTATTTACGTTACATGTCCGTGTTTGGCTCACAGATTCATGTGTTTACCAAATGTCAACTCAATCGGTAGCAAATTGTCTGTGACAAAGGGACAGACAGACACACGAGTGATCCTATAAGGATTACGTTTTTCATTTTGACTTTTGGAACCCTAAAAATGCTTTACAAAAAAAAAAAAACAACAGACTTCAAAAAAAGGTATTTACAGTACACTAAAAATTAAATTAAATTGAGAATAAAATACAAACACCGACTGTTTGTATTTTATTTCTTCGTTATTAGAAACCGTTAATTTTTAGTGTACTATAAGTACCTTTTTTGGAAGTCGGTTGTTTTTTTTTTGTAAAAAGTTTTTTATTTTTCACTTTTCAGTTGTTATACCCCAGAACTAAAAACCCCAATAACATGGAACGTGAAATTTAAACATACTCGTTATTGGAGAGAACAAAATCGTCATCGAGGTATACCTATTTTTCGTTTTTGTTCAGTTTCTCAAAAAGCGCTGAAGCAATTTCTATAAAATTTATATGGGACCTCGGGGTATATTCTTTCATATTCTTCGGATAAAAAAAGAATTTTGCAAATCGGTCCACAACTGACGGAGAAATCGGCGGACATACATAAAAAAAAACATAGAGTCAGTCGAACATAGAACCTCCTCCTTTTTCGAAAGTCGGTTAAAAATATTGACGTATGCGGTTAAAACATTGAGAAGCTTATCGCTGGGAACAACCATTATCATCACAGACGACTAAGTATTTCTGGAATTCACGCGTCCATTCATACATTCATTGAATTCATAATATAGGTCACAGATAACTAAAGTCCGCTGACATTAAAATTATCGCTTCCTTTTGGCAATGGTCAGACAGACAGACAGACAGACACATGAGTGATCCTACAAGGGTGCCGTTTTGCATTCGGACTTTCCCCTAAAGAGCTGTATAATAATGTTGTCATTAACAGAAGATTTGAGGTTTAAGACTGTTAATGCTGTCATTATTTATAAATATTCACGATAGTCAGAAGTTAAAAAATGTGACACCAGTCCAGGGGTATCGTGTCACCCAGTTACTGGGTTATGGAGTTCAGGTAGGCAGTAAGTTTACACACGTTCGCTTCACTTCTTTTTATTGTTTTATTTTTAATGTTTCAATACCTAATTGTTACTTATTCCTTATTTTTTATTACATAAAAATCTAAATGTGTATTGATATAAGGCGGCGGACACTGATTCCTGTAACACAGGTTCACCTAGCACGGGAGTCAGGGGCTTCACATGTAAGATTGTAATATTTTTATGTCAATAAAGTTATTATTATTATTAAGTGAGGATAGATAGTAGAACTTTTTTGGCTGAGCATTTGCTCGCTTCCAATAAACTGTAACTAAACTAAATTCTATCTAAATTTCTTATTTATAAGCCTGAACATGACTGAAACGTATTTTGTACTAGGCATAATGTAAGTATGTAGTTGCGGTAAACAACCTCTTTGGGTTGTCATTATGGCTAATGGCTATGTACAAACTGGAACTCTAATAGCTGGCAATTACCTAGAGTTCATCAATTAATTTAGGAGGTACCTACACGTGTGTTTATTTTCTCACACAATTCGTAATAGGTACATAATCACATATATAGGATTCCTAACATATGTGTAATCATTCTAGGCATCGTCTTTCCATCCATAGGTTTAGATTATTCAAACTACGGCAAATGCAAGACTAAGACCATTGTGATGTTCCTCGTGGAGGCGATCGGCGGCAGCGACCTCTCGCGCCCGGCCCTGGTCCAGGCCATGGTACGGAGCGAGAGGGAATGGGATGCCGTCTCCTCCTTCTGCGAAGCAGTAATGCTCGCGAAGGAGGAGGCGGAACGGGTGAGGGAGGCTCAACAGAGTCGCCTTACGCCCCCGGCAGCAGCCACCGCAGAAGACGCCCTGGAAGTCGGAGGTCGCGAGACGATATCCGGCCACCGTAGACGCGGGCCTGCGTAGGGCGAGTAGTAGGTAGCTCGCCGTCCGATCAGGATCAGGCCCGAGAGTCGACGTCGCGTAGTATTCCATATGCGCGCCTCAAAGAGTTGTCAGCAATGCATGACGGGGCCCGTCATGGTCGATGCCTGCCCAGGGGTCCTGGATAAATTAGAGTAAGAGTCTGAGAGTCGCCCTTACGCTCCCGGCAGCAGCCGCCGCAGGAGACGCCCTGTACGTCGGAGGTCGCGAGACGATATCCGGCCACCGTAGACGCGGGCCTGCGTACGGCGAGTAGTGGGTAGCTCGCCGTCCGATCAGGATCAGGCCTGAGAGTCGACGTCGCGTAGTATTCCATATGCGCGCCTCAAAGAGTTGTCAGCAATGCATGACGGGGCCCGTCATGGTCGATGCCTGCCCAGGGGTCGTGGATAAATTAGAGTAAGAGTCTGACACGCCCTCCCGCTCCACCCAGAGCGGGAGAAGTCATAGGATGATTTCTCAAACACAAAAAAAAAACATGGTGATGTACATACTTACATACTTACCTACTTTTACTTACCATGTTCTAGCAAATAAACGATTATGATTATAGGATTCCATACAAAACTATGTATTAATATCATAACAACGCTGCTGATCCAACCACGTCGAGTCGTAGACTAAACATTCTTTTCATAGAAATAAACATTGTTGACTTACGAATATAAAATACAAATTCAAACGGACAGCCAAGACTAGTCCACAAAAAATACAGATGACTAATACAATAATTGAGAAACTGTTAGGGGTGGGGAAGGTAATCTCATGAATACAAAGAAATTTAAAAAAAAACAGGTGTTCTTTTTAAAGCATATGTCAGACTTTTTACACGTGCAGCCTCTGGACGGGTTGTACGCAGAAAGTCATCAATGCTCTTCGAGTTCAATACAATAATGCATTCAGGATGCTGCTGGGGCTGCCACGCTTCTGCAGTGCGTCGGGAATGTTTGCTGATGCGCACACTGGTGGATTCGCAGCGATCAGACGTAAGCGTACCGCCTCGCTGCTGCAGAGGGTCCGGGGCAGCTCGAACAGTCTCCTGACTGTCATTGAGGGGAAATTTGATTGCCCGCTCGTCCATTATTGGTCCAACCTACATGTATACATACTAACATAGTTATTAAGGTTAATGTTTACTAACAAATTATGGAATTCCTGAAATAAAATGATTATTATTATTAAACAGTTTTAACCGACTTCCAAAAGGAGGTTCTCAATTCGTCTGTGTGTTTTTTTTTGTATGTATGTTACGCGATTTCTCCGGCACTTGTAAATAGATTTTAAAAACAGCTCCCCCATTTATTTGTGTTTGCTCTCCAGAAAATGTACTGTACAGCTGAATTTTTTTGGTGATTTCTAGGTTACTCCCATAGTAAAAGTTGCCCATTAGAGTAGCTATTGCCATACATGATTCTCTAATATTAAAACAGAAACAAAAAGCTTAGATCTTAACGTGTCAAGTATTCATAACACAATCATTCATGCTTCATGGCAGACCCTAAAAAGTAAAATTATTTTCCTCAAAGCACTGAGTAACCAAAGCGACCCTAATTCTGAATGAAATGCGTGGGACCATGTCATAACGAGGGGAGGAAATGTAAGCATGACCTTCCCTGAAGGTCGAGGGACTGAGGGAATGGTTGACGGAGCGAGACTGCGGCCTTATACACATGGAGAATGGACTGAGCGTCCTCTATCCAGGAGCTTTAAACAAAGAAAGAAAGAAGCATTGTTTATTTTGCACAAATACAACGCAAATTACAGAAAAACAGATTAAGTAATATAAACCTACAAGAATGCTAAAAGCCTCGTATTCACTGAATGTAAGTCTTCTGTTCATTGCCATGGGTCTGCCAACAACCAAAGACAATACACATTGCGTAATATAATCTGTGCTGCGACACCGTCAAATAACAACAAACAGACCATCAAAACAAAACAAAAAAAGTGAAAAAATTGGTAAAAGTGGAAAAACAACTAAACTAATCTGTTAACAACTAAACTGTCTGTCTGTATAGTGACATTCTATCGGCCACGTGACCTTACATTACATTATATTTGTTATTAATTTATAGTTAGTTAAAACGGAACAAGTCCAATCACTTTAATTAACATAGAAATATGAAAAACATAAAAAGGTAAGGAACTACCTAATGTTGGCAGTAGTAAATAATTTTTTAATGTAATTGTGGATTATTACATAAATCTGCCTAGCATTTTCCCAACTATCTTGGGGTCGGCTTCCAGTCTAACTGGATGCAGCTGAATACCAGTATTTGATTGTTGATTATTATAATATTAAATTATTTAAATAACTAATTAACATTATTGATAAGGCATATCAATCCTATACTGATTTGTCTCTTCGACAATGGTTATCGTGTATAGAGGGTCACTTTGTCTATAGGCTCTGATATGTAGTGAATACCGAATGGCCGATAAATGTGAGAGAGTTAAAGATATCGCAGCCACTTGTTTTCTCTTTCTAGAATTGTGATTGGGCCACGTCACGGGATTGCGGTATCTCCTTCGTCACTACGACCTACTGAAAAGTGACAGGGATTGGCCGCACAATCTATTTATTCTGCAGGATGGTTCATTTTGTGGTGATATAAAAGAGAGTCCATGCTAGCATGACGGTTGACAGGACTGAATAGAAGAACAAAACGTGTTGCACCCACCCCAAGTAATATGGGAAATGATGATGGTCACTTTTGTTGGTTCAGTCCATTCTCCATGTCTATATGCGCCCTACTTGTGAAGGGGACCGAACGCACGAATGATTTTTGGCAGAGGGACGCTGAAAATCGTTCGCGAGCGAATGAACTATCTTGTCAAAGGTGAGATATTGACTTGAAGCTGTTGAGGTGATAACTGAATTGCCTCTCGGGGGCTGTTTACGCATTTTTGGGTTTACGCCACCTTAGATCTTTATTGACAATGCCTTTCTATCATGACGAAACCTTCAGTTTGCGTTGAGTCATCCGTGCGTAACTGCTTTTCCACAGAGGAGAGAAGATAGCCTGTCTTGTTGGTATAGTAGTACAGAGTTCGAGTCCCGCGTCGGTTTCCTATCTGGTATTTCTCAGTAGTAACCGAAAGTCTTTCGTCTCATTAATGACCCTATGATATGAGACTTAAATATAATTGGCAAAATATAGGTGTACTATATGGTCCACTTCACCCTTACCTGTCGAGGAATACATGCGTGGTGTTATCACTACATATTTTAAAAACTTTTTTACAAAAAAATAGAACTTAAATTACGGAAATCGGTATTTCTGGTTTTGTGTCTTCGTTTTTTGACACCGACTGCCGAAATTAAAGTTGTTTTGCACTTTTTTTGGAAGTCGGTTCTATTTTTTTGTAAAAAAAAAATTTTTTTTCACTTTTTAGTTGTGGTATTCCCCATTAAATTGTGTTAACAATACATAGCCAATTAGATCGCAGCAATCGCAGTTGATTTGCTGTCAATTTTTGAAGAGTTCCGTTGTCTTTCACCGAAACTCATCATCAGATCTATATGAAATTTAAATGAGACCATTTCAGAATAAGCCCTTTACGAACAAAATAAAAATTTTGCAAATCTGTCAATATATGACAGAGTTATGCCCGAAAATAAAAAAAAAAATAAAAAAATACCAACATCCGAATTGATAACCTCCTTCTTTTTCAAGTCGGTAAAAAATACGATAATAGTTTTTTTTTTTTAAAAGCTTTTATACGATTTTTTTCGATTTGCAAAATTCTTTTTTTTTTCGAAAGGGTTTTATGCCGAAATGGTCCCATTTCAATTTCATATAGATCTGATAATGGGTTTCGGAGCTAGACAACGGAACTCTTCAAATATTGACAGCAAATCAACCGTGATTGCTGCGATCGTACGTCTATGAATTGTGAACACAGTTTAATAGGGAACCACAATTAAAAAGTGAAAAATAACCACAACTAAAAGGTGTCAAAAAACGAAAACACAAAACCAGAAACACCGACTTCCGAAATTAAAGTTTTTTTACACTTTTTTTGGAAGTCGGTTCTATTTTTTTGTAAAAAAAGTTTTTTATTACTATTGGTCTATGACGGTCATTATTCGATAGAATATCAAGCGATTGATGAATATTTTAATTCATAGTAGTGACGAGGTTCTCTATTTGTGAGAAAAAAATGCCAATTTCATAGGTCACCCAATAAAAAGCTTGGAACAAAGTCCATCACCGCGTCTGTGTGTCTGTTCGCGATAAACTCAAAAAGTGCTGAACGGATTTTCGGACGAACGGTTTTTTTTTCGGCGGTTTTGATGTATAATTTGTACCTGTGTGAAGTTGGGGCGGGTCGCTTTTTTTTTTTTTTTTTTTGGGGGGGTGGGAAATCATCCTATGACTTCTTCCGCTCTAGGGTGGAGAGGAAGGGTGTGTCAGACTCTTACTGACTAAAACCCACCCCTGTTTCTCCCTGCCTCGAGTGCCCGGGGGCGAGGTAACTCTTTCGAATTTATCCTCCACCCCCGGGCAGGCACTGGCCGTGGCAGGCCCCGTCCTTTGCTGACAACTCTTTGAGGCGCGCGTGGAACACTACGCGCCGTCGACTCTCGGGCCTGGTGCTGATCGGACGGCGAGTTACCCGCTACTCGCCGTCCGCAGGCCCGGGTCTACGGTGGCCGGAGATCGTCTCGCAGCCCCTGGCGTCTCCTGCGACGGCTGCTGCTGGGGGCGCTAGGGCGACTCGGTCTCTGTTGAGTCTCCCTAACGTGTGCCGCCTCCCTCTTCGCGAGCATTACTGCTTCGCAGAAGGAGGAGACGGGGACCCCCATTCCCGGCGGACGAGGAGACCCCCATTCCCTCTCGCTCCGTACCATGGCCTGAACCAGGGCACGGCGCGAGAGGTCGCTGCCGCCTATCGCATCCACGAGGACACGGCGGTGTTCTGCCCAGGCGGGGCAAACCTCCACCGTATGCTCCGCCGTGTCCACTGGGCGATCCTCGCAGTGGAAACACGCAGGGGTCACCTCCGCCTTGATCCGACACAGGTACTTCCCGAAACAGCCATGTCCGGTGAGCACCTGCGTCAGGCGGAAGGTGAGGGCGCCGTGACGCCTCTTCAGCCACTCCTCAAAGAGGGGCACTACCGCCTCGATGGTGGCGTGCCCAGCGCTGGGTTGCGACAGTCGCTCTCTCCATGTCACCATGAGATCCTGCCGGAGCTCGGTCCGCCGAGCCGCGAGTTGTCGCGGCAGCGGAGTTTCACCCCGGCGTTTGGCCTCCTCGCGCCACTCGTACAGGTGCGCGAGGATTTTTGCCTCCAGATCCCACGGTGACAGTTCGGCAAGGAGGCTCGCCGCCTCACGGGAGATCGTGCGGTATCCGCGGATGATGCGGATCGCCATGACCCTCTGGGACGCGTTCATCAGGCGAGCTGATCGCTGCCTCAACGAACGCGCCCACACCGGTGCCCCGTAGAGGGCCATGGACCGCACGATCCCCGCGTAGAGCCTCCGGCAGGAGGCGTTTGGCCCCCTCAGATTGGGTAGGAGCCGCTTCAAGGCGCCCCGGCCCTGTCCAATCTGGGAGCCATGGGGCGGGTCGCTAGTGTTGTTATATACTGCCAGCTAAGAAGTGATTGAGAAACAAGGTATCAATGATGATTGCTTTACTTACAACACAACTCTTTTTTTCTGAGGTAAGCCCAGTTGCCTAGCACCACTGGTTAAAAACACTAATATTATTGGGTCCTAAAATTGTGAGCTGTTACACTTGAATCCAATAATAGGTAAGTATGGCAAAAACGCTTGAACGCACGGAAATTCGTTCTAGTTTCCACAAGATCCGTGTAATAGACAACTCTAAACGTAGGCTGAGTACTATCCAACATAATATTGCGTTCAGTTTGCCAAAGAGTACACTCCCATAGGATATGATGTGCGGATTATTCGTATACGAAATCAGGTGTAGAAAATTGACATAAAGATTGTTGAAAATACCCCCTTTGTGCCTAATGGCCTAGCTTTGTTCTGTCTCCCGCTTGATTAGGAGGGAAGTGGAAATTATGTTTTTCTTACTCCTCCGCTGTCTTTTCTGATTAATTTCGTTGCGGGACCCAAGACAGTTTAATCGTTTCTCTGGGACTCGTTGAGCTTCATTGCCTCGGCGTTTTTTCTGGTGGTCGCCACTGTTGATTCTGTCTTACAGAAGTTATAGTGGTTTGGGAAGAGTGTGGCGGGCTTGTCCCATAAAAAATAAAAAAAATAAAAACTCGTTTCTTCATCAACCATAGTTCGAGTACCTAACTCGAACGAAACTCGATCGCTTATACAGCCAATATAAATAGTAACCGTTCGGAATTAGAACCTTTCTTTCAACCGTAAATATGAACCGGCATTTCTATTTGTCGTTTGACAGGTTTGACATGATTTTCTTGTTTAGAAATTCTATTTCGTGTAACTTCATAAATCATGAAAGCCTTTCGATATTATTGGGACATGATTGGTACGTTACGAGGGACATATTTATATCGTAAATAGAAAATATTTGGAACGTTATTTTATGTTTCAGCGACCGCGATCCACCTGTAGGTTAAAATAAATTTATGTACTTGCTAGCTATATTACAGTATATAGTATACTTATCTATTGTAAATTATAGCCTATGTGCTATTCTAAACTATAATTTTTCTCTGTGCCTATAGGAGAAGCTTGTGGCTAAAGTAATAACAGCCGCATGGGTCGATCTATCAGGTTAAGCTACGCTTGCTGGGGTTGGTCCGTGGATGGGTGACTTTTACATATCGAGATTCCTCGGTGCCTCGGAAAGCACGTTAAGCCGTTGGTCCCGGCTGTCAATCGCGGATCTTTAACAGTCGTTACGGGTCGTCAGAAGCACGAAAGTCTGACATCCAGTCTTACCAAGGGGTATCGTATTACCCAGTAACTGGGTTGTGAAGGTCAGATAGGCAGTCGCTCCATGTAAAATACTGGTATTCAGCTGCATCCGGTTAGACTGGAAGCCGACCCCAAGATAGTTGGGAAAAGGCTAGGCAGATGATGATGAGTCTTTCTCTGTGCCAACGTGACTGAGTGACAAACATCCATCCATCCAAACTAACTTTGCATTAATAACAAAAAAACATTTTTACGAAAAATACAACCGTCTTCCAACAAACCGGCCAAGTGCGAGTCGAACTCTCACACGAGGTTACCGTACCATAAAGTCATAATAAACCCAAAAAAACACGTTAATAGAAACGTGTTTTTTTGAGTTTTTTTTTTGGCTGTATCTCATGATTCGTAATAGGTAGACAGTTGAAATTTTCACAGAATGTGTATTTTATAGCGGCAACAAAAATACATATCCTGTGAAAATTTAAACTGCCTACCAGTAGGTATTTGATACCAAGAATTTTAGTTAGAAAAAAACTGTCAGAATTGCTAAAATCCTACTCCTACGAAGCTACAGAAAAACTTGTGTTAACATAACGCTTACATTCCTGTAACATCAATATTATTACATAAACACCACCTGCCCCCGCTCACGCTAAATACTAGCATTCCCCACAATACACAAACACACACCCTCGCTCACACACACCCTCACTCACTCACACACACACACACACGCACACACTAACACACACACACACACAATAGTTAGTACCTTTATTCTTTTTTTTTTTTCTTTTTTTATATAAATTTCTTTCTCTCTAATAACTAGTCTAGAATAAATGAACCATACTTTTGTCCTGGGCGTTGATAGCTGCGCCACAGTTTTAACTTTTGTAGCTATCTTCGTTTCCTTTTGTAAATATGTATCCTGATGTTTGTTCCAAATAAACTATTATTATTATTATTATTATAGTAGGTAGAGACAGTTAAATTTTCTCAGGATCTGATATTCACAGGATCAGTTGAAATTTTCACAGGATCAGATTTTCACAGGATCGTAATAATAGAGTCCCGTTGGTTACCCTTTGGGTACGGAACCCTAAAAAGAAAATATCTACACTAAAAATTGCAAAATAACTTTAATTTCGGAAGTTGGACACCACACAAAACACTATTTTCTTTTTGGACTTTTTCACTTTTTAGTTGTTAAACCCCAGAACTAAAACTAATGATTAAAATTACGCCCGAATTGATAACTCCAATAACATGTAACATGTAATTTGAACATAATTGTAGCAAACCAAAACGTCTCTGTAGGTACATATTTTTTGTTTTTGTTGATTTTTTCAAAAACTCGTTGAATCAATTTGGATAAAATTTATTAATTTAGATGGGAGACCTCCGGCGTATGACTTGGGTACCAAACAAAAACAGAATCATCAAAATCTATTCCCAAGTGGCGTATTAATCTTGTAACAAATATAGGTACTTACAAAAAAAAAATACATACAGAAGGATTGAGAACCTCCTTTTTAAAATCGGTTAATTAGTAGGATAGGAAGTAGGATTTCATTTACAATATTGGTCTAGGGAGTTCCATTTATTTAGGTTACTTTATGTTTTATCCTTTTAATATCACAATCACTTTCCTATCATATATCAGCTTTGAGTTACAAACGCCCTAATGAAACAATCGAAACCCTTATAGGATTACTCGTGTGTCTGTCTGTCCGTCTGTCACAGCCAATTTGCTCTTAATCTACTGGACCGATTCAAAACTACTGAGTGGATTCTTATGCGGTTTTCACCAATAGACAGAGTGATTCATGAATCACTCAGGAAAGTTTAGGGTGTATAATTTGTACCCGTGCGAAGGTTTTTTTTTTGGGGATTGGGAAATCATGCAATGACTTCTCCCGCTCTGGGTGGAGCGGGAGGGCGTGTTAGACTCTTACTGACTATCTCTGTTCCTTCCCTGCTCTGAGTGCCCAGGGGCGAGGTAATTCTGTTTCGAATTTATCCTCAACCCCTGGGCAGGCATCGGCCATGACGGGGACATGGCCGTCGTTATTGCTGACAACTCTTTGAGGCGCGCGTGGAACACTACGCGCCGTCGACTCTCGGGCCTGGTGCTGATCGGACGGCGAGCTACCCATTACTCGCCGTCCGCAGGCCCGGGTGTCACATACCCATACCATCACATAAATCTATTACCTAGCCACCGTGGCCATCGAATCATTCATTGTAGTATCTCCTTTACGCACGACCCAAACTCCGTCACCATAGAATTACAAGTTATGCGGTAACTCCATTAAACTTGCTTCGACTTCTAATAACGAGTCGAAGTATCTCAGGTACATAAACCCTTCCAGTTATGAACTTTACACCAAGTTCTTGTACTTATTTATAACTTATTTATTTGAGAGCCAATGCAATGAACATTATATTTAATGTCTTTAACAACTTTGGTGGAAGTTAAGTTGCAGAGCCAATAAAGTGAGTAAGGTATACTGTAGTGAAGTTAGCTTTGTTGCGCTTGATTCTACGTAAAGTTAACTTCTTACGCCATCTTTGTTGGCGCAGTGGTTGAGCGATTGGCTGCTGTGTTGCGTGTCGCGGGTTCGATTCTCGTACGGAACAAATATTTTTATGTTCTACAGATAGTTGTTCCGGGTTTGGGTCTCTTGTGTATGTGAGTTAACATTTTTGTGAACCTTTCATCCTGAAAAAAAATACTGTCTCCGAGGGAAAGAATACCTACTAAACTTGTTTGTTAGAGGTAACCGCGTCAAAAAAGATAGAATGGTACTTATGGTACCTTTCATCCAGAAAAAAATACTGTTCCCGAGGGAAAGAATACCTACTAAACTTGTTTCTTAGAGGTAACCGCGTCAAAAAAGATAGAATGGTACTTATAGTACCTTTCATCCAGAAACAAATACTGTTCCCGAGGGAAAGAATACCTACTAAACTTGTTCCTTATAGGTAACCGCGGCAAAAAAGAGTAGAATGGTACATAAGGTACCTTTCATCCAGGAAAAAAATAACTAGTCCGCCATACATTGTATAACCATCAATAGTCATCGGTCCTTGTTAAGTGTGCGAAGTTTCAATTCAATCCGACGTTTTGATTTGGGTGAATATCACGTTCAAAGATACCGGTACATAGATACTGTAGGACCCCAAGGCACCAGTACGGCCTGCAGGGATCCTGGGACGTTCTTCGAAGTCCGGGGGATGTCTCGTAGCTTGACGACTCGCTGGCTTATTGCAAGAGTGCTGTACAACAGAGTAACTCGCTACGGGCACAGAAGGAAAAGAGCTGAGGGAACTTTAAATGATTATATTAATTAGGCATAAGAATAACATGTGTGCCCACTGCCCACTTCGGCCGGGCAAGCAGAACTCTCTAAAACAAATGTGATGCCAACACCTTCTAAATTCAAACGGCTTTCCAATAACTCTCCAACAATCTTACCAGCCAGTTGAAGGCCGGTACAGACCCGCTAAGATTAGGCTGTGACTACAATCGTCACAATACATACCAAGCTAATAAAAGGGTGTTAGTATCATATTTTTTGCAGCTTCAAACTATGTAAATAGATTTGGTTATTTTTTTTATAAAACCATTTTTGAGTTTTTGCGAATGTCATCGTCTAAGACTTGCTCTCTAGCTCTCAAAATATCTCTCCTATAATTTCTTGCCCACATTACCTCCTTGACTACTTCTGCCTTCTGATTGATGCGTCTACAGATACCACTAATTAGTACCGCGCCAACTTCGGTGATCACTCACGCGATATCATTGTTAGGGGACGGTATTCGTCCCTTTTTGCTGCGGTAACTTATGTTGATGCCAGCTGATTATTACTGTTTGAATTTTGCTGTTGATGTTTGCTTGACAGGGGTTGTATTTAGACTTTGTTGATTATTAAGGAACTTATGGGGATGTATGGAAGTCATTATTGGAACTGTGGAAGGAAAGGACGAGATCATTTAGGGCAAATAACGCCATCTCATTTTCGTACAAAATAATTATTGAGACTTCATAATACACTCCACTTTTGTTTTGAGGTTGGATATCATTATATGATTTTCCCACTCGTATTTCCTAGTTATTAATTCATTCCATGTTTTTGCTAACCATTCAAATGACAGAACATTTCGCTTCAAAATCACCTTCTAAAACACATTCAGCAGAATAAATTATTCACAATTTCAAAGCACTCAAAATATTTTCAAACATGTTATCAAATCTGCTTTGATTCAGCAGTAATGGGATTTTCGGACGCATGCAGAGTCCAGCTTCACTTACAGTATTTGCGTATCCCGCGGGATAACTCGACTCATCTCAAACAACCTCCAAACATGCGAGATTAAAATAATTCTAAATACTTAAGCAAAAAAGTAAATGAAGCGTTGTGTACAAATCCTTTTTACTCACGTATTTAAATTAATTTGTAACTATGCAAAAAAATCTTAAATGTTAAATTTGACCCTGATCCCGGTTTCCGATTAACCTGAAATTGTGCATACATGTTTAGTTTGGATGACAGTGCATGGTTAGCTTAGTGACGTCATTATAAATCCAATAAAATGGTCGACTCTCTGCACATGTTAGGTTTATGCTGTTTTTTTTTTTTTTTTTTTTAAAAAAAAAGGGCCCCAATTCTGTAAATTAACTAACTTGTCAATAGTGTGTCGGTAGTGTGTCAGTGGTGTCTCAATAGAATAGTCATTGACATTTGGTATTCTACAAATTATGTATGGTCATTGTTTTGCCACTGTAGTATTGAAACGCTATATTATGACTATTGTAATAATTGGTAGTCTGGTCTACTATAATATGTCAATATCATTTTGAAGTTTTTGCAAAATACCAAATTTGCAACAGTGGCAAAATAATGTCTGTTGTGTTTCGATAGAGTGTCGATGGCGTGTTGCTTAATTCAAAGTTACAGAATTGGGCCCCAGAGTAATTGTTACAAAATAAATAAGGTGACATTCCAAAGATGGCAAACTAGATATTTTTTTGCATTCCCATCAGAAGGCCATCAAATGAAAGGGTGTGCTGAGAAGAATACAAGAAGCGTGTTTTTTAGTTTTTCGAAACCACACATCTTAGACTATGAAAGGTTATAGACGGAGTGTCAAAATCCAGCAATCTGAAGTACCAGAATGAGAAGCCGGCTTCTATCTGTACACGCGAAATAAACTCACATAGACAAAATTAAAAGCGTACATACGTCATCGTTACGTTCGTCAAGGTCACTCACAAATTTTAACGATCCTGCTTCATTCAATGTCCAATGAAGTTCCGTCTATAACCTTTTATAGTCTAAGCCACTCATAACATTTATTATCTTACACAAAAGTTTTACTGATAGAAACTGAAACTATTAAGTAATTAAGCCCAAATACTATTCATTTTACCAAGACTTGTTAATAATAATGATAATTATGATGATTGACTGCCTCATTGGTCTAGTGATGGCGAGCGCTACTGCTGAGCTTGATGTCCTGGTTTAGAAGCCCGGGTCGGGCAAAGTTTATTGAATTTTTGGTAGAATTTCTCAGTAGCAGCATGGAGTGAAGAGTTTTTTTTTTTAAATAACGTTGCCCTACACTAGGAATTACTCCTGTATCGTGGGTGCGTTCACAAACATTTAAACTCACATACACAAGACACCCAGACCCGGAACAACTATCTGCAGGTCATACAAATATTTGTTCCGTGCGGGGATCGCACTCGCGACACGCAGCGCAGCAGCCGTACGCTCAACCACTGCGCCAACCGTGCCGCAGTTATGCCTTCTTTATGGGAATAGACCTCATCACATATATTATGGCATAACTTACAAAATACGAATGAACGTACCTACCTACAATAGAGTTTCACCTCTATAGTTACACCATCGCTTACCATCTGGTGAGATAGTGGTCAAGCGCGAGCTTATCATGGTAAAAAAAAGAATGGCACTCCGGGAGTGCCGACGGAAGTGAAAACTTGAACAAAAATGCCCAACGCACTAAGTTACGTAGTTCGTTAGTCATCACAAATGGAACACGGCTAAACATGCGAACCATACACTATAATTATATCAGACAAAGTCCCTACTTCTAATCTAGAACCCAAATTAAACTAACACAGAAAGAGCCTAAGAATACATCCAATTTCCATGTTTCGTCCCAGCCAGGCCATCTTATTACCATTGCGAGGAGACGGTCCGAAGTTTTCACATGTAAATAAATGCTCAAGAAAAGGGCCTCGATAACTTGCACAGATAACAAATATAGTGGAGACGCTGATTACTCTGTGGCTCTCTGAACTTGGAGGGACTTTAATAAAGGGCTCATTTACATGAGGACAGATACTTGCTCGTTGAGAGGCGAGAATGTCCACGCGAGTGTCGTTGGCGAGACTCGCCAGACGAATATCGCCTGTTTTAATTTGCAAATAAGAATCAAAATTCTACTACTGTGTACAGGGTGTAAATGCGTAGTCATATTTTAGTTACAGCTTCTGCCCATCACCATGGTAATGAAAAAGTTTCTTCAAGGAAGTAATATATTATGTAGTAAATTTTCTGAAAATCGAACACTTCATACTAATTTAGATAACTTTGTACGTTTTTTTTTTTGTGGCGTTTATTATTATTTATAACAGTATCTAAAATGTGATGACCACCCGTTTCCGTTACGCCTGTATACTATCACACGTCATGTTTCATGTGATTTTCTCATTCAGAAAACCAGATTGATATACTTGTTTATTGTAGACCTTGACAGTCAACATTTTCTTTTTTTTTAGGTTCCGTACACGACGGGACCAAAAGGAGCCCTCAAATTTCAGTAGGAGCTTATAATTTATAAGGTGTAACAATTTGCGGCCTTATCCTTAAAAGCTTTTACAGAAAATTTTGAATGGATTTCTTCAACTCGGAAACCCCTGGTTGCGCTAGATTCAAATTCGCGATAAACTAATTCGAAAATTATTGGCTGTCATGCGAATGTGGTTGGTGAAACGTTCCTTGTTTCCCGTCCTTTTCCCCTCACAAGCCTATCGTATTGGTGCGAGCAAGAAGATGGTGGTCAACCGCGTGCCTATCAATAATAAAAAAAAGAGAAGAGACTTAACACTAGTCTCTTCTTTTTTTTTTATTATTGATAGTGGTGTGGTAATTGCTAATAAACTGTCATCGTGTGACGTATTTTTTAATGGCTGCCACGACGTTTCGCGATGCGCGCGCGTTCCTCGGGTTATCTATAAACCCTGAGAAAAATCGAACCTTCTGGTGGAAAGTGTGTTGCTGGATCCTGCGTGAAGTGCCTTGGTGAGTTTGGGCTTGTTTTTCCCGACGCTAGCTGGCTTCTTGTGAATTTTCCTGCCGCCAAGCTACGTCCCTTTGGCACCAACCACCATAAATAATTAATTTGAATATTCGCTATCGTGCGCGTAACCACCCAATTTCCCAATTTAACTAGGATTAGGTAAATCATGGAATTGGGATGATTTCAGGGTAAAAAAACAATAATTCTATTTCGTCCGTACGTTAGATTATCAAAAAATATTGTATACATATTTTTTGCTTTATCAAATTAATGAAAAATTACAAAGATAAAACGCATCAAAGTTCAGGAGTGGTATATTTTTTGATGATCTAACTGACGAACTAATTAGATTTTTCTAGGCATCAACCCAATTGTGATTTTGTGTATAATTTTCAACTCGGTAAGGCTATGCTATGATATAAATGTGTCCAACTCTGCTTTGCCTTTCGTAGTGCTAACAGCAGTGGGCACTGTTAACAAGAGTCAACTTACATCTCCTTCCGACATCCGAGGCAACCGTTTCCGAAACGAGAAACTCATCTCATGTAAACGAGCCATGACAAAGGAACCAGAAACCAGACCATTCTGTCTAAAATTACGTAAGTTTCCCAATTGGATGAGAAGGCCTATCGTGCTGGTGTCAATACTAAATATGCGTGAAGGTTGACCAAGTTGAGGGTAGTCCATAACTCTCGGTTTGATATGAAATTGAAACTAGGAAACTGGGAACTCGTAAAGTGGGACGTGACTTTGGTGATGCTTACAAATTGCTTTATTTATACGTGTAATAAAACCAGTTAAAGCTGGCCCCGCATTCTATTGGAACTCCGTGCTTCGCTAGTCCAGCTCAGTGTTCCCACTGATTCGGCCTACTGTGCATAGGTCTCTACTCTAAGCACCATAATATAGTCCATGGTGATAGGCTTAGATCAACTGCCTTAGTGGGAGTAGTTATGGATATGCTCGTAAAAAGGGAGTTCAATGTCCTTTCATAGCATTTTTTGAAAATAATTACGTAAAAACCAAGTTGCTCCAATAGACAAGTTGATCTGTGTAAAAATATTTATTTTATTTTATTTTAAAAAAAGAACGTTGCCCACACTAGGAATTACTCCTGTATCGTGGGTGCGTTCACAAACATGTATAATTCACATACACAAGACACCCAGACCCAGTACAACTATGCAACAAATACTACCGAGCTAGCGTTGTGCAATGGGATATGTAGCAGCTTAGTAAAATTCTGCAATTTATTCATTCATTTACTGACAGACAACGGGCAGCGTAAAACGCTGGGTCTTCTAGGAGCATGAAATAATCACAGCATTTGTTTTCTTTTTTTTTACTCCTAATGTGGTTACATAAAGATAATGGTCAAGCACGAGCCGTTCAAAGTAAAAAATAAAAAAAACATAGGAGATGATTTGTGGGTCGCGGATAAATTCGTAACTGAGTTACCTACTGCGCCCCTGGGCACTCAGGCAAGGAAGGAACACAAAAAAAAAATGCGGATGATTTGTAGGGAAGTGGTCAATTTTGTCGATTATAAATCTCACTAGGCGTACGGCTTCTCTACCTATAATATCTTTGAATTCATTTTCCATCTGATTTCCTTTACCCCTCAAATTTCTAAGAGCCCTCCAGGCAAATCCGCCACATCCTTACAGCGATTAAAATCAATAGCTTTTAAAATAATTATCGAACTGACTGTATTAACATCCCAAAGACTCTCCTTTCAAGACTTCACCCTTTCGGAAAATTAATCTCAAAGAATCCATTATCCCGTCAAAACTTGTTTCAGGAATTTCTCAACTTTTTCTGACAAACGTGTAGAAACATGACAAAGTTTATTTCTTATTTATGAAGTCAAATAAGTACGAAAGGATTACAAGAGAATTAATCTTGTGACAGCGCACAACTTGGTGACATTTTTTGAATTAAATTATGCTAAGTCTTCTTTATGTACAGTATTTAATAAAGCTTTGGAATGTACAGGATTGTTTACTTAAAACAGAAGATTTGAGGAGTTTTCGTTGAACCTTCTCTTGAAAGGTCCAGAAATGGGTGTCAATGGGTGATGCCATTGCCCCGGGGGTTGAGGATAAATTCGAAAGAGTTACCTCGCCCCTGGGCACTCAAGGCAGAGAGGAACAGGGGTGGGTTTTAGTCAGTAAGAGTCTGACATGCCCTTCCGCTCCACCCTAGAGCGGAAGAAGTCATAGGATGATTTCCCACCCCCTAAAAAAAAAATAAAAAAAATATGGGTGATGCCATAGCTGGTGCAGTGGTTAAGCGATTGGCTGCTGTGCTGCGTGTCGCGGGTTCAATTCCAGGACGAACCAAATATTTGTCGGGCTTACATGTAGTGATTTAACAAAGCTTTTTAAACATGTTTATTTAAAACCAAAGAGATTTAATAGTATATATTTAATCTCTTTGAACCTTCGCTTGAAAGCTCTAGAAATGGGTGTCAATGGGTGACGTCACGATTGGCGCAGTGGTTGAGCGATTGGATGCTGCGCTGCGTGTCGCAGGTTCGATTCCAGGATGGAACAAATATGTGTAGGGGCTACATATCGGGAGGTTCCTGTTTCGGATCAAGCGGGAGGTGACGCCCGGGTGTTTCCATTGCACGGATCGCCCCGAGGACACGGTGGAGCATACGGTGGAGGTCTGCCCCGCTTGGGCGGAGCAACGCCGTGTCCTCGTGGATGCGATAGGCGGCAGCGACCTCTCGCGCCCTGCCCTGGTTCAGGCCATGGTACGGAGCGAGAGGGAATGGGAAGCCGTCTCCTCCTTCTGCGAAGCAGTAATGCTCGCGAAGGCGGAGGCGGGACACGTGAGAGAGCACCAACAACGGAGTCGCCCTCACGCCCTCAGCAGCAGCCGCCTCAGGAGACGCCGGGGACTTCCGGCGCCGCGAGACGATCTCCGGCCACCGTAGACCCGGGCCTGCGGACGGCGAGTAGTGGGTAACTCGCCGTCCGATCAGCACCAGGCCCGAGAGTCGACGGCGCGTAGTGTTCCACGCGCGCCTCAAAGAGTTGTCAGCAAGAGACGGGGCCCGTCATGGCCGATGCCTGCCCGGGGGTTGAGGATAAATTCGAAACAGAGTTACCTCGCCCCTGGGCACTCAAAGGCAGGAAGGAACAGGGGTGGGTTTTAGTCAGTAAGAGTCTGACACGCCCTCCCGCTCCGCCCAGAGCGGGAGAAGTCATAGGATGATTTCCCACCCCACAAAAAAAAAAAAAAAAAAAGGGGCTACATATAGTTGTTCCGGGTCTGGGTGTCCTAAGTATGTGAGTTTACATGTTTGTGAACGCATCTATGAATACGATAGGTACATGAGTAATTTCTAGTGTGGGGCAACGTTTTATAAAAAAATAAAAGAAAGAAAGAACTCTGGACAAACTGTCTGTCTCTCATCGATTGCGATCGTCAAAGTTAATAAATTAAAGGTAATTTTTTTTTTTATAAACAAGCTTTTATCTGGGACAATGAACTAAAAAGTTAAAAATATATTCTAGTAAGTATTTGGCGTGTGTTCTTAAAAGCTTGAGGCACAACCCGTTACAGGTTACAGGTTAGGTACTTACTATACTTCTGTAAAAAAAACTAGTAAACTAGAAAAAAGGCATTAACCTTTTTTCTAGATCACAAGTTTTTTTTTTACTGCTCTGGGGGGATTCAAAAAGATGTTTTACAAATCCCAAGGTACAAATTCAAGTGCACAAATAAGCTAACTCAATGTTTTAATTAGGTATTTCTAACTCGAAACCATAATTATCATCGCTAAACGAAGTACTACCACGTTCTCTTCTTCTTCTCATTTGTGTTCTTCATTGCTGAAGGTCGTGCCCGTCCTTTTTTTTGTTTTTGTGGATTCACTGACGAGCTGCTTATAGGCCACTCTGTCTTCGGCTCTTCTCAGGCCAGTGGTAGTGGTCACAGTGAGTCCTGTTAATTCCTCGATCTGGTCTGACCAACGGGTCGAAAACGATTGCCCGCCATCTTTTTTTTTTAATTTTTGATAGGCCCGCGTTTGACCACAATCTCACCTGATGATAAGCGATGATGTGGTCGAAGATGGAGCACGCTTGCCTAGAAGTAAACTATTAACTCTTGACTTAAAGACTCCCGGGTTGTAGCTATCAGGAAACACAGACTCCGGCAGGGACTTTCACTCCCTAGCTGTACGCACAATGAATGTGTTCTCAAAACGTTTTGTGCATGTGGATGAGATGATTTTTTTCCGTCCACTTTACGTACTACACACGTCTACTAGTACTAACATAGAAAATATGATACCAACTGTTTGCTATTTCTATTTAATATATACCAGCATTAAAGCATCCGTCTCAGCTCCCTTCGTTTCCATGACAAATGCGTTCAATATGCCAGGCCCCGGTCTCAAGTGCTGTCGCGATCGCGAGGTAATCTGCACGAATGTGAAATTAGAGCAGCCCCCAATTTTTTTTTTTTCTATCTGCCGTGTTCGCGGGAGTATTTGAAACAGTCATGGCAGCCCTGGCACAAGAAACTGAAAAAAAAACACGGGTGGTTTTTATTCAGTAAGAGTACGTACACGCCCTCCCGCTCCACCCAGAGTTGGAGAAGTTACCTACAAACGGGATGAATAGAAACAAAACTTTGATTAGGATTTTCACTTTGATAACTTATTATTGGTTTCTAGCAAAGCATCGATTTAGTTTTTACAACAATTCATAAATACATCGCAGTACTTAAAAGCTACAAACAGTTTCTAAATAACGTGAAAAACCCCTTCAAAGTTTTGTTTCTATTGACCCCTGTGTTCCTATTCACCCCGGTTGACGGTATTAATTTGATGATTTCCTACACTATTAAATTTTCCTACTATGACGTGCCTTTGCCATCATGAATCCGCTGTAAGAAAGGGATAATACTAAACGCCCTGTATAGCTCCGTCTCTCTCTCACACGGGAATCATGATGTGACCTCATAGTAGCCCTGTTCGAGAAAATTGTGAGTAATGGAAGAACGATATAGAAGGAGGTAAGGAGTGCTGACTGAGTTTCTAAGTTAGATGTTGAAGGCTTGTGTTGTAAGTCAATGGGTGACAATTTGTAGCTTGGTTGAACTTACGAGTTTAAACAAAGCTACTAATTTGCATTCAGAGGCGTCACGTTATGGTATATCAAGCATAGCATAAGTACGACATGAAAATATTATATATTTTCATAGGTGTGTATGTTGAAAAACATTACGACTGAGACTATTTTGTATAATATTATCGGCATTTGCTTGAAGACTGCTTTCTGTCTTATGCTATTTAAATAGAAAAGTAAAACACAGTGTTCTGGCAGTAAGTACTCGTATAGAGTCTGCCTAAGAGCGGTTGCGCACTACGTCCGATACTTATCCGATACTCCGTGAAAATACGGTCCGGCGTGGTCGTAGAACAATTTGTATGGTAGGTTACGCACTACCGATCCGAGTTCGGTCCGAGTTTTCTATAGATGTGTATTTTAACGGAGAAGTATCGCATAAGTATCGGACGTAGTGCGCAACCGCTCTAATGAATACAATGTGATAATTTAATGGTTTAATACTTTGTCAATGGTGATTGAAAACAAACTAAGTATGGCCCTTCCATATTACTGTCGAAACAAGAAAACTGCATAGTTATCCTGTATTAACATTTCCCCCCCATCATGTTTCTCTAAAACTAACAGACAAAGTAAGAGCAAACCATTTGTTAACCAAATACTTTCACCTCTAAACAATGTTCTGACAGCTTCTACAGTGCAACTTGCACGTTCAGCCATTTTGATTTATGTTCCGTTTTCAAATTCAACCGTTGCGAAGTTTTGCTGCTGGCTGCCAACAAAGTATTGTATAGTTTGTGGTATAGTTAATTAGAATATTTAAATTAGGAACGGTATTCTCTTAATAGTGATGTCGCTAACTTGTTTTATTTCCTTGGGAATGGTAGTGTGGAAATTACTGCTTTTAGTGTTTTGTAGTTTCAGTGTGTTATGATCAAGTTCTTTAACACCAACATTATTTAAATGTAGGTATCGTCTGAAACTTTTGTATTTAGCAATAGTATTACTATTTTGGGTACTGATTGTATTTTACAGGTACAGTTAAATTACATACGTCAATCTGCCTAGCCTTTTCCCAACTATCTTGGGGTCGGCTTCCAGTCTAACCGGATGCAGCTGAATACCAGTATTTTACATGGAGCTACTGCCTATCTGACCTCCACAACCCAGTGACTGGGTAATACGATACCCATTGCTAAGACTGGATGTCAGACTTTCGGGCTTCTGACGACCTGTAACGACTAACGACTGTCAAAGATCAACGATTGACAACCGGGACCAACGGCATAACGTACTTTCCGAGGCACGGAGGAGTCTCGATATGTAAAGATGGTCAGCCATCCACGGACCAACCAGTTAAAATACATACGTACGTTATTAATAAGCCTTTACCAAGATTTTATTTATTGACAGTTAAAATTACTCACACACATCTTGCCTACATGTAGTACAAAAGTGTTTTGCGAATGACTTAAATTTGGGCAAGTTTTATCCCACCTAAAACATTTTCATATAAAATGTTGCCAAGACGAGACCATATTTATGTATTTATTTATTTATAATAATAAGCACACCAACAGCCCTTTACATACAATTCAAATAAAATAACATCTGAAATTGGCATTTCAGTAACCATGCAAATAACAGGTATGCATGACATTGACATAATGAAATTAGAGACAAGAAGAATAAATAAAAAGTGTGTCCAAAACCAAAAACCAGACCACTACAAAAACAAAAACAATTTGAGCTATATAGACGTACATTGTTCGCACTGTTCATTTATGGGACGTCTGTATTAGTGTTGCCCAAATGCAAGACCAAGACGAGACTTAGGCCAGTCTTGGTCTTGGTCTTGCGTCAATACACCTGGTCTTGGTCTTGGTATTGGCTCTCAGTCTTGGTCTTGGTCTTGCAGCAAGAGTCTCGCAAGTCTTGCAAGTCTTGCAAATACCTATTAGCCTATTGGTATTTATTGAACACGTTAGTTATGTAGTTTCAGAATTATAATCATCCAAGAAACTCAGAGCATTCAATTTATACCTACTTACTGCTGAGACATCTTCAAGGTCATTTAATTTTATCCTCCTGTACCAACCCTACCAAAATAGGTAACAATTTAGTGTGCCTCTGTCCGTACTCTTTGTCGGCGAATGCGGCGCTCAAACAGTGTCAAATGCTGTGATACACTTGTTGCAAACCGCGGCGTCTTTGTCGGTAAATTATCAAATAAGTAGGTATAAAATACACCGACCGACCAACAGTTTATTCGCAGAACGTCACATTTTCCCAATCAACCTTGAACTTTAATTCTTTAGTGATAAAGTTGAAAATCTGTTAAAGAAATTTGACAGATTGTAGTAGCTTGATGTGCTGGCGTCTGTACCATAACATTGGCTGCCGTAGAAACTGTTACTAGACATACTCGACTCGCTGTTAGTTTTAAATTTTGCTGAATAGAAGAATAATATAAACTTTGAAACATAAGTAGGTACCTACATAATGTTTATATAATTTTGTTGGCTATAATTTTAAGCACATACCAACCTACGAGTACTAACGTTAGATCTGCACATTAGACATAAACAAGCATAATATATTATTATAGGTAGATACCTACAAGGTATGAACTTTGCTAGAAAGTTATTTTAGGTACATTTAAAAAAAAAAATAAAAAAAAAAATATCACATGGGATGATGGGAACAGATTTGTGAGTATTAACACGCTACCTACTTAATAAATAGTTGAAATATAATAAGTACTTACCTACCTAATCAATACAATACCTTTTAGGGTTCTTTCAGACGAGCGGCACGTTGCCAACTGCAGATACAACTGCAGCCCTTAGTTTAGTGTTATGACGATACCTACGGTTTTGATACTGGGGAACGTCTCTCAAAATCGGGATTGAAACCAAATACCTACTTAATAACGCCCAAATCTCAGTTTGTCTTAACTGCAAGACGCAAGAGTCTTGCAGGCTTAAGTGTTGTCTTGCTCAAGTCTTGCAGGGTTCAGTCTTGGTCTTGGTCTTGCTACAATAAGGCGGGCTTGGTCTTGGTCTTGCGAAAATGCAAGAACAAGACCAAGACTGCAAGACCAAGACAGATTTTGGGCAACACTAGTCTGTATGAAGCATATATTGCTCGCACTGTCAAAAATTATCAGATCTCGTGTAGAGCCAAGTTTCTAACTCCACACGCCCTAGCTTTACAAGCCCTAACTTCACAAACTCTACACCTTAGTCAAAATATGTGTCTTGGCCATTACGTTACTAGCCGTTTTTAATAGCAAAAAAGCAATGAACAGTGAATACATTTTTCACCTTACGCCCATGTGTCGGTAGCGAAAAGGCCAAGCGCGAGACGGACTCGCTTATGAAGGGTTCCGTACCATCATTCTCCTGCCCTTATCCCAATTTATTTGGGGTCGGCGCAACATGTCTTTTTCTTCCATACTCCTCTATTAGTCGTCATCTCTGTAGTCACCCCTTTTTTACCCATATCCTCTTTCACACAGTCCAACCATCGTTTCTTTGGCCTTCCCCTACTCTTATAGCCATCCACATCCATACACAAGACTTTCCTCACGACATTTTCTTCATTCCTCCGCATCACATGCCCATACCACGACAACCGATTTCCACACAACTTTTCAGTCAGCGGTGCCACTTTCAGACTTCCTCTTATATACTCATTCCTAATTCTATCCATGCGCGTAACACCACACATCGCTCTTAGCATTCTCATCTCAGCTACATGCAATTGCTTTTCATTCATCCCTTTTGTGGCCCAACATTCTGAACCATACAAGACAGCAGGTCTGACCATTGTTTTATAAATCTTCCCCTTAAGTTTTAGGGGAATGCGGGAATCACAGATAGTCCCGGTGACCTGCCGCCATTTCATCCATCCAGTGTTAATTCTGTGCTTAACAGTCCGATCTATTTCGCCATCGCTTTGCACGAGTGAACCGAGATACCGAAAATCGGAGCAGACTGGGAGAAGCGCGCCATCTAGCACTACAGCTTCAGAACTGGAGAGACCGCCGAAATCGCAGAACATGTATTCAGTTTTGGTTCTGCTGATTTTCAAGCCAACTTTCTCCAGCTTCTGTTGCCATTTCTCCAATCTGCTCTGGATCTCAGGTCCATCTTCACCGACCAGAACAATGTCGTCGGCAAACAGCATGCACCAGGGTGCCTCTTCCTGTATTTCCGACGTAAGAGCGTCCATAATCAACAGGAAGAGGTAAGGACTTAAAGCCGACCCTTGATGCAAGCCTACAGCCACACTGAACTTATCGGTGTTGCCAGCAGCCGACCGGACGTAGGTACTAGATTGTCTGTACATAGCACGAATCAACTCAACATACTTCCCAGGCAAACCTTTCTCTTTTAAGGCCCACCACAACACATCCCGAGGTACCCTATCATACGCTTTCTCAAGATCAATGAACACCATGTGCAAGTTCTTGTGCACACGTCTGTACTTCTCGCACAATTGACGGAGAGCGAAGGTGGCGTCCATTGTCCCTCGACCTGGCATAAACCCAAACTGGTTCGGGGTAATCTCACTCTCCTCTCGCAATCTTTTCTCTATCACTTTCTCCCATACTTTCATAGTATGTGACATGAGCTTTATCCCTCGATAGTTGTTGCAGTCCTGTACATCCCCTTTATTCTTGAAGATGGGCACTAGCGAACTATTGCACCATTCTTGTGGGATCACTTCTTCATACAACAACTTATTGAAGAATAAAGTCAGCCACATACATCCATCCTCTTTTAAACACTTCCATACTTCCACTGGTATGTCATCAGGGCCCATGGCCTTTCCATTTTTCATACATTGAACTGCCTGTCTTACTTCATCCATGCTAATTTCTCTCAACAAACCCATATTTACTTGTACCTCTTTGAGCACACCACTCCATTCATTCTCTTCGTTCATCAACTTTTCAAAATAAACCTTCCATCGCTCTTTTATTTCGTCATCTTTCGACAAGACTTTACCGAGTTCATCTTTCATACATTTTATATGCATTATATCCCTCGTTCTCCTTTCTCTTAATTTTGTAATCCGGTAGAGCTCCTTCTGGCCTCTAGGGCTGTCCAGTAAATTATATAACTTTTCCTGCGCCTTAGCCCTGGAAACTGCAACCGCCTTTTTTGCCTTCCTCTTCCATTCTTTATAAATTTTCTTTTTCTCTTCTTTCAAATTATCATTTCCGGTTTCTACATTCTGCCATACTTTAAACGAAATTTTCTTTTCTTTTAGCATCTTTTGCACATCTTCATTCCACCACCATGTATCCTTTTCTATCATGCCTTTACCTTGCGATTCTCCAAACACATCTTTTGCTACTCGCCTTATACAATCCGCCATCTCTTTCCAACATTCATCCACAGATTTTCCTTCCATATCCTTCATTTCTATCATTTTATCTACCACTTGACTCTTAAACATACTTGCACACTCCTCATTTTCTATCATACGCCATCTGATTTTGGGTGGGGGCCGTTCTTTGTTCCTACTGGACGAGACACTGACTGTTACGTCCATCAATATGAGCCTGTGTTGAGAGACTAAGCATTCGCCTGGCAACACTTTACAGTTTTTGACTGTTTTGAGACTGTTTCGTCTCACCAAGAAAAAGTCAATTTGGGTCGCGTGCTGGCCACTTTTGTAAGTGATCAGGTGTTCGTCTTTCTTTTTGAACCAGGTGTTAGTTATTGCCAGGTCAAAAGCCGAAGCAGCTTGCAGCAATGTCTCGCCATCAGTATTACGGTCTCCGTACCCCCAACCACCATGCACTCTCTCATAACCGTACTTCAGACTTCCTACATGCCCATTAAAATCACCCCCCACAAACACCTCTTCACTCTCCTGTACATTCATCATCACACAATCGAAGTCCTTCCAAAACTTTTCTTTTACACTATCCTCACATCCTGATTGGGGTGCATACGCACTAATAACATTTACTATCATACTCTCCACAACCACTTTAATAGCTATCACTCTATCACTTACTCTTTTAACATCCACCACACATTCTTTTAACTCACTATCCAAAACTATGCCCACACCATTCCGTTTGCCATCACTTCCACAGTAATAAAACTTATATCCTTCTCCTAATTCTCTTGCTTTTGCACCCTTCCATTTCGTTTCTTGCAAACACGCTATATTTATCCGTCGCCTTTTTAAAACATCTGCTAACTCTCTTCCTTTTCCAGTCATAGTACCTAAATTCCAGCTCGCACACCTCAATCTTAATTCTCTCACTCTCCGAGCTTGCGTCTTACGTCGCACCCGCCCGTCCTGGTGCGACAACCCTTGTCCATTTCCCACAGGAGCCGGGTGCTGCCCCTGCGCGTCGCCTGTGGGGTACGCCCTAGCCCTATCGCACATCACATTTTTCCAGACCATGATGCAAAAAGGTTTTGGCAAAAGTTTTATAGCCGGCCGCCTGCCTGACGCCAACCCTCCTTGGGAATGCTGTTGTTGGTGGTTTACCCGCCACCGCGCGGGTGGCCCAAGGTGCTTTAGTAGTATGCACTAGGGCTCAAGCTCCCTTAGTCGCCTCTTACGACACCCACGGGAAGTGATGGGATGGTACTATTCTTTTACGTCCGACACCATACGGTACTGAAGGGTTCCGTACCATCGTACAAAAATAAACGCGTCTACTTGTTGCCATTATTAAGATTGAGCAAAAAAAGCCAAAAAAACACATTTCTAATAGGGGAGCCCCCTTTTATTTTTGTTATTTGTTATATATAGCGGCAACAAAAATTTATGAAAATTTCAACTGTCCACCTTTTTTTTTTTATTGTTGATAGTCACGCGTTTGACCACTATCTCACCTGATGGTAAGCGATGATGTGGTCGAAGATGGAGCACGCTTGCCTAGAAGTAACCTATTCACTCTTGACTTACTTACCTCTCACCTATAACGGATCATGAGATACAGCCCGCTGACTGACAGATGGACGGACGGACAGCGTAGGCTTAATAATAGGGTCCCCTTGGTTACCCTTCGGTTACGGAACCTTAAAAACCAAGAAACATTTAAGACTGCAACGCCTAAAACCCGGGGACAATGCTCGCTTGCATGTTACTCTGACATGAATCCAAGGCGACAGGCCGATGGTCGCCGGTTAGCTAGAGATTACCACTGCATTGCATACAAAGCTATGCTAATGGTCGGGGAACACGACACTTGGCAAAAAATATGTCGCTTACTAGAAATTTATTTAGAGATGAGGTACTTGATGGGTTAAAAATGGGGTATTATTCTACAGAGGCTACAGGCTACAGAGTAATTCCTAATAGAAAAACCCAATAGGACTTTTTGCCCACTCAAACTCCTATTCCTGGCAACATATTGGTATCTGACCCTTATGATCTCTAGAACGCAGATGCCTGTTAAACTTAGGTCCTTGTAAAAAAAAGAATAGGTATTTATTTATATAACGAGATTACAAGCTACTGTTATCGGGGGTCGCATGACGATCTGCGGCCACCATAGACGCAGCCCTGCGGACTGCGAGTAATGTGTAGCTCGCCGTCCGATCAGCACCAAGCTAGGATGAGATCTCACCCCCCAAAAAAAAGCTACTGTCATATCGGATGTAAAAAGACAGTTTCCGAAGCCGAAAGCCATATATTCTACCCATTATTTGGATCATTTTTTTCCACTAGACCATACCTGGGAAACCACTGGTTCTGGAGATATTGAAGGCAATTTTTTTTTTTTTTTTTAACGAAAATGACTTCCAAGTGTTATTACTAAACTTTTTTCCCAGCAAACATTACCTGAATTTTCGAATTTCTTTTTCGAAATTTCGATATTACGCATTTGCAGTTACAAAAACGCAATGAATATCAAACGTATCTGACAAGTACCTAAGTGGCTTAGAGCGAAAGGGCAGTTTAACTCCACTTTCCTGGGTTTGCGTTACATTGTGCGCAATAAAAAATAGTATGTTTTTCATACCTAAAAATAAAAGTCGTTTGCCAGCAATAATTTTTGCGCAAAACTACTTTGTTAGACGTATAGTTTGCGTAGTTAACGGCTCTGTGATGTGTCTTTCTACAGCCTGTATATAGTTGTAATAATTGACAAAACAAATCTTATAGAAATGAAAACAAACTCATTATGTTACTTCTATTGTCGAATTAGTAGATAGATGCCTACTATGTTGTGGTATTACATTCGCTCTTTAAAACCGATGTAGGTTACAATTCGACACGTGCAGTGTGTACGCTGCAGTTCAATGTTTTCATAACTTTTTAGTCGTATGCGCATTTGAGCATGACAAGTGTTAGGTCATAATATTGTACTTTTATGTTTGTTTTGTAACTGTGCCCGTTATCGCTATATAAGTTGGTAATATATAAACGACACCCATTCGTTATTTATATTTTTAAACAGGGTGTAAAGACACATCACATAGCCGTCAACTACGAAATTATACTTAAGCACGTTAGGAGACTGCGTCAAAACTAAAGTGAGGTCAATTGAGTTACTATTATTTATTTCCGTGTAAATGACTACCTAATACCTTAATGTAATGAACTAATGAGACATACCTGCACTAATAAATTAAACAGAAGCTCTAACAGAATAATAATCCAATCAACACTAGTATTATTAATTCAGTAGCAATTTTCCTAATGACATTCATAAATTAGGTAACATAGGTACCTATTCTAGCCACATTCAGTCTAGAGGTAAAATACTTACGTATAAACTGAAATCTACTGTAGGTACAACTTTTACTATAAGACTAGCGATCTGCCCTTGCTTTGCATGGGTACAAATTACATACCTAAACCTTTCTCATGAATCACTCTGTCTATTGGTGGAAACCGCATGAAAATCTGATCAGTAGTTTTTGAGTTTATCGAAAACAGACAGATAGACAGACGCGGCGGGCAATTATAATATGTAGTGATAACCTAGCTTTGCTACTAGGATAGGTATTCATCATTCTCCTGCCCTTAGCCCAATTTATTTGGGGTCGACGCAACATGTCTTTTTCTTGTTACTAGGATACTAAAATCGCCATTTAAAAACTAGCCAATATTATCACTGAAACTCCACGCAAATTATAAAAATCGTAACAAGAGCACAAAAATTTGTTAAAAATAACTGCCTGGATAAACAGTTGACTTCCTACCATAAATCCCAAGATTACCTTCAGGATTATCATGATAAAAGAAACCAACTTCGTCTAACTCCGAAAATAAATAATTTCCTTTAATTTATTTAAATGTCTCTCGTGGTAGCCCAAGGCTTTATTTTTGAAGGACACAGAAATTATACGGAAAAGTTTACCGTATAAAAGGCCTAACTTCAGGACCTAAGCGGTAACTTAGCCTCGTCATATTTTAAAATGGGTTTTGTCTGACTGAATGGCTGAAATTAAGTCCATTTGGGTACAGGTGTTCTGTTTAGTTTGAAACTTTGAAAGGCTTTTTAGTGCTTTAATTTTAGCTAAGCAGGGTTAGGTTTCATTATGTCAAATTGTGTCTGCTGAAAGAAGTGTCCTTGTTTTGAATTAGTTTTTTTTATTATGCTATAGAGTGGCAATGGCAAGTAGGCAGGCAGCCTGTGTGTTTGAAAGAGTCATGGCGGCCACTGGCACAGACAACTGAAAAACACGGGTGGGTTTTTGGGTGTGGTGTGTGTGTGTGTGTGTGATGTGTGTGGTGTGAGTCTGTGTTTGGTGTGAGTGTGTGTGTGATGAGTGTGTGTGTGTTTGTCTAGAGGTTATGGCAGGTTGCCAGGGTCGCGGGAGTGTTCAAAAGAGTCACCGCGGCCCTTGAACGTAAACCCCGAAAGGCCAACTGAAGGAACAGGGGTAAGTTAAAAGTTATTAAGAGTCTGACACGCCTTCCTGCTCCACCCAGGGCGGGAGAAGTTACTTGATGATTTCCTACCAAAACAAAAAGCCCATCTGATGGTAAGTGCTTGCCGCTGCATATTGACATCAGCAATACCAATAGTATCGCAGGCGCTTTGTCGACCCTTTTTGTGGAAGACTCTTCACATTATAGTTGAACCTGTCCAGTCCAAGTCATCTGGTTCCTCTTTTATCTCAATCTCAAGACAAAATCTAAAGAAATCAATTTCAAATCGAACGACACTAGAGTACCCCGCGAACTAGTTCAACAACCCTCAACCTCCAGAACACTAGATTGTGAGTTGTGACCTCCTTTGTCTACCACAAAGTCTTTATCACAGAGCACTGTGATGTCTCTGCGGCCACTGTAACTGTGGCCACATTGCAGGACCAAAACTGGTATTTTTTTATTAACGTGGTATGTCATCACATGACTTTTTCAGCTCTGGGTGTATAGCGGGAGGCTGTGTCAGTGTCTTACTAACTTTTAACCCACCCGTGTTCCTTCAGTTGGCCTTTCGGGGTTTACGTTCAAGGGCCGCGGTGACTCTTTTGAACACTCCCGCGACCCTGGCAACCTGCCATAACCTCTAGACTAACACACACACACTCATCACACACACACTCACACCAGACACAGACTCACACCACACACATCACACACACACATATCACACATCATCACATCTGTAGGGGATCCCTACACTTAATGATAGTACCGGGGCGATTCTCTGGGGATGATGATGAAATAAAACCGACCACCGCGAATGTCCGTTGAACAGTGATTTATTGAATTAATGTACTTATACAAATAACCTTAATGATAGGTACAAAATGCTGAGCGCACAGAATGAACGGCGCGTGAGTATGAAAAATAATGTGCGGTTCCGTACATCCTGCCCGCCCAAATGGGAAAACTGACATGATTGATTGGCGAACCAGGCAAGCGGTTAGCAACCTTTGACAGAACTAGTGCTTCTGTAGTGAAATGATAGTCACCGTAGATTGATAGACAGTCGATTGATACCCGTCCTTTGCTTTGCCTAGCGCCAGCCCCTATCCCTGATACTGATGCGTTGTATCGTTGACGCTGCAAGCCTAATCGCTGAACAGCGTTTTCCGATATTAATGATATTTGTGATCCCTGGTCTAGGAGTGCCCTCAGGGTCACGTAGCTGCCGTCAGAGCACTTGACGTTAATTGACAGCGTGGTCAACAATAACTCTTCGTCATCCCCTGCGACATGATTAACGTTAGGATATTTGTTTGATGATTTTGATGACGAAGCGGTCATTGGAGATGATGATGATGAGGTTGCTTGAGGAGCTGATTTTGATGATGAGATACACGCTTCATGGAGTATCGTATGATGATCACCGTGACAGATTTTGCAACGTTTCGTCGAAGTGCATTGATTTTCATCATGACTAAATAAGCAATTTCGACAAATATTTGATTTCGACACCAATTTCAATTGTACATCTGATGTCATTTTCATAAATTTTTTGCACGATAGCAAATTGCGGGCATGGTTTGAATTGCATACGGTGCATTTCGAGGTTTGCGTAATGATGGCCTGATAATTTTTGTTAGTGAAGCCTTTATTATTGGTTTGCTTATTATGCGATTGATTTGGGTTCCGTTTGCTTGATGAGGGTTCCTTATTGATTTTAATGGGCTCAAGAGCAGTAAATTTACTCTCGAGGAATGACATTAACTCCCCAAGCTTTGGTAGATCGCGAGGATTCCTGCGTGCTTCTTTGTATCCAGCATATGTTTCTGGGTCTAATTTTTTGCATAGTAAGTGAACCAACAACGGATCCCATATATTCGTATCAACACCGAGATTGTGTATCGCGTGAATACATTCGGTTGAGGTATCATACAATCTTTTGATGTCTAATGATGTTTGCCTTTGGATTTCGGGTTGGCTAAGGAAGATTTCGATGTGATTGGTGAAAAGAAGTTGAGTGTTATTGTACCGGTGTAATAAGATATCCCACGCGGCATCGTAGTTATCCGATGATATGTGTAGATGGTGAATGAGACGCTCTGCCTCACCCTTAAGTTTTCCCTTAAGATGCTGCATCTTCTGAGCTTTCGTGATCGAATTGTTGTTATGAATTGTCTCGGTGAACAAGTCATAAAATGTTGGCCATTGTGTGTAGTTCCCGCTAAATGACGGTATGTCAATGTGCGGGGTCGATCTCTCCAAATGAGTTGTTGAAGAGATTTTCTTATTCAGCTCTCTTTTGATGTTTTTGTAGGCCAATTCGTGATTGTCGAACTCCTCGTCGTATGATAAGTCACCTCCAGCTAGGATATGGTCGATTTGCAAATGTAGCGTATCGATCATTGTCCACTTTGCTTGGATGTTTTTGAGTTCATCCTCAAGTTCCCATTTGTCTGATATCTGATTAATCTTGATACCTTTGACCAGCCGAGTGAATGCCCTAAAGTTCGTACGTTGCAGTGATATTAGTTCGTCTAACTTGCCTTCAGGTTGAGTTGATTTGTTTGATTTGCCGTAAGACGAAATGAGATTCCGTGCAGTTTGATAGTGATCCTTGCCCTTTTGATACGTGTTGTCGAGGAAATAGTCGACCGCCATATCTTTATGCTCCGATATTTTTTTATTGTTTAATTCGAACTCTCCCCAGAGGTTGTCTATTGTGTCTAAGCGTTTCCTGAGGTATTCCGTAGTTTTGCGGGAATCCGAGTCCTTGCTGAAGTTGATCTTGATGGTAGTGAAACTGGTGATAATTTCCGATTGACGGGCAATAAGATCTTCCATGATGTAGGTAGGTAAAAGGAACAGTCTTACTTGGAAATATGATGATCCACGTGATGACAATGCTGACTGCAACCGCTGAACCCTCGCGCCACTCGATGATGAGCTCCACGGAGCCTGATGATGATGATGATGTCACGCCGTGATTTGCTTACCACGACCGTGCTGTCGACCTAAGCTCAAGTGAAGCGTAAGTCAAGTCCAGAATGAGCTAATGATAAAAGAGAGTTTCTCACTAAAGTAAAGAGCCCACTGGTTTGATCACAGAACCACTTTCGCGAGAGATTGCCACTGAGCTATGCGCGCGCTAGCTCAAAGTACCGCGACGAGGTCCTGCTGCTAATCTCGAAGGACCAAAATAAATGTAGGGGATCCCTACACTTAATGATAGTACCGGGGCGATTCTATGGGGATGATGATGAAATAAAACCGACCACCGCGAATGTCCGTTGAACACTGATTTATTGAATTAATGTACTTATACAAATAACCTTAATGATAGGTACAAAATGCTGAGCGCACAGAATGAACGGCGCGTGAGTATGAAAAATAATGTGCGGTTCCGTACAATATCACTTTCTATCAGCGTAAACGTTTGTCGAAATGTCAAAAATGTATCCATTTTGGCTTTTCGACAACCGCTATCGCCGAAGTAAACATAGCCGTTGTCTAGAACCCCAGGTACCTCGATTCCTAGGGACTTCCCATTGAAATACTCCATTCTCCAATCCTCGGAAAGCACGTCCGCAACACTAGCCGCTGCAACTACAAGCCGTTGGTCCTGCGCCTGATCTCTCCCCGGTCGTGTCGGATTGCCGTCCCATCGGACTATGAGAGTAAAGGAACAGAGGGCACTTGTGTTTGCCGTCCCATCGGACTATGAGAGTAAAGGAACAGAGGGCACTTGTGTTTGCCGTCCCATCGGACTATGAGAGTAAAGGAACAGAGGGCACTTGTGTTTGCCGTCCCATCGGACTATGAGAGTAAAGGAACAGAGGGCACTTGTGTTTGCCGTCCCATCGGACTATGAGAGTAAAGGAACAGAGGGCACTTGTGTTTGCCGTCCCATCGGACTATGAGAGTAAAGGAACAGAGGGCACTTGTGTTTGCCGTCCCATCGGACTATGAGAGTAAAGGAACAGAGGGCACTTGTGTTTGCCGTCCCATCGGACTATGAGAGTAAAGGAACAGAGGGCACTTGTGTTCGCCGTCCCATCGGACTATGAGAGTACAGGAACAGAGGGCACTAGTGTTTGCGCACACGCTTGTGCACTATAATATCTCCTGCGTACTTGGCTAAACTTCGTTGAGATTGGAGAGTTTACAGGATTATTAATACCAAAAATAATGTCGAAAGATCATAGCAATTTTGGGTTTACCAAAACCTTACATCTGCACTATGGAGGACCTGACGTAAGCTACTGACGCTGCAATTAATGTGGCCAGCTTCTGGGCCCAAAGTATTAAATAAGATCAAAACCATTGGATTCGAAAGAAGAAGATCGCAATTTTACTTTGAGTTTCATTCAGCCTTCGCCACTGCGATATTTCAATACAAACCAAGCGTGTCATTGAGTATCGCCGTTTGTTTATAGAAATTGACGGCCCGTGAAGGTTCTGACTATGGCTGAAACTTCTGCTTAGTGCATTGGTTTGGCCACGAATATTATCAGTTCATAGCTTCTTTCTAGCTAGCGCCCGCGTGGAATTGGTACTTCCTAGCGTGAGGCAAAGTATGTGCGTGCTATTCCAGACTATAATCTATCTCTGTGCCAAATTTCATCCAGATCAGTTCAGACGTTCTGGCAGTATTGAGTAACAAACATCCAACCGTCCAAACTTTCGCATTTTATAGTATTAGTTGGAAGTAGGATAGTTAAAAGTAGTTGGTGGAGCTTGTAAATAGCTTCACCTTACTTGGGTTGCTTTTAAGAGCAACAAAAGCGGAACAAAAAATATGAAAATTAAATGTCTATTGATGAATCCCCTGAACATCTACATCAATAAAGAAAAGCCCATGTACCTTGTGTCTTCCCGAGAACATACGAGTATCTTATCCCTCTCCAGCCTCTCGATTGTCGCCGGCCGGCGAGAATTAATCTTGAATTATAGGCCGATTTAATGATGGAAAGTCCATAAATCAACACTGCATTATAAGTTCACAATGTCTCACAGATGCAGGTCTATTTATTTCACGAGAATGTCCAGGTATTCATCAGAAAAATAATTTTCAAAGCGCACATGTATCTCGGTGGCGAGCGGAGCGGTGACATAATATCTGCTGTCAAGTCTCTGACAGACGGAAGTTGATTGCAAACGCCATCTGGCGCGCGGATCAATTACAATCGGTAACTGTGAGAATTCATCAAATAGACGCTCAATAATGACACCTTTTTATAAAGGATAAGCTAAATTTATATAGTAGATAGTACGACAGAATCCTACTTGATTTTAGTTCCTAATTTATTCGTAATGAATATTATAAAAGGCCATTGACGCTTCACCAGTACTCTTATCTAGTCGCTGCCGGTTCCATGCTCTGTGGTTTATATTTTCTTCTACACATACTGTCTTATTAATGTGATATCTAGCAAATTTATCAAGCTGCATAGCTCAATAATATTTCCATAAAAAATCCTCATTACATTTCCCGACAGTAACTCCAAAGCATAGCAATAAGGATAAAATATGGTAGAAGTAGAACGACAATATATATGATCCATGCAAATGAGAAGTCCAAAGAATCTGGAGCGAAACGTCTAAAGCATTTAGTACATACGATATTAACCCATTTAACAAAACATAATTTATGTCCCCGTCATACAAGATACACACCACATGTAGTACACAATTGAAACAAATACACCAGAATAACTCCTAATTTTCTACTCTATATACGAGTATTTTGTGCCTTTTCTGCCTGATTTAACTGTTTGCCATGGTAATGTAAGGGGTGGTCCAACCCCGCGATTTTACGTACGTATATACGCAGCCGGTGCTGATTTATTACCTGGCTTGTATAAGGCTGAGTATAGACTGGCGACATTACGACTTTTTGTACCATTTTCTCCAGTAAAAGGTAGACAGAATTCGTGGCCAACTACAGAATGCTGATTTGTTGGAAAAAGCTTTTGTTGTGTAACTTTTCTATTTCTATTCTGATTTAGTTCCTTTGAGGAAGTTAACGAGGTTTCTCCTTGCTGCTTTTGTGGTTTCTACCTTTTATTGCGGGATGTTTGCCGTGTGGTCGGCGTAAGCTGAAAGAAAATCATTAGGAAACAATTAAGCCCAGTTCTTTTATATCATTTGGTCCTAGTCTACTCGTGTAGCAATAAATAATCACCTACACGTTTCAAGTAGAAAATTTTCTGGTCGTAAAAATACTTACGAGTATACACATAACTTTGGTGTTGAATATTATGGCATATAGATAGTAAAAACAATAAAAAAGCAGTATAAAAGTAATAACAACTATGTCCATTGTCCATCAAGGTTGTTATAGGTACCACATTCAATTTGACGTCGACGGGAATCAAAACAGGTGACATACCTTCACATATATTATTTATAATATGATTAGTTGTCGAGTTGACTTACTGTTCAAATTAGACTGTGAGCCACAGTCTAATTTCAACAGTAGGTCGAAGTGCTCGTTTTTATAGAGCGATTATTCGGGTTCTTAAAACTACTGACTGATTGAAACTTCTTAAATAATAGGATATAATCACCTAGTTTGTTGTAAGTATTGTTAATGTTGTTATTTTTTAATATCAGTTAGTTGATTTTTTTTTGTGTTTTTCCTGTGTGTGTGAATAAAATCCTAATTTTCTTTCCGACATAGAATTTTTTTCTTTCTTTAACTTAATGTACTATTGTTAAGGTTCCCTTAAGAAACCGGTATAATGGTTTTAGTTATAATATTTCCACATCCCTATTTCCCTCGTAATTCATCTTTTCCCAACCCTAGCGCGCGCGCTGCAATAGCGCCATCTAGCGCATTGGACACTCTCGTTCGATACACAAGTTGCAACGGGCGGTACAAATTAACCGCTCCGTAAAATAACTCAGAAAAAACCTATAACAAGTGACCGTGTTGTGTTTAAACTACCAAAAAGACAAAAGGGACGTCCCAGGACAGTCATTTCGACATAAATCCAAACGTTACACCAGTTTTCCACAGTCAGTGAAATAGAGACAGAATTCGCGGCACGCGCCTCAGAAGCAGCAAAAGTCGTGAGTACCCCATGTATTCTCCTGTATTTCCCCATTCTAGCTACAAGCCATTTTGCCTAAGGATCATACAGTCCTATCGACGGGATACTTTAACAACTATTCTTTTTTTTTTCAAATAGTCTAGAAATTGTATTTCACTTGCATTAAATCTCTATCTCTTCTATTTTATTCTGCGTTTAACACATCTTAGGTGTAGGTAACAATAGGCCCTAGTCTTACATAGTCGCCAATTACAGGTAACCAGCATTGACTGAGAACATAAAAGTGATTACAAACAAAAAATAGATAAATAAGACTTAAAAACAACTCCACGTGAGCTAAACTTTAAAAACACGGGAGAATTGTGGAATCTTATTGCAATAGCACTATAGTATATAATCAAATTTCAAATAAATAAGTTAATAAAAGTAATAAATCAAATAAAATAAAATAGTTATTACGATAATCATGGTTCACAAATAATCAAAAATAAAATAGTTATTAAGATAATCATGATTTACAAAATAATCAAAAATAAAATAGTTATTAAGGTAATCATGTTTTACAAAATAATCAAAAATAAAATACTTATTAAGATAATCATATTTTACAAAATAATCAAAAATAAAATAGTTATTAAGTTAATCATGTTTTACAAAAGAATCAAAAATTTACATAGTATAAAACAAAGTCGCTTCCTGGGTCTGTCTGTGGTCTCCGCTGTCTCCTAAACCACGCAATGGATTTTGATACGATTTTTACTAAAACAAAGAGCTATAAACGAGAAAGGGTTTTTGTATATAATTTGCACCTGTGCAAAGCCGCGGGTCGCTATTTTTAACCGACTTCGAAAAAGGAGGCGGTTCGACTGTATGTAGGTTTTTTTTTATTTTTTTTAATGTCCACCGATTTCTCTGACAGTTGTGGACCTATTTTCAAAATTCTTTTTTCATCCCAAATAATATAATCCTGAGGTGGTCCCATATAAATTTTATCGAAATTGCTTCAGCGCTTTTTGAAAAACTGAACTAAAACGAAATATAGGTATACGTAGATGACGTTTTGGTTTTCTCCAATTACGAGTATGTTTAAATTCCACGTTCCATGTTATTGGGGGTTTTAGTTCTAAGGTATAACAACTAAAAAGTGAAAAATAAAAAACTTTTTTACAAAATAAACAACGGACTTCCAGAAAAAAAATACACTTAACATTAAAAAATAACTTAAAATAAAAAACTTTAAAATAACTCGGAAGTCGGTGTCAAAAAACGAAGAAATAAAATACAAGCACCGACTTCCGAAATTAAAGTAATTTTTAGTGTATTTTCTTTTTTGGAAGTCGGTTTTTTTTTGTAAAAAAGTTTTCTACTATAATTATTACAACACTACGAGTGATTTGTTTACATATTCCAATCAATACTGTGCGCTTTATGCTAGCACTGGACCCACGACTTCGTCCACGTGGATTTCGCATATATTTATACCTTAGAGCATCGACAAATAGTGTAGCTTTCTACTGGTGAAAGAATTTTCATAATCGGTTCAGTAGTTCCAGAGATTACTTCCTACAAACAAACTCACAAACTTACAAACATATTCATACCTGTTTATAATATTAGTGTAGATGAATTTTAATTAATAGCCAACGTTTGAGGGTAAAGTTCTCATGAATAGAAAACAACTTTTACCAATGGGAACCATCCTAAAAGAGATGAAAAAAGCTGTTTCCTACATTTTGACAAGATAAGCGAACATAAATGAACTGAACAGCTGATATTTTTAACCGACTTTCGAAACAGGAGGAGGTTCTATGTTCGACTGTATGTAAGTTTTTTTTTTTTATGTATACGCCGATTTCTCCGTCAGTTGTGGACCGATTTTCAAAATTCTTTTTTTATCAGAAAGAATATACTACCGAGGTAGTCCCATATAAATTTTATCGATATTGCTTCAGCGCTTTTTGAGAAACTGAACAAAAACGAAAAAAAACAGTATGTTTAAATTTCACGTTCCATGTTATTGGGGTATAACAACTAAAAAGTGAAAAATAAAAAACTTTTTTACAAAAAAAACAACTGACCTCCAAAAAAAAAATACACTAAAATTTTAAAAATAACTTTAATTTCGGAAATCGATGTCAAATAACAAAGAAATAAAATACAAACAGACTTCTGAAATTAGAGTTATTTTTTTAATTTTTAGTGTATTTTCTCTTTTGGAAGTCGGTTGTTTAATTTTTTGGAAAAAAGTTTTTCATATTCAAGTGTTTGAAGTAGTTCATAGTCAATGAGTTCAGTCACCCTTAAAATAAATGCTAATAGATTAAATGTCACCCTGATAATTATATGTGAAGAACCAACTTCTGAATGACAAAAATATTTTCAATATTAGAACCGATAAATCACAGTCCGTGTCAATAATATACGTAGTTAGTCTGTGGTACCTAGGGGTTGCATAACAATTGCTTATCATGCAACAAGTAAATTATCGGTTATTACGCCACTTCTAATATTAATCAGACATGCAATGGTATCGGTATTCAGGGAAATGTGGGTCATTGCCATGTTAGTTACCTTTAGTTCAGTTCCTTCTTTAGTATGTTCGTGAGCTTTTTCTACGTGGTGTAACGGAAAAAGTGTTCATAGTTTTAAACGACTTCAAAAAAGGAGATTCTGTATTCGACCCGTATGTATGTTTGTTCGCTATTTCCTCGAAAACTACTGATCCGATTTGGATGGGGTTTTCGTTGTTCAAATTCATGTTTTTCAAGGAAGGTTTTAGTATATAATACATTAGAATCTGATGAAGAACTTCGGAGATAGACAGTGGAACTCTTCAATAACTAACAGAAAATGAGTTGCGATTACTGCGATAGTTTGTCAGTGTGTCAGTGCAGTTTGAAAAGCTCTATCGGTCCAGCAGATTCGGAGAAAATTGGCTGTGACAGACGGACAGATAGACAGACACACGAGTGATCCTAAAAAGTTTTCGTTTTTTCATTAGGACTTTCGGGACCCTAAAAGTTCAAACATGTAGGATCATGAACAGTAAAACGATTTGTCTAGTTGACATCTTACTTCCTCTTGCCGTCATTCGTCGCCTGTCACTTCCACTCAGTGCTGTCATGCCGATCGTCTATCATTCACCAGTTCACGTGTTCTGACACTAACTGTTGTTACTCTTTAACATGTCTTTGTTCTTGTGCTGTTTGTAAGTGTTTGCTTGTACGTAATGTTTTAGTCCAATAAATAATTTATTTATTTTTATTTCATACCAGCTTCTGTTAGCAGCTTCGCCCGCAGGGAATTACAACTTCCCCCCATTATAAATGATAGACTGTGTGCTATTCCGGACTATAATCTATCTCTGTGCCAAATTTCATACAGATCCGTTCAACCGTTACGGTGTGATAAAGTTACAAACATCCAAACTTTCACATTTATAATATTAGTAGGGTGCAAACAGGTGTTTCCAGTCGGTCAACCTCACATTCCCACAGATGTAAGTTAGCTCATTGGCTCAATAACCATAAAAATTGTATATTCGTCTAATTTTGAGTCATTCATTTTTAGGGTTCCGTACCCCAAGGGTAACCAACGTTAATCTCGCTCGTTACCAAGGGTAATCTCTTGATCCGTAATAGGTAGACAGTTGAAATTTTCAGTGAATGTGTATTTTATTAAAAAAAACAAAAATATTTGTTGTTATAGCGGCAACAGAAATACATATTCGGTGAAAATTTCAACTGTCTACCTGTTACGGATCATGAGATACAGCCCAAAATAACCCCTTTTTTTAGTTTATGGTACGGAACCCTTCGTGTGCAGGTCCGACTGGCGCTTGGCCGGTTTTTAATTATTAAAAAAAAAAAAATGAAACATACACAAAATTTCGTGTCTGTACTGTTGATCGTTGAAGAGTTCCTCTATCTGGAGCTATTATCTCTCTATCTGGAGATATTTTTTTAGTAATGTTATGTTAATTTCAAAGTCTATGCAATGTTGACGATCCCATCAATAAATAAATAAATAATCTTGAATTTGGATTCAGGTCATGCTTACAAATTGTAAAAAATCAACTCCGTAGGATAAGAGGAAGTGGTTCTAATCTTCCTCAGCTTGCAAGATTTGAACCGAACATACAAACATTGCAAGTTAAAAGAAAGCTTGTAAAAATAAGTTACATGTTTGGCGCTAAGAGAAAAAAACATTTTTACAAAGAATAGATTACATAATTATATCATTTATGTCTATAATCGGTTCTATTTTTTGTAATTTTTTTTTTAATTTATCACTTTTTAGTTGTGGTTCCCCATTAAATTGTGGTAACAATACAAAATACGATCGCAGCAATCGCAAGTCATTTGCTGTTAGTTATTGAAGAGTTCCACCTTCTATCTCCTAATCACTACATAGTATAAAACAAAGTCGCTTTCTCTGTCCCTATATCCCTATGTATGCTTAAATCTTTAAAACTACGCAACGGATTTTGATGCAGTTTTTTTAATAGATAGAGTGATTGAAGAGGAAGGTTTATATGTATAATTTGTAGCCGAGCGAAGCTGGGGCGGGTCGCTAGTATATTATATACTAAAACCTTCCTTGACAAATATGCATTTGAATAATGAAAACTCCATCCAAATCGGATCGTATCTGTAGTTATCGAGAAAATCGTGGACAAACAAACATTCATACATTACGGGTCGAATACAGAACCTTCTTTTTTGAAGTCGGTTAAACTGAAAGTATCAAATGTGCAAACGACTTTAAAGGTAAAAATCGTACGTGTGAACCAGCCCATATGTACGAAACTTTATATCTTTGATAAACTGCTTTCCCTCTCACGTAACCGATGCGTTTTGTTTCCCTACTGCGGTCACGGGGAGGGAGGTAATGATTTTCACAGTAGGTTACCCCGGTGTATCGTAAGAGTGTAAGCTTACGGTTTGCGGGTTAAGTATTTGAGCTGTTTTCTTTGTATGTTTATTTATTTAAGTTGGAAAATACGGTGAAGAAAATGTGGCAGACGCATTATACTCGTAACCCATAGGGGATTTGAAGGTTGTGATGTAAGGGAGAATTTGTGTAAAAACAGCTAATAAATATTTAGATCACGTTCAGTACGTGGGCTGTTGCAAAAATTGTTAGTGTAATGAAAAATAGTAAGAATACGAAAAAAGTTTATATAAAGCTTTTCAAAATAGTCCTCTGCAACCCCAATGCACTTATGCATACGGGTGAATAAGCTTTCGAAACCTTTTAAAAATGTATCTTGCGGGTGGTCGAAAAATAACCGCCGAAATTCTTTGACGGACAAGAACAAAAGAAGAGTGACAGATAATAAAACAACATGTATTATAATAAAACACTATACTAAAATATAAATAATTAAATGATCTTTAAAATGGTGAAGGTTTCATAAAAATACGCTTTATAGTTTTTGCGTGATTCTCAATTTTTATCCGCGTTAGACATAACTTTACAAATTAATTACACTATGTTATAAAAATATAATTTCAAATATTCTCAGATCGACGGAAATTGTCTAGAGTAACATATATTTTTTTCAAAGAAATAAGACTGGTCGTTTAGACGTGATGTTCAAATAAAAACCATTAATAGTCGTATAACTGCGACTTAAAGTTGTCTTAATGCCTCCATAGACGGACTGCTTGGAGCAGTCAGTGTCGACAGCTTCAAGCGGTCGGGTTGCAGTCGACTCCAACTGCAACACGTCTGCTCGTGCAAGTCTCGACTGCTCTATGCAGTCCGTCTATGGACGGCCTCAAAGTGTATAATAACTGAATGATACAATGGTACACTCTATAAGTAAAAAAGATCATTCAAAATAATATGTTTTTTTATATCGGGTGTAAAAAGACAGTTTCCGAAGCCGAAAGCCACATATTCTACACATTATTTGGATCACTTTTTGCCACTAGGCCATACCTGGGAAACCACTAGTTGTGGAGATATTGCAGGTCAAAGTCGCAATTTTTAATTTTTTACTTTTTTACGAAAATGAATTCTAAGCGTTTTTTTTCCAAACAAACATTACCTGAATTTTCGTTTTTTTTTTCGAAATTTCAAAATTAAACGTATCCGACAAGTACCTACGTGGCTTAGAGCGAAGGGGCGGGGTTTAACTCCACTTGCCTGTGTTCGCGTTACATTGCGCGGAATAAAAAAAAGTTTTATTTTTCATACCTAACAATAAAAGTCGTTTCCCAGCAATAATTTTTGCGTAAAACTACTTTATTAGACATACAGTATGCGTAGTTAACGGCTCTGTGATGTGTATTTGTACACCCACGAACTTGGTTGTTGGCTTGTAGTTTGTATTCTTAGAATAGTATGTTTATTTACCAAGAGGTTATGCATCGTGAATACAGCCAAATATTAACAGAAATTCTTAAATATTATAGTACTCAAAACATAAAGTAGAAAAATACGAAAGCATTTCTATTTTTCGCAGTAGCTGGCCACGACGTACAGCCAAGTTTCCAGTCATAAATTATGTATGTAGCGCTCCTAGAGTTGGGTTATTTCCACAAATATTGTATTTATGTGTGTGCAGCGGACATAATACGCTTTTGCAAAATAGATGTTCTGGGGGTTCTAGTTTGTATATAGGCTAACCTTTCCTCAACTATGATGGGTCGACTTTCTCTTTTTCTTTTATTTATTTGCTCTTATGCACATCACACATATTGCTCCCAGAAAAGATGGTCGATGGGGCCCAAAAAATTCTGGAGTGGCAACCGCGTACCGGAAGACGCAGCGTTGGAAGGTCTCCCAAAGGTGGACGGATGACCTGGTGAGGGTCGCGGGTAAGCGATTGATGCGAGACGCACAGGACCGGTCGCTGTAGCGACACTTGGGGGAGGTCTATGTCCAGCAGTGGACGTCTTTCGGCTTTAAAGGTTGATGATGATGCACATCACACATTATAAAATAATCATGATTGTCGGTTTTTGTATATAAACCCTGTTAGAGCACTGAAAACTATATTTGGCTTGCTGTGGAGTTGTGTTCTACATTTAGGTACATAAATTAGATTGAATTTGCAAGTGGTTTTGCAGTTACTGATAAAATGTCGAAAGTCTTATTAGTTTCAAAATATTAACTTGAGACTATTTTTAATGCTTGACAATCTTTCTATCTGGGGGCACGGAAGTGCGCCCGCCAAGTCGAGCAAAACAAAGGCACGGTCGTATCATCCTTTTCTCGAAGCCATTCGGGCCATTTTCGACACCTGTTACAAGGTGTTGTTCGTTAAATTTGAACCAGTGGTTTAAGAATTATTGCAAGTCAAATTTCCTTAATTTTGTCATTGACTCACTGACTCACCGATCATCAAAATTCTAAGGTACTTCTAGCAGACCCACTGGCTCCAAATTTTGAACATAGTTATTGTTTAGCCTATAAAGCAAGGAATATCTCTGAAATTCAATTTTTTTTGTCCCGTTTTCTAAATATGCAATCTTAATAAATAACTTTGTAATCCTATATAAATCCCATCAAATTGTATGTAATTACAAAGTTAGTTTTACAGTTCCCAATTTGACTTCATTGAAATTGAACGAAGTATGCAGTACCTACAAAAAGAAATAAGATCCCATCAAAAACATAAAATGTACGAAAATGTACAAGTCTCGCAAAGCAGTTTTTCTGCCGTAAGAAGTGGTAAAATCGAATGAAAACCAAGTCGGTTAATTCAGTACCTACCTATCTATGGGAGCAGCTATCCAACCACTTTGTCATAAATGGATGCCTTGTTAGTCAGCTAAAATATTAGCTGACTATTATTATTAGGTACTGAATTAACCGACTTGGTTTACATTCGATTTCACAACTTTTTATGGCAGAAAAACTGTGTTGCGAGACTTGTGCATTTTTGTACATGTTATTTTTTGATGGGATCGATTTTATCGTAGACACGTAGACAAAAACTGTTTGTACCGTCTTGCTACGCCGTAGCTGACGCGATGACGTAGGGGCTACGCAATGCTACGCTTTCGTAGCAGCGAACGATACTGCGATATAATAATTATGTATTATTTTAAGATACTGGATGCATTTGACTGTAGCTGTAAATGATAATTAAATAATTGATACAGCTATTTTTTCTATTGCTTTTTCTTAAATTATTTTTATTTTAACCTTCAGTACAGTAGTGGTACATAGCCGGACTTAATACAACAAGGCATTCTCAACCAGTCAACCTTTGGGGTAAAAATTACACTGTGGTAGTTAGGTCTGTAACAAATAAATAATATCGAAATTTAAAAATAAAGCAATATAAACTAGCAATTTGATTGTCTATAAAAAACTTTTTTACAAAAAAATAGAACCGACTTGACGTTTTTTGACACCGACTGCCGAAATTAAAGTTATTTTGCACTTTTTTTGGAAGTCTATTCAATTTTTTTGTTAAAGATTTTTATTTTTGACTTTTTAGTTGTGGTTCCCCATTAAATTGTGTTAACACATATACATTAGATCGCAACAAGCGCGGTTGATTTGCTGTCAATTTTTAAAGAGTTCCGTTGTCTGTCTCCGAAACTCATCATCAGATCTATATGAAATTTAAATGGCACCATTTTGGAATAAACCCCTTTCGAACGAAAGAAGAATTTTGCAAATTCGTCAATAAATGAAGGAGTTATGCTCGAACATACATAAAAAAAATACAAACATCCGAATAATTGATAACCTCCTTTTTGAAGTCAGTTAAAAATGAACATCTCTCACTATCCAGCATATCTATTATACTCGTAGTATAAATTATAGTCGCTCTCCGCGTCAGTCTGCTTCTCCGCTAACTCTTCCTAAACAACGCAACATATTTTAATGCGGTTTTCACTAACAGAAAGAGCGATAAACGAGGGAGGTTTGTGTTTATAATTTGTACCCGTGTGGAGCCAGGGTGGTTCGTGGTAGGAATAATTAGCACATTTCTGACTTCCCCTTTTGACATACATTCGTGAGTCAAGTTTAAATAGTTCTCAAACAAGTTCTCTTCAGACTAATTCGGTAAAAGTTATTCCCGTGACTGAGTTACTAACTTACTGTCAAGTGGGAAGGTATTTAAGAAAGCTTCCCAATTTATATTCACTCCTGCACTTACTAAACGCTTTGTCTAAAGTTTATCTGTTTCTCTGTGATCTTGTGTTCTTAATTCTGTTTGATTAGAAGCCGTATTAACACAAAGTTTGGATGACTTTATATAATCTAGCAGTGTCTTTTTAATTAAAATAGGGATTTTTCCTAGGTACAAAAATAATAATTCTAAATAGTCCGTAAGTTAAAATTATCATAAAATATTCAAAAGATTTTTTTTTACCAAACCATTAAAAAATGACAAAGATAAAATGCATCAAAGTTCCGGAGTGGGGGCTTGTTACGTCACATTTAGGTAAAAAGTATACCACAGAGTGACGTCACGCAAAATTTCAACGCACTGAATCGTTTTTAGGGTTGCGTACCCGATGGGTTACCAACGGGACTCTATTACTAAGACTCCGCTGTCCGTCCGTCCGTCCGTCCGTCCGTCTGTCAGCAAACTGTATCTCATGATCCGTAATAGGTAGACAGTTGAAATTTTCACAGAATGTCTAAATACGCATTCTGCGAAAATTTATTAATTATTTAATTTTTCCTACTAGAAATGTGTTTTGTTTTTGGCTTTTTTGCTAGATCGTATTGCAACAAGTAGACGCGTATAATCTTGTACAATAGTATGAAATCCTGCTAGTCCGACTCGCACTTGGCCAGTTTTTATTTTTTGCCGACGTGAAAAAAGATAAAGCGTGTGTCCAATATTTTTTGGTAATTTAACTGACGAACCAAAGGAAACTACTCTATTGACGATATATAATAATTAACATAAATACTTCGGTATTAGGTATAGCCTTAGAAAAGACCAAAGGCTCCACACAGAGTGATATTGTTTTAAGTGAAAACGAATGCCTTAGTCCGAAAGGTTTGGAATTAAACCCCAACATCCCCTCTGGACTATACAGGGTGAAATGGTTTGTGATATTTATATACGCTTCTGTCCCAAAAATTCAAGAACTTTCTTCAATATAGTTTTAGCCAATTCTTCAAGATAGTCTTAGCCAATTCTTCAAGATAGTCTTAGCCAATTCTTCAAGATAGAACTCAATCCTACACATTTTGTTAGTCAGAAAATAAGTAATTTCTCAAGAAACAGGTTGAAAGAAAGAAGAAAGAAAGAAAAACTGTTTATTCACGTGAAAGCGACGCACATACATTTTGTTACATAAACAATTAATACATAATATATCCTAGACGAATATATGCGCCACTACCACGCAAAACGGCTAACGCTCAGCTTTTTGCAGCGGCCCATTCACGCAGGCACGAATCCACGGCGCTGGTTTTCAGCGTGAGCCGTGTTATATTCATTGTTCCGAGGCACAGAACAATAAATAATCAATTGGACACATAATAGGCTGTTTCGGCGGCGCTCACAAATACTAAGTTAAATAAAGGCTTGTAAAAACAATAAATAAAATAAAAAAGAGCAGATTATAAAAACCGGTAGCATAAATAATTTAAAAAAAAAACATAAAAATTATACGTTTAAAATAGAGATCCACAATCAACTAAATAAAATATCAAGACAAAATAATTAGGTGACGGTAACCTATAATGTGATTTACCTTACCGGTAGTAATTGCGCGGCTCAGAATTGGCTTCTGTACTGACAGGTCACGGTTTCGATACATCATCATCATTTCAGCCGAAAGACGTCCACTGCTGGACATAGGTCTCACCCAAGATGCGGGAGGGGTAGGGGGGGGGGGGGTTGCCACAATCGCCACGCTTGGCGGGTGGGTTGGTGCCTATACTCTAGTGAGTCCCTTAGTTGCCTCTTACGACACCCACGGGAAGAGAGAGATGATGGGATCTGCCCCCTTAGCCAAATAACTTTTATAATAGCGCTAACGCTAACGCTTCGTGCAAAATGTATGTCAAGGAGACTAGGGCTACAGACAACCTTCTCTACTGTCCACTTGTTTATGCAAATGTGGTCACGATTTAGGAAGCATCCCCTTAAGGAAAGCTTTACCAAACTTAAAATCCAAAGCTTCCGTAATCCAAAATCAATTACAGTTTACAGCCGAACAAAAACACGTGAAAACTAATTCCTTTCAACATCATTCCTTTAAAATGACTCCTCGTTTCGTGACCAGCGAGGCGAGCAGCATTTCTTCCTAGTTTATTTCTTGTATCACTTCAGCGGCGGCCATTACCGACTCCAGATAACGAGCATTAGGTGATTGAATTAATTATTCTCTTTGTTAACTACCTACTTGTTAGGAAATTGCTTTAGAGAAGGTATTTGCTGCTGAAGTTTTTTTTTTTTTGGGGGGGTTGGAAATCATCTTATGACTTCCTCCGCTCTAGGGTGGAGCGGAAGGGCGTGTCAGACTCTTACTAACTAAAACCCACCCCTGTTCCTCCCTGCCCTACGTGCCCGGGGGCGAGGTAACTCTTTCGAATTTATCCTCCACCCCCGGGCAGGTGAGGATACTTTTAGTTTTTTGGGGATTAACAGCCTTGTTTAATTTGTCTTTGTTAATTCTAACGATGTCACTGCCTTTTAGAAGCGTTCTAAAACATTCTTGTATTCGTATACAAAAGAATATAAGAAAGAATGCGTGTCTAGTATTTTTCAAATAGGTACGAGTAGGTAACGATTTTTTAACACACACAATATTTTCGAACTTAACTATTTAAAAAAAAATCTTATGGGTAGCTAAAACACTGATTAGTAATTTCTTTGTTCAAGTTAGTTATTACAATTCGAACCTTATGTTGAACGTCATAATGACAATAAAAAAACCGGCCAGGTTCGAGTTGGACTTGCGTACCGAGGGTTCCGTACAAACTTGAAGGTATATGTACGGTATGTGTGTAAAAGTTCGTCCATCATGGGAATCGAATCTCGAACAAACTTAACTTTGCCGTTGAAAAACTATCGCGGTTAATTTACCAACTGCAGTTAAGTTTGTAATTTTTTTTTAATGATTTTACTACAAAAAATATTTCGGATTTTCGGATTTTTTCTTTACTTGTGCTTTATGCCAAATTTCATGATTCTAGGTCAATGGGAAGTACCCTGTTAGTTTTGGTTCCCTTGAGAGTGTCTAAATAGGCGGCATAAACGGAACATAAAACAGCCGTATCTTTTGATTGCGTTGACTTAAAAGTTTTATTTTTCCACTGCTCCAACAGATTGCAGAACTGAGTATTTGAAATTAATTTCAGCTTGATACCTCCACGCGTTCCTGAGAAAAAGGGTCTTGACAGACGGACAACATAAATAGAATAGAATAAAACTTTATTGTACAATTAAGTTCTATAGTTTTGATTTTTTTTTCGTTTTTTTTTGGTTTTTAGTTTTATGGAGGAGCTCGTGACTAAAGTAGTAACAGCCGCACGGGTCGATCCATCAGGTTAAGCTACGCTTGCCGGTGTTGGTCCATGGATGGGTGACCATCTTTCCTTTCCATACCAAGACTCCTCCGTGCCTCGGAAAGCACGTTAAGCTTTTGGTCCCGGCTGTCAATCGTGGATCTTTGACAGTCGTTACGGGTCGTCAGAAGCCCGAAAGTCTGACAACCAGTCTTACCAAAGGGTATCGTATTACCCTGTAACTGGGTTGTGGAGGTCTGATAGGCAGTCGCTCCATGTAAAATACTGGTATTTAACTGCATCCGGTTAGAGTGGAAACCGACCCCAAGATAGTTGGGCAACGGCTAGGCAGAAGATGTTTTTTGTTTTTGTTTTTAGTTTTTTCACTAAAACAGTGACACAAATCGTTATACAGAAGCTTAAATCTATGGATACAATGGCGGTCTTATCGCTGACAGCGATTTCTACCAGACAACTTTGGGATGGACTGAAAGAACAATCTAAAAGGGGGTAGTCTACGGTGTACTGCTAATAAAATAAAAGGTCTTATATAAAGTACTGATTTTAAATTAAAAATACATACATATATATATACATACTTATATTAATAAGCAATAATAAATAATAATAATATAATGATCTATAAGGGTTCCTTTTTCCCTTTTGAGGTACGGAACCCTAAAAAACTTCGTGAAGTAGTTAAACTATTTTTCTGGTAGCACAATATGTTGTGGAAACACTCTCCTAAAAAGTTATGCTTAGTATTCCAAACAGTTTTTCTTTCCGAACATACTATATGGTACATAATTATGTAAATGTTATAGTTCAAGCACTAAGTCACAACATTCGTAGACTTGTATTGTCTACTGAAGAAAATATTACAATAAGAACCTACTCGTGCGTGACTAGCATTTTGATAACCTAGGTTATTTTCGATCCAAGATAAAAATAGAATTGTCTTCGTTTCTTAGTAATAATATCGGTATGTGTCTTTCATAATGCAGGTGAAGGTCTCTGGTATGTTTGAGCTTTGATCATCATGCTTCCTCCTCATTTTAGCATCAATAATACATTTTTTTCACGTACACAATACACGCAGACCCGGAACAACTATCTGTAAGCCATACAAATATTTTTTCCGTGCGGAAATCAAACCCGCGACACGCAGCGCAGCAGCCAATCGTTAAACCTGTGCGCAAACCGTGCCGTTAAAATTGATGTAAGTATATGGGGTGTAAAAAGACACATCACAAAGCCGTCAACTACGCATACTGTACACCTAACAAAGTAGCTTTGCATAAAAATCATGCGAAACCAAAAGAAAAAGGCATAGGACGTCGCGAGACGATCTCCGGCCACCGTAAACCCGGGCCTGCGGACGGTGAGCAGTGGGTAGCTCGCTGTCCGATCAGCACCAGGCCCGTGAGTCGACGGCGCGTAGTGTTCCACGCGCGCCTCAGAGAGATTAGTGTCAGCCACCACTGACGGGGCCCATCGTGGCCGGTGCCTGCATGCCTAGGGGTAGCGGATAAATTCTGAAAATGAGTTGCCGCACCCCTGGGCACTCAGGCAGGGAAGGAACAGGGGTGAAAAAAAAAGCGGAGTTAAGCCCCGCCGCGCGACGATACGTTTGATATTCATTGCGTTTTTGTAACTTCAAATGTGTTATTTGTCAAAAAAAAAAAACGGAAATTCAGGTTATGTTTGTTTGGAATTCATTTTCGTTAAAAAAAAAAATTGTTACTTTGATCTTCAATATCTCCAGAACCAGTGCATTCCCAGGTATAGTGTAGTGAAAAAAAATTATCCAAATAATGGGTAGAATAATATGTGGCTTTCGGCTTCAACAACTGGCTTTTTACACCCGATATGCTGCAACATCAACTGACTGTGCTCCAACACGCATATAACTAAGTACTACTCACCTACTTAATTTGTCAAAGGTTTTCTTTAGTGATTTTTTTCCTGTTACTTAAATAAATGTGCTATAAAATATTTTATTATCCTTTCCGATAAGTAATATCAGTATAAGGAAGGAAAATAAATTGATTAATTGTAGTCATAAATAAACCTAGTTCTACTGTTAATTCAGTGTGGTTCCAATGTGTTTTGTGTAAAGACTTAAAAAAACATATTGTGAGAATTTTGGCCATTTACTACACTGTCTTTAGTAGTGATTTTGCTTCAAGATCCCTGATTAAAGTACGTGCATACTTACTGAAAAGGTAAGGTGAATTTCTCTAGGCACTCGGTACCTAATAAAAAACTTACATAACCATTTGAAAATTAATTTTCTGTTAAGTTTTTTTTTAATCGCCTGTAATGTGTATTTTTAATCGCCTGCAATGTGTATTTTGAATCGGCTGTAATGTGTATTTTTAATCGCCTGTAATGTGTATTTTTAATCGCCTGTAATGTGTATTTTTAATCGCCTGTAATGTGTATTTTTAATCGCCTGTAATGTGTATTTTAATAGCCTACTACTGGGCAAAGGCCTCCCCCATATTTTTCCAGACACCTAGCCTTTGTTGTGCACGTCTAGGTCATCAGGTTTTTTCTCTGTTTAGTTATATTTTTGACTAGCGTCTGCCAGCGGCTTCGCCCATGTGGAATTTTATTTAGCCTAAGTTACTTCTTATATAGTCAGCTACCTGCCAGTGAAATCTTATCAGAATTGGTTCAGCCGTATGGAAGATTAATATAGTTTAAGACATTTCTTTCTCAATAACAGAATACATTAATTCACTTAGAACAACCATGTCAAACATGCGGCCCTTTGCACGTTTGCCTGCGGCCCTCTCCAATTTAAAAAATAAATGGATGTTATTGAAATTCAATGTCAGACCTATTAAAGACAAAAATTCGACTGTGTTGGTGCACTCGACTTTCTCAACACGAAACGACGTTTTTTTTTTCTCGACTCGAAAGTCCCGGGACTCGAGACAACTAAAATTACGAAAAGTCCCGGGACTTCAGGACACGAGACGTCCCGGGACCCAAACCCTACTGACCACAAATCCAGGCTCAGGGCTGCAAGTAACGTCAGAATTGCCACCTAATTCTAGCCATTTATCTTCCTGAACTAACCTTAAACTAAATCTTCCGTTTATAACGTGTAGAATAGTCCCGTATGAGTTCAGTCTTTCAAGACGTCTCAGAGGAATGTCAGCGATAACTTCTGTGTAGCTATATAAGTCTACTTGGATGTTATAACTATGTTGGTATTGTCAGTTTGATAGGTAAATTTAGTAATTGAGTAGAAATGTTGTGTGTTACTTGTAAGCTAAATTAGTGCGTTTGCGGTCTATACAAAATAAATATTTTTTGTCTTTCTTTTTCTTTCTAAAATACAACCAACCATTTCTGTAATACCCTGTTTTTTCCCGTTGTATGGACCTGAACAAATGATAGTTATTTTACTAGCTTTAATATTTTCAAAAGGTTCTAAATATATAGGATTGACAAGTGCAACCGAAATGTAACGTGACACATAGACAAGTGTTATGGCTGATTGAATTTCGCGAGAACTCAAAGCATTATGAATTATCAACATTGATTGATTGATTTGAAATTTCTTTATTTTCACACTAGCGCTTCGCCCGCGACCTCGCCCACGTGAATTGTTTAAACAATGTAGCCTCTAGCACTCTGGAATAATATAGCTTTTTACTGTTGAAAGAATTTTCAAAATCGGTTCAGGTGTTCCAGAGATTACTTTCTACAAACTTTACATTATTTTATTTCATTATTTATTCACATAAATACAAATAAATGACAGACATAGAATGGGGCGATGCCAATCTGGTCAAGTTCAATGCTGCTAAGACCCAGGCGTGTCTTTTTTCCGCTAAGAGGAGCCAATTTCACCCAGCTTCATCTTTCTGAGGTGTTACCGTGCCGATAACTGACCAACTTGATCTTCTTGGTGTTACTTTAACATCTACCCTCAATTTTGGTCCCTTCATAGAGGCAAAGGTTCAAGTGGCTGCCAAAAAGTTGGGGATCCTTGCAAAGGTGAGATGGTACTTCACGGCGGAACAGCTGCTCCAACTCTATCAAGCGCAAGTTCGATCGTGTATGGAGTACTGCTCTCATCTTTGGGACGGATCTGCCAGATACCAGATGCTCTTGAGTCAATTGAGAAACGAGCCAAGAGGATCATCGGCAATGATAGGCTTGTTGAGTCGAAACTCCAAAGTCTTGAACATAGACGCCGAGTTGCTAGCCTGTCTGTTTTCTATCGGTTACATTTTGGGGAGTGTGCGACGGAATTGCATAATTTGTTTCCGCCAAGCCCGTTTCATCAACGGACCACAAGACGTACGGCGAAGTGCCACCGGTTCATGGTGGACATCCCATCTATACGCACAAAGTGTTTTGAGAACACATTCATTGTGCGTACAGCTAGGGAATGGAATTCCCTACCGGGGTCTGTGTTTCCTGATAGATACAACCTGGGAGTCTTTAAGTCAAGAGTGAATAGGTTACTTCTAAGCAAGCGTGCTCCATCTTCGACCACATCATCGCTTACCATCAGGTCAGATAGTGGTCAAACGCGTGCCTATGAACAATAAAAAAAAAACCACACTGTAAAATTAAGTAATAAAAAAATAACAACATGACACTGTAATTACAAATATCCTGGTTACATTATTCTTGTCTCTTCTGTGTCTATCCATTCTGTGATCCAATCGAGTTCGGCAATGCATTACGTATGCGGGAGGTGTCCGCAGCCAATAGAACTTCTTTTCCAGCCGAAGGTACCGGTCCTAGGAGACTACCAGATTATGTACACTGAGGATCCGTATTATGATCAGATCTGGAGTTGAGATCCGGAAAATATGGGAGTAATGGGATCTTGCATGCTGTCTCTGTTGGAAAACAATCTTGAAATCTCTTTGTTATTTGGATACCTACTAGCTTTTTCCCGCGTTTTCACTCTCGCTCTATTCTAGACTATCCCTAGGATTGACAGCAAGGAACAATTTGACTACAAAGAAAAATGTGGTTTTAACGGTTATCCGTGTAATTTTTTCAATTTTTTCTTCCTAAAACCTTTATGAGACTTCGACGAATAAGTATAATAAATTAAAAAAAGTTCATCCAATTTTGGTCAGTCGCTCTCGAGTTTTGCGCTTAGCAATTCATTTTTAACAGACTTCAAAAAAGAGGAGGTTATCAATTCGGATGTTTGATTTTTTTATATTCAGTATGTTCGGGTATAACTCCGTCATATATTGACGGATTTGCAAATTCTTTTTTTTGTTCGAAAGGGGTTTGTTCCGAAATGGTCCCATTTAAATTTCTTAAAGATCTGATGATCGGTTTCGGAGACAGACAACGAAACTCTTCAAAAATTTACGGCAAATAAACCGCGATTGCTGTGATCGTATGTCTATGAATTGTTAACACAGTGTAATGGGAAACCACAACTAAAATGTGAAAAATAAAAAAGTGCAAATAACTTTAATTTCGGAAGTCGGTGTTTCAGGTTTTGTGTTTTCGTTTTTTTACACCGAATTCCGAAATTAAAGTTAGTTGCACTTTTTTTGGAAGTCGGTTCCATTTTTTTGTAAAAAAGTTTTATTTATTTATATATAGATAGAAAAGACATTCTTGCTCCTGTGTTGGTGATATTACTCTTAGTACATTTAAGTGTGTTCTGTCAATCCGTCGGTCGCTTTCTTCCCGGTAAGAATAACAAATTATATAATTTTACTGCTTAGCCAAATTAAATTGACAATGCGGTAACCAAATTACTTTTCATGCACGTACACTTCAGCCATACCATAAATATGCTATGTGGCAGAACGAATATAACACAGAAATAAGCTCTACATTATTGACAGCCAGAAATGATGTACCGCATGTGAATATCTAATATTGGGTTATAAAGACGTATATTCACTGTGCGACAACTGTTACGTAAGTACATTTGAGAAAATGGCAAACCTGCGCTCTGACATTCTTCAACGTCGCTGGAGATAGGTTTGGATAACTATCAAAAGTCGTTCCTCTGTGTATCGCATTTGTCGCGCCGTGAATACGCAGCTTTATCAACGATTTGCGCTGGGAATGCTGAAAAATAGGTAAGTTTTATGCCGTTATAAAACATTTTTTTATAAAAGTTATTTTTGGCGTTTGGTAATAATATCGTGAAAGTTAAAACGTGGCGGTAAAAACCTGCACATGTTGTTTTTTTCCTCGCCACACATTACGTAAAATTTATTTTAGTATTTAGCTATCATCCAACCTTCACTTAGCACGCACGACTTAGTTTGTGGGTTTTCAAAAACAGGATAAGAAGACCGACCAAGTGTTATTTGAACTCTCACACGAAGTAAAATAAAAAATAAATAAAAATACTTTTATTTTATTTTTGTTATTTTTTGTTGTTATGGCAATAGAAATACATACTTTATGAAAATTGCAACTATCTGCCTTTTCATGAGATATAACCCTTTGACAGACAGACAGCGGAGGCTTAGTAAATTCGTAATTTGATATCGTATCGAAATTTGATGTTAGGATAAAGACATTTCATAGCAAGAGTGAAGAAATCTGCAAGAATAAATAAATGTTTCCAATCCAACAAATGTAGCGCTGTAGAAAAAATATGGCTTTAACAATAACTTCCGTTCTTGTATCGTTTCTTTGAAGTATACAGCGATACAGTGTAAGAACCCAGTTCTTAGTAAAACAAGCTTGATATGTGTGGGCGTCAAAGAAAAAGGGTCCAGTAGTCGGATGGAGGACTATATACTTAAATTCATCATCATCATCAGCCTTTTAATGTCCCCACTGCTGGGGCACAGGCCTCCTCTCTGTGAGAGGGTGATGGCCGGTATCCTCCACGCGGGCCCAATGCGGATTGGTGCATGTCACATGTCTTCGAATTTTTGGTTCTAGGACATGCCGGTTTCCTCACGATGTTTTCCTTCACCGTTTTTAAGAGCAGTGGTGATGAATTAATTTACACAAATTAAAGCGCCTGTCAGGGTTTGAACTCACGACCTACAACTCGTAAGTCGCGGCCGATACCACTGTGCCACCCCTGCTCTTAAATACGTGCTACGTACGTGCTTAAATATCCTATACTTAAATTACCTAGTAGATTATGTTGCTGTGTGCAATTGCCAAGACACTACTTTAAAAAAAATAATAATATTGATATCGTTACTATAAAATTTTGTTAGCTAACTAATAAGGTATCAATTTATGTCAAAGTGGTTGGATAGCTGCTCCCATAGATAGGGTAGGTACCGAATTAACCGACTTGGTTTACATTTCACATTTTTTAACGGCAGAAAAATTGCGTTGCGAGACTTGTCCATTTTTGGACATTTTATGTTTTTGATAGGATAAAGTCATTTACTATATGAACTTGTAGTTGATTGAGCATTAAATTAATGTCAATTAAAATCGCGAAATGCAATTTTTTCAGCTAACATTACAAAACTGTGTATACCTCTCTCGGAAACTAAATGATATAAATGACGAGAACTGGACCCCTTTTGCTTTGACTTTGACCCTAAATGCTGTTCTACACGCCGCTCGAATAGGGTTTGTAACACTGAGTCTCGTAGTACCGTAGTTGCAGGTCGTCATTACAAACACATAAGTTCTAAAATCTACAACAAACTAAACAAAAGCTTACACATCTACACACTTACCAAGAGCAAATGCAAAATGAAACTTGACTCCTGGTTAAAATCACAAAATTATGATGAAACAGAGAAACTTGTGGAAGTGTAAATACTCCTCACTCCTCACACACCCCAACAAAACCATACACAACACACATGCCACAAACACCTCAAACACCCCTCGCACTCCTCATTAACATTCACCCACACTCCCATTCACCCTACACTCACTACATTAACTCAACGTCAAAATACATCCCAAATCATTTATCCTGTACTGTTTATTCTTATTATAGTTTTTTTTCTTTCTTTTTTTATTGTTTTTAAATTAGTTTTTGCATGGGGCATCGTTCCATTCCGTATCTGGAGAAGGGCGTTGTTAGCTGCGCTACAGTTTACAACTTTTGCAGCTATCCTCGTTTTACTTGTTGTACTTAGTCTTGTGTTTGTTCCGAATAAACTTTTTTTTTTTGACGACCACCACATATGTAAACCAACCCTAAGCCCTAGTCTTGTACTGAAAGATAGTGTTCAATACTACGGCTTCAGTTTGTTATTCAGGCTTGTGCAAATACTTTTTTAAGAGCACCAATTTCATAGTCCAATTTCTGTTGTTTTTTTTTTTTACGATTTGATTATATGTTTTCCGTTTTTATAATTATCAACCTAATTCAGAAATTATCTTTCTCTGTTTTATCTTGTTTTCAGTTATTTCCCTCCACCAATCGCTTATTTAACTAGGTACTCAACTTGAAAAATGGCAATGCAAATAAACATTCTCACTTTAATTCAATGTTATAAAAGTTTTGACAGTTCATTCGAGGGACAGAATGAGATATATAAAGAATTTTATAAGTTTGTTTACTGCAAAGTTTTTTTAAGTATCTTTCTTCCAAAGCGTCGCGGCGCGGTGGTACCTACCATACCACAGAGCACGAAGACGCCTCAGCAGTTACGAGCTAGAGAGCATTGTCACAACTTTCTATACAAACCAAGTGTGTCAGTGAGTGTCGCCGTGAGAGCCGAGACCTACGCAACTGTCCGTAAGAAGTATGGTGTGGCGAGTTGCCGCCACTCTGCAAGTTGGGTGGGGTTGGTATCACGTCGCGTGTGTGTCTCGCTTTAATTTGTCAGACAGACGTGAGTGGCCGGCTTTACGAGCTATAGACAATTTAAAATGCAACAATCGACGTCACGTCAGTTTGACGTCAGTGTGTGTGTGTCTAACGCCGCGAGGCACAGCGCGCATCTCACCGCAGACAAAATTAATGTCTTAAAAATAATATCGTCCCCGCAAATACGCTAAAATCCCGAGTAAATCCCGTAAACGTTGGGGATCCACCGGGAATAATAAATAACCCATATTTACCGCGTCCGTTAACTACTGAACAAGCATAATCAGGAGTGTTGGTGTGAAGAGAACGAGTGGCCACTCGACAATTCGACGTGCAACATCGAGAACAGCCCGGAAAGTAAGGTACCACTTGTTTTACAAATTGTAAGTAGGGCCACATTCGCCGACTGCTGCCGACCACTCCTAACTTGAAGTTATACAGACAAATATAGGCAATTTTAGGCCAGCATTCCCTCTAAGTGCTTGGTCGTACTTTACTGTCCTACATCCGCTGAGACCCACGGCTATTTACACGCCTGACCATCTCCATTAGATGGTCCTTTCGAGCCTGGATAGGCATCAGTAAAATTCAGTACAAATTAAGTACAAGTCATTACGGTAGGCACATAACTTTATTAGTGCCCCAAAATGGCGTCCCGCAAGCAAGAAGCTAAATTGGCTCAGCTTACCGCTAAAAAACAAATGATTTTCGAGCGAGTTAATCGCCTATATAATGATTCCAGAAACATCTCGAACTATGATTCACGTTCAAATGAGACATTCCTAGCGCAGTCAGAAACAATTACTGAGCAATATAACAAATTTGAGGAAATAATAGAACAAATGAATGAATTGCAATTCGAGATTGACCAAACCGCACCAGACTATTCGAGTCTATATTCTATTGAAGACTTATATTCTAATATTAAATATAAACGTAATCTCATATTTTCGAAAAACGAAACATCGGAACACAAAGTGGGTACTCGGATAAAATTACCGCCCATAGATTTGCCAACGTTTGATGGTAAAGCGGAAAACTGGCCCATATTTTATGAAATGTTTCGAAGCAATGTTCATTTAAATACCGATCTGGTTGACTCGCAGCGTGTCCAGTACTTGATCAGTAAGTTGACTCATGATGCCTTAAAACTGACCGCAGGCATTGTTCCTACAGGTGATACATACAACGTTATGTGGAACAGTCTCGTAAAAAGGTATCAAGATAAGCGTAGTTTAGGGATTCATTATCTCAATAATATACTGGACATTAAACAATGCGCCGGAAATGCCGCGAGCCTCAATACTTTTGTGGAACGATATTCAGCGTCCGTCGCAGCCTTGAAGCAGTTAGACATTCCAGACTTACTGGATTTTGTTTTATTACACTGTGGTTTAAGAAAGGTTGACGCGCAAACTGTCTTACAGTTTGAATCACGTGTGAGTGAAAAAGAATTACCTTCCTATGCGGAGTTTATAACATTCATGCAAGGATATGTTAAGGTACTACAACGCTCATACGGTAATAATTTACAGACGGAACCGCGCGCTAAGTCTAGTTCAGCGAATCATCAAACAAAAAATAATACCGCTAAGTCATTCGTATCGCGTAATGAACCGGTTTCGAATGGCAAATGTACGTTGTGCGATAAGGATGACGTACGACATCAGCTGTTCTATTGCCCGCAGTTTAAAAATATTAGAACACCGCTTGCACGTTTTGAATTTATTAAAGCTAAACGTGGCTGTATAAACTGTTTAAGTCTATCCCATTCTTTGGTTAAATGTAGGTCACGTAACGTTTGTAAAATTTGTAAGAAGAACCACCATTCTCTCTTACATTTCCGAGAAAAACATGAGTCATTATCGCCCGAACCGCAAGCGCCTACTAAAGATACATCTGTTTCGCTCACTACAGCTGTTAAAACTGGGTCAACCATTTTGCTAGCGACCGCGCAGTTATATGCATACTATAGCGACATCAGAGATAAGGAGGTGGTTCGGTGCCTACTAGATAACGGATCGCAAAATAATTTAATTACTGTGGACTGTTGTAAACGTTTGAACTTACCCATAATTAAATTACGCAATTCATTTTTACAAGGTGTTGGAATGTCATCGAAACCAATACACGGTTTTATTCATCTCAACATAGAATCTCGGTTTGACCCTCATACGAAGTTTTCGATACAAGCGTTAGTTGTTGATTGTATTACAGATAGACTTCCCGCGAAATTAATTAGGTTACATAACAATGATAACATGTCATACTTAAGTAACTTGCAGCTCGCTGATCCGCTTTGGAACGTGCCGGGCACGGTAGACGTCGTGCTTGGAGCACAATTGTTCCCCTTTATTTACCTGGGAGACAGGGTCGAAACAGGTACCCGCGCACCCCCTGCTGTACTGACTAGCTTCGGTTATGTACTTATGGGTGATATTGATGGTTGTGGTAGTGATGTGACACACATTACATCTTCGTTTACCGCGCAGGCCGACATTGAGGTCGAGTCAAGTTTGCATGGATTTTTTGAGCTAGAGGAAATTCCACCAGCCGCCACCGCCGCGCCGCGCCGCGCCGCGCCGCGTTCCGTTATTGGTCCGCACGAATTAGAGTGTGAAAATAATTTTAATTCTTCAGTCTTATTTGAAGACGGCAGATACTTTGTCGATCTGCCTTTTGCGCGCTCACCCGGCGGGCTAGGTAACTCGCACGGTTACGCCCCTGGGCGCTCACTTGCGCTTGAGCGTAAGTTTGCGTTGGTGACCCTACGCGAGAATAATAATAAAACTATCGCGGATTATATGACTCACTCGAGGTTGTCGCTCAATGACATTTTGCATGTCGGACCTAATTTGCAAGCAGACTTGTTTTTGTTATTGCTTGATTTTCGTACATTATGTCGCTATGACAGCGGATATAAAACAAATGTTCTTACGTATCGGTGTAAGAGAGCACCACCGCAAATATTTACGAATCTTGTATCGTTTTAGCAAAGGTGAGCCTATTCGCACCTTTCATTTTAACCGCGTTCCCTTCGGACTAAAACCTAGTCCTTATTTAGCGATGCGCACATTGCGTAACTTGGCGTGTGAGCAAAGCGACCGCTTTCCTGAGGCTTCTAAATTGGTAGAAACTCAGTTTTACATGGACGACTACGTCTACTCTGTTTCGGACGAACAGACAGCTATGCGTCTATCCCGCGATTTAATTGATTTAATGAAGGTAGGTTCCTTTGACTTAGTCAAATGGGCTACCAATTCACCCGCTTTATTAGAGATTCTCCCAGAGTCTCACCGCTTACCAGTTAATTTTTCTGGCATGGATAATGATGTCCATAATTTCAAAATCCTTGGATTAACCTGGGAACCCGCTGATGATTATTTTTCTTTGACAACAATCGCCGCTTTACTTCTATCTAAACTCGTTCGCGTAGTCAAGGAAAAACTTTCCGCTCGTGTACCTATTACAGGTGTCCACGCTTTCTCGGACTCCACCATAGCTCTCTCGTGGATCCACTCATCTCCCCATAGATGGTCTATTTTTGTCAGCAACCGCATTGCTCAAATACAGGAAAACTTACCTGCCGCTTGTTTCCGTCACGTGTCCGGGAAAGAGAATCCTAGCGATTGTCTGTCTCGCGGCATGCTGCCGTCGGATTTAATAAGACACTCGTTGTGGTGGAACGGCCCCAGATGGCTCCATCAGCCCATGAGCGAGTGGCCTTTAAAGTCCTCTCCTGCTCAATGTGAAACATTGCCGGAGTTTAAATCAAAGGTTTTTCTTGTAGAAACTTCGAATACTGAACCGCGTATTTTAGATACTATAGCTGACCGTGTTTGCTCATGGAACAAACTGTTACGTGTATTTATGTACATTCTTAAATTTACAAACAGACTACATAGTCATAGTTCTGTTGAAAACATAAACCTAAACAACCGCAAAAGGCTCTTGGATCAACTTGTGTTATCCTACTGGAATAAATGGCGAATTGAGTACTTGCACACGCTGCAAGTTCGCCAGAAGTGGTGCACTCCCGATCGCCCTATAGAGATAGGTACTGTCGTTCTCTTGGGTCAAGATAACGTACCTCCATTGACTTGGCCATTAGGTATCATAGAGGAAGTTTTTCCGGGATCGGATGGTGTAATTCGAGTCGCTTCAATAAAAACCGCGTCAGGCACGTATAAACGTCCTGTCACTAAGTTGTATCCTTTGCCAACTCAATAGATTATTATTACTACATAATTTAGTTTAATTTAGTTTAGGGTTCATATTATACGTTCCAATGGTACGCCATTACATAGTTGTAATTTAGTTTATTCGACTTACCATAGTCAAGTCGAACCGCAATTCATTCTTAGGACACTGATAATTATTTTTCCCGAGCATTATATCAATGCGATGGTGTTTCGGACTGCTGCTTGGATTTCCCTCAAAGCTCTTCAACAAGTTAATGCTTACATATCATCACCGCTTCTTGAACCTCACTCGCTCCGCATAGATTAGCAGCTTTTGAAAGCTCCTGGACCTTTCAAGGCGGGGAGCATGGTGTGGCGAGTTGCCGCCACTCTGCAAGTTGGGTGGGGTTGGTATCACGTCGCGTGTGTGTCTCGCTTTAATTTGTCAGACAGACGTGAGTGGCCGGCTTTACGAGCTATAGACAATTTAAAATGCAACAATCGACGTCACGTCAGTTTGACGTCAGTGTGTGTGTGTCTAACGCCGCGAGGCACAGCGCGCATCTCACCGCAGACAAAATTAATGTCTTAAAAATAATATCGTCCCCGCAAATACGCTAAAATCCCGAGTAAATCCCGTAAACGTTGGGGATCCACCGGGAATAATAAATAACCCATATTTACCGCGTCCGTTAACTACTGAACAAGCATAATCAGGAGTGTTGGTGTGAAGAGAACGAGTGGCCACTCGACAATTCGACGTGCAACATCGAGAACAGCCCGGAAAGTAAGGTACCACTTGTTTTACAAATCGTAAGTAGGGCCACATTCGCCGACTGCTGCCGACCACTCCTAACTTGAAGTTATACAGACAAATATAGGCAATTTTGGGCCAGCATTCCCTCTAAGTGCTTGGTCGTACTTTACTGTCCTACATCCGCTGAGACCCACGGCTATTTACACGCTTGGGCAACTCCAAAGTAAGTAGCGTATCTCTGGGCTCTCAGCTCTCACTCTACAATTTTGTGGCTGCATAATTAACTGCGCAAGTCACAAATTTCGACTGCTATAACTATAGTTAGAATTGTCACTGCATGGCCGTTAATTTCTATGAGTAAACGGCGACATTCACGGACACACTTGCGAATACCACAGAGCACGGAGACGCCTCAGTGCGGCCACGAGCTTGAGATGGCATTGTCACAACTTTCCATACAAACCAAGTGTGGCGGTGAGTGTCGCCGTTTGCTCATAGAAATTGACGGGCAGTGACAATTCTGACTATAGTCAGAATTGTCACTGCCCGTCAACACATGACAATGCCATCTTGGTTAGGCCAGTCAAAATTTGTGATCAGCGCAATTTCGCAGCCAAGAAATAGATTGAGAGTCTGTCTGGGCTCTCAACCCGTGCATAAAGTTTTATAAATAAATAAAAGTAATCAGAGTGGATTTTTAAGACGGCCTGCAGTAAGGGCATTAAACGTTATAACTACAGGAAAACGGTCTTAGGAGACTGGCCTGAACTAAGGTTTGGAAATGACATGTTTGGTTGCGGCCCGGCGTTCTGTGCTCTGTGGGTAGCTGTAGAGAGCGAATCTCGGTTCAGACGCAATGCGGTAACCGGCTGTCTAGATAGGTCTTTATAGTCAGTTCATACAGAATATATCGCGCCGTATATTTTGTTTTGGTTTTGTTATTTTGAATTTTTACTACGTTTTATATTCTTGGGGAATATAACTATGTCGTATTATTGTTATAGGCGATGCGAAAACAGAGGATATTTTTTGTTAACTTGTCGATTTTTCTGGAAAAAGTTTTCGTTATATTTCAGTTATTTTTAACCGACTTCAAAAAGGAAGAGGTTATCAATTCGGATGTTTGTATTTTTTTTAATGTATTTTCGGGCATAAATCCGTCATATTATATAGACGGATTTGCATATTCTTGTTTTTTTCGAAAGGGCTTTATTCCGAAACGTTCCTATTCAATATTTCATATAGATCTGATGACAGACAACGGAACTCTTTAAAAAATGACAGCAAATCAAATGCGATTGCTGGGATCGTATGTCTATGTAGTGTTAACACAATTTAATGGGGAACCACAACTAAAAACTTTTTGGCCAAGTTGAAGATAAATGTAAAAAGAAACATAGGGTCCGAACAATTTAAAGTTAGTACAATCTCGAATAGTATTTTTGGAAAATGTATGTTTGTATGTATAGAAATACCTTTTTTGAAAATTAGTTTAAAAAAAATCTTTCTTTATTAATTATGTTTTTAGACCCAGCTGTTTGGGCTTAGGATTTCTGTGAATAAATAAAACACTTTTATTAAATAGATTTATAGTTCTACAGCCTACTAAAAACACGTACAGGGATAATAGGGTTCACTGAATTATCGAGAAAACGTCGGTTTTACACAAGTACCTACACCACTGCCCACCCTTCAGAGAAAAGCCGACGTGTTCGTGTTCCGAGAATAAAAACATGTAAGCTGGCGTAAATAAGAGGGATCGAGAGGGTATTAAAAGGGTCTACTTACTTATAAACGTATTGGTGAGTCTACATACTTTAGTGAATGGTAACCCCTCTGTTTTACCCCACTGCCTTAGAAAGTGGTGGTTTTGACCTTGTTAAAAAAAGTAACAAAACGTTAGAATTAGTTACCCAAAAGTGGTTGTAATCGTTTACAACCACTTTGGGTAACTAATTCTAACGTTTTGTAACGTTGTGTAATTATCTTTGTGTCGTCACAAAGATAATTTAATAGAAAATAAATCATCAGCCTTTTAATGTCCCCACTGCTGGGGCACAGGCCTCCTCTCTGTGAGAGGGTGTGGGCCATAATCCTCCACGCGGGCCCAATGCGGATTGGTGGATATCACATATCTTCGAAATTTTGGTTCTAGGACATGCCGGTTTCCTCACGATGTTTTCCTTCACCGCTTTTGTGTGTGAAAGTTGAAGTGGTGATGAAATGATTTGCACAAAGTAAAGCGTCTGCCTGGGTTTGAATGAACTCACGACCTACAACTTGTAAGTCGCGGCCGATACCACTGGGCCACCACTGCTCGCAAATAAGTTTACAACTAAAATTTCTATACAATAGTTATGCTAGAAAGATCTTCATTTTAACACGTGTGAACTGAAGATTTGTGAAGTGTAGTACAGAACCTTATTTACAAGCCTGAAAAAAATTCATACACTAGTAGCGTTAGGTATGGTATGGTGGCAGGCCGCAATTCCTCCAATGCCTCTTTGAGGAGTGGCTAGAGAGTCGCCACGGCGTCCTCACCTTCAGCCTGACGCAGGTCCTCTCCGGACACGGAAGTTTCGGGAGGTTCCTGTGTAGGATAAGGCGGAGGGCAACGCCTAGATGTCACCACATAGCATACGGTGAAGTTGTGCCCCGCTTGGGTGGAGCCCCGCCGTGTCTTCGTGGAGGCGATCGGCGGCAGCGACCTCTCGCGCCCGGCTCTGGTCCAGGACATAGTACGGAGCGTGAGGAAATGGGAAGCAGTGGCCGCCTTCTGCAAAGCAGTAATGCTCGCGAAGTCAGAGGTGGAATGGGTGAGGGATACTAAACAGAGTATCCCTCACGCCCCCAGCAGCAGCCGCCGCAGGAGACGCCCAAGGCGTCGGGGGTCGCGAGACGATCTCCGGCCACCGTAGACGCGGGCCTGCGGTCGGCGAGTAGTGGGTATCTCGCCGTCCGATCAGGGTCAGGCCCGAGAGTCGACGGCGCGCAGTGTTCCACGCGCGCCTCAATGAGTTGACAGCAATCATGACGGAAGCCGTCAAGGCCCATGCCTGCCCAGGGGTCGTGGTTAAAAGCGAAACAGAGTTACTGCGCTCCTGGGCACTCAGTGCAGGGAAGGAACGGGGGTGGGTTTTAGTCAGTAAGAGTCTGACACGCCCTCCCGCTCCACCCAGAGCGGGAGAAGTCATAGGCTGATTTCCCACACCCAAAAATTTAAAAAAGGTATGGTATGGGGGTCGTGGGGCTTTTGGGACCGGGACCGCGGTCCCGGATTCCACCTATATTATTTTTGAGTAGTATATGGTACATGTGCATGTTTTTTTTTTTTTTACTTTAGTTCACATGGATATGTTTATTTAACATATTCAAAAGGACTGCCTTTATTCATGCATTTCATCTTAGTACCTAAATTCCACCTCCAACCATTTCAAACCAGAATATGACACTTACTTTTATTACTGACATTTACTTTACTAAATACTATTATCCTATTTCAGGTAACAAATCAAAAGCGAAGTCCCACTTATTTCCTGCACCGAGGCCAGTCGTTCCTGAGACAGGTAAAAAGATAAAAAAGAAACCTTTAATAAAATAGTTGTCCCGTAAAAGTCGGGACAGGACATCTGGCAAACCGGCTTCCAAATCATTTTTAAAGCCTCTCGGTCAAAGACTTTTAAATATTTATGTAGTTTGAGGAAACAACACTCACTGGGACTGAATAATTCTTGGCGTTCTTATGAATTTGTCTTGTTAGTGGGATTTTACCTTGCTCTACTAAAGTTGATTTTATCTATTACTAGCTTCCGCCCGCGGCTTCGCCCGCGTAAAAAGTGTAATTGTAATAAGTCTGAGTGGTATTTTCAGAGAGGAGCACGTTAAATAAATCCTGTAGAAATCAAAATCAAAAGTTATTTAAATTAGGCTGAAAGCCAGATTTTTTTGAATGTCAAAGTTCTACATAAAGACTGTAGGGGCCACACACTCGCTCAGTGTGTCGGGGTACCTATCTTGTTACTCTTACGTGTTAAATATAATAGTTTACCATATCGAAACTGTTTCATTTATTGGTTCCCGAACTTATCCTAAATTGGTGCTTAGCTTCTTGTCCGTGGCTCCGGCCGCGTAGACATTTATATTATTGAAATTAACTTTATCACCACCTTTTACTTCCAATTTACCTTTGGCTTCATCCGCGTGCAGGTCTGAAATTTCTCTTCTTCATGATTCTGCTTTCCTGGTAGTTTAAGGATCTATACCGCTCAGGATTCCAGTCCCGAAAATACTTATTCAAGATGTTTTTTTTTACCTCTTTTGATCCCACCCTTTTTTTTGGTTTTTTTTTGTGATTCTGAACTCGTAGTGAATCTATACCGCTCGGAAATTTTACTTCTTCACATTTCTGGTCTCCTGGTAATTTGTAAATCTCTACCTCTCCTAATACCAGCTTCGGAATATGTTTTGTACTTCTGATCTCCTGGTAGGTTATGAATCTATACCGCTCAGGATTCCAGCCCTCTCCCTGGTTTTTTTTTTTTTTTTTTTTTTTGGGGGGTGGGAAATCATCCAATGACTTCTTCCAGTTTGAGAATCTATTCCACTCAGGATTTCAGCCCCGGAACACTCTTTGTGTTTCTGGTATCCTAGTATTTTGTGAAACTATACCGCTTAAGATTCTAGCCCCAAAAATACTGATTCACGACTCTAGTCTCCTGGTAATTTTAGAATCTATACCTCTCATGATTCCAACCCCAAAATCACTTCTTCATAATTCTGGTCTCCTGGTAATTTATTAATCCCAGCCTTTTGGTAACATTTGTATTTCTTCTATGTCTTGGTTGTTCGTGAATCTGTACTGCTCGGAAAACTTATTCATGATTCTGTTCTCCTGGCAATTTGTGAATCTGTAGCTCTCATAATACCAGCCACAGAATATATTTTGTGATTCTGATCTCCTAGTAGGTCGTAGGAATCTATACCGCTTAGGATTTAAGCCCCAAAAATACTGGTTCATGACTATTGGTCTCCTGGTAGTTTTGGAATCTACACCTATCATGATTCCAGTTCCGGAACTACTTTTTCGTGAATCCTGATCTTTTCGTAGTTTTGTGAGTCTTTATCGCTCATAATTTCAGTCCTTGAAATACTTTTCATGTCTCTGGTCTCCTGGTAATTTGTGAATCTCTACATCTCCTAATACCTGCCTCGGAATATACTTTGTGATTCTGATTTCCTGGTAGCTTGTGAATCTATACCGCTCAGGATTCAAGCCCCGGCGATACTTCTTCTTGATTCTGGTCTCCTGGTGGTTTGCGAAGCTATACCGCTAGAGTTGTAGCCCCGAAAATACCTCTTCATGATTCTGGTCCCCTGGTACTTTGCGAGACTTTACCGCTAATGATTCCAACCCCGGAAATATTTTTCATGTTTCTGGTCTCCTGGTACTTTGTGAGCGTAAACCGCTCGTTCAGCCTGACTTTGGATTTCTACTTCCACCTCAGCCTTCGCTTAGTCTTGTCATTTACCGGGACAAAAAGTAGCCTATGTGTTAATCCGGGCTATGACCTACCTGTGTGAGAAATTTCATTCAAATCCCTTCAGCCGTTTTTGCGATACCTTCAGCCAAACATACAAACATACAAACATACAAACATACAAACAAACAAACATACAAACATACAAACTTTCGCATTTATAATATTAGTAGGATTAACTCTGGTCTCCTGGTAATTTATGAATCTCTACCTTCTATGTAGATCCAAATAATAAAAAATAAAAAATTCTTTAAGCCTCAGAATATATTTTGTGATTCTGATCTCCTGGTAGGTTGTGAATCTATACCGCTCAGGAATCAAGCCCCGGAAACACTTCTTCTTCTTGATTCTGGGCTCCTGGTGGGGTGTGTGAAGCTATACAGCTTAGGATTGTATCCCCGAAAACACCTATTCATGATTCTGGTCTCCTGGTACTTTGTGAGTCTTTATCTCTCTTATAACCAAATAATTAAAAACAAAAAAAATTCTTTAAGCCTCAGAATATATTTTGTGATTCTGATCTCCTGGTAGGTTGTGAATCTATACCGCTCAGGATTCAAGCCCCGGAAACACTTCTTCTTCTTGATTCTGGGCTCCTGGTGGGGTGTGCGAAGCTATACAGCTTAGGATTGAAGCCCCGAAAATACGTATTCATGATTCTGGTCTCCTGGTACTTTGTGAGTCTTTACCGGTCATGATTTCAGCACTGGAAATACTTCTCATTTTTCTGGTCTCCTGGTAATTTGTAAATCTCTACCTCTCCTAATACCAGCTTCGGAATATGTTTTGTGATTCTGATCTCCTGGTAGTTTGTGAATCTACACCGTTTAGGATTATAGCCCCGGAAACACTTCTTTTTGATTCTGGTATCCTGGTGGTTTGTGAAGCTATACAGCTTAGGATTGTATCCCCGAAAACACCTATTCATGATTCTGGTCTCCTGGTACTTTGTGAGTCTTTATCTCTCATGATTTCAGCCCTGGAAATAATTCTCATGTTTCTGGTGTCCTAGTACTTTTTGAGCGTGTGCGCTTGTTCAGCCTGACTTTGGATTTCTACTTCCACCTCAGCCTTCGCTAAGTCTTGTCATTTACCGGGATAAAAAGTAGCCTGTGTTAATCCAGGTTATGACCTACGTGTGTGCAAAATTTCATCGTAATCCCTTCAGCCGTTTTTGCGATACCTTCAGCCAAACATACAAACATACAAACAAACAAACATACAAACATACAAACAAACAAACATACAAACTTTCGCATTTATAATATTAGTAGGATTTAGGTACGGTTTTCATAAAATGAGGCAAGTTTCGTGAAAAAAGCAAAACCGGCCAAGTGCGAGTCGGACTCACGCATGAAGGGTTCCGTACTATCGTACAAGATTATACGCGTCTACTTGTTGCCATTATTATGATCGAGCAAAAAAAGCCAAAAAAACACGCTTCTAGTAAGGGGGCTAACCGTTGGTTACTCTTCGGGTACGGAACCCTAATAACAGCCTTATAATGTTCTCACTGTATCCCTATAGTGAGTGCATCACCTGGCCTGAGTCCTCTCGGGCCGCCCATGAGAGGGTGTGGGCCGTAATCCACTACGCGGGCCCAGTACGAGTTGGTAGATGTCACATGTCTTCGAATTTTTGGTTCTAAGACATGCCGGTTTCCTCACGACGTTTTCCTTCAGCATTTTTAGAGCATTCGATGAAATAATTTACACAAAGCAAAGCGCTTGTAAGTCACGGCCGTAACTACTGAGCCATCACTGCTCAAATGAAAAAGTTTTTTTTTTTTTAAACGTTGCCCCACACTACTTCTGTATCGTGGGTGCGTTCACAACCATGTAAACTCACATACACAAGACTCCCAGACCCGGCACAACTTTCTGTAGGCCATACAAATATTTGTTCCGTGCGGGGATCGAACCCGCGACACGCAGCGCAGCAGCCGAACGCTCAACCACTGCGTTAACCGTGTCGTCAGTATTGTGTGGCGTTTGTATCCAAATGTATGTTTAACCAAGATTGGATACAAACCTTCTTCTTTCGCGCTGCCTCCTGCAGTTCTTTATTCAACAAAAGCTAAAGATAAGTGTCTGAACGCATATTTTCACACGAAAATTTATGATATCTTAACATCTTTACGAAAATAAGTATCAATTTAGGCGTTCTGGAGGCCGTTATGGTGATAAATGTGGTGATATTTGGCCTAATGTGGTTCTGCAAGGGCACTAGCGGTGGTCGGCTAACTTGTGATATTACGCGCCTGACACTAACGATCCACTTATACCTTACTGCTTTGGCACAAAGTTTGAATGAATTTTTTTGAGTTTTGAAGCATCTAAATCATTCACAAATTCATTTGCTATTTTGATACTAGCGACCCGCCCTAGCTCCGCACGGGTAAAAATTTTACACCTTTACCTACTCGTACCTCATGAATCACTCTGTCTATTAGCGAAAACCGCATGAGAATCCGTTCAGTAATTTTTGAGTTCATCGCGAACAGACAGATAGTCGCGGCGAGGCACTTTTTAGGCCGTACCCGAATGGTCCAAACGGCGGTATTGCTGTCACTCACGTGTCCGTCGGTCCGTCTGTCTGTCTGTCCGTCCGTCATCTGCCACATAAAAAAATTACGAAGAATTTTTAACTTCCCATTGACCTATGATTTTGAAATTTGGTGATAATGTGTATTATTACGTATACTTTACTAACAAATACCAATATTTGGTACGAAACCCTTAATGTGCAAAATCCGACACGCACTTAGCCAGTTTTTTCTAATATGCAGTGGTGATAAAATGTTAGAAAAATGATTAATTAGATAAGTAGTCTTTATAAGTAATCATTTCGGTTACGTTTTAGAATACCCTATTACGTTTGGTAGATGTACTTCAGTTGGACACAAACCCCGAAATTGTAAGCAATAGTCCAATAGGTTCTTATCGTAAGCAGCAAACGATTTTAAGAATTTAATAAGCATGCAAAACTCGAGGAAGAGCTCGTGGCTAGAGTAATAACAGCCGCACGGGTCGATCCATCAGGTTAAGCTACGCTTGCTGGAGTTGGTCCATGGATGGGTGACCATTTTTTCATACCGAGACTCCTCCGTGCCTCGGAAAGCACGTTAAGACTTTGGTTCCGGCTGTCAAACGTGCGTCTCTGACAGTCGTTACGGGTTGTCAGAAGCCCGAAAGTCTGACCACCAGTCTTACCAAGGGGTATCGGATTACCCAGTAACTGGTTTGTGGAGATGAGAAAAGCAGTCGCTCCATTGCTGACACCAAGATAGTTGGGAAAAGGCTAGGCAGATGATGAATAAGCATGTAAAACTATAAGGCTGACCACAGACGGACTGCTTAGAGCAGTAGGTGCTGACAGCTTCAAGCGGTCGCTGTTGGGCGATCTGCAGTTTCAATACCAAATTGACGATCGCTATACACGGACCGCTCAAGCAGTTCATTTGTGTTCGTAGCTAAAAATGTACTGATTGATCCAAGCAATCCGTCTAAGGAGGCACCAACCGCAACACGACTCTCTCGTGCAGTTGGTTTCGGCCTAAGACCCCAAAATGTCCCCGTATTTACGTTACACGTCTGTGTCTGGGTCACAGACATTCATGTGTGTACCAAATTTCAACTCAATCGGTCCAGTAGATTTGAAGACATTCGGGACTGACAGACAAACACATACGTGTGATCCTATAAGTGGTTTTTCACACGCCCCGGTTGGGTAGCCGGTGCTGGGTACCCGGCGGCGAAGTGTACGTTAGCTTTCACACGTACCGGCGTAATTTACTTTTAAATTTCACCGGACAGTCGGCACCGGCTACCCGTCAACCGGCACGTGTGAAAAGGCACTAAGGGTTTCGTTTTTTCATTCAGACATTCGGAACCCTAAAAACAAATAAAACCTTTAAAACGATTTAAGAAAAAAATCTAAGCAAAAATCTTTGTTATTTTCTCTTGCCATTTCCTGGCTCCATTATTTCCACCAAAGCCCAAACTTCCTTATAACAACAAAATCTCACAAAATACAATCCAAAACATGCAAACTTGTTCCTCTAGAAACAAAATTAATGACACTATCACGAGAACCACAAGACGGTAGTGTTTCAACACCATTCAGTTTCAGCGATAAATAATATTTAAGATTTACAGCAGTTTCATATGAAAATACGGGCTTTTGGTGCCGCCATATGAGACCGGTCGCTATGAGTTACGACTCCTGAAAGGTGGTACATCGGTCAACTGAAACGGGTTTATGAAAATACGGTGGAAGTATTGTGTAGGAAATGTGTTGGTTTTTAATAAGTGTCGTCTTTTTTAACCGACTTTCGAAAAAGGAGGAGGTTTTATGTTCGACTGTATGTATGTTTTTTTTTTTTTTTTATGTATGTCCGCGCATTTCTCCGTCAGTTACGGACCGATTTTCAAAATTCTTTTTTTATCCGAAAGAATATACTCCCGAGGTGGTCCCATATAAATTTTATCAAAATTGCTTTAGCGCTTTTTGAGAAACTGAACAAAAACGAAAAATACGCATATCTTGATGACGTTTTTGTGTTCTCCAAATGTTTAAATTCCACGTTCCGTGTTATTGGGTTTTTTAGTTCTGGGGTATAACAACTAAAAAGCGAAAAATAAAAAACTTTTTTACAAAAAAAACAACCGACTTCCAAAAAAAAATACACTAAAAATTTAAAAATAACTTTAATTTCGGAAGTCGGTGTCAAATATCGAAGAAATAAAATACAAACACCGACTTCCGAAATTAAAGTTATTTTAAAATTTTTAGTGTAGGTATTTTTTTTTGGAAGTCGGTTGTTTTTTTTGTAAAAAAGTTTTTTATACCCAACTGCACTAAAAGGAGGGTAATAGTTTTCGAGAGTTTGAAAGTATGTTTGTATGTCTATTTCTTTGACACGCCCTGTAGCCTAAACAGTTGGATGGATTCTAATAAATTAATGAGGTATCATTAGGGTGTTATTGCACCAATCGATCGATGTCATCGATTGATGTCATCGATCGATGTTGATTGATTGGTGTAATACCTTTGGTATGACGGATCAAAAAATCCGCCCAGCCTTTTCCCAACTATCTTGGGGTCGGCTTCCAGTCTAACCGGATGCAGCTGAATACTATTTTACATGGAGCGACTGCCTATCTGACCTCCACATCCCAGTTACTGGGTAATACGATACCGCTTGGTAAGACTGGTTGTCAGACTTTCAGGCTACTGACTACCCGTAACGACAATCAAATATGCACGATTGACAGCCGGGACTAACGGCTTAACGTGTTTTCCGAGACACGGAGTCTCGGTGTGTAAAGATGGTTAAGCGTAGCTTAACCTGGTGGATCGACCCATGCGGCTTATTACTTTAGCCACGAGCTCCTGGTGCTAAAGGCTCCTCCTTTGGCTGATCGACGGATACCGGTCGATAAATAATCGACCGTTCGACGTCGAATAAACCATTCTACCGACCATTCGATCGACGGTTGATCGATTAGTGTAGTAGAGACCATCGATCGACGTCGACTAATGCATTCTACCATCGATCGACGATCGATCACAACACCCTTAGATTGGTATCCGAAGTCTACCTATATGAATTTTTTTTTAAAATATGGCGACCGCCAGTAGGTATGTGTAGTCGTATATTTTTATGCTATGGTCAGTAGGGTATTAAAATAAAAAGCTCGAAGAGACAATTCCAAAAATTAGGAAAAAAAAATTTAAGATACCCTACGGTCAAAAACAACTAAAAATTGCAAAAAAACTTTCAAGCAGTCAGATGCAGTTGGTGGCATCAAATCTGTGATTAAACTAAAATAAATTCCACCTCCCTTTTGTTACAAACAAAGTTTAAAAACAACTCTTAAACTACATTTATCTTCTACGTATACAAACTACGGCAATAAATAAGAGTGATAATATTGTGGTTTAAACTAAAATGGACTTAGGCTCTTTTAACCGACTTTGAAAAAGCAGGAGGTTCTATGTCGACTGTATATATGATTTTTTTATTATTATTTATGTATGTCCACCGATTGCTATGTCATTTGTGGACTGATTTTCAAAATTCTTTTTTTATCCGAAAGAGTATACTCCCGAGGTGGTCCCATATAAAATTTATAAAAATTGCTTCAGCGGTTTTTGAAAAACTGAATAAAAACAAAAAATATGTATACCTAGATGACGTTTTTGTTTTCTCCTATTACGAGTATGTTTAAATTCCACGTTCCATGATATTGGGGTTTTGAGTTCAGGGGTTATAACAACAAAAAAGTGAAAAATAAAAAGTATTTTTACAAAAAAAAAAAAATATGGACTTCCAAAAAAGAAAATACACTAAAAAAAATAACTTTAATTTCGGAAGTCGGTGTCAAATAACGAAAAAATAAAATACAAAAAACAAAACCAGAAACACCGACTTCCGAAATTGAAGTTATTTTTAAATTTTTAGTGTATTTTTTTTTGGAAGTCGTTTATTTAAAAAAAAAAATGTTTTTTGCTTCTGGTAAAAGATATTATACTGTAAGATAGATACAGGAGCCTACAGCAACGGGTCGAAAGTTGTGAAAACTTCCCAACACATGAAAAATTCATAGGAAAACCTGAGGATTTACCTAATCTACATTTCTAGTACCAAATTAATCGAAAAAACTTACGACATTACTTACTAATTAAAAAACCTCCCAGCACAGTCAGTGACAGCACCCAGCGCATTAGCTCGACATTCTATAAAAATCCACAGCATACGTTTAATTTCGTAGTTAACGGTGATTTAAACTGGGACTTTAACTGAAAATCCAAATCAAAAATCATTTAACGAAAATAAAGTTTTGTACGGCAGTCCTTCATAACCCGCACTTCGCCAATTTCCAGTGTTTTAGATGAAGAAATCAACACATGAAAAAAATACAAGAATAACTGTGAACATTTTCACATTTCTAGTACCAACCTAATCGAAAAGATACTCAAATAATCCTCATGTAAAAAAAAAGTTTTAAAAACGTTTGACTAATTAAAAAAAGCAAGGCCCCAGCTCCATAATTAGCATTCCTAGTGGGATGGAGCACCAAACGTCTGAAGTTTGTAACTCCACATAACATTAGCTCGATAATCTATTAAAATTCCCAACGTATGTAAAGTGCTTCATGAAAGCCCTAGGTAGTTTGACATTCAGGTCCTTATCACCCTCTTCAAAAGCCGTGTTACGTGGCTCTTGAGGAAAAATATTTAGACGGGTAATAAGGCTCAGTGACCTTTTAAGAAGCCAAGTCTTTTTGTGGGCGTAATGTTAAAGACTTTTATTACTTACATAAACCTAATTAATTAAAGATATTAAAATAAGACTTCCCTCGAAACCAGATAATCTTTTTATTACATTTTTATCAGTCCTCAAGCAATTTAAGTAGGTCTAATATTTATACTATTACTCAATCTACTTACAATTTCCATATAACGGCCGAAAAAAACATCATAAAAATGTGGTAAATATTTATTTGCTTGCGCATAAAAAATGCCGTTTCATAGCTTAGGCGAAATGAGTAAAAAGCGATGAATATTTAAGGGAGAGCTCTCGCAAATATGAAAGGGCCGCGAAAGCTTAGACTGAAGTTTTTTGTTTGCTCGACTTGACACGCGTGGGCTTACCTGACCAGTGCCACCGCAATAACACATGCGACATAGAATAAAAATATAAAGAAGGTCCATTGCGTAAAGTCTCCACACACAGTGCCGCTGGTCCTGTGTCCGGCTTTGCCGCCGGACAAGCTGCGGTGCATCCGGCGGCTTAAGGCTCATTGCATACATATCAACTCGGAAAGGGATCGTCACCGTATCGCCTTTCATCTCATCGTAACAGGCGTCAACCTAACATAAGCACGTAACCAAAGCGGATCAGCAGCTCCCGTACGTCGACTCGGCTACGGCTAGGCGATGCCGCGCTTACGGCTCACCGACCGCTGGTTGATCTGGGTGGCACACAGTTTAAACCTTTATAAACCCGCTTTGCAGCACAAAAAAGCCCCAACATGGCCGCCCGTCAAGCCGCGTGTCGCGCGTTTTGCGCAAATTTCTGCGGCCAAGTAGGGGCCGCACAGACGCCCGGGAAAAGCCGGCGGCACTGTGTGTGCGCTAACGCTGTATTCCGGTGGCCATATGATGGAAAAGAATAGTATTTGAAAATGAGCTTGTTTTAAAGTTACGTAAAAGCAACAGCGCAATAGCAAAAGTTTAAGGGCCAAGGGGTCTGCCCAATGCCTAGGGGTAGCGGATAAATTCATTCTTAACAGAGTTACCGCACCCCTGGGCACTCAGGCAGGGAAGGAACAGGGGTGGGTCTTAGTCAGTAAGAGTCTGACACGCCCTCCCGCTCCACCCAGAGCAGGAGATGTCATTGGATGATTTCCCAACCCCCATAAAAAAAAAGTGCGCTTCGTTTTACTTTTAAAAATCTCTAGTCTTTGTCAGTCTAAATAAATAAGCAGTGTACTTTCTGCCTATCTTCTTACAGTGTAACTGGTGTCCGACCGAAGGTACGACTTCGGTTTAGGCCAGTTTCGCCCAAAAATGCTGATTTCGGCTGGAGTCTCGGTTTCTTTCAAAAAGTGGCCGAATATTCGGCTCGAACGAAACTAGCGGCAGCCTGTGATAGAGAGCTATGAACTGATTGTCTCGTTCGTCTATGTGTGTAATCCATGAAAGTTAGGGCTACTTTTTCAATGGTCTGATAACTTTTCAAGAGATATTTTTTCTTAATTTTTGCTAAATTTTAGGGTTTCGTACCCGAAGGGTCCAAACGAAGCCCTATTGCTATCACTCACGTGTCCGTCTGTCTGTCTATCCGTCGTCTGTCACAGAAGTTTTACAGCCAAACGGTTGGAGCTACAGTCTTCAAATTTACACAGCATCTTGTTGACACAAATCTGTACAAATAGTTAAAAATACATTTGGTACGGAACCCTAAATGTGCGAAGTACGACACGCACTTTGTCGAGTTTTTCTGTTTCAACTTGAGTTTCGATCGAAAACGTAACCGGGAAGCCGAAAATTCGGTTACAGTTTCGGTTAAAAATCGTGTGTCGGTCGGACGCTAAATGTAACCCTGTACCTACCATCCGTCCTAACCTGCGTTAAGTGATCTGTCTAACGGAGGGATAAACTCGCTTTATGTGTGTTTGACTCCCCACAAGAGAACTCGGTGTTGTACAAGTTAAATATGGTGTTAATAATGTATGTTGATGATGTACGGTCAGCGAAGCAATGTAATAAATGCATAAGCAAAAATTCCTTCCCACTATGTCACAAAATCAGTATTTTACTTTCTGGAGTAAGACCTATACAAGATGGAGAAGACAATATCAATCTGCCTAGCCTTTTCCCTACCATCTTGGGGTCGGCTTCCAGTCTAACCGAAAGTAACTGAATATCAGTATTTTACATGGAGCGATTGCCTATCTGACCTCCACAACCCAGTTACTATGTAATACGATACCCCTTTGGTAAGACTGGTTGTCAGACTTTCGGGCTTCTGACGACCCGTAACGACTGTCAAAGATCCACGATTTACAGCCGGGACCAACGGCTTAGCGTGCTTTCCGAGGCACGAAGAGGAATCGGTATGTAAAGATGGTCACCCATCCATGGAGCAACCCCGGCAAGCGTAGCTTAACCTGATGGATCAACCCGTGCGGATATTAGTTATGACTTTAGCCACGAGCTCCTCTCAAGATGAAAACGACAATACGATACTAAATGAAAACACTTTATACTCATCATTATAATTAATTTTTTCGCAATTCCAGGGTTAGTTCCTTATGCCTAGGGGTTTTTTTTTTTTTTTTTGGGGGGTGGGAAATCATCTTATGACTCTTTCCGCTCTGGGGTGGAGCGGAAGGGCGTGTCAGACTCTTACTGACTAAAACCCACCCCTGTTCCTCCCTGCCCTACGCGCCCGGGGGCGAGGTAACTCTTTCGAATTTATCCTCCACCCCCGGGCAGGCACCGGCCGTGGCAGGCCCCGTCCTTTGCTGACAACTCTTTGAGGCGCGCGTGGAACACTACGCGCCGTCGACTCTCGGGCCTGGTGCTGATCGGACGGCGAGTTACCCGCTACTCGCCGTCCGCAGGCCCGGGTCTACGGTGGCCGGAGATCGTCTCGCAGCCCCCGGCGTCTCCTGCGACGGCTGCTGCTGGGGGCGCTAGGGCGACTCGGTCTCTGTTGAGTCTCCCTAACGTGTGCCGCCTCCCTCTTCGCGAGCATTACTGCTTCGCAGAAGTTGAAGTTGAAGTTGTTCTGCCCAGGCGGGGCAAACCTCCACCGTATGCTCCACCGTGTCCACGGGGCGATCCTCGCAGTGGAAACACGCAGGGGTCACCTCCGCCTTGATACGACACAGGTACTTCCCGAAACAGCCATGTCCGGTGAGCACCTGCGTCAGGCGGAAGGTGAGGGCGCCATGGCGCCTCTCCAGCCACTCCTCAAAGAGGGGCACTACCGCCTCGATGGTGGCGTGCCCAGCGCTGGGTTGCGACAGTCGCTCTCTCCATGTCACCATGAGATCCTGCCGGAGCTCTGTCCGCCGAGCCGCGAGTTGTCGCGGCAGCGGAGTTTCGCCCCGGCGTTTAGCCTCCTCGCGCCACTCGTACAGGTGCGCGAGGATTTTTGCCTCCACGCGAGGATTTTTGCCTAGCGGATAGATTCGTAACAGAGTTACTGCACCCGTGGGCACTCAGGCAGGGAAGGAACGGGGGTTGGTTTTAGTCAGTAAGAGTCTGACACGCCCTCCCGCTCCACCCAGAGCGGGAGATGTCATTGAATGATTTCCCACCTCGCCAAAAAAAATAAAAAAATGGGGTTGGTTCCTTGGGTCACGGGTAAATTCGAAATAGAGTTACCGCGGCCCTTGGCACAAATGCAACTGAAGGAACAGGGGTGGGTTTTAGTCAGTAAAAGTCTAACACGCCCTCTCGCTCCACCTAGAGCGGGAGAAGTCATTGGATGATTTACCACCACTAAAAAAAAAGAAAAGGGCTGGTACCTTAGTAAAATTAGTTCAAAATGGTGAGTGCTAGGTGTTTTAATTTATTGCAGTATTTTCGTCTCGACCCTGTATAAAAGCGATATCAAATTAATTATACCTACTTCAGCTTGTATTGCCACACTACACGACAAATACCTGCATTTTATTTTTCCATTCCGCCCGATTTCGGGCAAGTGTAGACCAAGCAGTCCTATCTGTAGGTGTCGAGCTCGTTCCGCTGTCTTCGGCGTGAACTGCCACGATGTTGTCGGACACTTGTGACACTTTATAAGAAGTTGCAAGTTTTATATTTGTTCACTATATCTTTTTTAAAGCAACAAGTATTTTTTAGGTTTAAGAAAAACTGTGAAGATGTTAAATTTTTGTGGTAATTCTTAAGTACTATTTTATTTGTATTGTGTCTGTTTTAGAAGTACTTTTTAACCGACATCCAAAAGGATGAGGTTCTCAATTCGTCTGTATGTTTTTTTTTTTTTTGTATGTTTTTAACGCGATTTCTCCGCCATGTGTGATTAGATTTTGATGATTTTTTTTTGTTGTTTTGTAGCACATACTTCAGAGATGGTCCCATATAAATTTGATTGAAATTGATTCAGCACTTTTTGAAAAAATCAACATGAACAAAAAATATGTATAGGTGACGTTTTGGTTGTCTCGAATTATGTTCAAATTCCATGTTCTTGGAGTTATCCATTCAGGAATAACTTTATTATTTATTTTTAGTTCTGGGTAACAACAACTAAAACGTGAAAAATATAAAACTTTTTTACAAAAAATTACAAAATAACTTTAATTTCGGAAGTCGGTGTCAAATAACGAAAACAAACAAAATTCAAACACCGACTTCCGAAATTTAATTAGAAGTCGGTTGTATTTTAGTAAAAAAAAATAATTCCGTCAATCGACACCATATAACTCATATACCATTACCATATCACTTTCCCTGGCTTAGTCCTAAGGGAGGAGAGGGCAACATAAGTATCGTTTTATGGCAAGGAAAATGCCTTGTTTCACCCCAATATTGTATCGGTGAATGTTCCTATATCTGTGATTGTACGAATCCAATGAAAGCTTTAGAGGTCGTTTTAGGATTTCAATTTAAGCATGTTTAAGGCTGGGACCATACAGGCACAAATAGTCGCGCGTCGTGTCGCGGTATCATTTGAGATAAACGTGGCTTATTGAGCCCAAATTATATAAGAGACCATGGACCTTGGACTTGAAAAGAATATGAAGAGATGGGTAACCACAAGGTTCAATCCCAAATACTAGGGTTTAAACCCATCTACTTATAAGGCTTAACGGAAATGGGTGATCATATCGTGGAGGTCTTTAAGTCAGAGTGAATAGGTTACAGGCAAGCGTGCTCCATCGTCGACTACATCATGGCTTACCATCAGGTGAGATAGTGGTCAAATGCGAGATTATAATAATTTTAGTAATGGCGGTTCTCATTGCCGCCTGTGCGGCGGTATCGTGCTCTGTGCCCACCTTTAGTTACTACTAGCTTGTGCCAGTGCCTTCGCTCGCGTGGAATTTTATTATTATTAAATTAGCCTAACTGCTTATATAGTCAGCTACTTGCCAGTAAAATCTTATCAGAATCGGTCCAGGTTTTCGAAGATTACCCGGAACAAACAGACAGACAGACAAAAATTTTAAAAGCTGATTTTTAGGCATAGGTATTGTCCAAATAACTGTATAAGCTTAATAAAAACTATTATTTTGACATTACTAATAGACACTTCAATTTTATTTATTTGAATTGATTATTTATTTGTATTGATAAAGTTCTCGAGACTCCGCGACTCCTGCTCGATTCGCGTCGCATCTATGTGTCAGACCCTTTAAAGTATTTCCAATGTTACAAAAACACCCACGCTAGTAATTAGAATAGAATTCCTGGCAAAATTGTAAGCAACGTTAGCAAAATGGTAGATTAATTTATTTTACTACCACGCATGTTTGCTTTTAGTTTGAGAGCCAATTAAAAAGTATATGTTCTGACGTTGTATAGGGCCGATATTTTACTGCCTTAATGATTACTTTTTTAACCGACTTTCGAAAAAGGAGGAGGTTCTATGTTCGACTGTATGTATGGTTTTTTTTTTATGTATGTCCGCCGATTTCTCCGTCAGTTGTGGACCGATTTTCGAATTTTATTTTTATCCGAAAGAATATACTCCCGAGGTGGTCCCATACAAATTTTATCGAAATTGCTTCAGCCCTTTTTGAGAAACTGAACAAAAACGAAAAATACGCGTACCTCGATGACGTTTTGGTGTTCTCCAAATGTTTTAATTCCACGTTCCATGTTATTGGGGTTTTTAGTTCTGGGGTATAACAACTAAAAAGTGAAAAATAAAAAACAAACACCGACTTCCGAAATTAAAGTTATTTTTTAATTTTTAGAGTAATTTTTTTTTTGGAAGTCGGTTGTTTTTTTTTTTGTAAAAAAGTTTTTTATTTATTTCGTGATACTGTTGCTAAATAGGAGGAGCTCGTAGCTAAAGTAATAACAGCCAGCCAGCAAAAAGAAAAAAAAGGGGTCGACCCATCAGTTTAAGCTACGCTTACCGGGGTTGGTCCATGGATGAGTGACCATCTTTACACACCGAAACTCCTCCGTGCCTCGGAAAGCACGTTAAGCCGTTGGTCCCGGCTGTCAATCGTGGATCTTTGACAGTCGTTACGGGTCGTCAGTAGCCCGAAAGTCTGACAACGAGTCTTACCAAGGGGTATCGTATTACCCAGTTACTGGGTTGTGGAGGTCAGATAGGCAGTCGCTCCATGTAAAACACTGGTATTCAGCTGCATCTGGTTAGACTGGAAGCCGACCCCAAGATAGTATGAAAAGGCTAGGCAGATTGATTGACACAAATTCTTTCAGGTATTCTTGATTACTTTTATCAATAGAAATCATTCTTTTTTGAAAAAAGTGCTATTGTAAACATTTTGAAGTACTAAAAATTGAGATTTATAATCTACCTTCACTTTAATTTCTCCCTACTCTCTGCCTGCAAAAAAAAATACAAATGTCAAGGTCAAAAATCAAGGTCAGAACTAGGTTCGTTTCGCTGATCTTAATTAACTTGGGGGCGCAGTACGTATTCTATTCTATATTTTTCTTCCGTGCGTTCCAACTTCCTATTCACTTTTAAGCCAAAATTCCAGTCCACTTTGTCATAGACACGTCTGCATAGCATAGTGAAATTAAACTGAATAAAATTACCATGTTGTCATGGTATGGGCATGTGATGCGGAGGAATGAAGAAAATGTCGTGAGGAAAGTTTTATGTATGGATGTGGATGGCTATAAAGTAGGGGAAAGCAAAAAAAAACGATGGTTGGACTGTGTGAAAGAGGATATGGGTAAAAAGGGGGCGACTACAGAGATGACGACTAATAGAGGAGTATGGAAGAAAAATACATGTTGCGCCGACCCCAAATAAACTGGGATAAGGGCAGGAGAATGATGATGAAAATTAGCATGTAACCGTCCCACCACAGGCTCTCTCATAGAAATAATATTCGATTCGCGCAAAAATGGCGCCACAGAAGAGCAGTTATCAAAAATTACTAGTCCGCCTTCTTTGGGCGTCATCCATATTGGATTTAGAATGACGTCACTCAGCTTATCATGCATTATCGTCCAAACTAAACATGTACGTAAGCAAAATTTCAACTTATTCGAAAACCGGGAAGTGGTTTAAATTCAAGTTCTATGTTTTTTTAAACAGTTTAGTTAGATACTGGTCATGTTAGTGTATTAGTTTTACTATTTCTCATGCCCTCGTAAAAGCATCCATTGTACAATTATCAAAACTATAAAATTAAACCGAACATTTTATCCCAATTTAGGACTACCCGGGTTCTCATCAACTTTTCCCGGATCAGATGTTGTCGCTTTAGTTTTGAGCGCAAGCTGTGGACTTGTTCCGTTTCGTTACCGACTGTGGTTGGTTAAATGTTCGCTTTTATTATTGGAACGAAGTTCCTTATCGCGCGTTGTGAAAGGGGGCTAGACGGAAAAAATTCTTACGAAAAGTTGTCACGACACTAATGAGGCTGTCCATCCAAAAAGAGTGTGTTGGAAAAACAATCTAATAAAAACTTCTTGTATTTTTGGTGGGTAGGTACAAAGTTTGCAAGCAGATCAAGCATTATCTAACCAATTTCGTGTGTTAAATCTAGCAGAGCTTGGAACAATCTAACTCCAGATTAAGAGTTGAGTTGAGCTGAGCTGAGCTGAGCTGAGCTGAACTGAGCTGAGCTGAGCTGAGCTTAGCTGATCTGAGCTGAGCTGAGCTGAGCTGAGCTGCGATGAGATGAGATGAGATGATGAAGTTCTTACGTGCGTGCGTGTGTGCGTAGTTAATAATAAAAAAAATATTATAAATTAAAAAAAATAAAATTATATTACAATTCCTTCACTAATTAATCGAAAGGAACTTCGTTCCATCCGGGTGTCCCTTGACACCTCTCAAGTTTTTTTTTTATTCACGTTTCGTCTGCTACAGAAGTCCAGAGCTAACGAGTGAATTTGTAGCATCAGTTGCATGTGAATAAAAGATCACTCGCTTGTTGCCGACGAATTTGCGGGTTCAGACAGTGTTTTCTCTGCATAGTTTACTTCATTTTACAGTTCGTTTTGTGTTGTTTAAAACAACTACTATGTACTGGAAACAAACACCAAAAAATCTACTTCAATATACCAGTACTAGTAATTATCAACTCGTCTAACAAGTACAAATAAGCGTACATTTATACATAGCCATCATAGACCGTACGCCACTGCCAGCGTTGCGGGATTGATCAAAGGACATGGGTGGGTTTTAGTCATTAAGGGGCTATTAACTGCCAATGACCTTGAGTGGTTAGCTTGTGTGTTCTGTGCTGAGCTAACGTAACGCGTCGTACGTCCACCTAGTAATAAGACTCGCCTATCAAGGAGCGCTGTCTGAAAATACACGCATTATACTAAAATATAAACAGATAAATGATCTTTAAAATGGGGAAGGTATCTCTTCTCTATACTATCCTGCACAATCCTTTTTCTCCTCAATACCTTTGTGAACGGTTTGAGTACTTCATCCCGAGGGGTAAACCCTGTCGCACTGTCAATTCTCTTCTCCTTCGTACTCCACTTCACACTTCCAGCCGCTATAATGGCTCCTTTTCTGTTACTCCAGTGCGTCTCTGGAACTCTCTCTCACACTCACTACGCGACAGTCCTTCTCTAGATGTCTTCAAGAAGAAAATCAAAGAGCACTTCCTTTCAAATTGACTTAATATTAGTATATATTGGTATTTATTAGTATGTAGGTATATATATTTGGAATTATTTATGTAGGTTTATATGTTTTGTGCACTGGATCCTACCCTCAAATGTGATCTCTCTCTATCACTCAAAGGTTTGCTGGGAGAAAACTCAACATTGAGTTAAGCTCGCCTTTGTACATACATTGTTAAACCACTAAATACTATGTGAAATTTTTGGTGTACAATAAAGAATTAAGAAGGTTTCATAAAAATACGCTTTATAGTTTTTGCGTGATTTTCATTTTTTTATCTGCGTTAGACATAACTTTACAAATTAATTACACTGTGTTATAAAAATATAATTTCAAATAAGTATTCACATATCAAATTACGACGGAAATTGTCTAGAGTAACATATCACACCGAGTAACATAAAATATACATGTCTTTTGCGTCATGTTTACCGTAAATAAACGTATTTTCTTTTCTTTCTTTTCACATCTTTTTTTAAAGAAATAATGCTAGTCGTTTAGACCTGGTGTTCAATTAAAAACCATTAGAATTCTTATAACTGTGCCTTAAGAGTCTGACACGTCCTCCCACTCCATCCAGAGCGGGAGAAGTTATTTGATTATATGCCAACCTAAAAAAAATACCGTACGTCAAACAAAAACCGCAGACCAAAACTAAAACTGCGCCTTAATTTGAATCCAACAGAAAACAGAAAAACATACTGTGTGCCGAAACTGAGCATCGTCCCAAACTCTTTCCTTCCAACAACAATAGATCATTTGAATCTCAAACGATAAGGAAATGACGATGTCCCAAACTAGTTCAAGTAATTGCATTTTATCTAATAAAACCCATTGTTGGCCCAATGTTTGTGTCCAAGACGGATAAGACTCAAGGGACTCATCTAGCGGCAAATGTTCAAGAGAGAAACCTTTTATTTTCAACGTGTTTTTGTAAGGAGGATCTTAGCAGGCTGTTAGTAGATAGACTGATTCATGATTGTGGTTGTCTATTCTACTAGACAGACTATCTCTCTAAGACACAGACTATCTTTCCTTTCACAATCAATGTTGACAGAACATACTTAGATCTACGACAAAGCTTCGGCCTTTGAGAGCACTGTGTTGTCTCTAGTCTGAGCGCCATCTTACTGTGATCAGAAGTCGATGTTGGGCTTGATTTGTTTTCTTGTTTCATCGTAGCCTTTTTAGGGTTCCGTAGTCAACAAGGAATCTTTATAGTTTCGCCATCTCCGTCTGTCCGTCCATCGGCAGCATGGATAAATATACCTACATAATTATTAATCACGCCGATAAAGTGGTAAAATAAAATCGAGAAAAATATTTTTTTTAGCGTAGGACTGATCTGTACAAGTAAAATGGGGATATTTCTTTTTTTTTGTCTATCGCATGGTGTGAGGTGTCGTTGGATAGGCCATTCAAAAATATTACGGGTCTGTGAAAACCATTTTTCGATTCAGGGATCCGTTTGCGTAAAATTAAGCTTTAAATTGCTATTTTTGGTTAGAGACAAGTGTCAGTGCCTGCCAGCTAAATGGTCGATTTTGGATATGTGAGTAAAATTCACGATAGTAGTAAATATAACGAAATATAAGGAAAACCATCACCGCTAATTTAACTCTGTTAGTTTTAGAGTGATAGTCGCCCAACTTATAAAATGTTTCTACTTGTTAAACTTCGTACAAAATACAAAATCCTTAGAAAAAATTACTTAGGTAAAGTACGGTCTGTGGAACCCTACCTTGCGCGTGGCTCGACACGCACTGCGGCGGTTTTTTTTTACTTTTTCCGTGTATTGTAAAACTCATTGTTGGCCCAGTGTTTGTGTTTGCCCAATACGGCAGAATTGAACTCTCTGGCTCTATCGAGCGGCAAACGAATCGTGAAGCGAGTGATATTGCTATTGTTTGTGTTCGATTGGTATTCTTAAGATGTCTTTGGAGGAAATCTTTGAGAAGGATGATTTGTTTCGAAATTGTCACTGAATTAGAGGACAGAGATTTTTTATTGAGTCGGGGCTGGGGGTTGTCAATGTTCTGTCTCATTTGCCTGTTTGAATTTCTAAATCAATCTTTTTCTTTGGTAACTAAATTAAATTACAACACGATTCGTTAGATTTTCAGCTTGCCTATTACAGACAAAATACAAAAAAAAATGAAATTACACGTCTGAATAAAAAAAATTACGAATTTCTTCGCACAAGCCCAAATCAAACACAATTTGGCGTGACGTGTGTCACAAACGCGAATCGAAAAGCGTCGCAACAGGCGTGATTGTTCCGATCAAATAACAGAGATAATCAATTCTCGATGAATTATTCCAGATAGGTCTCCGCTTCACTTGCTAATGAATCGATCGCCCTCTGTTTGTGAGGTTCATGTTCCAATTTCGATGATAAAGTGAGCTATTTGCATTTTTGTTTGACCAGACGCAGACGGAAGAAATAAATCTTTTCTGAGTTATTTCACTTGATACTATTTATTTTTTCTGACAGGCATAGCATCAGCATAATCAGCCTTTACAGTGTATCGACTGCTGTGAGCCTGTGACAGAGCGTATACTAGTAAGGAGGATTGTGCGAATCTGGTTTCCAACAACTGAACACTTTACCCGACTGCGCGACGCAAGGGAGGGTAATGTGTTTATCAGCCTATGTATGTATGTTTGTTCCTTTGTGGTACTATAGAGACCAAACGCGTGGGCCGATTTTAATAATTCTTACGTCAATTGATTTGTCTTAATCTTGCGAGTGCTACTAAAGACATGACTGTAATCAAAATACAATATGGCGACAACCAGACGCCATATTGTGAGAAAGAAAAAAATTAAAGTCTACCAACTATATTAAGTCGGGTATCAAAATAAAGGATTCGAGGAGGCGATATCAAAAATATGAGTCACTAAAATGGAGAGTATAAAAAAAAAATGAATATTTTCAGTTAGCAGTGATTTTAGTTCAATTATTGATTTTATGCCACCAACTGCATCAGACTGCTTGAAAAGTGACTTGTTTGGCACTTTTTACTTGTTTTTTACAGTCGGGTTTTTTGAAAATATTATCATTTTTTATTTTACATTTTAGTGAGTTATATTTTTGTTCGTGTAGTGTGCAGCAACAATATGACTTGTTAATTTGGTTGTTTTGTTATTAAGTTTATTATACAGGAATCTTCTCCGTGAGGGAGTGGGCTGTAATATACAACGCGGGCCCACTGCGGGTTGGTTGTGGTCACATATCTCCTAACTTTGGTTCTAACTACATGCCTCTGAGATGAGGATCCCTCCTCACCATGTTTTTCTTCACCGTTACCAAAGTCGTATATATGATTGTTACCTCGGCCCGATCAACGAGTTTTATCTTTTTTTCTAGGCTAAGTGACATCATATATAAAAATCAATATGGCGGACAGAGCTTTTTTTTTTGGCGAGGTTGGAAATCATCCAATGACATCTCCCACTCTGGGTGGAGTGGGAAGGGTGTGTCAGACTCTTACTGACTAAAACCTACCCCTGTTCCTTCCCTGCCTGAGTCCCCAGTGGAGCGGTAACTCTGTTATAAGAATTTATCCGCTACCCCTAGGCATGTGGCGGACAGAGCTAGACATCTTATTAAACATATTATTTTCATCCATTTCGTTTCTAAGTATTTCTAATTGACCTGTTTCTTTAATTTACAAAAGCTTCTTGGAAATAATAATGTCTCTTTTGAATCAATAAGGGCCTGGCATTGATATTGAGATCTATGTCGTAATGAGTATAAGCCCCTTTGAAGGCAGCAGACTTAAGTTCTACGTAAGTACTGTGAAGGAGGAGATTGTTTTGTATATTCTTGTAATTTATTTTTACTGGCCTTATATTACGAGTAGATTTATGTCGGATTTTTATTTATAGATCACGTAGGACGTTTAGGCGTGTACTTGGTAGATACGTAATAACATATTTTTGTAAGAAAAACAACATTGTTTTGATAGCCCATTTGAGTGTGAAACTAAACCTAAAAATAACAAGTTTTTCTGGTAAACAAGACGATATCCAAAGTGTTGGGCAGTTCTCACAGTCTTTTAACCATCAAGCATCCAATTACTTTCTTGAAACGGCAGCAGAGTGCGCATGTGGAGCTGAGTTGCAAACTATTGCTGCATTTTGCTGTCCTGCCTTCTGTGTCCCAAAATATGCAGCATATGTGATCTCTGCGCTGCCACCGACAAATCCTTAGAAGTACCTAAGTTTTGGGCCAGGAAAATATAAATCGGCTGGAATTAGTACTTCCCCCTTTAAAAAAATGTTTTTATAGCCTTTTGTTCTTTTCCACACCATAATCTATCTCTGTGCCAAGTTTCATCCAAATCCGTCCAGCCGTTCCGGCGTGATTGAGTAACAAACAAACATCCATCCATCCATCCATCCATCCATCCATGCATCCAAACCTTCACAACCTTCACATTTATAATATTAGTAGGACTGTCGTGTCAGCGCCACGAAGAAAGAAAACCGGTCAATTGCGTGTCGGATTTCGCACATTTAGGGTTCCGTACCAAATGAGGTTCCGTACCAAAGTTATCGGAAAAAAATCTGGTTTATCAATATTAGACGGCACGGTTGGCGTAGTGGTTGAGCGTTCGGCTGCTGCGTTGCGTGTCGCGGGTTTGATCCCCGCACGGAACAAATATTTGTATGGCCTACAGATAGTTGTTACGGGTCTGGGTGTCTTGTGTATGTGAGTTTAAATGTTTGTGAACGGACCCACGATACAGGAGTAATTCCTTGTGTGGGGCAACGCAATATATAATATATATTGGTATTTGTTAGTAAAATATACGTAATAAGTAATAAACAAAACATTATCACCAAATTTCAAGTACATAGGTCAATGGGAAGTTAAAAAAAATCTTCAGAACAAAATTTTGTGACAGACCACGGACAGACAGACAGACAGACGGACACGTTAGTGACAGCAATAGGGCTTCGTTTGGACCGTTCGGGTACGGAACCCTAAAAAGTAGAGTACCACCTAAACATAACTCCGATACTACGAGTATTAGATCAACTTATATCCAAGCTGTTCAGAATTTCAGACGTCAGAATTATGTTAATATCGCCGCGCTGGCACAGATTATTAATATTTATAGTGTGCCAGTCAATTCAGTGCGTTCTGCATGGCGGGTGGCGAGTCAATGAAGCGAGAACGCGAAGTTTCCACAAGTCACGTCGTGAACGTAACGCGTCGGTAAGCAGATCGTCTCTAAAAATAAACGTACAGGAAGAAACACGACGGGGGTGAATCTTGTAAAAAATAAAATTTTAAATTAAAAAAAAAAAAAATTATGGCACGCGGAAAAGGTTGTCAAGTCCCGCGAACCTCCATTGAAAAGTGAGGATCCGGGCAACTGCCCGATGATTGATTTCGGACTGTTGTATGTTTAAATCGCGCGGACAATTCTCCTTGCGCGATGTAGGATGTGTGTTTTAGTTCGTATGTGTGGTCACAGATGTCGCTACACCCGGCTGACTAAAATCAACTAAAAAGTTCCAAACAAGTCACTTTATGCAGTTTGTGGAATTTATTTTATTTGAATCACAGATTTGATGCTATTTGGGTTTTTCTTTTAATTTTTTATCCTACATTTTAGTTAGTTAAGTATATATTTTTAGAATCGTCTCTTTGAGCTTTTTATTTTGATACCCCGCATGACCACGTCACAAAAAAATACAACTACACTTACCTAATGGCGGTAGGTATAGTTTCAAAATTTATATTGCGTAGGTCACTTCGGCGGTCAAGACCAATATTTTTTTAAAACGTGGCCCACACTGATTTACTCCTGTATCGTGGCTGCGTTCATAAACATTTAAACTCACATACACAAGACACCCAGACCCGGAACAACAATCTGTAGGCCATACAAGTATTTGTTCCGTGCGGGGATAGAAATCGCGACGTGCAGCGCAGCAGCCGAACGCTCAACCACTGCGCCAACCGTATCGACAACTCAATGATATCTCAATTGTTAAAAATCCATCAAACCGTTAGGCTATAAATAATCTCGAAAAACCTTATCCTCCTTCTGGGACAGTTGAGTAATTAAAACTATTTTATGGGAAAAGATTTTGTTATCATAGCCACAGAACAAAATGCTCTACAATCAGGCTGAAAGATATGTTGGAGCTTTGGAAGCTTGAACTTCTAATTGCTCTGGCGTTTAAATATATTATCGTGACTAGTTTAAGTGGCAAAAGGGATGAATGAAAAGCAATTGCATGCGGCTGAGATGAGAATGCTAAGAGCGATGTGTGGTGTTACGCGCATGGATAGAATTAGGAATGAGTATGTAAGAGGAAGTCTGAAAGTGGCACCGCTGACTGAAAAGTTATGTGGAAATCGGTTGTCGTGGTATGGGCATGTGATGCGGAGGAATGAAGAAAATGTCGTGAGGAAAGTCTTGTGTATGGATGTGGATGGATGCGATGGTTGGACTGTGTGAAAGAAGATATGGGTAAAAAGGGGGTGACTACAGAGATGACGACTAATAGAGGAGTATGGAAGAAAAGAACATTTTGCGCCGACCCCAAATAAATTGGGATAAGGGCAGGAGAATGATGACTATTCCAGATTGTACTAGTTTAAGTGGCATAGAATGTAACATAACGGTTTGTCGCAAAAAAATAAAAAAAATATTACAGACGTAGAGAAACACGGGGTGTTTTTTTATTTATTTTTGAAGTTATGCTTCTTTTGGCGCATTAGGGAAAAATGATGAGAGTAAATTTTTATGATGCGCGCGCACACAGTCACAAAAAACCGATACCCTGAAGTTTACTATAATCTGTGGTTACGCGCATGGATAGAATTAGGAATGAGTATGTAAGAGGAAGTCTGAAAGTGGCACCGTTTCCTTTTGTAAACTTTGTGACAGTTTGGTTTTTATCTTGTTACGCCAAAGAAGTATAACTTCTTACGTGCGTACATAAGTACACACACACTTTTTTATTTTATTTTAGATGGGTTTGCTCTTGACTCTCTCTTTTTTTTTCTAAAATAAAAGGTTAATGGTTATGTCTAATGGCGTGTTCTGCTGAGAAATCGTTCTCATAGTTGAAAACAATTTCCCTGAGCTTTAAACGATTAACTACAGGCTAAAATTGTATTGAAACTGGCTCTCATACTAAATTACTCATTTAAATGGTCTCCAGGCTCCAGCGTTAGGCTATACTGAGCAATAACCCTTCACTAAAATAATAAAAGCTTTTGTTAAAATATTGCTTTGCTAATCCGCACTCGGTTCTTAAACCCACTCAAGTCGGACAAATAATAAATAACAGCCGGTTTAACAGGTGTTTGTTATAAACGCAATAAAATTAATCAAACGTTATCTAAATTACAATCAGTATAGGTTTGTTACAATCTAGGATGCTTGTAGTACCAACAAACTCTCGTACTAAATTCTAGATTATCGTCAGAATTTGCAGAACCAGTTTTTGTCCCCATGAATCTAGTACCCTAATATTTTGCTACGGAACATACTTTTGAGCAAGGTTAGACCAGTTTTTTTGATGTGTAACATATTTCCTCTCGTTTTCCTGCAATCTGTGGGAGTGATTTCGTGAAATGGGACGGAAGTATGTTAAATGATCTATGAATGTAGGTAGGTACAAGGAAGATTCCAAGACTAAAAAAAAAAAAAACTCGGTTTTCCCGCACTTTTGCTCTCAAATTCGCGTGAGTTATCACCTATCACCCGATTCTCGTGATAGATCCCGCTGTCAGCCGCATACCGGCGCGCTGGTGAAGGCTCACCGGCGCTTTGCTTTCACCAGAATCGGGTGAACGATCACCGCGGTGATAGATCCCGCTGTCCTGTCACCATGACGCCATTACGAGTCATTGGACGAGCGCTCACCCGTGCTGCGCGAAATGTTCTATAACCGAATATGCAGTGGTGTGGTATTGTGGTCTGTGTCAACAAGATTTGTTCTAAATAAGTATGATCGTGAGGATGAGTAGGTACCTACCTACTAATTGGATATTGGCAACTACTACGTAAGTTACTACGCAGGTTTTAGGTTTTAGGTTAACGACGTAAAATATGTAGTAAGTAGGGAGGTTCAGTTTTAATCTGTGTGTGCCAGACGCTCTCGATCAGGTTGATCACACTCGCTTAAGTCTCCCTAGCATATTGAATTGATAAAATGTTTACAATATTTAAATTGTAGCGAATGAACAACTCTGGAACCTGTTGCACGTTGCACTTGCGACAATTGATTTTTCAAGAAACATTGCTGCGTGCGTCACGGATTGATTGCATTTCGGTCTAAATTAAAAATATTTTATTTTTAAATTACGAGTGCATTAGGTACAAATTGATGTTTGTTCTACAAGATGTTTAGTAAAATGGCATAAGTAGGTACCTACATGTTTTTGCCCTATAATCCTACTAATATTATAAATGCGAAAGTTTGTATGTTTGTTTGTTTGTATGTTTGGCTGAAGGTAACGCAAGTATGTAACAGGAAGCCGGGGAAGTGCGCGCTAAAGTAGACCGTCAGATGGTAGAGCGCGCGCACGATAAGTCTGCGCGCGGTCGAAATCGGAACTAATCGATTTAATTTTATTTTTCAGAATAGAATTAGGCTCCATGACTCACCAGTGAGTCAGTTTGCCATTAAAATTGCCAAAAACTCGATTCACGCGTTTCAAACCTCTATTATTACTACATATTAAGCTAGGTCTTTAATCCTGTGGAACATGATGTCACAGTATACTTAAAAATATATGATATAGTCTGTAGTAGCACGATGGCCGACTGTCAACGGGGCTTGACAGAAGTTGACAATTGACGCGCGCAGAGGTTGTTGCTTATTAGTAATAAGCAACAGAAAGTAATAAGTTTTTACCAAGGTGAGATGTCAAATGTTACACATCCTAGGCGACTACTGTAAGGCTCGCTCGTTTTTTTTGCTAGCCTACGCTGTCCTACTCCTACGCAATAAAATCCAAAATGGGTTATACGCTACGGTGTTTGCCTTATTAGTACAAACAACTGCCTAGGGGTTGAGGATAAGGAGGAGGCGGAACGGGTGAGGGAGAGGCTGCAACGACAGCCTCGCCCTCACGCCCTCAGCAGCAGCCGCCGCAGGAGACGCCAAGGGCTTCCGGCGCCGCGAGACAATCTCCGGCCACCGTAGACCCGGGCCTGCGGACGGCGAGTAATGGGCAGCTCGCCGTCCGATCAGCACCAGGCCCGAGAGTCGACCGCGCGTAGTGTTCCACGCGCGCCTCAAAGAGTTGTCAGCATACATGACGGGGACCGTCATGGCCGATGCCTGCCTAGGGGTTGAGGATAAATTCGAAAGAGTTACCTCGCCCCTGGGCATTCAGGGCAGGGAGGAACAGGGGTGGGTTTTAGTCAGTAAGAGTCTGACACGCCCTCCCGCTCCACCCTAGAGCGGGAGATGTCATTGGATGATTTCCCACCGCCCCAAAAAAAAAAAAAATTAATACAAGCAAACCCGTTCTCCAATCTACTCATACATTTACTAAATCCACAAAGTAAATATAAAGACAAGATGTTTTTAACAGGTTTTCACAGCGGTAAAAACCATCCTTACTACAATTTTCACACCTGAATCTCTCACAAAATGGTGTGAATATTATCACTTTACGCGACAAGCTGCACATCGCAGGAAATTCCGCTTGCAGGGTTGTCAACACACCTAAGTATTTACAATATACGTGTGCGCAGTGGAGCTTGTGAATCTGATTGCTTTGACAGCTTCTATGTGAACATCCTTGTAAAGACATAAAGTTGAATTTTGAACGTGAGTTTAACACTTCCCGGTTTCTGATTGAGCTGAAATTTTTCATACTTGTTTAGTTTCGATGACAATGCATGCTTAGCTAAGTGACGTCATTCTAAATCCAGTATCCCGACTCCCAAAAACAGCGGACTAATTTTTATGCATTCCCATGATATGGATATCAAACAAAAAACATTTCAAAAGATAAAACTTTTTTTACAAAAAATACAACCGACTTTCAAAAAAGGAAAAACATTAAAAATTTAAAAATAACTTTAATTTGAAAGTCGGTTGTATTTTTTGTAAAAAAGTTTGTTATTTTTCACTTTTTAGTTATTTTACCCCAGAATTAAAACTAAATATTAAAGTTACGTCCGAATTGATAATCTTAATAACATGGAACATGAAATTTGAACATACTCGTAATTGAAGGAAACCAAAACGTCATCTACGTATACATATTTTATTTGTTTTTGTGACTTTTTTCAAAAAGCGCTGAAGCAATTTCGATATAATTTATATGGGAGCCCCTCTGGAGCTTCTTTGGACTTCTCTGAAGTTCCTCTGGGCCATCTTTCGTTTAAAAAAGAATTTGAAAATTGGTCCACAATTGACAGAGAAATCGGCGGACATACATAAAAAACATATATACGGTCGAACATAGAACCTCCTCCTTTTTCTAAGTCGGTTAACAATACAACCAACTTCGTTAAAAAAAACAAAAAAATGCACTACGTAGTACATTTTTTTTTTGTTTTTTTTTAGTGTCTATCAAATTGATGTCAACTGAGTTAGCGAATACACCTGCTGGTCAGCGGCCCTTTACATGTTGACTATCCGATAGGGAATGGGGGCATAGTAAAGACTGTGGGTCCTAAATGGACAGAGACAGATGGAACCTTTCGAAAGAGGCATTCACTCCTTCTTGCAAATAACTGTGGAGGTATGCGGAACAGGGTGTAAAGTCCCGCAAACCTCCGTTGAAATGGGAGGATCCTCCGACCAGACGGGTGTTGTGTCTGGTCCGAGCAACTGCCCGATGGTTGATTTCGGACTGTTGTATATGTTCAAATCGCGCGGAGAACTCTGCTTGTGCGATGTAGGATTTTGTTATTTTAGTTCGTGTGCGGCGTCATAGATGTCGCTACAAAACTAAATATTAATAAATAGTAACATTATTTCAATTTAACAATACGAAATAGTTTCTCTTTTTTTTCGACTAATCACATTTGCTAGGCCTATTAAGCTTTGTAGGGTTCCATACCCGAAGGATCCAAACGGAGACCTATTGTTGTCACTCACGAGTCCGTCTGTCCATCTGTCTGTCCGTCCGTCGTCTGTCACAAAATTTTGTTACGAAGAATTTTTTAACTACCCATTGACTTAGGAACTTGAAATTTGGTGATAATGTTTATTATTACGTATACTTTACTAACAAATACCAATATTTGGTACGGAACCCTTAATGTGTGAAATCCGACACGCGGTTGGCCAGTTTTTTTATTGTTTGCAAGAAAGAAAAGGCATTTTTATTTTATTTTTCCGGGAACGGTTATCTTACCGCTGATAGTATTTCAGTTTCTCTAGCTAGAGCATTAAATCTATTTGTCGTTAAGACAGTTGGCTATTTTCAACCTCAATAAAGTTTCAATTTACTGATAATCGTTGTTTGGTAAACAATTATTTTTCCTGCCTTTATCTTCAATCGATTTAGTAAGAATCTCTTTGTTATAGCCACCTCGCTACCGACACGTTTCGAATGCATTCTGAAAACTGAAAAAAGTACTTGCACAAGGAGTGTGTGAATATTTTCAGCGAATGTGGAAAACTGAAAGATGTGTGAAGCGGAGCAGATGTTTGATGTAGGTACTGTAGGCAGGACGTATTTTCGTATCTTACTCTGTTTGTTCTCTTTTGTTTCAAATATAACTATAGTGTACATCAATCATGTTTCAAAAAATTCTCCACAGTTCAAAAACGGTTCCTTTAATTCTCTCTTGAAATATTCGACAATTCTGACTGAAATGTTTATTGCAAAGAGCCAGCATTTCGGTATCTTACTTCCTACTAATAGATTAGAAAAGTCAATATATGTCTGTATGTTTGGGTGTCTGTTACTCAATCGCGTCTCATCTACTAAACGGATTTGAATAAAAGTTGGCACATGGGTAGATAGATGATAAAGTGGATTGGGACATAGTATTCCCTTGAAATAAAAACAAAATAAAACCACGACCAAAACAAATTTAGTTAATAAAAAAACTACCGACTTCCAATAAAGAAAATACACTAAAAATCCACTTTGGATTGGGACATAGTATTCCCTTGAAATAAAAACAAAATAAAACCGCGACCAAAACAAATTTAGTCAATAAAAAAACTACCGACTTCCAAAAAAGAAAATACACTAAAAATAACTAATTTCGGAAGTCGGTGTTTGTATTTCATTTCTTCGTTATTTTTTTTTCTTCTCTCTTCGTTATTTGACACCGGATTCCGAAATTAAAGTTATTTTAAACTTTTAGTGTATTTCACTTTTTTGGAAGTCGGTTGTTTTTTTTTTATAAAAATGGTTTTTTATGTTTCACTTTTTAGTTGTTACACTTGAACTAAAAACCCCATCCATCAGCCATCTTCGAGTAATCGGGAACATATCTACATAAAAAAAAAATACGTCTCATTTTTGAAGTCGGTTAAAAATACGTCTCATTTTTGAAGTCGGTTAAAAATACGTCTCATTTCACGCTTAAATATCCTCTCTAAGTAAAAGGACCTCTTTACGACCAAAACACTATTTTTTTACGCTTATTTTCTTATTTGTTATTTATTTTTTCACGCGTATCTTCTCTAAACCTCCTTAAGGTGGAAGCTCCAAGGTAACCCGTGAAATTCAAATTTTCTTACTTTTTTGCAATTTGCAGGTCAGTGTCAGGTTGTATCTTGGTCAAAATTTGATTCGCGGCCGTAGCAAGTATGTGTCTCTTTAGAATTATAATCATTAAAATCATCAATACATCTCTCTCAGTTAGAATTGATGCCAAATGTACATGATTTCATGAAATACTTAAATTTGGCATCAATTGTAACTGAGAGAGTTGTATTGAGGATTTTAATGATTATAATTCTATAAATACGTATTTGCTACGGCCGCGAATCAAATTTTGACCAAGATACAACCTGACACTGACCTGCAAATTGCAAAAAACGTAAGAAAATTTGATTTTCGCGGGCTACCCTGGAGCATTCACCTTAAGTAAAAGGCCCTCTTTACAACCAAAACACAATTTTTTCGCTCCATATCCGCTCCTAAACTGGCCATTTGTGCTTAATTATATCGTGTTCGCGTAAACGGAACGTACCTTAACATCGGCGATGTGATTCCTTACGACGTCAAGCACCATTGATCTTAACTGCAGGACTTAGCTGCTATTATACCAACGACATAGAGAATGGACTGAGCAATACCCTCACAAAATTGACCTGTAGAAAGAGACTAGCGACTGCGACAGTACCTACCTGTCTCTATGTTTTATCGGTCGTAGTAGCGAGAAGACACTGCCTCTGTCATAATCATCATTATTTCAGCAGAAAGACGTCGACTGCTGGACATAAGCCTCCCCCAAGTATCGCTACAATGACCGTTCCTGTGCGTCTCAAATCGATCGGTTACCCGCGCGCGACCCTCACCAGGTCGTCAGTCCACCTTGTGGGAGGCCTTCCAACGCTGCCTCTCTGGCGTAATTTAATCCGCATTCTAGAAAATGACAAGAACTGGCCGCACGATAACTTTATCTCTCCAACTTTTCAGACCGTATTCACCACCCTTTATTCCCATCCAGGTATTAAACCTGGATAAGGAACGCTCAATCCATTCTCTATGCCCATATCGGCTTGCAAGCAAATTAGGATACGCTTAAACGAAGCGAAAGCGGACAAGGACCTGAATTTCCGAATCCTAGATTCCGGTAACAAGGCATTAATCTCGACGGTAATCAAAGACTCGATTTGCAGAATTCTACATTTCATAGGACGAATTGATTTGACACAAGCGCGAGAGAGTAATTTAACTTTGGAAATGGAAGCCATTTTGAAATTTCATTATCAATTTCACAGTCATGACAGTTGAATCAATAGTTTTGATTGCAAGTTTCAGAGACAAACTCTCTAGAAAATATGATCTGAGTGAGATTAATATTCATCTTGAGCAGAAAACAAGTTTAGTTGCAAGTAACAACTTCCAAGTTGGAGTAGTTCTTCACAGTTCAGCCCGTATTTACTTTGATAAACTGAGGATAGACTGAAAACTAGTAATATATTATCTTTGCTGCGTTCATCTCCGCTATAAAGAAGACTTTCTTGTAACTTACACTTACAAACTGCGTCTTATGGATTTTTTTCGTTCATCTCCATATTCATTGTGCGTACCTACAGCTAAGGAGTGGAATTTCCTGCCAGTCTGTGTTTCCCGATAGCTACAATCTACACGCGTAGCATGACCACTATAGAAACGGGTTTTGGGGACGGAAGAATAGACAAAATGACAGATTGTAGAAAGATTTCTACCGTCCTAAGCATGGCGATGTTAAAACTGAAGCGAAGAATAATGTTTCTATTCTTCCGTCGACAAAAGTCTACAATGTAAAGCATGACGACCAATTTTTCTCTACTTTTGACACTTGGGGGGTAGAAACATTTCTTTCTACATCACATTGGACATACTCGTAGACAACATCTATATTGATTTAAAAAACTCAATTCTGTGACTCATTCAATATTTCAAAATTGTGGAGAATCAAAAGGTATTAATCAAGAGTTGGAGTCACAGAGCATCATAGGTTGAAGTTGATTTTAAAAACATGGGGGGGCTACATTATAACTTTTCCAAAATTTAATTTTAATTTTGTTATTTTCCACATTGTATAACACAATGCGAAAATTAACAAAACAAACAACATTTTTCCAATGTTTCATTATTTATTTACTTTGTTTGTTGTTATTTTGATGACTCGATCCGAAAGCCACAGATAGAGTACAAAAAACAAAAAGCCGACACAGTCCGAAAGGTTGCTTCGAGAGGATCGTTCAAAGGTTTTAGAACTTACCGTTTGACACATTTTATTTCGATAACGAAACGTAATATTATTGTAGAATTCTTAGCTTATCTATGTAGATAAACTAAGAATTTCACGATAATATTACGCTTCGTAGTGATGTTGTGATGTCACTAACTACCTCCCCGTTGCTATGGATTGAATGAAAATGTCTTTGTCTTCATAGAAACCCGAGTCTACGGATCGCCCCGTGCTCGGGCAGAAGAGATGTCGAGTTGGTTAGCTAAGTCAAGAGTAAATAGGTTATTTCCAGGCAAGCGTTCTCCATCTTTGACCACATTATCGCTTACCACCAGGTGAGATAGTGGACAAACGCGGGCTTCTCAATGAAAAAAAAATAGGCTATTCCTCATACCTTTGCTACATTTTTTTAGAAACTAGTCTACCTCTTGTTAGATCTTCGATTAACTCGTCTCCGTTCCAATCAATACAACTTCTCGTTTCTACACTTTGTCCATCTCCGCTCCGTTCTTCTTTGACCCGTTTTCCGCATCTCCCCCTTTATGTAAACTTAGCCTTATCGAATGTAAGAATGACCTCGTTATATTCACATTACCGTGATGCTCTATAAAAAGGTCTATTTATTATAATTTACAACTCAATTCTATCCCTTTGTGTACGTTCAATATTGATAGATCGAAAAGAAGTTGCATTTCACGAGCATGATTGAACCATTGTAAATTAAACCGTATTGAGACGCTTATAAAATCTTTAATACCAATAACTATAGGTACTTTAGAAAGAGTTTTTGTATCCTTCTGTCCCTTCAAATAAGGATGGGAACTTATTTTAGTTTGTGGTTTTGTGTAAATATTTTTCACTGTGTGTATGTAAGTTAGTATTTGTTTAGGCAAATAGAATTTAAACCAATAAGTAAAATAAAGTAATTACTTTTGAATTTATCCGAAGCTTCCGAAATTGTATTTTGGTTTCGTCCGGCACTAGTACAGACTGTGATTGGATTCAGTTTGTTTTTCTGTTCGTTTTATATATTAACTTAGTCGATAACATGAAAAGAGGTTCGCGGGAAACTTTTGCGTTTTCACTAAAGTTGGTTAAAGATAACGCGGATGCAGCCAATGAAGTTTCTATCAGCAATTTTATCTCTTAACGGAAATCTGAGAAATAGTTGTGAGATTTCTCTCGGTAGAAAAGGTAACACAGAATAGAGTAGAAGGATATAAGGGTTCTCTTTGCTTAGTAGTTCGGCAATTTTGGGCCCTATCTATACTAATATTTATTAAACAGCCAAAGTTTGTGACTTTGTGAGGTTGTAGAGGGTAATCTCTGGATCGCCTGAACCGATTTTGAAAATTCTTTTACCAATAGAAAGCCTCGTTATTTGTGAGTGTCAAAGGCTATAAATATTTTTGAAATTCACGCGGACGAAATAGCGGGCGGAGTGCTAGTCTATCTATATAAATAAAAATGAATGTTTATATGTTTGTCCTCTTTGCGTTCCTAAACCATTGATCAAATTGTGATGAAACTTTGGTAAGGTCTTCTGAGGACGCCCAAAAATGCTAGGTATACAAATAACATAAAAACCAAATATTTTTTTACTTTACGTGGCATTGCAACGCACGCCACAGTGCACAGCTAGTAAGTAATATGGACATTTTTGACAAGTATGCTCGTGGCTAAAGTAATAACAGCCGCACGGGTCGATCTATCAGGTTAAGCTACGCTTGCCGGGGTTGGTCCATGGATGGGTGACCATCTTTACATACCGAGACTCCTCCGTGCCTCGGAAAGCACGATAAGCCGTTGGTCCCGGCTGTCAATCGTGGATCTTTGACAGTCGTTACGGGTCGTCAGAAGCCCGAAAGTCTGACAACCAGTCTTACCAAGGGCTATCGTATTACCCAGTGACTGGGTTGTGGAGGTCAGATAGGCAGTCGCTCCATATAAAATACTGGTATTCAGCTGTATCCGGTTAGACTGGAAGCCGACCCCAAGATAGTTGGGAAAAGGCTAGGCAGATGATATGTCGTATAGTTATTTACTTATAACTATATGACATATAAGTATGTCTGTTGCAGGAAACGGAATGTTGTCACTTAAATATTAATATTTATTACGCTGTCTAATATTTAGTAGTTTTACTCATTGTTTGCTGCACCGGTCGACGTCATGACGTCGGCGCCGGCTGTCGCTGAAAACCAGCGCTGGGGCTCTGTCTTGTATAGGGTCATAGCACTTAAGCTGAGCGATGGCCGTTTTGCGTGGATGTGACGCATATTTTCACCCAGCTTTTCTTTTTTTTGTGTTGTGTTTCTCTGTTTTTTACGTCATGTTTACCGTAAATAAAAAATCTATCAGCTTTATTAAAAAGACCCGTCAAAAAAAGAATCCTAACTTTAAGACTAAGGTTCCTGCGTCTTTCAAGGTTGTCTAAATATTTTTTTTACACCAACTTGTATTTATGCCTAACAAACTTGCCAGGCTATCACTTAACCCCAAAAGGGTTGTTCACAAGTTACATCTTGCGGTATCGTCCGTCCAATCTGAATAACAAATAGGCTGGTCCATTTACAGCCTCTGACTAACTTATAAGTGATGAGCTGGGAGATACTGAATGATTTTGGCTAAGACTTAGCTAAGAATGAGCAAAGTTATATATTCAAAGTTATATTGTGTAAGTTTTTAGGGTTCCGAAAGTCCGAAACAAAACCCAACGAAACCCTTATAGAATCACTCGTGTGTCTGTCTGTCTGTCCGTCTGTCACAGCCAATATTTGCTCCGAATCTGCTGGACCGATAGAGTTGAAATTTGGTACACACATGAATATCTCGTGTACCCTAAATAAATTAATTTGGAATATGGAGGTCACTTTTGGGGTGAAAATCTGTGTTTCAGACTGTGTCGTGCGACATATCAAATAAAAGGGCACATTGTGAGGGTCTCGAATATTTTTTTATTCATAATTTAAAAATACATAATTTGGAAATTATTTTAGAAAATGGATGATAAATTACCACCCTTCCCCTCCCTCTTTATCTCCGAAACCACTGGGTCTAAAATTTAAAAAAAAAATACTGAAAGTAGTTCTTTACTTATAGATTACAGGAAAACCTATAAGGTGGAGGCAGTTTAAACCTGAAAGAAAAAAAGGGATTTTTCGGAAACCTTTGCGCGCGAGTCCGACTCGGTCTTGGCCGGTTTTTTTATAGGGTGCTTTAAAGTGACCAGGATTGTCTATTTTTCTTCCTAATTCTAATTGGGAGAACATCAATTAACTGTTATAAAAGCACTTAAAAGAATAGTTATGGAAAACAGTAAGTGGTACCTAAGTAAGTACAATACAACTATTTTCTTAATGTCCCTCGGCAATCATCGCATTTCCGAACGCAAACGAATGCTAATTTCCATGTATGGACACGTAAATTAGAATTATTATATTTATCGTATATAATTATTTGAATTCAGAACTTAGTAGGGAGGTACTACTTAGTTCACACGAAAATCAAAACACAACACAACAACTATAAAGTAGGTACTTAGTTCTGAATTCAAATTATTATACTCGTACTTACACGATAAATGTAATAATTGATGAACATGGAAATTATCATTCAAACGAATGCTAATTTCCATGTGCATCAATTATTATTCGGAAATGCGATGATTGCCAAGGGACATTAAGAAAATTGTTGTACTGTAGGTATGACATTCATTGCTTACTTAAATATGCAGAAAATTACAAGAAGGCCTCATAAACCTAATCACACATTCGAACATAATTAAATGCAAACACAAACCAGTAGACGACACAATTTTCCCTCTCGCAAATTCCAATATTTACTAACGAATTCAAATCCCTAACCACAGTAAACAAATAGCGCTTCAAATAACGTCATCAAATTATGAAAAAAATAAACAATCGGCGACAATTTGTCTAAAACGAGAAGCAATTTAATGCAAAACAATTTAAGGGAGATGAAAAATGGCATTGCAAATCGACGCAACGCCAACCAAACCTAATTTGCATGAAGAAATTCAAAAAGTTGCCATTGACCGCGCTGTGGAAAGTTTTATTACAAATGGCAAACATTTTGGGGAAGCGACATTCAAAATGGCCGACTCCCCAATTTCTTTTATTCCGTAATCTGTAATTATGTTTGTTATAAATTTTGTAAACTGAATTTGAGAACGTTTTAATTCCGGTAGGAAATGTTTTGGCTAAATTAGACGGCACAGGTGTGCGGAAATATGAGGGAGTAAATATGGTTTTAATGATTTCAGTGTGGTAACTTGTATTCATAATTGGTAATGCTGGGATGTAACTACTTTTAAGAATCGTCTAGAAATCTTAATTATTATTATTACTATCCCACTGCTAGGTAAAGGCCTCCCTCTATTCCTTCCAACGGTCACGATTTTTCGCTTTTTCTTTCCAATTTTTAAGAAGGACATCCAGGTCGTCCCGCCATCTCCTTCGTGGTCTGCCGCGGCCGTGTCGCTGTGTCAGGGGCACCAATCCTGTGTGCCCGGTAGACATGTCCTGCCCAGTCGCATTTAAGTTGAGCAGCCGTTTGAGCCACGTTAACGAGCTCTATCGATCGAGAAATCTAAAACGTTTTCAATTTTTCACAACAAACCTTTGAGCGTATTTTAAATGATGATTGAAAATAAGTATTTAATTTTATACCGAATCTGTTTTAGGAGTAGTCATTTGGTGTTTTTATGGATCTGTCACTGTCGTCCATTGTTTAGGAGTCATTAACACTAAGTGTGCTATAGTTAATTCTACGTTGTAATGATTATTTTGAGTCAACTAAGTATAAGTAATAGTTATGTTATCTTACCAAGCAACGTTTATAGGAAATTATTCCATCATTAATTAGTCTACCAAATTACCGGTCCACCAAAAGTGTTCACAAATCTATGGGCTGCTGTCAAACTGACAAACAAGAAAATGCCATAGACAAGTCGACTTGACATTGACAGCAAAGCAACGGCTAATTAAGAAGCTGTCAAACCCTCTTTTGATTTTCGTTCGTATTACGATTTGAGGACTTCGAAAACTTCTTTCATTCAATATTATCTGGTATTGTTCGTTTTTTTTGTTTATTATTTATGAATGTTATTTATCTTGAGGGTAGGTAAATGGTTGCTACTAAATAAAGTAGGTATAACCTTAAATTTTTCTCATAATTAAAACAAAAAATTTGTAAGTTTTTACTATGGAAACTTTTTACTATGGAAACATTTTACTTTACTTACTAATTTCATTTTTTTCCATAGACATTAATAATGTGAGTTCGTTTTTGTAGTTTTCACCGGGTAATAGTAGAATAAAAAAAAACAGTTTACAAAACTTATTTTAACTTAAGACTTTAAACTGAGTTCACTTTAAACTTTACAATAAATCTAGTAAAATTCTAAACTCTTTTTAACACGCTTTTATTAGCTTGGTATGTATTTACATATCTATGTAACGGAATCTTTGAACGTGATTATCATCCACTTCAACACGTCGGATTTAATTGAAACTACGCACACTTATCAAGGACTAATGACAATGCATGGTTAGTTAAGTGACGTCATTCTAAATCAAAGATGGCGGACTACTTATTTTTTTAGCATTTCCATGACATGGGTATCAAATGAGTAGGTACTCGAATAATGAGAAGGAAAACGTGTTTTTAGGTTTTTTTTTTTTAAACTATAGAATATTATTCTCGGTAAGATAGTGGTAGAATACAATTTATGTATCAAATTATGTTGGGTTTTATTGTATTCGAAATATTATTTGTAGGGTTTATTACAATCTTACGGAGTTTACAATAATCCGATGACATATTCTTCAATCGCGGTCACGCCTGAACGGATTTCGACATAGAATCCGTTATCCATTATCCCGAAAGTAGGCACGTTCCCGTACGGGTGAGGGAGGCTCAACAGAGTCGCCCTCACGCCCCCAGCAGCAGCCGCCGCAGGAGACGCCCTGGGCGTAGGACGACCCGAGTAGTGGGTAGCTCGCCGTCCGATCAACACCAAGCCCGAGAGTCGACGGCGCGTTGTGTTCCACGCGCACCTCAAAGAGTTGTCAGGAAAACATGACGGGGCCCGTCATGGCCGATGCCTGCCCAGGGGATAAATTCGAAACAGAGTTACTGCGCCTCTGGGCACTCAGGGCAGGGAAGGAACAGGGGTGGGTTTTAGTCAGTAAGAGTCTGACACACCCGGCGGGAGAAGTCATTGGATGATTTCACGGCCCCAAAAAAAAAGGCACGTTCCCGTGAGTTAATTTCCGACTTTCACGCGGGCGAAACTGCTGACAAAAACCGTTGTACAATAAATAGGTAGTTATCAGTTTCCCTGCCCGTTTTATTGCAAAAAGTTATATAACAAACTATCCCCATAACAATATGGCGGGTCGCCAAGCAATGCACGACATTTTCAGAATAACAATGGAGGCTCAATCGAATCATTTATTTTCGACGTTAAACAATTTACTGTTTAATGTAATTACCATGAAATGGGCGCCTTTTTAATGAGTCTGATACACAATATCCAATATTTCCTTTCCTTTTTCCTTTAATTGCCTTCACTCACTTAATTTATTCGTATCTTAGAGTTCTTTTTGCTGGTTTTGAGATCGAACGGTGAATGGGAAAATTTTACCACTGAAATACAAAATGGCGTCCGAAACTACCTTGTCTATGCTTTGCGTTCGCGCCAAAATGCTAAATAGAACATTTACAATTAGAACGTTATTATTTATGCTTAGAATGCAAAAGTTAAATTAAGTTTTTGATTACGCATACAAAACTGATATCCACAAACAGAATAATCACAGATCAACAGACTAATGATGGTAAAATAAATAAACATTTATATTCAAACAGTTTTAACGAATAATTTATTCACCGGTTTCGCCCGATGTTTTTATTGTGAGCCAAATCCATCAATATGGGATAAACCGGCTTAAATACAATGATTTTCACGGTTTCACAAACAGCCGGGTTTTAAGTGTGTTATTATCAATGCAAACGATATCGACAATTATTGCGGAGAGGTTTAATATCAAATTCGCGCCTTCCAATCTGTTATCGGGATCGAAGTTTTATTAAATTTCGTCAGAACATAATTTATGCGAAACTTGCTCGGAATGGATGTTTGCTTAATAAATTGGACCCGGTCCAATAAACAGTAAATTAGAAATTGAATTACGCTGCTAATGGTTTAGGTAAAATGTTGCTTTAATATTAATAAGTTACATTATTTACGTAGATTTATTTAATTGGATTTGAAAGCGGTTGTTCCTTGAAATCTATGATTTAAATTTCGTTATTTATTGGTTAAATAGTGGTACAATTAAGGTGTTTACATAAAGCAAGCTCTATCACTTCAGCGTCGCCACACACTTACCGTTTCTTTTCTTTGCTTTGCTTTTCTACCTAGAACAGATCAGAAAAGAATTGAAAACGGGCGCATCGCCACACACCTACCGGTCACCGGGCTTTCTTGATTTGCGCTCAGTCGTGATTTAGCGCTTGCCGAGAGACGAACTAGTATACCTTTGCGTTAGTACGTAATAAATCGCAATGAACGATGATCAATGATTTGACGTTGATGTACTTGTTTTCAAGCAAGATTTTTAATATCTCGTTGTGATATGCTTTTGATTTCATGTACCACAAACACGGCAATTTTTGAACCAGTAAATTATGACTCTGTCGATGCCAAGTATTAAGTTCAAGTTTTACTCCGCACCAACTTCAAAAAATATTTTCAAGAAACCCGACTGTAAAAACAACTAGAAAATTCCAAACAAGTCACTTTACAACCAATCTGATGCAGTTATTTTAGTTACATTATTTAATTTATGCCACCAACTGCATCAGACTGCTTGAAAAGTGACTTGTTTGAAACTTTTTAGTTGTTTTTATAGTCGGGTTTTTTAAAAATATTTTTTTTAATTTCCTATATTTTAGTGAGTTATATTTTTGGAATCCTCAAGCTCTTTATTTTGATACCCCACATGACTAGGTCAAAAACAATACGACTATACTAACCTAATTGCGACCGCCATTTTTTTTTTTCAAAATTCATATAGCCTATGTTACTTCAGCGGTCAAGACCAATCTAATAATATCTCATTTGTTAAAATCCATCAAGCCGTTTAGGCTACAGCGCGTGCCAAAGAAATAGACATACAAACATACACACATATACCTACACATACATACTCTCGAAAAACATTACCCTCCTTCTAGGGCAGTCGGGTAACAATAATCAGGAGATGTTCTCAGGCGCACAGCTGGAGACGTACTGAGGCAAAATCGCCGGCACCGGGTTGAAAACGGTAAGTGTGTGACGATATATGGAGCTACAACGTTAACCACGCCTCTTTCTTACCGGCCAGAACGTTCTGATCGGCGACGTCGGCCGGTTGCATTCTTACCGGTTTTTACCGGGCGTTCTTACCGGTGCGCGACGGTAGGTGTGTGACGATCGTTACATTTTGTATGGCATTCTTGCCTTCCGTTTTCATTTCTTTTCTGATCTGTTCTAGGTAGAAAAGCAAAGCAAAGAAAAGAAACGATAAGTGTGTGGCGACGCTAAATACCAAAGACAATACTTTCGTAATCACAGTATTTTTTTTTTCTTCGCCCTTTCTCTGGCAGGCTAAGGTCATAAACCATACCGCCTCGTCTTTAGTAGTGTATTTTTACTTTTATTTCCATTAAAATGCAGACGTAAAAAAAGAAAAATACGTTTATTTACGGTAAACATGACGCAAATAAACAGAGAAACACAACAAAAAAAAAAGAAAAGCACAACACAACAAAACAAACACACACAAACACATTCTAATGTTTTTTGCAGTATTTGGCAACAAATGTGTCAAGTCAGCCTGCTCGGCAAACTTCGCTGAGGTAGTCAATACTACAATAAAATTCTCAGCTCCGTTTTACCGAGATCGCGCCTGTTTCAATGATTCCACATATTTTCCAGTTACGTAGACACTTGAAACACAAAACTACACCATTATTACATCACAATATCCACTGGGAATCAATAAATGAATAATTAAAACAGCCACTAAACTGCACTCGAGAAAATCCCGCCAAAAACTCGTAATCACAGAGTAACATCACAACTTTGCAACAGATAATAAACAATAATAACGCACCACAGATAAATCGCAAACCGCTATGCAAACTCGTTTCACATCAATGTCCTGTCTATGGTAAACGTCAAGTTCATTTGTGTTTTGCGGGCTGGCAACTCCGTTGCTATCGTCTGGCTTAGCTGTGAAATCCCAGGATATTGGTATTAGTAGTGCTGATGACGTGTGCGGGTTGGGGCAACATGGCTCATGTAGATTGGCGTGGGGTTATGAGGCGCTATTCGAGGTTAATGTAGGTAATGTTTGCATTCGTGATTGGTATTGGCTTTTGATTAGAGGTGTATCTTTGGTTAGTTAGTAGGGAGATGGTGTTTTGGGTATGTCGGATTATGAAATAAGGTTTGCTTAAATGTAACAAATTTTTTTTTATCCCCGAAGGGAAGGCGAAAGTCTTTTGACCATATTGCCTAGTCTTACGTAGTGTATTTATACTTTTTTTTCCATTAGAATGCAGATGTAACACAATCTAATGTTTTTTGCAGTATTTGGCAACAAATGTGTTGAGTCAGCCTTCTCGGCAAACTTCGCTGAGGTAGTCAATACTACAATAAAATTCTCAGCTCGACCACACCAATTTTACATCACAATATCCACTAGGAATCAATAACCGAATAATTAAAACAGCCACTGAACTTAACTCGACAAAATCCCGCCAAAAACCTCCTTAAATGTGACAATATATGGAGCTAGTACGTAAGCCACGCCTCTTTCTTTCCGGCCAGAACGTTCTGATCGGCGACGTCGGCCAGTTGCATTCTAACCGGTGGGCGTCGGTAGGTGTGTAACGAGCGGTACATTTTGTATCGAATTCTTGCCTTTTTTTATTTCATTCTTTTCTGATCTGTTCTAGGTAGAAAAGAAAAGAAACGGTAGGTGTGTGGCCGCGCTAAGGCATGTATGAATTCTTTCTACTATACATGCGCAGCTTTTATAGATACTTTATTAGCAAAAACAGTAAAAAAAAAACATTTTTCTAAATTCATACCTATAAAAAATTTCGTGTCGGTGCTGTTGACCATTGAAGAGTTCCTCTATCTGGAGCTAATCCTGAATGTAGATTCAGGTCATGCTTGCCATAAAAATGCATTGTCATCGGAACTGAACTAACATGTAAAAATTCAACTCCGTAGGATAAGACTTAGTGGTTCTCATTCAGCTTGCAAGATTTGTCCCGAACAAACAAGCGTTGCAAGCTAAATAAAAGCTGGTAAAAAAAGTGGCACTCCGGAGTGCCAACAGAAGTGAAAACTTGAACAAAAATGCCCAACGCGCCTAAAGAAGTATTCACTTCAAAAATGGGTTGATGATAAATTCGAAAGAGTTACCTCGCCCCTGGGCATTCAGGGCAGGGAGGAACAGGGGTGGGTTTTAGTCAGTAAGAGTCTGACACGCCCTTCCGCTCCACCCTAGAGCGGGAGAAGTCATTGGATGATTTCCCTTCCCCCCCCCAAAAAAAAAACCCTCACTACGCAATAGATAATGTTGAAACTTGAAACAGTTATTTCTGTGTTAATGTCTCCAGAAACGAACGAAACCCGTCAGGCCCCGGAATAGCAGACACATTAAAAACCTATTGTCGCGTCTCCGATCGGACGCGCGTGGCCTGACGAATTAAAAGCACCTTTGTCTCGGCGCAAATTTCCACTCAGGTCTCAGTTCTTGATAACGTTACAGAAATCATATAATACAAGCACAAAGAGCTAATTAATATTTCACATCCTGGGTTGCTCGGATACCTACTGTCGAGAGTTCCCATTAAAATGCATACGCCATACTACGGCGTGGCCGCTGAAAAACTTATGAAGCTATCGAAGGGTCGACATTAATATTATGCGGTCGGTTGTGAGACGGTTTATTATTATTTAATGGTTTTGAGTTTCACAGCTGTGTTTTGGTTGAATTTTGTCTTATTTCCGTAACCTCCTGCAATCGTGGATGGTTCACTGCACTGATGCATAGATACACTCACGGCCAGTGCCGCCAGGGTCGCGGATTGTTCGAAAGAGTTACCTCGCCCCTGGAAAATGATGGAATACGGGTGGCGCACCCAGAGCGGGGGAAATCATTTTGAGGATATCACACATTCAAAAAAGGGGGTTAATTATAAAATACAGAACGCCTCTTGCGCGATCCCTACCAACCTTGGCTTTGTTCTCGTCAATACATCTGGTCATACACTCTCGCCGGTTGCGTGCATTACACGCTTGACCTTTCTTAAGAATATCATCAAATAACCACTGTATTACTCTAACACTTCTGCCGGCCTGGGGCGCCAAATCTTTGAATACACCATGTATTCAAAGATTTGGCGCCCCAGGCCAAACATTTATGCCGCCCTATAGTTAACAAAAAAAGGGAATACTCATATTTGCTATTGCTCCTTTAAAATTTTAGCTACACAATTCGGATAGGTAAGATTTTCTTGTGATAAACAAGAAGTTACGGGGTGGCTAGAAGAGTAGAAATACTAGTAAGTATCCAACTTGAAAAAACGGCAGCGGGTAGCATTCCTCGTCCCTGACAGTCTGCCGCCCCGGGCCATGGCCCTCTAAGGGTAAATACGCCATTGACTTTTGCTTGCCCTAGTCCCACGCTAGTTTATCATAATAAAATGACAGCTGGCGGGAGACCAGCTGTCATGTTATTATTAATTCCTTGTTCCTTGCTCGTTTTCATTCCCTTTTACTTCATATCGTTGACTCACTCAAACCATCCGTATTTTTAATAGAATAGAATAGAATAAAACTTTAATGTACACCAAGACAGTCACACAATAAAACACATCACATCGACATCATCATTCATCATCACCGTCATTTAATCATATATATCTCCCTTTATTCATCATCACGGTGGACATCCCACCAACACACACAAAACCATTTTGGAAACAGATTCATTGTGCCTACAGATATGGAGTGAAATTTCCTGACGGAGCCTGTATTTCTTGATATAGCTACAAATTGGGGCTCTTTAGGACAAAAGTGAAAATGTTACTGCTAGGCAAGCGCGCCCCATCGTTGACTACATCATCGCTTACCATCAGATGAGATAGTGGTCAAGCGCGAGTCTACAAGATTAAAGAAACTAGCCAAGTGCGTGTCGAACTTCGCACATTTAGGGTTCCGTACCAAATGAGGGAATTATCATAGAAAAAATCTGATTTATCAATATATTGGTATTTGTTAGTAAAATCTACGTAATAATAATAAACATTGTCACCAAATTTTAAGTTCATAGATCAATGGGAAGTTAAAGAAATCTTCGAAACAAAATTTTGTGACAGACGACGGACAGACAGACAGACGGACAAGATAGTGACAGCAGTCATCCGCGGCTCCGTTTGGACCCTTTTTTTTGTGGGTGGAAAATCATCCAATGACATCTCGCGCTCTAGGGTGGAGCGGGAGGGCTTGTCAGACTCTTACTGACTAAAACCCACCCCTGTTCCTTCCCTGCCCTGAGTGCCCAGGGGCGCGGTAACTCTGTTTCGAATTTATCTACAACCCCTAGGCAGTCCGTTTGGACCCTTCGGGTACGGCGCCCTATAAAAACATTAATTTTGCTAGTACCAATCCTTATGCCAATAACGGTGATTAAGAATAGGAATACCCGTGACACAGTTTACATCCTAGGTTTTTATTAAAGTTCCATGCTCAAGCTGATTAGGAACATTAAGACGTATCTTAAATCTTTTCATGATAAATAACAAAAGACGAGTAAAATTTATTATAAGATCGCATTTGCAGGATTACAGCGAAAGAGGAGATAGTTTTTAAAATTGCAGCGTTTTCCACCCATTTTGTAACTAATCCTTTTACGAGAAAACCTTCGTGCTACTAATGTTGGTATTATATTTCTAGCGAAGAACGTTTTCTTCTATTTTTCGCTAACCTTATTTGTTCATGTGAACAGCAATGTTTTGCCCGCGTTTTAGGATAAGAGGAGCAATTCTCGTAATTTAAGGAACGTGTAACAGTTTTAATTTTCCAAAAACAGCTCTAGTTTCCTATCATTTTGTCATGTTGTTGGCTGAATTTCGCGGAATTTGCCTACCTACTGGTATATTCTCATCATGTTCAAATAACGCCTGAAATCAAATATGATTGAAATTAATGTTTAAGCTACAAATTGTCACCAATCTAAATGAAATCAAATTTAATTCGAATCAAACTTGACGATGTCGGAATTTTTTATATCACGGAGAAATTGAAATTATCCTTAGGCTGTATACTTATCGTAAACAAATTGTAAATAATCTTTAGAAGAAGTGATTCGATTGTGAAAATTCTCTCTGAACTTACAGCTTAAACCAGCTTTCTGTGTCCTAAGTCAACCCCTAGGTACATTTTTCCAGGATAACAAAACCCGGCAAAATTTACCTGCGGGTTATGTTACGGGAGCGAAACCAAGGGAGCTAGAAGCTAGTGTTATTAATTAATATAAACCAAAATGTTTGCACTAAACGCTGCAGCTAAATTTAGCTTACTAAATAAATGTTAACAATGCTAATAAAGATGAAAATAAACCTTTAAGCTGGCCTACTAAATCTTACCGGTACTAAACTTTACAAGCTCGAGATGTCAGAGAAATTCTATCGCGTTTTATAATTTATCTTACTTGCTTCTCTTTCACACCTTTTGTGTATTGCTATCTCTCTCTCTCTTAAAAAAAATTGTGGTAACTTTAAGGATTACTAAATCATTTTAATAAATTACTTTCATTGCCAATTTAAACTACATTTTTTTTTTAATTTTGTGGCTATGGCACTGGCTTGGTTACAAGACCTTTAAGCCAAGTCTATAGTAGAAAAGTATTAATTTGAATATTTAAACTACATGGAACACCTTAATGTTGCCTGGCTGATTACTCGTGAGTCGAAACGCCGAAACAAACTCAGAGGTCCCCCGAGGAGAGACGACGACGACGACGGGGAGGGAGGAGGGGGCTCTCTTGAAAGTCCTTATATGTCAGATCATATAAAACTATAAGGGTAATAATGTGATCTATTTTCGATTCTTAGTTCGCATGTCATAAAGACTTTCATGACGCACTATTTTCTAACATTCTAACATCCATACATGTTTTATGACTCACCATTGACGACTATATCACCTGAAGCTAAGCGATGACGCAATCGAAGATGTAACACGCAAACCTACGTAACCTTTACCAGAATTCAATTGAAACTTCGAGTTTTGAACTTACAAATAATAAATGAGACTTCACCTAGAAAATTGGAAATCTAAAATCTCCATTACTGATAGCTAACCTTTGCATGTATGGCGTATCGACAGTAACACATTACTGGGTCGTTGCAGGAAGCCAGACAGACTGACAGACAATCCAATTGCCCTATATGCATTATTTACAAGCGCAATTCACAATCGTAGGAAACTAGATTACTCGGTGAGAGCTCGTTAGCGGTTAGAGGTTAAGTTTTATTGTGTTGGCTATAGAGGACATAGAGGGTTGTGATGATAGTGTCTGGTGCATGGAATTAATAGGTACGATTATTGTTCGGTGTTTGTGGTTGTGACAGACACTTAATCTAAATACAAGGTGAGTTAAATGGGAGAATTGTTTTGTGTGCGATTTTATCTGAGGTGCGAATAGTGTTGAATCTAAAATGGAATCTTAATTTTCTTTTCTTTTACTTTTGCATCAGCTTATTCAAAAAATTAAAACGTGCTGTAGTATTTTATAAAGTTATCAAAGGTGTTAAAAGTCGCTAAGTGCTAACTAATTTTAATATTCTTGTAACACATTTTTCGTCGTTATTCATTATTAAAGGTTTTATCTTGTAGAAATAGACAGACGTATAGCATATACTTTGTGTACACCAAAACCGCACTTATTCCACATTGCGTCTGTGTTTCCGAACGCATACAACCCTAATCTCTTCAAACTTAGAGTGAACAGGCTTCTTCTGGGTAAGCTCGCTCCATCGTCGACTCTGTCTCTGTCACCTCTGACCTAGACAAGAGTCAAGAGCAAACCCATCTCTAATAAAAAAATAAAAATTTGTTAATTATATTCCTATAGTATTGCAATGGTGGTCTCAAATTACTTAAGGCGCTATTAGCTGCCAATGACCTTGAGTGATTAGCTTGCGTGTTTTGTGCTGAGCTCACGTAACTCGTCGTACGTCCACCCAGTAATAGGACTCGCCCATCAAGGAGCGCTGTCCGAAATTAGACGCATTATTAATTTATTACACATAAAATAATAGGTATTAAAATAAAACACTGAGAATACATCATAAATAATTAAATGATCTTTAAAATGGTGAAGGTTTCATAAAAATACGCTTTATAGTTTTTGCGTGATTCTCAATTTTTTTTTCCGCGTTAGACGTAACTTTACAAATTAATCACACTATGTTACAAAAATATAATTTCAAATATTCTCAGATCAAATTATGACGGAAATTGTCTAGAGTAAAATATATTTTTTTTTTCAAAGAAATAAGACGTAAGTCGTTTAGACGTGATGTTCAATTAAAAAGCTTTAAAATTCGTATAACTGCGCCTTAAGAAAATTACAAGAATCCACGCTGTTTTACTTTTGAAACCAAGGAGAAAACCTTACAACTTCACACTTTGCAGTTTCGCAACAAAATTCATTATTTCTAAACAAACAGTCGTTGTGAAAGCTTGTCGTCTAAATCAAAGTGGGGGAAAGAAAAACTTCAGCAGTCCACGTTTTAAAACAAGGGCGAAACACGTTACTTGTCCCTCATTGTACGCCGCTCGCCCGAGGTCTTGTGCCGACATTCATTGTGCACTATGAACAGTCTTATCGTTAAAAATAGTAAGTTTTAAGGGACGCGGTTTTATTTTTATTGTTGGGCAAATTGTGGTTTGTTTTTGTTGCGAATTTCTTAGTTAATTGTGGTTCCTATAAAAGTTATAAGTTCTGCTGAAGATTACCTTATTAAAACCCTAACAGAATTCAGATTTTAAACAAATTGTTGGATTGCGTAGGGAAATTGGTATGTTCTTTCAATGTGATCGTAGTTGGATATTTTCTAACTCCACTACATTTTTTGCAATAATGAAAAAAAAACACTAACTTGTAGTAACGTCGCTTCAAGAAGAGCACACAGCAAAATGAGGCCATCTGTCAAATCATTCGCCGCTATTGTTACAATTTTCTTTTAATTTAAAAATGGAACATGCTACCTATATTTGTTAAGTTTTTAAGCGGCTTACCATAGACTTATGTCACTTCTTTCATTTAAAAAAGAACAAATATTCAATCATTTAAAAACAAAACAAGTCATTTTTTTTTACTTGGCATGCGGCTTATAAGCTTACTATAATTATTATTCTGAGAAATGTAAAAAAAAAATCCTTGAAAGCATTTAGCCAACAAAAATATTTAGACAGAGCAGTAATAGACATCTAATATAAATTACCCCTAACAAATTCAAATTCCAATACACAGGTGTCCCACATTTGAATAATAGGATCTTTTGTGTAGCACCTTGTGAAAGGTGCAGGTGCTGCCATCTGTCACCCTACCCGTAAACTGTTCGTCCAACATCCATTGAATAAACTTACAGTGTGCCCGGTATTTCTCACGAATTCACGATAGTATAGTTGTGGTAACTTTTATAAAGAATGAAGGGCCAAGGTATACAGGCTGTATTTAACAATTGAAATAAGAACGTTACTAATAAAAAACACATGACAAATGGTAGTTTCAATGAACATGGAGTAAAGTACAAGAAAGAGTTAACTTAAACCATAAGTTTTTCTTTTGGCATAACTTTTTTCGGTGTTTGGTGTCAGCAGAAGTAATTATTAAAATACTTGAGTAAGTAATTAATTTTGATGACAATCTTATTACTGCCAAGAATGCACCCTAAAACCCAAAGAAATGCCTCCGTACTCAATACTATTTTAATGAAATACCAATCTTTATTGGTCTTCAACGGGAAAAACCACATGAATCTTGCAACAACTAGGCATTAGAAAAGGAACTCTACAACCTTGTACTAAAGTTTAATTTCCTTTGTCTTTACCCGGGAGGATCACGTAAAACTCTTATCACGAGAAACCAAAAGAAAATAAACCTTGTCATTTCTGTTAAAAGTTTAATTTGCTTTGTCAGGTTGTCAGATGTGTTTCGGACATTTTCTTTTGCGAATTCCGTGTGTATCTTTTTCTTGTTAGTGATTGATAGGTAGGTAGGTACTTTAATGTTTTAATGAGAAATGTTGTTGAAAGAAAAATAGCTCAGATGTTTTCTGTTACTTTTTATGTTAGATTAAACAACTGTCAAGATTCTTTGTAGTCTGAAATTTGAGTTCTTTTAAACGAAAACAATGAACGTTATTGTAATGATTTCTTGTAATTTTTACAAGCTTTTATTTAAGGGTCTACTACCGGCTAAGTGGCGCCCCTCATTGAACACTACGCGCCGTCGACTCTCGGGCCTGGTGCTGATCGGACGGCGAGTTACCCACTACTCGCCGTCCGCAGACCCGGGCTGGGCCCTTTGGGTACGGAACCCTAAAAACTACCAAAAACGAGATTCAACTCTAGGCTGTCTTGAAGAAAGAAAAAGGGGCATATATATATATATATATATGCATTTATCATGAATGAAGAACTATTAATAAGAACATTAAGTTACAATCAATTATTTACTAAACACATCTTGTCATTACTATTTAATTAAATACAAGCAGTGATATTTTTATGAAAAACCGGCCAACCCGTGTCGAATTTCGCACATTTAGGGTTCCGTACCAAATGTATTTTTAACTATTTCTATGGCTTTGGGTCAACAAGATGCTTATACTGTGAAAATTTGAAGACTGTAGCTCCAACCGTTTGGCTGTAAAACCTGTGTGACAGACGACCGACAGACAGACGGGCAAGTGAGTGAGAGCAATAGCACTTCGTTTGGACCCTTCGGGTACGGAACCCTAAAAAGATAATTTGTTACTTTTGTCATATAAACTTAAACATCGGTTTTTCAGGGCCCTTCCAATATTCGCTCGCGACTTAACAGTAGGTCGTGACCCATAATTTGAGAAATACTGATCTAGTATTTAGATAGTAGATCAGTATTTCTCAAATACCAGCTCCATAGTAGTCAGCTACTATGGCATTATTTGTAAAATACAATAAAGATGCTATAACTCGCCGCCCGATCAGCACCAGGCCCGAGAGTCGACGGCGCGTAGTGTTCCACGCGCGCCTCAAAGAGTTGTCAGCAAACAGGACGGGGCCCGTCATGGCCGATGCCTGCCCGGGGGTTGAGGATAAATTCGAAAGAGTTACCTCGCCCCTGGGCATTCAGGGCAGGGAGGAACAGGGGTGGGTTTTAGTCAGTAAGAGTCTGACACGCCCTTCCGCTCCACCCTAGAGCGGAAGAAGTCATAGGACGATTTCCCACCCCCCCCCAAAAAAAAAAAAAGTAGCCTGCGAAATTCAAATTTTCTTACGTTTTTTGCAATTTGCAGGTCAGTGTCAGGTTGTATCTTGGTCAAAATTTGATTCGCGGCCGTAGCAAGTATGTATTTATAGAATTTTAATCATTAAAATCATCAATACAACTCTCCCAGTTAGAATTGATTCCAAATGTAAGTATTTCATAAAATCATGACATTTTGCATAAATTCTAACTGAGAGAGATGTATTACAATGGTTACACTGCACGCGGGCCCAGTGCGGGTTAGTGGATGTCACATGTCTTCAAATTTGGTTCTAGGACATGCCGATTTCCTCACGATGTTTTCCTTCACCGTTTTTGAGAGCAGTGATGATGAAATAATTGTACACAAAGTAAAGCGCCTGCCGGGGTATGAACTCACGACCTACAACTTGTAAGTCGTGACCGTTACCACTGCTCTCTTATTTTTTTTTTATTAACTTATTTTAAACATAAGCATAAATATATTCGTGTGATGTTAAACAATGATGTAATACAAACAATATCTTTCTCCAAATGAGATGTTATAGTTAGAATATGAATCTCGAAAACAACACTCCCGTGGTTATATTTTGTAGGCTTACATAAGTATATAAGATATATAAAAATAGCACAATAGGAGCACGATAGTCAGTAAGTACTTACAAAATTCTACCAAATCTGTTTCTTCATTCTTTGAAATCTTTTATTTCGCGTTTTCACATTTTTCTTTAAACAGAGTTTAAAATTAAAAGCCTCGGATCAAAGCAACGCCATCTATTGTTTGAAAAAGGAACTAAATCCGCGAACGTTGCATTTTCCCGCTGTAAAGAGGTCGATTGTCCTTCAGACCGGAACACTGTAATGCAGTTTTATTTGCCTCTGGACTTGCAAACGTAATCCCAGCGTTGCCAGCCAGTCGGATCTGATCTCATTTTACTGCTTACTGTGCTCCCACTGTTCAAAAGACTTCGTGTTTAGTTTTAAAATGTGACTCTTGCTTGCTTTTAGAATGTTCTTTTGCTGACGTAATTTAGGACGTTGTGGAATGTTCTGGTTCTGTCGGTGCGGAAAAATCGTACTGCGAAATATAAACAGAAAAATCACTGCAATGATATTTTACTTCTTGTCATCTAAATATTATAATGGCCAAATAAAGGTCACATTGATACACTGTGACACAGACAATCATCATAATTTTAACTAAACCGGTTTTTTTTTTAAATCGGTCAGCTAAAGTGACAACATCATTCTCAATTCAAATGTTACCACTCAATTATTTTGGCGCCCTTCCAACTTTTTTTTCAAGTGTCGAGGGAAATAAGGCCGTTCAGCCAGCAAGTTAGCAGAACGTGACCTCCGCCGTTTTACCTGGACTTGTGATATACCTACCTATACTTTAGTTAAGTACGTTGAAATGATGGGGACTCTTCACAGAGTAAGGAATCACCGCGCCGGGACCGATAGCTACTAGGGACGCCATAATATATACTAATATTTTTATTTTACCTTTGTTACTTCTTCACGTCTTAACGGCTAAATGGATCACACAGTTGGGTTATGACCTGAATTAGGGCAAAGGATTCGTTTATTCCGGTAGTATCTTCCCTTTGTATACTTACTAAAAGACTTTTCACGCCTGCAGAGCTGCGGGCATAAGCTATACTTAGGTACTAATATTATTCCTGCACGCGCGATTGCGCTGAGCACAAGATTTGAAACCATAGCTCAAAAGTGTAGAGTGTGCAGAGTCAAGCCATACTGCAAATGCAGAACATGGCAGGTGCAACATACAAAACAAACAGAAGATAAAATACAAACTTAGACAGCCACCCGTGAAGGGGACCGCTTTCAAACTGGCTTGTTGGTATTATAATGTTCTTAATGTTAATAAATACGTACATGTTAAACATTTTAGCCGAATATATAGAGCTGAGAGCCCAGACCTACGCCACTTACGGGAAGTGGCTTAGGTCTGGGCTCTCAGCTCTTACTCAATAATTTCGTGGCTGCGCAATTGCGCTGATCACAAATTTCGGCTGTCATAGCCAGAATTGTCGCAGGCCGTCAATTTCAATGAGTTAACGGTGACACTGACAACCCATTTGGTCTATATGGAAAGTTTTGATAATTCGCTCAGTATCGGTAGCGTCAATACTCTGTGGTTCTCTTCCTAATTGGAGTTCCTTGTTCTCTCACCTGCGATTGTTATTCATTGTTACTTGTAACTTAAGTTGCTAAGCTATGTTAGAAATGTATTGTTAGATGTCTGACCTTTGTTTCTGTTTTGATATTGTTATTAATTCACTAATTAGTCCCGTTCTTTGTTACAGGTAAGTTGGTGAAATTTTGGCGGAAATGGAAGATTTAATGAAAAGGTCGAATTCAACAGTTCGTAACAGAATTGTAAGCTTCCTTAAGAGAGGGTTCGTCATTGAGGTCGTTAAATCTGTAAAAACAACTACATTTATATGTACGTAACAATTCATGTTCTGAACTTTGGAGAAGACGCAGTATTGGAAGGTCTCCCACCAGGTGGACCGATGACCTGGTGAGGGTCGCGGGTAGCCGATGCCGATGGATGCGAGACGTACAGGATCGGTCCTTGTGGCGACAATTTGGGCATGCCTATGTCCAGCAGTGGACGCCTTTCGTCTAAAATGATGATGATGAGTATCTATTTTGAACGTACGCATACCAGGGGCCTAATTCTGTAACTTTGGGTTAAGCAACACGCCATCGACACTCTATCGACACACAACAGGCATTATTTTGCCACTGTTGCAAATTTGGTATTCTGCAAAAACTTCAATATGCTATTGACATAATATAGTAGAGCAGACTACCAATTATTACAATAGTCTTATTATGGCGTTTCAATGGCACTACAGTGGCAAGTCAATGACCATAAATAATTTATAGAATACCAAATGTCAATGACTATTCTATTGAGACACCACTGACACACTACCGACACACTATTGACAAGTTAGTTATTTTACAGAATTGAGCCCTTGCTAGCTTGGGCCGAAAAGGCGACAACGCGTTTTCAGAGAAGTCGTTCTTAAATTATTGTTCTGCAGATAAAACAGTTTCAATGAAAAGTCGGACTGTCGGTGGGAGCCATTAATACATTATCTCATGGACCTACGTCAGATTAGCTTGGGCCGAAAATGCGACAACGCGTTTTCAGAGAAGTCGTTCTTAAATTGTTCTGCAGATAGAACAGTTTCAATGAAAAGTCGGACTGTCGGCGGGAGCTATTAATACATTATCTCATGTAGGTACCTACGTCAGATTAGCTTGGGCCGAAAATGCGACAACGCGTTTTCAGAGAAGTCGTTTTTAAATTGTTCTGCAGATAGAACAGTTTCAATGAAAAGTCGGACTGTCGGCGGGAGCTATTAATACATTATCTCATGTAGGTACGAGTACCTACGTCAGATTAGCTTGGGCCGAAAATGCGACAACGCGTTTTCAGAAAAGTCGTTCTTAAATTGTTCTGCAGATAGAACAGTTTCAATGAAAAGTCGCACTGTCTGTGGGAGCCGTTAAAACATTATCTCAGGCACGTCAGATCTTATGGTTCGTGAGAATCTGGACCGTTTGCCTTTGATGTAGATGAGTACTATACTATGTAATAATAAGCTGAATGTGCTGGCATGCACATTGACTGCTGTTGTATGTTTAAGTATATGAAATGCGTTGCGTTTAGTTGCGATGAGTTCGTGGTATTAGAAGTAGTAAAACTGTCTTCAATGTTGCACAAAATTGAAGTGAGTTTCGAGTTTCGTATCAAAACCAGCACAGTAGTTGGACTTGGTTACTTTGTTGAATAATATCAATTTTTAACCTCCGACGCAAAAACGACGGGGTATTGTAAGTTTGACGTGTCTGTGTGTGTGTGTGTGTTTCTGCCTGTGGCATCGTAGCTCCCGAACGGATGAACCGATTTTGATTTTGTTTTTTTTTTTTCGAAAGGTGAATCCGTCGGGAGTGTTCTTAGCTATAACTATTTGATGAAAATCGGTCCAAGATGACCGTTGCCACAAAATGGTGGATTACATATTTTTTCACCACTCCCTCAGTATGGGTATCAAATGAAAGGGCTTGACTAGTAAAATACTTTATAATAAATTGCAAATCCAAGATGCCCGCCACTACAAAATGGCGAATATTTTTTTTTTTCACAGCTGCCTCAATATGGGTAGCAAATGAAAGGGCTTGACTAGTAAAATACTACACACTATGATAAATTTCAAATCCAAGATGGTCGCCACAACAAAATGGCGAATAACATTTGTTTTTTCATAGCTGCCTCAATATGGGTATCAAATGAAAGGGCTTGACTAGTAAAATACTATACACTATGATAAATTTCAAATCCAAGATGGCCGCCACCACAAAATGGCGAATATTTTTTTTTTCACAGCTGCTTCAATATGGGTATCAAATGAAAGGGCTTGACTAGTAAAATACTATACACTATGATAAATTTCAAATCCAAGATGGCCGTCACCACAAAATGGCGAATTACATTTATTTTTCACAACTCCCTCAAGATGGGTATCAAATCATAGGGCTTGTTTATTTAGCTTTTAGTACATTTTTTACCACATTATTATTATTATTTTGTATCGGGGGTTTTTTTACACATGATTTTCTACATTTTATTAGTATTTCTAAGTATCAAATTGTGTTCTTCTCTGCCAATAGCTTTGATGTATTTTATAAAAAATAACTTGAGAGGTGTCAAGGGACACCCGGATGGTACGAAGTTCCTTTCCATTATATACAGGCTGTAACGGAAAGGTGTGGTCATATTTTAAGAACTGCATCTGCCCATCGATACGAACAACTTTCTTCAAGAAAAAGAGAGGAAATTCTCAAAAAAAAAATTTTACACCCCATTAATCAGCTGATGATCACTTTGTATGCAAAATACAATTTTTTTTTGAGATTTTTTCATTTTTTCTTAGAGAAAGTTGTTAATTTCCATGGACAGAACCGGTTCTTAAAATATGACCACACCTTTCCGTTACACCCTTTATATACATATAAAGCCCCTACCCTACCCTTTAAAAAGTTTTTAAAAAGTGTCGTTACAACTTTTGGTCTTAATTTTTTCCGTCTAGCCCCCTTTCGCAACGCGCGATAAGGAACTTCGTTCCAAAAAATTGCTAGTATTCTTTACAAGTTTTCATTAGCTTACCTAGCTTAGGAAAAATTCTATCAACGTCAGATCCGTATAATTAAATTGACGTCTGACAGATTTTGTTAGGAAAAACTGAATAAACGAATTACTCTGTTCGCATAAACTGCCTACTAGTAATAAAAGTGTTGATGAATTCGTCCTAATTGGGTCACATTAGGTTATATCTGGACAATAAAAGTATTAAGAACGCTAAACACGAGTTACCGAACGCTAATATCAACAGTGTAGGTACCTGTACACAGCTTAGCTCAACTCAAGCAAATAGCACAAAGCGCAAACCAAACACTATTCTGGCCTAATGTACCGCGATGACGTAAGCAAGGCGGAGTGTAGACTAACGAGTGTGTTGCCATGTTCCTCCAGCCAAATCTTCCATTGTGCCGTTTATATTGTACGTCTTAACCGCGGTTCACGGTGGAGAAGTTTGGGTGAGAGATAATTGTTTTAAAGTGAATAATATTACCGGTTGTTTTCGAAACTCAGTTGACATGACTGGGCTGCGAAGGAATGAGAACAAAAAACCGGGCAAGAATTCGCACATTTAGGTTTCCGTACCAAATGTGGGAACTATCAAAGAAAAAAATCAGATTTATAAATATATTGATATTTTTTAGTAAAATATACATAATAATAAACATTATTGCCAAATTTCAAGTTCATAGGCCAATGGGAAGTTAAAAAATACTTCGGGACAAAATTTTGTGACAGACGACGGATAGACGGACACGTGAGTGACAGCAATAGGGCTCCGTTTGGACCCTTCAACGACGACTCAAAGGCCGAACAGTTTTTTGGAACACTGTGTTCCATAAAACTTTTCGGCCCTTCAGGCCCCGGAATAGAAACCTATTGTCGCTTCTCCGATTGGAGACGCGCGGGGCCTGACGGATTAAGTCGTGATAAATTAACGATAGTACCATTAGTACCATGGTCACATTGTACCATGGTGGAAAATAAGTTACCTGTGTGTGGTTAAATTAATCAAAAGAGCAACGACTCATGTATAAGTCGTTACTCTTTTTTTTTATTTGTGTAAGTATGTGTACATACTTACACACATTTTACTATAGTTCCAATTGCATATAGCTTCCTGAGCTCAGGGGGTGGGCGTTGCTGTTAAAATGTGGAAATTGACGGCATTTAATTAGGTTAACGGATCATAAACTTAAGATCGCTAACTCTTCGTAAACGGAGCTAAATTACGAGACGTGTAAACTGACTAACTCACGATTACTTTCGTTTGTTAATTAATTAATACAATACACACGTTATTAGGACAATGTTTGGAATAGATTATTAAAAAAAATATACCCTTGTTCACACACAGAACCAACCGACCAACCTATTACATAAACACACTTTTTCAACATTAAAGCCCGTTCCCTCAAAAGCTGCACATAAAAACCCGTTTAATATCTTCAAGCCCAAAACTTAACGATGGCAGCAGCGGGCACCAGCAGCAAATTGCTAAATTCTTCCAATGCATGTTGGACATGTGGGCACTTCACAAGTGAAGCGACAGCTGCGACTTTTAATATAACTTAGTGCAACGAACACCCGTGTTTCGCTTTGACGCTGCGCTGTAATCGCTTTGTTGGTGTCTTTTGGTAGAAAAAAGTGGACAGCGCTTTTTTGGCTGTATTGGCAGATTTTGTGCTGGACATTTTTTTTTCGGGCCTTTTGTGCGAGTTTTTGGAGTGGTTATAGACTGTTTTGTTTGTTGTTTGGCTACAGAGTTGGCTCAGCATTATCGTTCCACTGTATCGGTGCGTTGCTTTTTTGTGACGCTCGTTCAAAAATGTATGCATTGTCCAATTCAGTCGCTAGTCATTACACGCTTTCTTAAAGAAGTTAAGTTAAGAACTGGAATACAGTTCTTAACTTAACTTCTTTAAGAAAGCGTGTGAAGTATAACTTCTTTACGCACGCTTGACTTGGGGAGTAAGCTGGTGAATGCGTGACGAGAGCGTTACGAAAAGTGTGATCGGGCGAGGCGAACGGAAGAGATGGAGCTAAACGAGTTTTACTTCAGTCGTGTGGTCTAAAGCACACTCGTTTATTTTTTTATTTTTTTTTTTAAATTCTTTGCCGTCTCTTGACAGTTTTCCTGTATCGTGAGTGCGTTCACAGACATGTAAGCCCATATACACGAGACACCCAGACCCGGAACAACTATAAATATGTGTTCCGTACGGGAATCGAACCGCGACACCCAGCGCAGCAGCCGAACGCTTAACCAATGCGCCAACCGTGTCGTCAAATTTCTATAAGAGCCTTCGTCACTGCTATATCTATTTTCAACAAAATATCTACCAACTTAATCTTCAAAAGCTTTGAATTAAACTTCAAGAAACATCTTTAGAGGTCTCTAAGGCCACCAAACCGCATACTAAAAGCCACAAGACATGACTTCGGGGACATAAGCAAATACAATCACACTAGGCCGGCTAATTATCCCTACAAGTGTTGCAAACTAAGTCCGCGACAATGCAAACGAAGTCGAAAGTCAACAAACTAACGTAACTTGGTCTAACTTCAACTTGATTTTGAACTTACGAAGCATGATGAAGTGGCGACGCGATGTTTCTCATATGTAAGTTTTTCAGAGTGCTGTTTTTGGACTCTGAAGGAAATATTTTGACGCATTATGGTAGAGAAAGTTTTACTGCCTTCACTCACTGTCGCCTTCTGGTCACAAGCACAACTGTTGGATTTTTAATTCCCATCAATCTGCCTAGCCTTTTCCCAACTACCTTGGGGTTTTTTTTTTTTTTTTTGGGGGTGGGAAATCATCCTATGACTTCTTCCGCTCTAGGGTGGAGCGGAAGGGCGTGTCAGACTCTTACTGACTAACACCCACCCCTGTTCCTCCCTGCCTCGAGTGCCCAGGGGCGAGGTAACTCTTTCGAATTTATCCTCCACCCCCGGGCAGACTATCTTGGGGTCGCCTTACAGTCTAACCGGATGCAGCTGAATACCAGTATTTTACATGGAGCGACTGCCTATTTGACATCCACAACCCAGTTACTGGGTAATACGATACCCCTTGGTAAGACTGGTTGTCAGACTTTCGGGCTTCTAACGACCCGTAACGACTGTCAAAGATCCACGATTGACAGCCGGGACCAACGGCTTAACGTGCTTTCCGAGGCACGGAGGAGTCTCGGTATGTAAAGATGGTCACCCATCCATGTACCAACCCCGGCAAGCGTAGCTTAAGCGCGTAACCTGATGGATTGACCCATGCGGCTGTTATTACTTTAGCCACGAGCTCCTCTAGTTCTAGGATTTTTTATTCCCATGTCCCATTACCATGTTAAAACACATACGTAATAGTTAAAACGCTATCCCGCCAACAACATTATCATAAAACATCTTGAGTCAAAAACTCATTGATCAAACCTCTAAAAAGAAAATATCTCAAAAGGATTTCAATCCACTCTCCTAAAGCACATGGCGGCCACAAAGAAAAAGTAATTTATCAACCCACATAAGTGTTTATAAGAGAGGTTCGCAAAAAAGAGTCTTACATTTAAAAAAATCCTCCTTTTAAGACAAAGTTTTGAGGACTTGAAACTGGTGCCATTTATGGAAATTTTTTCTCAAGTTTCAAAACATATCCTACTAATATTATGATTGTGAAAGTTTTTCATGATGTATGTTTGTTACTCTTTCACGCAAAAACTACTTAACGGATTTTGATGAAACTTTACAGTAATGTAGCTTGTGCTAAACTCATCAAAGACACTTGTGTTTGTGACCAGTACTGCCTAACGGGAGTGCTGTTGGAGAATATCCACAGCGTATCCTACATACCAACTATTGATTAGAAGGTTCTAGCTTCTAGGGCATCCTGCCGACATGCTAGGGGTCACTGTATAGTCAAAGTTGTCTACTTTACACGCACAACACAAATTACTATTTTAATAAATAACGTAACACTTCACTTTCGAATTTATTTAATAATATTAAATAGTTATTATAATCGTACCAACCCGTTAATAATTAAAATCCATTATGAATAACATATAATACTATTTTTTTTTGGCAGTGTGGTAAATCATCCAATGACATCTCCTGCTCTGGGTGGAACGGGAGGGTGTGTCAGACTCTTACTGACTAAAACCCAGCCCTGTTCCTTCCCTGCCTGAGTGCCCAGGGGTGCGGTAGCTCTGTTAAGAATTTATGCGCTACCCTTAGGCATAAATAGTACTAATACCACGCGGGTAAAGCTGCTGGCAGAAGCTAGTTCTTCATAAATAGAAGTGAGAAAGAAAACTGAAACGAAAGAGTGTTAGGTTATACTGAAAGCACTATAGAGCAGACCAAAAGCGCTTTCGAACGCCTTCGGGATACACAGGTGTGACGAAAATTCGTGGTCATATTTTTAGATAAGTACCGCTTATTACGGGTCGGGTCGTCAGAAGCCCGAAAGTCTGACAACCAGTCTTACCAAGGGGTATCGTATTACCCAGTAACTGGGTTGTGGTGGTCAGATAGGCAGTCGCTCCATGTAAAATACTGGTATTCAGCTGCATCCGGTTTGACTGGAAGCCGAAACTCCAAAGTCTTGAACATAGACGGAGAGTTGCTATAGCTTGTCGGTTTTCTATCGGTTACATTTTGGGAAGTGTGCGACGGAATTGCAAAATTTGATTCCGCCAAGCCCGTTTCATCAACGGACCACAAGACGTACGTCGAAGTGCCACCGGTTCATGGTGGACATCCCTTCTATACGAACAAAGCGTTTTGAGAAAACATTCATTGTGCGTACAGCTAGGGAGTGGAATTCCCTACCGGAGTCTGTGTTTCCTGATAGCTACAACCTGGGAGTCTTTAAGTCAAGAGTGAATAGTTTACTTCTAGGCAAGCGTGCTCCATCTTCGACCACATCATCGCTTACCATCAGGTGAGATAGTGGTCAAACGCGTGCCTATCAACAATAAAAAAAAGCCGACCCCAAGATAGTTTTTTTTTTTTTTTTTGGGGGTGGGTAATCATCTCATGACTTCTTCCGCTCTAGGGTGGAGCGGAAGGGCGTGTCAGACTCTTACTGACTAAAACCCACCCCTGTTCCTCCCTGCCCTACGTGCCCGGGGGCGAGGTAACTCTTTCGAATTTATTCTCCACCCCCGGGCAGACCCCAAGATAGTAGGCAGATTGATTGGTGTACAATAAAGAATATATTAAATAAATAAAACGACACTACTATATGTATAGGGTGTAACGGAAACTCGTGGTTTTGTTTTTTGTATACAAATTTAAGGGAGTTATTCATGACTTCCTGAAGAAAATGGATCATTTCCACAGACAGAAGCAGTAGTATCTAAATACAAGTCACTTTAAACATTAAAAAAAACCCCAACAAAAAAAGCGAACATTTATAAACACAAATGAGCTGATGACCTTGGAATGGCTGAACCGATTTTGATAAAACATGTCTAAGAACCATCGCCAAAAAACCTGCTTTCAAATAAAAAAAAACCGCATTCAAATCGGTTCACCCGTTTAAGAGCTACAGTGCCACAGACAGACACACACACATAGCGGTCAAACTTATGACATCCCTCTTTTTGGGTTGGGGTTTAAAAATATGACCCAGCATTTTCGTTACACCCTGTATACACGCAGTTTTGGATAGAATCTGAATTGCTCCATTATCTATCTGATATCGGCTTACGTAACTAAAATGTTGCCAAACCAATTAAATTAGAGTTTGCCATAAAACTTTATTAAACGTCTAATATCTTTCGCATGTGGTTTTAAGAACCAATGAAAGTAGAGTCTTTACGGTCTCATTTACGAGATGAGTTTCCAGAAGTAATAACGTGAAATGTGTTGAAACTTGGCAGACTACGTAGTACTTAGTTAGGTAGCTATTGTTATTCAAATTTGGAACTAGTTTCGGAGTTACCGATTTTCCACTGTGGAAATACGTAGGTACTGTCACCAAAATGCTTAAGTAACCATAAAATTGTGTATAATTGTTTTGCTCACACAAACTTACAATGACTTTAGCGGTTTTGGTTTAGCGTGACAACAATTGTCATTGCCCTTTACCGAAGATCTTTTCGTAGGTACCCAAGTAATAAACTATTTTACGTTTTTCATTAGTAATAATATTATAGTAAAAAAAAACACGCTTTTTAGGGTTCCATACCCGAAGGGTCTACACGGAGCCCTATTGCTGTCAATCACGTGTCCGTCTGTCTGTTCGTCGTCTGTCACAATTTTTTTTTCTGGAGAATTTTGTTAACTTCCCATTGACTTATGAACTTAAAAAAACTTTTTTACAAAAAAATAGAACCGACTTCCAAAAAAAGTGCAAAATAACTTTAGTTTCGGAAGTCGGTGTCAAAAAACAAAGACACAAAACAGGAACACCGACTTCCGAAATTAAAGTTAAAGTTAAAAAAGTTTTTTATTTTTCACTTTTTAGTTGTGGTTCCCCATTAAACTGTGTTAACAGTTCATAGACATACGATAGCAGCAATCGCGGTTGATTTGCTGTCAATTTTTGAAGAGTTCCGTTGTCTGTCTCCGAAACCCATCATCAGATCTTTTTGAAATTTAAATGGGACCATTTCGGAATAAACCCCTTTCGAACAAAAAAAGAATTTTGCAAATGAGTTATGCCCGAACATAAATAAAAAAAAATACAAACATCCGAATTGATAACCTCCTCCTTTTTCGAAGTCGGTTAAAAAGTTGATAATATTCGTAATTACGTATATTTAAAAAAATAAAAAGAGAAGCACTCCGAGAGTGCCGACAGAAGTGAAAACTTGAACAAAAATTCCTAACGCGCCTAAAGAAGTTTTCACTTCAATCCGCTACGGTGTCGGTGGCGAGTTCAATTGTTTTTCCATCTCAAAAATGCCCAACGCGTCTAAAGTTGTTTTCACTTCAAAAATTTTGAGGATCACGATGGATGTCGATTCAGAACGGCCTGATGTCAGTATTTTAGTTTCTTAAAATACGGTTTAACCCGTCAAGCCCCTTTTCGGGGCCTACGAGTACCTCCCCATAAGTGGCGCCCTCATTGAACAAAAATTCGTATCTTATCATAGAAAATAAAGATTAAAAACTCCTATGTTACGTTTGTTACACATAGGATAAGGTATTTTTACGTTGTTAAAACAGGACTCAAAGTGTTTCGTATCCAAAGTAGTAAGCAAAAGTGTCAAAAAACTTACTAGTTTGGATACGAAACATTGAGTCATGCTTCCACGATTTTTTTTTCAATGAGGGCACCACTTGGCGGCTATTCTTTCTTTATTTCTCAAAGATTACAAAACACTTACGAGGAGAAATAAAATATAAAACAAAACTTAAGTACTTAATTTAAAGTACAGATGCGCATAAAAGGGAAATTAAAAAAAAACCACATTTCTGGATTGGAGGTAGGTAATTTCAATTAAGGCGCGGTATTACCTCAATATTAAAAAAAAATGGTTTCTTAGATAGTCGAGTATGACGTAATGCAATAAAAATATCCTTTGCAAAAAATACAGTAGACAGAGAAAGGTTTTAAGAAGAATTAAAACCGAATAGAATAGTAAAAAATAGTTTGATATTCCCAATAAAAAACTTGGAAATTGCTCCAGAAAAATAAACTTTGGCGTCGAACATCTCTGTATTTTCAGCGATAACAACATTTTTTTTTAAGAATTGAATAGAATTAGCGTTTTATTAAAACTTTGACCGGACAATTATTTAATTTTTTGTATATATTCTGGATAGTCTGAAGAAAACCCGTAAAATAAATGCCTGCAACAATGACAATGCAAATCATCCTCAACACAATTATTATGTTCAATTCTCAACCTTATTTGAAGCTACCTCAAATCGTAGTCAGTCCGCGCCTTAACTTTGTCATTCGTGTTAACTAATACGGGCGACAGTTTTTGAGCAGATAAAAGGGACGATTTACATGGAGTGGGTACGACAATAATGTTGGAATCAGACAATTAACTTTTTTGTGAAACCCATCTAAAATAAAAATAAAATGAACTTTATTGCCATGTTAAAACGCTACAGGGCGTAACGAAAATACGTGGTCATATTTTAAATACCCCTTCTGCCCATAGGCGTGCAATACAAATACAAACTTCTAGAAAATCTATTCAATTCTGGATAAAAAGAAATTGGCCCTCCGATTATGATCGATTGATGATAACTTTGTACGGAAAGTACAACTTTTTTTTTTTGAATCTTCTATTACCTACTTAAATCAATTAAATTTTTTTTTCGGGAATCGTCTAATATTTTACATCATTGAGATTATTTAAGTAGTTTACTTTGTTCACAATAGCTGATAATACTTCATTCGTAGGCGTAGGCCCTAAAACGGTATAGAGAACTAAGGGTGCGTATTCACTGCGGAGCTGGGCGGAGCGGAGTCGACTAATAACAATGGTTGAAATCCTCATCTCGTCACTCGTCTCGTCTGTGATTGGACGATTCCTGCACGTCTCCGCTCCGCTCCGCACAGCTCCGCTCCGCGCTGCCTAGCTCTGCTTCAGTGGAAACGCACCCTTAGACGGGATCGATTTTACTACTAGCACTTTGGGAAACTATAAAATCGTCGCCTAAGTGCGCCGATAAAATATTATGCAGGCTTATTAAACCTTGGATAGGAGCATATCTGGATTTATATGGAACGGGTATTCACAATCTATGTAAAATATAGAAAGGCATATAATGATACGCTTGTTCAGGGGAATGGCGATATAGACCGAGACGTAACGCACATAGGGTTAACTCAGGATGGATGAAATGGCGACAGGTCACTGGAACAACTTGCGACCGACGGATGCCCCTCAAGTTAAAGGGGAAAATCTATAAGTCCGTGATTAGACCTGTCGTACTCTACGGATCAGAATGTTGGGCTGAGAAAAAGACGGATGAAAAAAGATTGCATGTGGCGGAGATGAGAATGTTGAGATGGATGTGTGGAGTAACGAGAATGGATGAAGTGAGAAATTAGTACATTAGAGGTAGTTTAAAAGTGGCACTAGTCACAGAAAAGTTGAAAGGGAACCGCTTATCTTGGTATGGTCATGTGAAGAGGAGGGATGAAACACATGTAACTGCAAGAGTTATGAATATAAATGTGGATGGATGGAGAGGGAGAGGCCAAAGAAAAGATGGATGGATTGTGTGAGGAGTGATATGAAAGAAAAGGGAGTTAGTGATAGCGTGACGGCTGACAGGACAGAATGGAAGAAAAAAACGTGTTGCGCCGACCCCAAGTAATAATGATACGAATGTTAAGATAAAGTCAGGTTCTTCAGAATCAGCTAATGACTTTTTAGGCGTCCATTACACCCAGCCAGGGTTGCGGGTGTAATCGAAAGTCATCGCGGCCCCTGGCACAGGAAACTTAAGGACCACGGGTGGGTTTTAGTCAGTAAGAGTCTGAACGCCTGCCCGCTCTGTGGGAGAAGTTATTTATGATTGACCCAAAAAAAAAGAAAAAAGACTAAGATGAAGTAGGTGAGCTCTTCCTCATCTTTATTAAGTATATCAACGAAGCTTATAATGATATAATAAAGATGAGGAAGAGCTCACATGAACAGTTGCTCTGGATTGGTTAAAATATACAAGGATTTTTTTTGGATTACTAGTTTTAATAGCTTAAGTTCTTAAAGAAAAATCACTTAGCCACGATATCCTACTCATATAAATAAAAGAAAAAATGTTGACTCCATAGCAATGACATGTTACATGGTCATTCAGAAAAATCTAACCCCAATACAGATACCAGACAACCATCGACAATATTACTCAGATTCCACCAAAATCAACCAACAAATAATTGAGGCAACATAAATTAAATCGCCTGGTATTTTAGTACCCACAATATTATAGTTCTGCAGTAGTTTTGAAGTCGGCTATCAATACTGCTTCCAAACCACAGAGCATGAAACGCCTCAACACTGCTAGAGATGGCATTGTTAAAATTTTCCATACTAACCACGCGTGTCAGTGGGTGTTAGTTAAGTCGTATATAGCCGCCAAGTGGCCCCAAGTAGTAAGCAAAAGTACCAAAAACGGCCGTTTTTGACACTTTTGCTTACTACTTTGGATACGAAACACTTTGAGTCCTGTTTTAACAACGTAAAAATACCTTATCCAGTTTGTAATAAAAGCAACATAGGATTCTTTAATCTTTATTTTCTATGCTAAGATACGAATTTTTATTCAATGAGGGCGCCACGTACGGGGAGGTAGGCCCTTAACATTTGCTCAGAAATTGACGGGCCTTGGGCTCTAGACAAAGTGACAATCTAGCAGCGTTAGCTATTGTCGAAATAGGAATGTATACTGGGTCATCATTATTCTCCTGCCCTTATCCCAATTTATTTGGGGTCGACGCGGTGTATACTGGGTATAAAATAATAATTTTATTTACCCCGTAATTTAGATTATCAAAAAATATTGAACCGTTTTTTTTCTTTACCAAATCAATAAAAAATGACAACTATAACACGCAACGAAGTTCAGGACTGGGAGCTTGTTACGTCACTAAACGGTACCGAGGTATGTATCGAGGTGTGACTTCACGCGAAATTTCAACGCACTGTATCGTCCTCATTTTTGGTTTACGAGGCAAAAGCAAAAATACGTATAAAATATTTTTTGGTAATTTATCTGATGGACTAATTAGATTTATTTAGTAAACTAGCTTATTCCAAAATGTATGGGATTGTTACGTGACATTTAGGTAGCGCATGTCAATTCTATTTGGCAATCTTATCGCTGGTAGAATGAACTTGGTCTGGCCCTCTGTAACATCGATCTTTATTGAATGTTTTATTAAATGGAATTGCTTCTATGTACTTACTATACAACCTAATAAAAAAAAATGTGTAGGTACTAGCTGCATAAGAAAACCTGCCAAGTGCGTGTCGGACTTCGCACATTTAGGGTTCCGTACCAATAGAACCCTCTATTTGTTAGTAAAATATACGTAATAAGAAACATTATCACCAAATTTCAAGTTCATAGGTCTTTCGGAACAAAACTATGTGACAAACGACGTACAGACAGACAGACGGACACGTGAGTGACAGCAATAGGGCTCCATTTGGACCCTTTGGGTACGGTACCCTAAAAAAACCGGCGAAGTGCGTGTTGGACTCGCGCATGAAGGGTTCCGTACTATCATACTAAATTATACGTGTTTCCTTGTTGCCATCATTAAGATCAAGCAAAAATAGCCAAGAAAACATCTTTCTAGTAGGGGAGCCCCCTTTAATTTTAATTTATTTGTATTACTTATTTGCAGAGCAGTGGTGGCCCAGTGGTATTGGCCACGACTTACAAGTTGTAGGTCGTGAGTTCAAACCCAGGCAGGCGCTTTACTTTGTGTAAATTATTTCATCACCACTGCTCTCAAAACGGTGAAGGAAACTATCGTGAGGAAACCGGCATGTCCTAGAACCAAAAATTTGAAGACATGTGACATCCACCAACCCGCACTGGGCAAGCGTGGTGGATTACGGCCCACACCCTCTCACAGAGAGGAGGCCTGTGCCCCAGCAGTGTTGTTGTAGCTGCAGCTTCAACAAAAATATACAGTCTGTGATAATTTCAACTATCTACCTATAACCGATCATGAGACACAGCCCGCTGACAGACAGACGGACGGGCGGACAAACAGCGGAGGCTTAGTTATAGGGTCCTCTTGGTTACCCTCTGGGTACGGAACCCTGAAAAGGGAGACGTAAAAATCAAAATACAATACTCTCTGTAGGTACAATGCGCGACCACGAATCTTATTTATATGCGTTTCTAGTCGCTGCTCGTGTTTCGTGCTCTGTGTCCCAAACAGTTCAGAGTCAGCCCCGGTTTGATTGTACTATTCATACTAACTGCGCTCTGGTTGGAATTGCTGAATCAATTATAATTATTATCGAATTGGTTTTGGTTATAGAACTTTGGCTGCCATGATAGAGAAGGATTGAAATTTTGGAAGTTGAAAATTGAGATAGAGGTGCATAATTTAGTGAATTTGCATCTGATACTTCGGAGGAGCTCGTGGCTAAAGTAATAACAGCCGCACGGGTCGATCCATCAGGTTAAGCTACGCTTGCCGGGGTTGGTCCGTGGATGGGTGACCATCTTTACATACCGAGACTCCTCCGTGCCTGGGAAAGCACGTTAAGCCGTTGGTCCCGGCTGTCAATCGTGGATCTTTGACAGTCGTTACGGGTCGTCAGAAGCCCGAAAGTCTGACAACCAGTCTTACCAAGGGGTATCGTATTACCCAGTAACTGGGTTGTGGAGGTCAGATAGGCAGTCGCTCCATGTAAAATACTGGTATTCAGCTGCATCTGGTTAGACTGGAAGCCGACCCCAAGATAGTTGGGAAAAGGCTAGGCAGATTGATTGATGCATCTGATACTTCGAAGTCACCTTTAAAACCGATTTAAAAGGGTATTATAGGACTAACCCTGGAATCGTCGAAAACATAATTTAGTCAATAGCCGGTTGTTTTTCCACATTTCAGTTTTATCCCATGGTAAAAGTTGTTTATGGGTAATACTTTCACCCCCTGAAAGATGGTCAATGAAGTCACCCTGTAAATAACGTGCAAGAGATCACATAAATTGTTTAATCATCAAATTTATTAAAAAACTGGCCAAGTGCGTGTCGGACCTTGCACATTTATGGTTCCGTACCAAATGTATTTTTGACTATTTGTATGGCTTGGGGTCAACAAGATGCTTATACTGTGAAAATTTAAAGACTATAGCTCCAACCGTTTGGCTTTAAAACGTGTGTGACAGACAACGGACAGACAAACAGACGAGCTCCGTTTGGAACCTTCTGGTACGGAACCAAAATTACCAAAATCGATTCTTACTAGTTATCTAACGGAAGGGCCATTTTTATATTAACAATTTTTGTTTTAATTTTTATTATTTACCTATAGCAAAGTAAGTACTTGTGTCATATCGTTTTTACTTTATTGCATGTGCATAAGCTTGCGGTGCTAACCTATAAACAATTATAACATCTGTTCCATAATAGGCCTTTTAAATTTTACTAGTTCACTTCGCAATACTTGTAAGAATTTACCTACTTGTTTTACGTTGATGATTCGTTTAAATCCACTAAAATTTTAACTGCTATTTAATAACCTCGACACAATCCTAACACCGCGTTTTGCCAGCTCTACTCTGAGACAAAAGCACTTAATAATAAAGTTAAATGAACACGGATGCAAAACACACGAAACCTTTATGTTAATGGGCCCCATACTCAAAGCGGTCTAGTTATTTTAACACTGGGAACTAGGGATGTAACGGAGACCATTTACCGTAGGTGGAGGTGCAGGGCTTGACCAACGCGGATAAGGCAGTCAACAGAAGCTGAGGCGGGGGTCAAAAAAAGAAGAGAAAAAAATGAATTAAATTTTTTTCTAAGAATATATCGACCTGTTGGTAGCAAATGGTTAAGGGGCATATAAATAGTTTTTCGCTTTTGTCACCTTCTAGGCGATTTCATAAGGGCGACAAAAAAAATTTAACTTCGACTGTTATCTGAAAAAGACAAAAAAAAAACTATAAAAACGCTTTGACCGATAAGAATGTAATCTTCCTGTAATTTTTTATGGTTTACAATAAAGAGTAGGTATAAGTATTTATCTAATTATGTCGGTTCGAAATTTTACCCAAGCGTTCCCTTAGTACGTAAAGAAGGTTCGTTACAAATCCGCATCTGGCGCTTACAGAGACGCATGCGGAGATATATTTTCTTGCGGAATTCCGCACTTGCGGTTGCGGAGGCGAATATCCGCTACAACCCTACTGGGAACGTCCGCAGCGAATCGCGGTGCAGCGTCTCGAATCGCGTGGGATCGTGCGGGATCGCATGAATGCGGTTGTGACGTCATCGTTGGCAAGCGTGCGTTGCAGTGAGGCTAATCTCTGGCGTATTGTTTTGCATAAATTGGTATGTGTAGGGTCTTTTGGCTGTTGAATTTTTATTTTCCTGCATTTAGGAGAAATACTTTATTTTGAACAGTGGTGGAGCAGTGGTAGTCTCGCGGCCGAGGCCGCGAATCAAATTAAATAGATACAAAAATATAATGTAATAAAATACCCTGGAGCTTCCACCTTAAGGCAATCATTGTGAGGATACCGGCATGACCGACCTACAACCAAATCTATAACATGTGACGTCCACTGTCCTCACATGGGCCATCCTCGCGTGGCGTATGATGGCCCATTCTCGGTTACAGAGCGGAGTCCTGTGTCCCAGCCATGTCCCAGTAGTGAGAACAAGATAGGTTATTATCATCATTAGCCTTTTAATGTCCCCACTGCTGGGGCACAAGCCTTCTCTTTGTGCGAGGGTGTGAGCCGTGATCCACCACGCGGGCCCAGTGGTTGGTGGATGTCACATGTCTTCGAATTTTTGGTTCTAGGCTAACATGCCGGTTTCCTCACGATGGCCGTGACTTACAAGTTGTAGGTCGTGAGTTCAAACCCAGGCAAGCGCTATAGTTTGTGTAAATTATTTTATCACCACTGCTCTCAAAACGGTGAAGGCGGTTTATTATGCTACACTATTTTCAGGAAGACAGAAGCTTCAAAAGCTTTTCTTTCAGGTTTTCATTATTAACGTCGTAAACTGGTTAACTTACGAGTATGAAGTTTATACAACAGTTCGGAATATAACGGATGAATTTTCGTGCTATTTTCAGAATTCTAGACTTATGTTTTTCCGTTCATAAAGCGAAAAGTTGTGAGGCGCGCCTGTGTTGCGTCACAAAACTTATGATGGCAACTTTTCCTACAAGAATATCTATGTAAAATATAGAAGCCAGAAAAATGTTTTTCTCATAAGAAACTCCTACTTGCTGAATGACATATCACAGTAGATATGACATTATAACTTTTTGGTAAATTAAGGTCAAGTTAATAGCAGGGTCAGTGGCTGGGTATGTCCTCAAAAGAGCAGGTGTGTGGACAGTATTCTCCTCTTTCAAATAGATACACGCAACTTCACAAAGTCACAACATACCGCTGTTCTCGCTTCTGAGTATCAGTGTTCCACCGTATGATGTAACTTTGGATATGTAAAACTTGCTTAAAAAACTTTTTTTTTGTGGGTTGGGAAATCATCCAATGATTCCTTCCGCTCTGGGTGGAGCGGGAGGGTTTGTCAGACTTTTACTGACTAAAACCCACCCCTGTTCCTTCAGTTGCCTCTGTGCCAAGGACCGCGGTAACTCTTTTTCGGATTTATCCGCGACCCCAGGCAGAGCGTGAAAAGCCTGGTACCCATAACACAAGTTATATCTTTCCTTAGGTAACAGAATTTATTACAAATACTTTTGACACTAACTGCTATTACTCTTCTAATATGTCTTTGTTCTTTGTATTTATAGTGTTTTGGTCCAATACTTTATTTCCTACTAAAGGCACTCCAGCTCGAGGATCATGTTCTAGAACTAAATTTCTGGACAGTTACCAATTCGGGGTGTATTTGTTAATACAGGGGTCACACAAAGCTCTCAATCCTACAATTGACTTACAACCTAAACCGAACACAACAATATTGTAATATCGATCGAGATTCGATGACATAACCAACCACCAACCGATGTTCCTGCATTTGAAGCTTAGACTAATAACTGCTATGAAATCCGCAGAGCTTTGGCACATTGCCAATAGAAAATACACGAATTAAATAACTTTTTTTTTGTGTAGCTAGCCAAGTCTATCTAGCTCTTGAATAAATATTTGCTGTGTAAGCGTAATTTGTTGGTTTCTGACGTAAGATTAAATATGGCGACTATTTCGTTGGATAACTTATTCTGGAGAACACAACATGAGTCATGGCAAAAATTAAAGACGATTTAGACAAACCATGATGTAAAAGAAATACACATTTGTCATGGTTATGCTCTCATTGAGTCTTGAAATACTTTATCTTTTGTCCTGTTTTATGGGAGGGTTATAATCACAGTGCTTAATCCATTTTTTTTTCGGCGGGAAACCGGCGCCTAGGCGCCTGAACTTTAGGAAAAAAGACCAGAGATTATTGAATTCTTATTAAAACCACCCCGGTGATCACCATCAGCGCAAGCGGCCCCGTTACCAGGGCCATTTTTTTTTGTAGTGTGGGAAATCATCCAATGACATCTCCCGCTCTAGGGTGGAGCGGGAGATGTCATTAGACAATTTCCCACACCAAGGAAAAAAAAAGCACCCCCGTTACCTCTTACAATACCTAATCAAATCAAATCAAATCAAATCTCTTTATTGCATTCATGTGTTTTACATTTAGTTGTGAAAATATGTAAGTAAGTTCCAACATGAAACCCGGTTTGGGCACGGCAACATAATAATAATTTTTACCTACCACCCCGGAACCCCTCTGTGCAACATCTTTAGGGACACATCCCTGAGAGTCCTCAATATTTACCACTTATTAGACTGTTGAAACCAAAATACTGTCCCTTATTTTTGTTTCTTACTACTCAAAAAATTGTAAAAGGACACTACAACTTATTGAAAGTCGTCTAGAAATCGTCTCTCCACTTATATGAAACCGCCTCCATTAAGGCGTATATAGCCGCCAAATGGCGCCCTCATTGAATAAAAAATCGTAGCAAAGCGTAGAAAATAAAGATCAAAGAATCCTATGTTGCGTTTGTTACAAATAGGATAAGGTATTTTTACGTTGTTAAAACAGGACTCAAAATGTTTTCGTATCCAAAATAGTAGGCAAAAGTGTTAAAAACAGCCGTTTTTGGTACTTTTGCTCAGAAAAGATACGATTTTTTATTCAATGAGGGCGCCACTTATGCGGAGGTAGGCCCTTAATTTCCTCACGTCTACGCGTATAATGGAAGGTTGCCACTCACCATCCTTTGACATCCGTCAAACAATCGGAAGTGTTACCATTGATGGAGCCGAAACATTACCGGATCCGGCATTTTGGACGGACGCTCCGATTCAGACGAACTTGCAAAGCGCTCGGAAAATGTGGTTGCAAATACGGACATGACTTTTGATGACATGGCTTTCAGAAACAAGGGTTACCTAAGTGGGATGTCTATGTGTTTTAATGTCGGCAACAATGTCTTCATCATTATGATTTCGTATACGATAACACTAGCTTCTACCAGCGGTATCGCCCGCGTGAAAGTTAAAAATGTTCCCCATCCTACTCCCAGGATGAAAAATATCCTAAGTCCTATTCCAGGACATGGTAAGATGTGAAGAGGTAACAGACAGACAGACAATGTTACTTTCCCATTTATAATATTAGTATGGATTGACGGAGCCGGAAAATAACCGGATCCGGCATTTTAGACAGACAGCCTACCTTGTAAAGCGCTTTTTAAGTTAACCACCTTGAGCGTATCCTTCCGTTTGTCGGTGGACGGTAGGCATGTGTCACATCTCGTGGACATATCAGAACCAGAAGCAAATTCACTGATTGTTCTTGTTAATATCGGAGAGTTTATAAAAATAACTTTATTTAACTGACCGAGTGACAGTAAGATAATAATGTCTTAATCCTACAGATACAAGGTAAATTACGCTAATATGACAATTGTGGCGTGATGACAATGTCCTACGTTATAATTACTTACTCACTAGGTTTGGAAGAAGCTGCAGTGCTGACAAAGCTTATTGTAGTACGTCTACTACACTTAACTCGCTTGCAAGATGTCGCAGTCTGTGATGTAACTTAGGATAGCTGAATTGGCAAACGCAGCGTGGTTGAGACTCAGTTTAGAGTTTCGCTAACTCGAGAGAAATGCTTTGGGGTTTGAATCCTATAGGGAGCGTGCAGGAACTATAGATGGCAGCACATAAATGTCAATGTCAAGTATTTATGCAGTAAAAGTTGCGGATTTCACTCACTAGATGCCAGTCTACGTTATGCGTGCTGCATGTGTGCATGATGCGTGTGTGTATGTATACATATAAGGCACGGAAATGTCAATGACAAGTTTTTAAAGTGTACAACTTTCGGATTTACTCCACTAGATGAAACAGACTACGCTGTGCACGTTCCCTATTCAATTAGAGCTCTTGTCAAATTGCATGTTTACTAACATATCACTATGCCTTTAGATGAATATTCAATAAATCCACTTTATATTTGTTAACGTAGCTATCTTCCATTCGTGCTTCTAATTATATAGGAATGGCTAATATGTACATCTAGGTACGTTAGCATAACTATGGTCATACCCAGCTACTGTTAACGCTAGATCTACACCGTGTGTATCGGATATTCTGATCGGATTAGTCGCGAGATCCTAAGGGCTTACGTTTACCGCTGGGGTATTATAAACCCAAAATTTATCGGACATTCTCCTATGTAGGTAATTCAGGTTGAATGGTGTTTTAATCTTGACACTTACGCGCACAACCTCACATATACTTTTCTTTCTTCCTATCTCATATTCACTTGAATATATTTTTTATCTGTAATAAAAAATTAAAAAACACTTCATTTTTTATTTATCGTGTTCTTCACAGCAAAGCCATTTGATACCCCATATCATGGAAATGCCTACAAAATAACTAGTCCGCCATATTGGATTTAGAATGACGTATAAGAAACGAAAGAGAAGTGGCCTGTTAAGAGTGCTGACTCTAATAAGCCCCCTAGCCGCCTTGTACCGAGCGGTCTACGCTGCAGAAGACTCCATAACTTGGGAGGCGTCGTATGTGGTCGTGATCCACAGCAGTGAGTGGACAGCGAAGAAAAGAACAACCATAAAAATAAAGTATCCGAATAAAATTCTATGTCGATGAATAAAATAAGTTTCACTGCCAAATGTCTGTAGCCAGAGAAGTCATAAATTCATAAATAAACCGTGATTTGTGTACTGCGGTTGTTTTGAACAAGATCTCAGGAACGTTTCCGAACTGTGGTCAGGTTCTTAACGACTTATCTTTTATGGTGTGCGGTTCCTCCAAACCACGGTTATTTTAGATTATTATATAATATAAATCGTTATTACAATTTCGAGTTACTTAGGCACTAAGAAGGTGACAAAAAAAGGGTTGTTTTAATTCAGTAACGGGTTGTCTGGGGTAAAATAGCACTGTCTTCCGTACTCGTAGTGCCTTTTCACACGCTCCGGTTAGCGGGTAGCCGGTGCTGGGTACCCGGCGGCGGAATGTATAGCCATGTACTTACGTTAGCTTTCACACGTACCGGCGTAGTCGGCACCGGTGCGTGTTTTCACCTACCATAAGATTTTATGTCTAAACTAGCCAACCACCCCAGCTATGCACGGGTACAAATTATACACCAAAATCATCCTCATGAATCACTCAGTCTATTGGTAAAAACCGCGTGAATATCCGTTCAGTAGTTTCTGAGTTTATCGCGAACAGACAGACGCGATGGCGGTTTATAATATGTAATTATAGTGATATTTTCTATAACCAAGTTTCCGAAGAGGAATCGTAGCAACACCACGCTACTACGTTCTGAAAATTAAACAATCAAAAGAACGAAATGGCAAACATTTTCCTACGTCATCAAAATAATGAAAGAAAAGTTCAATTTGACAAATGCATGGCAGTGTTGACTAAGTAAACACCAAACGATAACTCTACTTTGCTCACAGTGCTGAACATGATGGGCAAACATCCACCATTGCCTGAGTGTAAACACACATGGAAGTCAGTTTAGAAAATTGAAATATGTAGCTTTCAATCTATTTCATTTATTTGATTCGGGGTTCCCTGTGGCTTCACTGTTTGATGTAAACGCTTTCAACGTCATCAATAGGGAATATGTCTATATACAGGGTGTAAAAAGACACGTCAAGAAGCCGTCAACTACGGATACTGTACATTTAACAAAGTAGCTTTGCGCAAAAATTATTGCTGGGAAACAACTTTTATTTTTAGGTATAAAAAAAGCAATTTTTTATTGCGCGCAATGTAACGCGGACCCAGGCAAGTGGAGTTAAGCCCCGCCCCTTCGCTCTAAGCCACGTAGGTACTTGTCGGATACGTTTGATATTCATTGCGTTTTTGTAACTGCAAATGCGTGATTACTAAATAGTGAAAAAAAATGGCAAATTCAGGTTATGTTTGTTTGTAAAAAGATTAATAATAACAATTAGATTTCATTTTTTGTGTTTCAACCAGTGGATTCCCAGGTATGGTTTAGTGGAAAAAAATGATCCAAATAATGGGTAGAATATGAGGCTTTCGGCTTCGGAAACTGTCTTTTTACACCCGATATATCAATTTTGATTGTTTTTACGGTTTAACAGAAAAACAAACGAGATATAACAATTTTAAACAAATATATTTGTCCCTCTCTCGAAAACGCCGTTTTCTTTGGCAGCTGTATATGGGCGTCATGTCCTTTGACGTCAGATGTTACGTCGATCATCATCATCATCATCATTATCATCAATATCAACAACACAATATCATCAAAAGTCAAAAGTTCTGCTATTCATCGATAGATGGCAAAACTAAAAAGTATCACCGCTGTGCCGGTCGGAGTGCCCGGTGTTAGGTTATTTTCGTTACGGAATTTCTGGATTCGGTCTCCACGCTCAAGGCCCACGATAGAAGCTATGCAATAGCTTAAACAGTAGAAGTAAAAAAAAAATGTAGTCATAATTTTTGTGCCATGGTCATTTGGGTTATCAAAATACAGAGGCTCAAGGAGATGATTCCAAAAATTTAACTCAATTAGATGTAGGAAATAAAACAATAGAAAATTTTCAAAAAACCCGACTGACTAAAACAACTAAAAAGTTCCGAACGAGTCACTTTTCAAGCAGTCGTACAAATCTGTGATTGAACTAAAATAAATTCCATACACACATCATTTCTACATCTTTACCATATAATTATCACTATTGTCCGCCATCTCAATAGTCACCTGTTTGCTAGCCCTACCATCTTGCACACAATCCACCCATCCTTTGTTTGGTCTTCCTGTACTCCTTTAACCATCCAAATTTATGCTCAAAACTTTCCTCACGACATGGTTCTCTTCCTCCTCCTCACCACATGCCCATACCATAACAACCGATACCCTCACAACTGTTCGGACATCGGTGCCACTTTCAGACTTCCTCCTAAATATTTACAAATATTTGGAAGTCTTAAACTTCAACAAAGCGTTGTGAACTATTGGGAATTCAGTGCAAATCCCGATAATATACAGCCGTAGTGCTTTCAAACAAGTATAATTATTGTGTACCACGATCTGGCTGGCTGCCAGCGAAACTTGGTCTGAAAACTGTCCCGTTGGGTAGGGAACGAGCATAGATAAAGGTCTTGTCACCATTTACCCGTAGCGTTGGCGGATCTCAATAGTTTTGAGCTGCAGAAGTGAAACTTCTACCTTGGACGGGTCTTTGTAGTTTGTTGGCTGATCCGATTGATTTAGAGTTATTGGTTATGGTTTTTGGTGGGTATTAACCGTATAATTCAGTAGCCTCCCGATTGAACCCTGACCACCTCCAGCCACCTCCGCCAGCTAGGTACGGACCCCAATTGGACCCCAGAGTTACGTCATTATGACATCCCAATTAAACAAGCTTCTTTATTACTCACGTCTTTCAAATTAACGTGGACACTGAATTTCACCAACAGTTTTGTTGGGTTCGAGAAAGAAGAAGACCGGTCTAGGTGGTGAAACAACAGGGAGGCCTATGTCGAGCAGAGAATGTCCTTTGGTGCAAATGATGTTTATTTAATTTATTTATTTAGATTACCAACAAAGGAAAATGCTGGAATGCTGGGTTAAGCTCGCCTTTGTAACTAACTGTTAATAACGGAAAGGAAAGGAAAGGATACACAAATATAGCTATTTCACGTGTGCTCCTTCATTTATAGGAGACCACAGCATGCACATACAACTAGGTAAAAACAAATAAAATAATGTACAAAATAAGTTTAAAAAAAAGATAATATCATACTGAGACATGACATTGAATTATAAACATATTTATTAAGATTTAAAATTATTATTAAAAATTATGAATCGCACGTCATTTTTTCCATTTTCAGACGTTCTGTGTTCAAAAATCACTGGTTATCTTATTCATTGGTACAGCGGACGAAAATCTTTAGCCTATATAGCGCCACAGCTTGATCATCTGGTTAGCAATCGCTAAGTTTTGTGGAAACCTTGAGAGCGTCTGTCGCCAACTTCACAACTTCTGATATTAAGAATAGTTTGACCCATAGTGTGGGATATAAATAATCTTGACATAGTGAAAAAGTTTGGTTATATCCCTTTTCTATGAAAGGAGAATAGATATAAAGAAAACATCGTTTTTGTGTGTACTGAGTGGGGAACTGCCAGCATCTGTGTTTTCGACCACGTTTTTTTTTGTTGTCGGGGAAAATCTTCTAAAAGCATCTGGACTTTTAAGCAAAAAACCTGGAAGTGTCGAATTTTAAACTTACTCAAACCACCGTGGTGATCACCACACATAGAAGAGGTCCCATGACCTCTTAACCCCTTCCGTGTCTGGCCGGCTGAGCCATCGAGGCCTATCGTGTCGATCTACTTCAGAGATTTCTTTTTGTCCAATGGCAGCTGTGACTATAACGTAGCTTACACTCACATGTTACTTATTTTGTCACTCATTTACACTCAAAATATCACTCTCTCTCTCTCACAGACACACACACACACACACACACACACACACTCACACATACAATTATAATATGTACTTTTTTTTTCCTTTATAACTATTGGGACGTTTAAAATGTAAGGATGGAGCGGAGCCTTACAGGCATTTTCTATGCCTAAATGGAGGTTCCTCGATATGCATTGTAAGCCAAATATAATTTAAAAATGAATAAACAAAATAAAATAAATAAACTTATAAATATGTTATCCGCTTCACATTTCGAGCTCTTTCTCTTACGCCCACTTGGCGTGCGCTTGACACGCAAGGGGTTAAAATATCTCCCCGGAACCCCCTCTGTACAACGCCTGTTGAGACTGTCAAGGGGTCTCCCCTGAGTCTCGCTGTGCTCAGCAGCACGTGATCACTGTACCACCGCCTTTCCTGGGATCCTTCGATGTGGGATCGGAGACACTGCTGGCAGACACAGGTCTCGCCCAAACCTGGCGACCAAGACCTGCCGCTCAGAGGCCCACATAGGGCTGTGGTAGGGCTGTCCTCGAGCTTGTGCTGTGCAGGATCTAGGTCACCTCTGCAAGTGTTAGGATACGAGCCAGCAGAATCATCGGCAGTGATAGGGTCGTCGAGTCGAAGCTCCAAAGTCTTCAGCATATAGACGCTGACTTGCTAGCCTGTCGGTTTTCTATCGGTTACATTTTGGGGAGTGTGCGACGGAATTGCATAATTTGATTCCGCCAAACCCGTTCTATCGATACGCCACCACGTACGCGTACATGGTGGTCATCCCACCCACACGCTCAAAACGTTTTGGGACCACATTCATTTTGCGTACAGCTAGCGAGTGGAATTCTCTGCCGGAGTCTGTGTTTCCTGATAGCTACAACCTGGGAGCCAAGTCAAGAGTGAAAAGGTTACTTCTAGGCAAGCGTGCTCCATCTTCGACCACATCATCGCTTACCATCAGGTGTCGCTTTCTCTGTCCCTATATCTCTATGTATGCTTAAATCTTTAAAACTACGCAACGGATTTTGATGCGGTTTTTTTAATAGATAGAGTGATTGAAGAGGAAGGTTTATATAAATGTATAATATTGTACCCGAGCGAGGCTGGGGCGGGTCGCTAGTAAACAATAAAAAAAAATTAAAAAAGTGTTTCCTATAATACTCGTATACTACCAGAGATTTCTTTAGAAATAAGCATAACCTTTGTACATATTTCTCTGTTTCCTTCTTCTTGTCTGTTTTTTGTTTGTATGTCTGTACATTAATTGTTAAATAAATAAAAAATACCACCTACGACACGTTTGCCTTCTTGGTTTTGCGTTTGGCTTGCTCGTTACGTCGCAGACCTTATTCCTTGCTTACCATCAGGCGAGATCGAGGTCAGGAGCACGCCCATCAAGAAAAAAAACGGGAACCAATTACTGATTACCTGTGTTCTTTTATGTTCACTGGCATTTGGGGATTTTATCTCAGAAAATTCTGTTGCTTCTAAAAATAAAAAATAAACCGACCCAGTGCGTGTCAGATTTTGCACATTTAGGGTTCCGTACCAAATATTGGTATTTGTTTGTAAAATATACGTAATAATAAACATTCTCACCAGGTTGATGGGAACTTAAAAAAATCTTCGGAACAAAATTTGGTAACAGACGACGGACAAACGGACACGTGAGTGACAGCAATAGGGCTCCGTTTAGACCCTTCGGGTACGGAACCCTAGAAATAAATATTGTTTGCGGCTGCTTCATTTTTAGATCATTCATTATAATATTATAAATTGGCAGATCATGTCTTGTGGTGTAACTTATACAATATTTCAATGAATATTTTTTTTTTCAAGAGCCGAATAAAATTCTAAAGGTCAATGCTATCACTTTCATGGCTATCCATCAAAATAAATTGTTTTCTAATATTAATAAAGGAAAATCGGTTCGTCCCTTCTTTTTTGAGCTCGAATAAATCGTAATAACGGATTGGCATAAAACCTTCAGTATCGGATTCAGCTTATAGAGAATTTAGAGATCCTTTATCGTTGTTTTTGGTATATGGATTATACAGCATGTAACAAAAACCCTCCGATCAAATAAAGGCGTATTCTTGGTTTAACATACGTACTAGAAAAAGTTGTAAAAAAAATGTAACTCATACAAACCAAAAGTTATAGATTTTTTATGTTTATAAAATATGCGAAATTTAACACTAAATATGGCAGTTTTTCATAAGTTGACAACTCTCCACCGGCCGGCGAGATCTTTTCATTTTTAACTTTTTTTATTTCAAACGATACCGCCCTGCACTAGCCGCGGTGTAGGCACTGTCTCGCTCAGGCGGCATCTTTCAAACGAAACAGTAGGTGAACTTTGTCGAGCGCTCAGTGTTGCCTTTGATAAGTTTTTCTTTTTTTTTAAATTAATTATTTTCATTGGGGAAAAATAATTATCTCGTATCCATTAAATGATTACGTATATGTGTACGCAGTACGATACCAAATAATACCCTTCGGGATCGGACAGGGTTTATGTTACATGCTGTATTGTAAAAATAGTAAAGAATAAGTCTTACCTACTTATGCATCTTTAATCATCCAGTGTATGGCATTGTTACTCATTGTACTCGTATAAATGAATTAGGTTTATTTTCAAAATATCTTGTCCTAAGGTTTCTTCCACGTCAGAGCCGAAAATTATATCACGGGAATTCACTCCCAGGGACTAACAAACCCCGGGCCTGCGGACAGCGAGTAGTGGGTAGTTCGCCGACCGATCAGCACCAGAGCCTTTAGACAAAATACTTATCTGTTAACGTTAACGCTAACGCGTCGTGCAAAATGTATGGCAAGGACATTACCTGCGGAGAGAACTGTCAAGTGACTCACGCCCAGTAATGTCGTTGCTACTCGTATACATTTTGCACGAAACGTTAGCGTGAACGATAATAGAAAAGTATTTTGTCTAACCCCCCAGGGGGGAGTCGATGGCGCGTAGTGTCCTACGCGCGCCTCAAAGAGTTGTCAGCAAAACATGACGGAACCCGTCGTGGCCAACGCCTCCTGCCCCAGGGGTTGTGGATAAATTCGAAACAGAGTTACCGCGCCCCTGGGTACTCAGGGTAGGGAAGGATCAGGGGTGGGTTTTAGTCAGTAATCTGACACGCCCTCCCGCTCCAACGAGAACGGGAGATGTCATTGGATGATTTCCCACATCCCAAAAAAAAAAAGGAAAAGATTAACAAACAACCATACTTTCACATTTATAATTTTAATATGTAAGAAGATTAAAAGCAACTTAAAATAAACTTTTGGGTTAAATTCGCGAACTTTCGCTTCGCAGTTCACACCATTATCGGCTTACCTTAATTAAACCAAAGGCCTTCCTGCATTCAATTATTGAGACAAGTAATTACGGACCTATACTACGCTATACCGCAATATCGCCGTATACTTCCCTCCATTTCCTGAACTATTAATATCCTCAATGTATTGACTGTTCTAATGGATCACCTGCGGAATCGGAACCCTTCGTACGTGATCGATGGAGCTCGGAATAGCCTCGAAGTCTTACAACATCAGTGCTACCAAACCTACTATAAATTCGAAAGAGACTTAGGCCCTGGCACAAGCAACTGAATGAACAGGTGTGGGTTTTAGTCGGTAAAAGTCTGACACGAAAAAGCGGGAGAAGTCATTGGATGATTTCCCACCCCCACAAAAAAAGGTCACCGTAACTACCTATAGTTTTTTTTTTTAAATCTAACTCTATTTTTTTCTTGGTGAAATGAGATTGTAACTGGTGGTAATACCTACCTAAAATGAAACTTTCATTATAATATTTATCGTGGTTATAATATAATATGTAAATTACAATTTACAAGTTTATCGTTAATCTGATTAAATTTTTGACTGTCTCATATTTTTGCTTTTAAATCCTTGTTTCTTTTTTTTGTTACTAAAAAAAAAATCTGAATAAGTAAAGCTGTAGATTTTATGTTTTTGTCAATTAATATTTACAGTTTTATCTGGGATAGAATTGGCAACACTGTACACAATCTATTTAAACCCGATAGACTCGCAGTTGCAGATAAGTGTTTGATCGCTGGTTTGAAACTGGCCGATTAATAAATTGAAGCCGAAATATTGAGCGCGATTTGATGAACGTTCGAATTTCGAAGTGATTGTTTGCGTCAATCTGCGTCAATGAAACACTGATGGAGTTTTTAATCTGTGGCGTTTTGATGGCATGACATTTTAAAAAGTTTTGTAGTCCGACGGGCATTAAAAGCTTTAAAAATAAATTGATCTTGTATTTTGTAGCTACATATTATATATGTCATAGTTATATACGATAAAATTTGCTACAAATAATAATCCTGCATAACACAACAGAGTATAACTATAGACGTTCGCCTTAATTGCGTGACTTATTAAATCACATCTTTCACAACCGAAAGGAATTTCAGATAAGTACCTACATTACTTTATATGTTTAAAAAAATCGTTTGTTTGACAAAGTAAAACATGCAATGAATACTGTTGCAAAGACAAATTACAGAATATACGATCGATCGCATGAACTTGTGTAGGTATTACCCAATTAGGCCCCGAGACTCATAAGTTAAATCATCTATTGAAAAGTAATTAAGAACACAAATAATCGGAACCCCAATTACTTAGGACCAAAACATACAAAATAATAGTCAATTGTTTAGACAAAAGTTATGGGACGGGTGTCGTTCCAGTAATTAGACAATTAATTACAATCGTAGCAAGATCCGTTATTCGGGGGCGACACGGCTGGTAATTAAAGCAAACCAAAACACTGCAATTTATGGCAACACCGACACATAAATTAACGCGAACGACCGCCCGCGACCTTTGTCAATGAGGAAATGTTGCCACATTTTAAATCCCGAACTCCCAGAATTGAGCCTTTATTTCCTTTATTATGTACTACCTACATTTTAATTGGTGATTTCGCTTTATATCAAGTGTTCGTTTTGGGAAATAAATAGGAAACCGCTTTTTGAAGTTAACTGCGCATTTTATTTTATGGATATAATTTTTTGGGAACAATAGAAGCTATATCGTTATACAGGGAACGCTGTTCTTTGGTAGTCGTACAAATACTTAGTTGTTCCCCAGCAGCTCAACGCGATCGTGCCAAGATTTCTAGATTACTTAAACCTCAAACTGACGTTTGGTAGGCCCTTTTATCCGAATGGCAATGTAGGTGGGAAAGATCCATCAAGGGCTGACAACTCCACCAGTTCTTCTCATCGGTTCGCGAGCGGCTGGATAGGACAAGGCTGGAGGTGGATCCCTGTGTTGCCCAATTTCTCACAGGTCATGGCAACTATGGTTAAATTATTTTCCTTCAAGCTTGTTGCCTCGCCTTTATGGTCAATGTTCTACACCTGATTGCGAATACGAACAATCCGCACATCATATCCTATGGAAGTGTACTCTTTGACAAACTGAACGCAATATCATGTTGGATAGTATTCAGCTTATAGTCTGGAGTTGTCTATTACACGGACCTTGTGGAAACTAGAATGAATTTCCGTGCGTTCAAGCGTTTTTGCCATATCTATTATTGGAATCAAGTGTAACAGCTCACAATTTTAGGACCCATCAAAATTAGTGTTTTAACTAGTGGTGCTTGGCAACTGGGCGTACCCCAGTTGTATTGTAAATACCCCCTTTGTGCCTGATGACCTAGATTTGTTCTGTCTCCCGCTTGATTAGGAGGGAAGTGGAAATTACGTTTTTCTTACTCTTTCGCTGTCTTTTCGGATTAATTTCGTTGCGGGACCCAAGACAGTTTAATCGTTTCTCTGGGACTCGTCGAGCTTCATTGCCTCGGCGTTTCTTCTGGTAGTCGCCACTGTTGATTCTGGCTTACAGAAGTTACAGTGGTTTGGGAATAGTGTGGCGGGCTTGTCCTGTAGATACCGATGTTGAGTTAGGGATCATTGACGAGTCGCGATATTGTTCGAATGAGTCACCGCGGGCCTCGCAACGAGAAACTGAAGGAACATGGGTAGGTTTTAGTCAGTAAGAGTCTGACAATCCCTCCCGCTCCCCAGAGCGGGAGACGTCATCCGATGATTTTCCACCGTCAAAAATGAATGAAGAATCTGTAAGGTATTAGGCCACAGAGCAGCATCTTTCTCTGCCAAAAGCACCCCCTATTGCAATCACCAAAGGGTGAATCTCTAGGCGTTAGGCTGATAATACTGACAGACTGTTGCCAACAATGACGAATCATGGGAAATTCAACTTTAATACCCTAGTATTAAAGTACACTAGTACTACTAGGCAATGAATACTAGTGTATTAAGGCGCCGTATTACCTCAATAGTCACAGAAATTGGTTTCTTGGATAGTCGAGTATGACGTAATGCAATGAAAATATCCTTTGCAAAAAATGCAATGGACAGAGAAGGGTGTAAAGAAAAATTTTAACCGATTATAATGTAATTTTATTTAATATTTAATTTTAATAATGAAATTTAATTAAATTTTAATAATTTAATTTTAAGTATTGCAATGTAATGATTTTTAACAAAAATGCATTGTAATGTTGCTATGGGTTAATACCTGAAAGTAAAATATAAATAAATAAGTAATAAAATAGCAAAAAATAGTTTGATATTCCCAATTAAAAATTTGGAAATTGCTTCACAAAAAAAATCTTTGGCGTCGAACATCTCTGTATTTTCAGCGATAACAATTTTTTTAAGAATTGAACAGAATTAGCATGGTTATAAAACTTTGACCGCATAATTATTTAATTTATTTTGCATATTCTGAATAATTTAAAGAAAACCCGTAAAATAAATGCCTAATCGCAGATTAGTCACATCGTCAACCCAACTATTATTTTAAATTCTCAACCTTTTTTGAAGCTATCTCAAATCGTAGTCAGTCCGCGCCTTAAAGTTGAATTTCCCACGATTCGTCGCGACGAATGTATGTGATGTAATGTAATGTATGTAATGCAGTATCTTCTTGTACATCCACACAAACATGCTACATATGTGGTGCCAAACCCAGTGAAATGAATAATGAAGAACTCATTTTAGAAAAGACTGTAAGAAGTGAATTTCTATCTCTGGGCATGTCACCTCTGCATTCTTGGATTAGATTATTTGAATGCATCTTGCACATATCTTACCGTCTGGATATAAAAACCTGGCAGGCTAGGGGAGCCGAAAGTAAAACGAAACTGGCTGAAAAAAAGAAGTACTTGCAAGAAAAGTTTAGAAGCGAATTGGGTCTTTTAGTAGATATGCCAAAACAAAAAACCGGAAACACGAATGATGGAAATACAGCCCGTAAGTTTTTCCAAAATGCTGAAAAGTCAGCAGAAATTACTGGTGTCAATATTGAGCTTATCAAACGCTTCCATGTCATATTAGAGACCATAAATAGCGGGTATTATATAAATGTTGAAAAATTCCATGAATTCTCCAAGGCAACAAGAGAATTGTATTTAAAGGAGTATTCGTGGTACCCAATGCCAGTAAGCGTACATAAAATTTTATTTCATGGGAAAGACATAATTTCTGCATGTGTTTTACCAATAGGTCAAATGTCTGAAGAAGCTCAAGAGGCACGAAACAAACACAACAGAAGATTCAGGGAACATTTTACTAGAAAATCTTCGAGAATTAATACAAATCGAGATTTACTGAATAGATTGTTAATTTCATCTGATCCGTATATTGCTAGTTTGCGTGCGGTTTCAAAAACAAAGCGTAGTAAAATTAAACCTGAGGTAAATGAGCTATTAGAAATAAGAATTCCTATTGAACGTGAGATACCAGTAGACGAAACAGATAGAGATTCTGATGGATCTGAATCAGAATCTGAAGACTCGGATGAAAGTATTGAAGAATCTGACGAAGATTCTGAAGAATCACTACCTGTCTCGTCTACTTAATCTTAATTGTAGTAAACTTTGTATAACTTTTTTATTGTATTTACTTTTATATTGATTTTGATGTAAAAATATGTTCTATTGTTAAATTATACGTCTAAAACTATCATATTTTTTTTTTATTCCTTCATTTATATTTTACCACCTGATAACACATAAATATGGGACAAAATAATTTTGTCCCGCTAGATTCTCAAAATACCACACTGTGCGTCGGCAACAGCCTTTTTTGTATTTTTTTTTTCCTAACGCCTGGAGATTCACCCCAAACCGTCTTCTATGCCCGGTGTTTATGAAGCGAAGTGAAGCCAAGCGAAGCAAAGCTCAAGTGAAGTGTTACTAACTCAGGGTTAAGGTTCTATCGGATCTTTTACAATAATATATAGGTTAGTCTGTCCCTTAAATAGGTAGATATCGATGGACTATATCTATTTATGGGACAACGTTGCTTGAGAATATGTTTTACTGGCTTCTACTAGCAACTCCGCCCGCGTAGAATTAATCCCTCCACTATAAATAGGGTATTTTACAAAATAAAAAAGTGTGTGTGTACTTATGTACGCACGTAAGAAGTTATACTTCTTTGGCGTAACAAGATAAAAAACCAAACTGTCACAAAGTTTACAAAAGGAAAACAATCATTCTTCATGAACCACAGACTATAGCTAACTTCAGGGTGTCGGTTCTAGCTAACTTCAGAGTGTCGGTTTTTTGTGACGGTGTGCGCGCGCATCGTAAAAATTTACTCTCATAATTTATCCCTAACGCGCCAAAAGAAGTATAACTTCAAAAAATCTATTAGTCCGTCAGTTAAATAACCAAAAAATATTGGATACATTTTTTCTTTTGCCACGTAAACAAAAAACCGGCCTGCCCAGGGGTTGAGGATAAATTCGAAACAGAGTTACCTCGCCCCTGGGTACTCAGGGCAGGGAAGTAACAGGGGTGGGTTTTAGTCAGTAAGAGTCTGACACGCCCTCCCGCTCCACCCTACAGCGTGAGATGTCAATGGATGATATCCCACACCACAAAAAAAAAAAAAAAAAAAAACCGGCCATGTGCGTGTTCGCACATTTAGGGTTCCGTACCAAACGTAATTTTGACTATTTGTATGGCTTTGGGTCAACAAGATGTTTGTACTGTGAAAATTTTAAGACTGTAGCTCCAACCGTTTGGCTGTAAAAACCTGTGTGACAGACGACAGACAGACGGACGGACACGTGAGTGACAGCAATAGGGTTCCATTAAACTCTAAAAATTAGGACGATACAGTGCGTTGAAATTTCGCTTCAGGTTACGCTGCGCGACACTTTACCACCAAAGTGACGTAACAAGCCTCCACTCCTGAACTTTGATGCGTTTTATCTTTGTCATTTTTTATTGATTTGATAAAGCAAAACATACGTATCCAATATTTTTTGGTTATTTAACTGACGAACTAAGTAAAATTAGACTTTAGTAAAATAGCCTATTTATAGCCTTCGTGCTCTCCCAGACTATAATCTAACTCTATCGTCCAGATCTGTTTAGCCGTTCTGGCTTGATTGAGTAACAAATATCAATCCATCTAACCAAACATTCGCATTTATTATTAATAGGATGTAGAATTATCAAGTGACAAAAAAGTTGAAATGTAACCGCTTATCTTGATAGATAGATAGATTTATTTAGTGCACTTATTACAAAATTAAGAAAAAGGAGAACGAGGGATATAATGCACATAAAATGTATGAAAGATGAACTCGGTAAAGTCTTGTCGAAAGATGACGAAATAAAAGAGCCATGGAAGGTTTATTTTGAAAAGTTGATGAACGAAGAGAATGAATGGAATGGTGTGCTCAAAGAGGTACAAGTAAATATGGGTTTGGTGAGAGAAATTAGCATGGATGAAGTAAGAAAGGCAGTTCAATATATGAAAAATGGAAAGGCCATGGGCCCTGATGACATACCAGTAGAAGTATGGAAGTGTTTAAAAGAGGATGGATGTATGTGGCTGACTTTATTCTTCAATAAGTTGTTGTATGAAGAAGTGATCCCACAAGAATGGTGCAATAGTTCGCTAGTGCCCATCTTCAAGAATAAAGGGGATGTACAGGACTGCAACAACTATCGAGGGATAAAGCTCATGTCACATACTATGAAAGTATGGGAGAAAGTGATAGAGAAAAGATTGCGAGAGGAGAGTGAGATTACCCCGAACCAGTTTGGGTTTATGCCAGGTCGAGGGACAATGGACGCCACCTTCGCTCTCCGTCAATTGTGCGAGAAGTACAGACGTGTGCACAAGAACTTGCACATGGTGTTCATTGATCTTGAGAAAGCGTATGATGGGGTACCTCGGGATGTGTTGTGGTGGGCCTTGAAAGAGAAAGGTTTGCCTGGGAAGTATGTTGAGTTGATTCGTGCTATGTACAGACAATCTAGTACCTACGTCCGTCGGCTGCTGGCAACACCGATAAGTTCAGTGTGGCTGTAGGCTTGCATCAAGGGTCGGCTTTAAGTCCTTACCTCTTCCTGTTGATTATGGACGCTCTTACGTCGGAAATACAGGAAGAGGCACCCTGGTGCATGCTGTTTGCCGACGACATTGTTCTGGTCGGTGAAGATGGACCTGAGATCCAGAGCAGATTGGAGAAGTGGCAACAGAAGCTGCAGAAAGTTGGCTTGAAAATCAGCAGAACCAAAACTGAATACATGTTCTGCGATTTCGGCGGTCTCTCCAGTTCTGAAGCTGTAGTGCTAGATGGCGCGCTTCTCCCAGTCTGCTCCGATTTTCGGTATCTCGGTTCACTCGTGCAAAGCGATGGCGAAATAGATCGGACTGTTAAGCACAGAATTAACACTGGATGGATGAAATGGCGGCAGGTCACCGGGACTATCTGTGACTCCCGCATTCCCCTAAAACTTAAGGGGAAGATTTATAAAACAATGGTCAGACCTGCTGTCTTGTATGGTTCAGAATGTTGGGCCACAAAAGGGATGAATGAAAAGCAATTGCATGTAGCTGAGATGAGAATGCTAAGAGCGATGTGTGGTGTTACGCGCATGGATAGAATTAGGAATGAGTATATAAGAGGAAGTCTGAAAGTGGCACCGCTGACTGAAAAATTGTGTGGAAATCGGTTGTCGTGGTATGGGCATGTGATGCGGAGGAATGAAGAAAATGTCGTGAGGAAAGTCTTGTGTATGGATGTGGATGGCTATAAGAGTAGAGGAAGGCCAAAGAAACGATGGTTGGACTGTGTGAAAGAGGATATGGGTAAAAAGGGGGTGACTACAGAGATGACGACTAATAGAGAAGTATGGAAGAAAAAGACATGTTGCGCCGACCCCAAATAAATTGGGATAAGGGCAGGAGAATGATGATTTAGTGCACTTAAAAGCTCACAGCACAACACACAAACAATAAAAAAAAAAAAAAAAAAACTCATTTACCTTGGTATGGTCATCGAGGACTTGGAATTCTAAGTTCAAATAAACTTTATATTTCAAGGCCATGTTAAAAGGCGATGCGCCAGCTGGACATCCCACCCACATGCACAAAACGTTTTGGGAACACATTCATTGTGCGTACAGCTAGGGAGTGGAATTCCCTGCCGGAGTCTGTGTTTCCTGATAGCTACAACCTGGGAGTCTATATGTCGAGAGTGAATAGGTTACTTCTAAGCAAGCGTGCTCCATCTTCGACCAAATCATCGCTTACCATCAGGTGAGATAGTGGTCAAACGCGAGCCAACATCTCAAACACCCGTTTTATGAAACGGCAACTTCATAGTTAAATACATTTTTTTTTTGGGGGGTGGGAAATCATCCAATGACTTCTCCCGCTCTGAGTGGAGCGGGAGGGCGTGTCAGACTCTTACTGACTAAAACCCACCCCTGTTCCTTCCCTGCCTGAGTGCCCAGGGGTGCGGTAATTCATTTTCAGAATTTATCCGCTACCTCTAGGCATGCAGGCACCGGCCACGATGGGCTCCTTCAGTGGTGGCTGACAATCATCTCTTTGAGGCGCGCGTGGAACACTACGCGCCGTCGACTCATGGGCCTGGTGCTGATCGGACGGCGAGCTACCCACTGCTCGCCGTCCGCAGGCCCGGGTCTACGGTAGCCGGAGATCGTCTCGCGACATCCTACGCCCAGTACCTCTCCTGCGGTGGTAGCGGCCGGGGCCGTGAGGGCCACTCCGTTGAGCTTCCCTCACGCGTCCTCCCATTCCCTCTCACTCCGTACCATGGCCTGAACCAGGGCCGGGCGCGCGAGGTCGCCGCCACCTATCGCATCCACGAGGACATGGCGGTGCTTCGCCTAAGCGGGGCAGACCTCCAATAGTTAAATACATGATATGTCCACTTTAACCAGATGCATCTTAAACTAATATGTACATAAAATATTAAAGTAAAAAACATGCTATTTCAAATTTTTCTCAGCAAACCCTTTTAGGAATGCATAAAAAATAATTAGTCTGAAATCTTTGGGTGTCAGCCATATTGGATTTCTATTGACGTCACTTAATTTAACCATGCATGGTCATCCAAACTAAACATGTATGCAAAATTTCAGCTCCAATCGGAAACCGGGAAATGGGTCAAATTTAACTTCTAAGATTTGTTTACATAGTTACAGGAGAAGCTAATAAAATTGTGTTAAAAAGAGGATAAACCACCCCTACCACTAAACCTCTTGAAATATTCCGTTACAACTGTCTTATAACATTTTTTGTCAAAAATCTTTTAAATGGTAAACCCTCAATATTGGTACCCAAGATACAGGCTTGCATGTAATACTGTTCTATATTAAATAAATTATTATTATAAAGAAACGTTCCAAGATCCAATCGTTTGAGTGACGATATTGCACACTATATCGATACTTCAGCTTCTATGCAACGTTCATATTGGCTTTAAAATTGCATTCAATTTCCCGAGGCAGCGATATGCAATGTTCAATATCAGTGGATGGAATAGATCTTTAGATACCTATTGAACTTGAATCCACCCAATACTGTTGAATCTATTCCGCTATTTGCATTTCTATTTTGAATATCGTTTAAATCGAAAATGTGTATAACCTCTTCAATATAAAATTACTCGTACATCAGGCCTATATAGCCCTGGTCTTGCGGTCGACGAGCAATGAATAAGTCGCCGTCCGATAAGGACTAGGCACAGGTCTACAGCGTGGTGTGTCCCACGTGTTCTCCATAGAGATGTCAGTATGATTGACGGGGCCTGCCAGGCCTGATGCCAGGCCTGCCAGTGCCAATTATTCGAAAGAGATACCGCGGTGCTGAAACGCAAAGGGCTAATGAAGAAATACGAGTGGGTTTTAGTCAGTGAGTCTGACACTCCCTCCCGCTCCACCAAGAGCGGGAATAGTCATCTGATAGTTTCCCACCCTAGAAAAAGGCCTGTAGTCCTTGAAGTGTTAGACGGTGGTATGTCCGTAATATATTTCGCTAGTTATGTTCAAGTCTCATGTTAATTATTACCACCAGCAAAGCACGAATCCAGACTTCGGGATGCTACTGAAAAATGTCCGTAATACACCCATATTTCGCTAGTTATGTTCAAGTCTCATGTTAATTATTACCGCCAGCAAAGCACGAATCCAGACTTCGGGATGCTACTGAAAAAGTCCAGGGGTTCTCTATTTGGCTATTATACAGGGTGTAACGGGAATGCCCGATCATCTATAGTAATTACTATATAAACAATACTATAGGGTGTAAAAAGACACATCACATAGCCGTTAACTACGCATACTGTACGTTTAACCAAGTACGAGTAGCTTTGCGCAAAAATTATTGCTCGGAAACGACTTTTATTTTTAGATATGAAAAAAAAACTAGTTTTTATTGCGCGCAATGTAACGCGAACCCAGGCAAGTGGAGTAGTGGAGTTCAACCCCGCCCCTTGGCTCTAAGCCACGTAGGTACTTGTCGGATACGTTTGATATTCATTGCGTTTTTGTAACTGCAAATGCGTAATATCAAAATTTCGAAAAAAAAAACGAAAATTCAGGTAATGTTTGTTTGAAAAAAAGTTTCATAATAACACTTGGAATTCATATTAGAAAAGAGTAAAAAAAAAAAATTGCGACTTTGACCTTCAATATTTTCAGAACCAGTGGTTTCTCAGGTATGGTCTAGTGGAAAAAAATGATCCAAATAATGGGTAGAATATGTGGCTTTCGGCTTCGGAAACTGTGTTTTTACACCCGATATATAATATTATAAAGAGGTAAAGTTTGTTAGGTTGTAGAGGGTAATCTCTGGATCTACTGAACCGAATTATTTTACCAATAGAAAGCCACGTTATTTGTGAGTGTGGCTATAAATTTTTGAAATCCACGCTAAGGAAGTCGCGGGCGAACTGCTACTATTTAATATACCTACTGCTTCTGCCCATATAAATGAACAAGTATCTTCAAGAAAGTTAGTTCCAATAAAAAAACTGACCTAAAATACAAATTTTGAGCAGTGTTAAGCGCCCTGATTCGACGCTGCACGTCATAGGTTCAAGCCCAAGCAGGCGCTTTACTTTGTGTTATTTATTTCATCACCACTACTCTCAAACGGTGAAGGAAAATCGTAAAGAAACCGGCATGTCCTAGAACCAAAAATTTGAAGACATGTAACATCCAGCCGTACGTCCTCTACATGTTTCCCTTCCTCAGTCTGCCATACCGGTTTTTACCGACCTCAAAAAAGGAGGAGGTTCTATTTTCGACTGTATGTATTTATTGAAAGAGTCGAGCTCATCCTACCAACTGCATAAGCTTTTCGAGTGACGTCATCTGTGTATGTATGGTATTTTATTTATTTCCCTCTTCTATATTTACATATCTGTTTTATTTATTGTCCTGATGTAATATTTCTTTTTGTTTGTTTGCTGTCCATTTCTGGTAATTGCGTTGTCCCAAACTTCTGCTGAGGGAGATATGATAGCATGGATTATTGTGTATGTGTGTTCTGGTTATTTTTAGGGATGTGTTTGGTAGTGAGTAAGGTTTTTTTTTGTAGTTTGGGAATTCGTCAAATAACTTCTCTCGCTCTTTGTGGAGCGGGAGGGCGTATCACAGTCTTACTGACAAAAACCCACCCGTGTTTTTTTTTCCTTTTTTTGTGGGGTGAGAAATCATCCAATGACATCTCCCGCTCTGGGTGGAGCGGGAGGACGTGTCAGACTCTTACTGACTAAAACCCACCCCTATTCCTTCCCTGCCCTGAGTGCCCAGGGGCGCGGTAACTCTGTTTCGAATTTATCCACAATCCCTGGGCAGGCATCGGCCATGACGGACCCCGTCATGATTGCTGACAACTTTTTGAGGCGCGCGTGGAACACTACGCGCCATCGACTCTCGGGCCTGGTGCTGATCGGACAGCGAGCTACTCATTACTCGCCGTCCGCAGGCCCGGGTACCCGTGTTCCTTCAGTTGCCTTTGCCAGGGGCGCAGTGACTATATCAAACACTCCCGCGACCCTGGCAGTGGTAGTGAGTAAGGATAACCTACCTTTTTTACTATTTATAAGCTCGCGTTTGACCACTATCTCACCTGATGGTAAGCGAACGTGTGGTTGACGTTGGAGCATGCTTGCCTTTTAGTAACCTATTCACTCTTGACTTAAAGACTCCCAGGTTGAAGCTATCAGGAAACACAGACCATCATCATTCTCCTGCCTTTATCCCAATTTATTTGGGGTCGGCGCAACATGTCTTTTTCTTCCATACTCCTCTATTACATGTCACCTCTGTAGTCACCCCCCTCTTCCAACCATCATTTCTTTGGCCTTCCCCTACTCTTATAGCCATCCACATCCATTCTCAAGACTTTCCTCACGACATTTTCTTCATTCCTCCGCATCACATGCCCATACCATACCACGACAACCGATTTCCACACAACTTTTCAGTCAGCGGTGCCACTTTCAGACTTCCGCTTATGTACTCATTCCTAATTCTATCCATGCGCGTAACACCACACATCGCTCTTAGCATTCTCATCTCAGCTGCATGCAATTGCTTTTCATTCATCCCTTTAGTGGCCCAACATTCTGACCCATATAAGACAGCAGGTCTGACCATTGTTTAATAAATCGTCCTCTTAAGTTTAAGGGGAATGCGGGAGTCGCAGATAGTCCCGGTGACCTGCCGCCATTTCATCCATCCAGTGTTAATTCTGTGCTTAACAGTCCAATCTATTTCACAATCGCTTTGCAGGAGGAAACACAAACCCTATCAAGCAGTTTGTCACAATGTGGACAGGTGGAGGAGAAGTTGGATGAAGATAAAACAGGATATCTACACAGATGTTTGAGACGTTTATTTATAATATTAACAGTAGGCACAACTAGAGCCTTCAAGGATCCAAATGTATAATTATAAAACTGGTGACGATGACGAAACTGAATTATAAAACTGCACTTCACTGTTCTAGAAACTCTTAAAAACTGGTAACTGTAAATAGCTAGAGAGTGTTGGAAAATAACAATAATATAAAGGAGTTTCCAGGGCAGCAGCTGAATCTGGGCTAATTTTGAAATGAAAAACAAGAGGCTAAACAGAAAAGGCAAAGGAACATTCGAATTTTGGAATTGCAAACTACATAGGTTAAAACGTAATTTAGAATGGAGGTCCGACAACAAACAGGGCTGTAACACAGCCTTGTTACAAATTCTATAGATACTTAATTGTAGATCTGAAGGTGTCCCAAAAACATTTAGTGCATATGAATGGCATGTCCAAATATTAAAAGAAAGATGGTAAATATGGTTAGATAGGTCTATATTTTCTAGTTTATAAATGGTTAAGTTTCTGCTAAATTTATTCCTCAAAATATTGCAACAATGGCAGTTAAATAAATGGGTTCATTTCCTCTAGCTAGCCCACTGTGCAAACAAGCGTGAAATAATGCAATAACATTGCGTGAACAGTTGTTTTATATTGCACAGAATTTATACCCTCGGCATTTTTATTAAATAGATATCATATTTTGCAGAAAATGACAATACAATTAATGTTTTTGGTAAAGAGAATTCTCCAGTTGTTTTTATCTAGAAATTCTTTTGATAGAAGAGTTTCTAAAACGTATCTACTGCTGTGAATATTAAAATTCTTAGAATTCATGCACACTTAATAATAAAATAAAAAAATAAAAATTACAGTGAAGTAGATACAGCTAATCTATCCTAATCAAGAATACAAGGTACATTTTACTATATTTTCTTGTTTATGTGATAGAGTAAATGACGGTATCTGTGCTAGTATTGACTGTGTGACAGACACCGGCGCCTTCCTCCTACAGCCTTAAACATCAAAACAACCAGTATAATTCATACAAGGCATAATAATTTTAACAAATAACAGATTTTGGTACAGTTTTGGTAAATGCAAACCTAAGTTTAACAGATAGTTTGAATTAAAATAATTGATAATAATTCATACTGCATTGATCAAAGATTGGAAATAATTGATCATATTATAAATGTTAATAATTTAGTACCTTATTGATAATAATTAATAAAAAAATGCTTAATAAATTCATAATAATAGATAACACTACTGTACTCTTAAATAATGTAGATCTTAAATCCTACTAATATTATAATTATAAATATGAAAGTTTGTGAGTATGTATGGATGTTTGTTACTCTTTCACGCAAAAACTACTGAACGGATTTTGATGAAACTTTACAAATATGTAGCTTATACATCAGAATAGCATATAGGCTTTTCTCTGATAACTCTTACTATATCTCTTTTATTTGATAACCGGGAGAAGTACTAATTTCACGCGGGCGAAGCCGAAGGAAAAATGTATTTCCGATACGTAATTTCAACGTCTCACACCTCTACTGAATATTGTATTTGCTTAGTAGTATTCTTAGAATTCAAGAAACAAAACTCTGTATTCCTCTTACAAATTATATTTCCACAAAATAATTTCACCGCGACGTTGCAATTTCCCTTAAAATTTTGCGAACCCTCGACTTTTAACAAAATGTCTACAAATGCCATCTTGGACTGCAGCTTATAGGATCGCCACAAAATGGTGTTTTATCATTGCGGAAGTCCGCAGCAATTACTCAGAAAGCTCCGATACCGCTTAACTTAATAAATCTTCTAAAACCTCGCCACCCTTTCTAACCCCAAACAAACAGAAAGATCATAAATGAACCGCTTAATGTGCACCCTATTGACTGAGCATTAAAGGTCACTTTATTTACGACGGATGTTGGTAAAATTTCGACTTTTAATGAATTGGTTTAAGGTGACAGGGGAACTTAAATAAAATTGCCATGTTTACTTGGTAAAATAAAGATTTTCCCTAGAACAAAATTAAATATTTTTTTCAGATAAACAGGGTTAAATTAAATTAGAAAGTTAACGAAATTCCGCAGGCGTGTTTTTTTATTGATACTTCTCTATTAAAAAAAAAAACTCTTGATTAATTTTTGGCATAAATACGAGTACAGCTGTCTATGAGGTCTGCCCAGAGGTTGAGAATAAATTCGAAACAGAGTTACCTCGCCCCTGGGCACTCAGGGCAGGGAAGGAACAGGGGTGGGTTTTAGTCAGTAAGAGTCTGACATGCCCTCCACCCTAGAGCGGGAGATGTCATTGGATGATTTCCCAAACCACATATGAGGTCAACAACTATTGATAGTTTAGTGAATTTTTTTTTTTTTTAACCTTATCGGCATTATATATCGATACCTATCACGTCTAGATCAGTGGTGGTCCTGTGGTAACGGGCTTCGAACCCAGGCAGGCACTTTACTTTATGTAAAATATTTCATTACCACTGCTCACAAAACGATGAAGGAAAACATCGTGAGGAAACCGGCATGTCATAGAATCAAAAATTCTATGAAGTATATACGAGTATTTCACAAAATATAACAAAATATTCTTATACACAACTAAACTAGTAATTAACTTAGATGTATTACGGGTGTAAAAACACAGTTTCCGAAGCCCAAAGCCACATGTTCTACCCATTATTTGGATCACTTTTTTCCACTAGACCATACCTGGGAATCCACTGGTTCTGGAGATATTGAAGGGCAAAGTCGCAATTTTTTTTTTTACTTTTTTACTAAATTGAACTCGCAAGTGTTATTACTAAACTTTTTTCCTAACAAACATTACCTGAATTTTCGTTTTTTTTTTTTTTGGAAATATCGAAATTATGCATTTGCAGTTACAAAAACGCAGTAAATATCAAACATATCCGACAAGTACCTACGTGGCTTAAAGCAAAGGGGCAGGGTTTAACTCCACTTGCCTGGGTTTGCGATACATTGCGCGCAATACAATTTTTTTTTTTTTTTTCATACTTACCTAGAAATAAAAGTCGTTTCCCAGCAATAATTTTTGCGCAAAACTACTTTGTTAGACGTAAGTACAGTATGCGTAGTTAACGGCTCTGTGATGTGTCTATTTAAACCCTGTATATTCAAACTGACAATAATAATATTACAATGGGACGAGTGTCCCACAACGCTGGCAGCATTGCCGTGTTGAATAGCATTGCTTATTTGTTAGCCAAATCAATCACGTTAATTAACTTAAATAACACGCTTAACATACGTATCGAATCAGTTCAGTTACAAACAATAAATTAATTATTCAGACATGTAAGCTATTAACAGCTAACCAAGCTTGTTTAATGATCATTTCGGGTCATTTGACATCGTAATATACTATGCATTTATGTCATAATCTATGTACCTACACTGCAAACAGTATTGTGCATGTATGTATGTGTATGTGGTTAACACTGCCATAAACCTACTTGATATGTGAACCTATCTAAGTCATGTCCAATTGTCCATGTCTTAAGGCGCAATTATACGACTTTTAATGGTTTTTAATTGAACATCACGTCTAAACGACTAGTCCTATTTCTTTGAAAAAAAAATATGTTACTCTAGACAATTTCTATCATAATTTGATCTCAGAATATTTGAAATTATATTTTTATAACATAGTGGTAATTAATTTGTAAAGTTATGTCTAACGCGGATAAAAAATTGAGAATCACGCATAAACTATAAAGCGTATTTTTATGAAACCTTCACCATTTTAAAGATAATTTAATTATTTATAATTTAGTCTCAGTGTTTTAGTTTAATACCTGTTGTTTTATGTGTAATAAATTAATAATGCGTCTAATTTCGGACAGCGCTCCTTGATGGGTGAGTCCTATTACTAGGTGGACGTACGACGCGTTACGTGAGCTCAGCGCAGAACATGCAAGCTAACCACTCAAGGTCATTGGCAGCTAATAACGCCTTAACAACAGCTAATTAGGTCCAGCAATTAATGTCAGTTTGCCATTTATCTTGTCACATTAATTTTGAAATATACAAGGTGGAAACGACAATAGATCAATATAGGGTGTAAAAATACAGTTTCCGAAACCGAAAGCATATTTTACCCATTATTGGGATATTTTTTTTCCACTAGACCATACCTGGGAAACCACTGGTCCTGAAAATATAGAAGATCAAAGTCGCAATTTTTTTTTTACTTTTTTGCGTAAATGAAATTCAAGTGTACTTGAATTATATTGTACTTACTAAACTTTTTTCCAAACAAACATAACCTGAATTTTCTATTTTTCTTAACAAATTACGCATTTGAAGTTACAAACACGCAATGAATATCAAACGTATCTGACAAGTACCTACGCAGCTCAAAGCGCGGGGCTTAACACCGCTTGCCTGGGTTCGCGTTACATTGCGCGCAATAAAATATAACTTTTTTTTTCTTACCTAAAAATAAAAGTCGTTTCCCAGCAATAATTTTTGCGTAAAGAAAAGAAAGAAAAACTTACTAACTTTAAAAACCTACTTTTTTACAAAGCTACTTTATTAGATGTACAGTATGAGTAGGTGACGGCTTTATGATGTGCAGACGTTGGAATTAGGTAGAGTTATTTATGTACTGGGATCGAAATGTTGATATTAATATGGATCTTCCTGAAATTTCTAATGGACAATCCCGTGTGGCACACAATATTACAAATAAATAATAATAAAAACCTCTATTGTTTTCTTTCAACTACAAATGTGCCAACATCGCGCGTGTGCGCATTGGAATCTTGCAACTTCGGACATCCGATGTCGTTGATGTAAATTTGGCAACGTCGCGCGTGCAGCGGTTTAAATTGTGTTAAAGTAAATAGCTTTTTTATTTAATAAATCACGAGATTTAGCCGCTCTTTTAAATTAATCTCGGGATTTGAGGCATATCCACTTTATTCTTAAGCTGTATGAAATCAGTGCAGGTACATAAATAATTCTACCTAATTCCGACCTCTGGTGGTCTACACCATGTATATTATGAAAACACAGGCAATACACATTATGAACAACTTTTAATATAGGACAGCAAAAAAAAAAAATCTGCTGTTCAATACATTTTGTCGATTTATGCAAATGGCCCCATAGGGCTGCGGATTTTTTTAAAACATTCGTCACTATCTATTTTTAACCCCAAAGCAAAAAGAGACGTGTTATAAGTTTGACCGCTATGTGAGTCTCTGGCACCGTAGCTCTTAAACGGGTGAACGGATTTGAATGTGTTTTTATTTATTTGAAAGCAGGTTTTCTAGCGATGGTGCTTAGACATGTTTTATCAAAATCAGTTCAGCCGTTTCAAGGTCATCAGCTTTTCAGTGTTTTTTAAATTTTCGCTTTTCTTTTAAGCATCAGGGGTTTTTTTAATTTTTTAATTTAATTGGTACCTATCTTGTCTTAGAGACTGGTATACAGGATGTAATGAAAATGCATATTTTAAATATTGCTTCTGAAATCCATGAATATCAATAACTATGTCCAAGGAAATCATTTTGAGTTCTCAAAAAAAAAACCTGGCCAAGTGCGTGTCGGCTTTCGCACGTTAAGGGTTCCGTACCAAATTTTGGTATTATTATTTTCGGACGGACAGACAGACAGACGGACATGTGAGTGACAAAAATAGAGCTCCGTTTGGACCCTTCGGGTATGGAACCCTAAAAATGGACTTCGTACAGTTATCATCAGCTGATCAAAATTAGTTGGGACTTCAATTTTATTTCTAAATTAACTTTGTCTTTCTTGAAGAAAGTTGTCCACGCATTTAAACCCTGTGAGTACTGTAGGATCCCAAGGCACCAGTACGGCCTGCAGGGATCCTGGGACGTTCTCGTAAGTTCTGGATAGGTCGCACTCGCTGGCAACGCGGGAATGTGGTGTATGAGAGTGACTGATTAAATTGTGCAGTGTTATAAAAGAAAAAGGTATAGAGCACTTTGATCAACTATATTGGTAGTAACGGCAAAAATACAAATGCCCACTTCGGCCGGGCAAGCAGAACTGATCCCTAAAACAAATGTGATGCCTACACCTTCTAAATTCAAACGGCTCTCCAATAATCTTACCAGCCAGTTGAAGGCCGGTACAGACCCGCTAAGATTAGGCTATGACTACAATCGTCACAGTACCATAGAGGCGTGAAATAGTGAGGAAAAAGTAGTGATAAAAGCTTGCGCCAACAATAACCCCATCACTTAAGTAATCCGGACCACTCCATCAACACCTACGACGTGCTCCAAATGATAACCAGCCGATTTCTATTCAGCCTTCATCCCCCATCCTACCCCGCAGGGATACCTCAACAAATAATACACAAAACAATCGAACTTGACCTTATTACATCATCGCCGAAGCAATCAGGAAGTTAATGCTTCTGCAGCAATACAGTAATATGATACTCAATTTATTAATAAAACAATTAATTCCTTGTATATTGTGTTCGATACAACGCGCTTTAATTAATACATAGGCATATATAACCACTGTGCACTTTCTATGAAGATCTCGTACTGAACATTGCGCTCACATAATTGACCACTCTGCACTTTCTATGAAGAGCTCAGACTGAACATTACCCTCACATAATTGACCACTCTGCACTTTCTATGAAGAGCTCGGACTGAACATTGCCCTCACATAATTGACCACTCTGCACTTTCTATGAAGAGCTCAGACTGAACATTACCCTCACATAATTGACCACTCTGCACTTTCTATGAAGAGCTCGGACTGAACATTGCCCTCACAAAATTGACCACTCTGCACTTTCTATGAAGATCTCGTACTGAACATTGCGCTCACATAATTGACCACTCTGCACTTTCTATGAAGAGCTCAGACTGAACATTACCCTTACATAATTGACCACTCTGCACTTTCTATGAAGAGCTCGGACTGAACATTGCCCTCACAAAATTGACCACTCTGCTCTTTCTATGAAGATCTGGGACTGAACATTGCGCTCACATAATTGACCACTCTGCACTTTCTATGAAGAGCTCGGACTGAACATTGCCCTCACAAAATTGACCACTCTGCACTTTGTATGAAGATCTGGGACTGAACATTCCAATCACATAATTGACCACTCTGCACTTTCTATGAAGAGCTCGGACTGAACATTGCCCTCACAAAATTGACCACTCAGCACTTTCTTTGAAGAGCTCGTGGCTAATATCAGCAGGCACATTCGTTGGGCGAGGCTTATCAGTTGTGTGAGGACGTCTTTCGGCTGAAATGATGATGATGATACCGGTCGTTCTTCAAGGTTAAACAGGTCGGTCCGTGGATGGGTGGGCATCTATTACCTAGCGAGACTCCTCAGTGCCTCGGAAAGCACGATAAGCCTTTGATCCCAGCTGTCATTTGAAGATCTTTAACAGTCGTTACGGTAGTCGGAAGCCATAAAATCTGACGGCTGGGAGACCTTGAGCTGTGGAGATAAGATAGGCAGTCGCTTCATATAAAATACTGGTGCTCAGCTACATCTGGTGAGACAGGAAGCTGATCCCAACAATAGAGGGAAAAAGGCTGGTAGATTTATTTTACTTACTACAGAGATTTCAATTTTAGACAAAGCGAAGTTATTTCGACTACACGCAGGCAACACCGCTAGCAAAGTATGGTCAGTGGCGTAGCGTGGTGGGGTCAAGGGAGCAGACCGCCCATTGTGTGGATCGCCCGGAGGACACGGTGGAGCATACGGTATATTGCTCGCATAGAAGGAGGCGGGATTCGTGAGGGAGAGGTAATCCTCGCGCCCTCACGGTCCTAGCCGCCGCAGGAGACGCCCTGGGTGTGCACAAGCTAATTCTCGGCCACTGTAGACGCAGGCTTGCGGACGGCGATAATGGGTAGCTCGCCGTCCGCGGGAGAGATCGAAAGAGTCAAAGTGGCCCTGGTACGGGCAACTGAAGGAAAACGGGTGTGTTTTAGTCAGTAAGAGTCTGACACGACTTGGAGAAGTTATTAGATGATTACTCACCCAATAATAAAAATTTGGGTCGGAAAAAAATTACAATAAATAATAATAGTATCTTGTTAAAATTTGAATCAATTCATTTAATATTTTATCGCACCTACAATTCGTATTGCCAATTTTGCTACGGCACTTCTGGGGCGCTACATTGAACTGTGCCACAAAGGAAGGCGCATTTTCAGTTACTGCTGAAGAAAGAACTTCTCTAAATTTTTCTGCGTGTTTTGACAAATTCATACTCCTGAATGAATGTTTAAAAAATGCCGAGTCGAGGTTCAGGTGTGAGGGTGAATTAGGGAGCGACGAATTTCCAGTCCGCCCCGGGCGACGAAGATACACGCTACGCTACTGGCTAGTTAATTAATAAAACACAATTAACTCCTCATACACTCTGTCACGATTCAGCGCGCTTTAATTACCATCGATAAAAGTCACAAAGCAAAAAGGTTTTTGTTTCAACTGGACTGGAAATTGCGAAGGATTCGTGCTGGCTGAATAGATAGCTATTGTTTTCAATTTAAACGAACCGGCGCCATTTTGTGGCGGCCATTTTGACAGGTAATCACATCAATCTCATAAAATGAAAGGGTTTATTGCGTTTTGAAGGATTTGATTGAATTACGGAAGGCGATAATAATGTGTTTTATAGTCCAAAGCATAAAATAAATTAAATTATTTTTAACAACCTACAATCTTTGTAACAATTTGATTGTACGACGTACATGACATGACATATACTCGTGTTGGTTCAAATAAATTTCTTAATTTGATTGTACGACCACGGGGTCTCATCTCGAACAAAGAAAATTTAATTCAAACCAACAAACAATAGATGGCGTAATATGCATCGATTTCATAATGAAGTCTCTGTAACATTAATATTTTGAAAAAAAAATGGTAAAAACTGTATTTTCTTATTTAATAAACTACCCTATGCATAAAATTGTGGAATAATTGGCTCCTAATTAAAATTTAGATGTTCATTGGAACAAATCCACAGGCATTAATATTTCTTGTACCAACAGATGGCGCTGTTTGAAGTTTTAGAGTTTATCCATTCGACCTCTTAAAATTTGTATAGTGAAATATTTTGAAACAGTAAACCTGTTATGAAGTGCCAAAAATACTATATAGTAATTCTTCAATGTGTGAGAAAATATTGGTAAGACTTTATGTAAATTCATTCAACTTGCAAGCCGTCGCTGCTAACACCATCGAGCGAGATGTAGAGGACAGGCCCGAACGAAGAACAAAAGTTGCTTTTGCAAGTCGAAAACCCGTAGTTACGGCGGTACCGTTTCTTTGTATGGGATGAGGCATCTGTATGCTAGTATTATATTATCTGTGGTACAACGTACGTATATTCATGTTGGTTCAAATAAATTTCTTATATCTTGAACACTGTTAGGCCCAAAATTCATAAACTGGCGGCTAGCTTGCTTATGCTTAGTTCCTAGCTAGAACCTACGACTGATGGTAGGAGGGTAATATTAATTTATGTATATGCATACTTATGTGGTAATGGATGTTTGTATGTCTATTTGTTTGGCACGGCCTGTAGCTATACGGCTGAATAGATTTTATCAAATGAGGTAACATTAGTTTCTTCCTTAGTGCCGAAGTCACACAGATTACATGCATTTTGAAAAATAAACAAGATGACGGCCGCCGCGCCGCTATGTATGTAAAGTCAAATTTTTTCGTGACGTAGTCATGTGGGATATATAAAGAAAAGTCTCGAGACAATTCCAAAAATGTAACTATAGCGTGCGGGAGAATGTAAATGATAATATCATGGCTACTCAGAGTGCTTGCCTGACCGCCCGTAAGAGGGCGCCCGCGCAAGCTCCACGAAGTTCTCATTGTAATATTTAGTTACCTAAGCTGCGAGCCAGCGCGCGAATAGTCACGCGCTATAACTCAAAGGTTCTGCTAGATATTAATTTGTGTGATCCAAGTGATTATAGTGTTACTCCTAAGCACCAGCGTTTCTCTTACACCCGTTCCCCAGCTATGTAACTCATTAAAAGGTATTTAATAAAAAAAGTGGAACGAAATCTGTGATACTAATATAAAAGTCAACAACTGCATCAGACTGCTTGAAAAGTGACTTTTTAGGAACTTTTTAGTTGTTTTTTTCAGGCAGGTTTTTAGATACTTACCTTTATTTTTTTTGAGGGAAGGCAATCATCAAATAACTTATCCAGCTCTGGGATGAGCGTGGCTCTTACTAACTAAAACCTTACCGTGTTCCTTCAGTTCTCCTTTACGTTCCAGAGCCACGGTGACTCTTTTGCCCGGGGGTGGAGGATAAATTCGAAAGAGTTACCTCGCCCCCGGGCGCGTAGGGCAGGGAGGAACAGGGGTGGGTTTTAGTAAGAGTCTGACACGCCCTTCCGCTCCACCCTAGAGCGGAAGAAGTCATAAGATGATTTCCCACCCCCCCCAAAAAAAAAAAAAAGGTGACTCTTTCGAATAATCCCGCAACCCTGGTTTTTTGATACCTACAAGTCAATTGGGTATTTTACTAAAAAAAAAAACGAATTAGTTCGTCAGTTAAATAACTAAAAAATATTGGACACGTAGTTTTTTTTGTCACGTAAACAAAAACCGGCCAAGTGCGAGTCGGACTCGCGCACGAAGTGTTCCGTACACACGTAGTCTGCGTTATCTATATAAACGGCAAAAAAATGACGTTTGTTGTATACCCACTTAAATATTTATTTTATTGTTTTTTAGTATTTGTTGCTATAGCGGCAACAGAAATATATTTCTGTGAAAATCACGGTTCATGAGATACAACCTGGTGACAGACGGACAGACAGACGGAAAATCAGCGGAGTCTTAGTAATAGGGTCCCGTTTTACCCTTTGGGTACGGAACCCTAAAAATTTGGGCAATACAGTGCGTTGAAATGTCGCGTGACGTCACGCGGCGCGACACTTATTACCACCAAAGTGACGTAACGAGCCCACACTCCTGAACTTTGGTGCGTTTTGTCTTAGTAATTTTTTATTGATTTTACCAAACCAAGCAAAAACTAGTGAATATTTTTTGGTTAAGTAACTGACGAACTAATTAGTTTTTTTAGTAAAATACCCCATTCATTCAACGTTTGTTTCACTTGGTTCGCCAGGTGACTACGCTATGCTCTTGGCTAAAAATTCTCGTTAATAACCGAACATAGGTAGATACATTCTATATCCAAGCTTACCTTCGTAGGGGTGCTAAATCGAAAATCCTTCCCCAAACTTAATTATATTCATAATTATTTTCCAATCCTCCTCTAGGGTATACACGATCAAATTACCAACTCATTATCTCTTCTTACAATTATAATGATTAATACACTTAAGTAACCTTGTTGTAATTAGTACCAGTACCATGAATATACTGACAATAATACATTTTTTGGTTTTCAAAGACCACTCGAAAATGGAGACTCAATCTTACAAAATTACTTCGCGCGGGAACAAATTGTACTAAACCTTTCTAATGAATCATTCTATCTATTGGTGAAAACCACATGAAAATCTGTTCAGCAGTTTGCGAGTTTATCGCGAACAGACAGACCGACGCGGCGAGGTTTGTTTTTAACCGACTTCGAAAAAGGAGGAGTTTCTATGTTCAACTGTATGTATAAGTATGTCCACCGATTTCTCTGTCAGTTGTGACCGATTTTCAATATTCTTTTTTATCCGAAAGAATATTCTCCCGAGGTGGTCCCATATAAATTTTGTCAAAATTGCTTCAGCGCTTTTTGAAAAACTGAACAAAAACGAAAAATACGTATACATAGATGACGTTTCGGTTTTCTCCAATTACGAGTATGTTTAAATTCCACGTTCCATGTTATTGGGGTTTTAAGTTCTGGGGTATAACAACTAAAAAGTGAATTTTTTTTACAAAAATAAAAACAACCGACTTCCAAATAAGAAAATACACTATAAATTAAAAAATAACTTTAATTTCGGAAGTGGGTGTCAAATAACGAAGAAATAAAATACACACACCGACTGCGTTAAGTTATTTTTTAACTTTTAGTGTATTTTCTTATTTGGAAGTCGTTCGTTTTTTTTTTGTAAAAAAGGTTTTTAAAATATGTAGTGAAGGTTTTAGATAGCTACAGGGAAAATGTAGCAGCATTTAATAAAGAATATGCATAATCAGCCATATAATGTTTCGACTACTGGGACACAAGCCTCCTCTAGGAGAGGGAATGCGCCGTAATCTATCACGCGGGCCCAGTGCGGTTTGGTGGATGTCACATGTCTTCGAATTTTTGGTTCTAGGATTGATGTTCATGCCGGTTACGTCCCAATGTTTTCTTCAATAAATTAGAAAGAAAGAAAGAAAGAAACAATATTTATTGTACCTCACAACAAGAACATGTTAACTCTACATACAAATAAAAAACCTGTGCGAGGCCAAAACGCTCCTAACTCAGCGTTATGCTGCGATATTAATGTAATAAAGCAATAAATAACGCAGCACTGATATTCTGTTAGGGCCCGTTGTGATGCCACAGACATACTCACGAAACACGGTACAAAATTACTAAAACAAAAAAAATAAAAAATAAGCCATAACACAAAAAACCAAAGGCGTGCATTTTTGTAGACATGCAAAATAAAAAATAATTAACATCAGATAAATCTACTTAATCTATGGTGCTTATAACTAAGATGCATTGGTGCAACGCGCAACTAAACGTTTTATGTGCATACTATGGTCGATTGGCTGTCAAAAAACCAAAAATAGAAAGTGTCATAAATAAAATAAATTGTGTCTTGATTAGATTGTATGGTACTTATACAAACCTAAAATACATCGCAAATTACACAACGTAAGGCGCCTGCTTGGGTTTATTATTTATTTATTTATTTCTTGGATCGCCAACAGAGGCTACACAATTACATGCATGTTAACTATACAAGTGTGCGCTTCCAATTATAGGCAACCACATCATTCACTTAATATCTAGGACCCACAACCTACACCTCTTAAGTCGGCCGTTACCACTGAGCCGCCAACTCACTGGTCGCTGGGCAGCCCCCATCTAAGGCTGCCATCCGTCCAGGTTTCCCCGGATTTGTCCTAGTTTGGAGCCCGTCCGGGGAGCGTCCGGGCGGGTCCGGGTCTTAAAGTTTACGTTCTGTTGTTTTTAGAATGCCGAATTTTAGACAATAATGGTAGTTAAGAGTGAAACGCTGCTTTAAAAAGTTTGAAAATAAAATGTCATTCTAACAATTAAAACTCGTTTTTATTATTTTATTGGTTAGGTGTAAATGTAAAATTGAAAATGTCCGGGTTTTAAGCTAAAAAATCCGGGGTTTTTGGATTTGTTGTCCTAGTTGGTAGACTTTTGAGATGGCAACCCTACCCCCTATCAAGGCGCATGAAAAAAATTCGTGAGCCGTTTTTCACAATTTGGTCACTGAATATTATTATTTAGTTTTACTTATTATTTTCGAGTAAATGTGTTGAAAAACGTCGGTTGATACATGTAGGCAATTGTCGTTGCAATAAAGTACATAAACTCGGTAAGTCGGGCTTGTTGCCACTGGGCCAACACTGCTCTCCATGTAGCAGCACCACAATGTATTACAAACCGAAGGATTTTTAAGGAATTTCCTTATCGATTCATATAAATACTATTTTTTTTGTTTGTACCGAAAAAGCTGCGAAACTACTGGACCGATTTTAACCACTTTTTCACCAATGGAAAGCTAAATTATCAGTGAGTAACATAGGCTTGTTTTTATCTATACCTAACCTATCCCACGGGAAATATAACAGTTCCCGTGGGATAGGTCACGGGAGCGAAGCCGCGGGCAAAGTGCTACTGTTTGAATAATGCGTGAGCTCGTCAGCGTAAAATCGCAAAGAATGCAATCTCATCAGTCCACCGCTTACCTATTTGGTCACCTAAATTTCTTTTTAAAAGTATAATAACTATTTAACATATAGTTGTATTGTTAGATCCTAGTCAAGCAGTTTAAATACCGTAATGTATACTAAAGTAACCGGTTTCCCAAGCTCCAGGCTTCAAATTACGTTTCTAATTATGTCTGTCAAGTCGGAGAAGTGAGTTCTCTAAGCTTATTGGCAGGTTTTATACACTCGTTTGGTTTACGAGTCTCATTTACGACACGTGCTATGTCGTACACTCGTACACGTGTATATGTGATGTACTGATCACTTCGATTTTTATGGATACACGTAAGATAGGTGTTACGTTTTTATTTGAGGCAAGATGTCTTCATTCTTTCTTTGATTTTCTTTTTCTGTAGTATAGTTTATCTGGATTCTTTAGTCTTTATTTTCGAATGTGAATTTGTAAATATTCTTATGTATATCAGCATATTGGAAATTATCGCCCTGGAGACATTTTCTTTAGACTTACCACAAAACCCAGATCTTGCCTTACGCATCGACTGACTGCCTTTTAAACCCTAAACCAGCACCCTCTGGTCCTATTTACTCCATACCTATTAATCAGGATTAAAAATACAGAATACACCTAAAGTACCTACCTACATAATATGAAAGCACAAGAGGGTTTCATTAAATTGAGAGTTTCCGCAAAATAATTTGGATAATTCTCCCGCAGAATAATTTGAATAATTCAAACGCTGAATGAACACAAACCACAATAAATAATTGAACCCAATCTATTACACACTCATTAACCATCCTTCACTTTGGTATCATTATTCATCAAAATTCATGACGGTTGGTTGAAAATCGGAGCATAAAAATCTATAAGTACATAACACCGTCTTTCGCCTTTTGAAGAGCTTTTCCCAGCATAATTTTAGAGTTGGGTCTTGCGCCTGAGCTCTCCACGGTCGTGTCGGATTGCCATCCCATCGGATTAAGGGAGTAAAGGAGCAGAGCCTTTAGACAAAATACTAATGGCAACGACATAACTGGGCGTGAGTCACGTGACAGTTCTCTCCGCAGGTAATGTCCTTGTCATAAATTTTGCACGAAGCGTTAGCGTTACTGGGCGTGAGTCACGTGACAGTTATCTCCGCAGGTAATGTCCTTGCCATACATTTTGCACGAAGCGTTAGCGTTACTGGACGTGAGTCACGTGACAGTTGTCTCCGCAGGTAATGTCCTTGCCATACATTTTGCACGAAGCGTTAGCGTTAGCGCTATTATTAAAGTTATTTGGCTAAGGGGGCAGAATGCACCTGTTTTTGCACACATGCTTGTGCACTATAATATCTCCTGCGTTGGCTAATCTCTGTTGAGATTTGAGATCGTGATCGAAATTCGGTCGGGAGGGTTATTATTACTTCTTGAAATAACCTCCTATAGTCCAATAATTTTACTTCTTTTATAATGTGGGTACAAACAATTTTATGGGTATTCTAACATTCAAAAACAATAGAACCGACTTCCAAAAAAAGTGCAAAATAACTTTAATTTCGGAAGTCGGTGTTTCTGGTTTTGTGTCTTCGTTTTTTTACACCGACTTCCGAAATTAAAGTTATTTGCACTTTTTTTGGAAGTCGGTTCTATTTTCTTGTAAAAAAGTTTTTATTTTTCACTTTTTAGTTGTGGTTTCCTATTAAATTGTGATTTGCTGTCATTTTTTGAAGAGTTCCGTTGTCTGTCTCCGAAACTCATAATCAGATCTATATGAAATTTAAATGGGACCATTTCGGAATAAAGCCCTTTTGAACATAAAAAGAATTTTGCAAATCGTGTGCAACAGCAACATAGTTTTAAAAATAGCTTTTAATGCACTTAACTCCTCAACGAGCGAGCTCAGGTTTCTTGCAAGCGATCATTCTTCGTCTTTATTGACTTGCTAACCAATTTCCAAAGTATTACGTGTGTTAGCAAAAGATGTGTTTGGAAAATCGCAAGGTAAAGGCATGATAGAAAAGGATACATGGTGGTGGAATGAAGATGTGCAAAAGATGCTAAAAGAAAAGAAAATTTCGTTTAAAGTATGGCAGAATGTAGAAACCGGAAATGATAATTTGAAAGAAGAGAAAAAGAAAATTTATAAAGAATGGAAGAGGAAGGCAAAAAAGGCGGTTGCAGTTTCCAGGGCTAAGGCGCAGGAAAAGTTATATGATTTACTGGACAGCCCTAGAGGCCAGAAGGAGCTCTACCGGATTACAAAATTAAGAGAAAGGAGAACGAGGGATATAATGCACATAAAATGTATGAAAGATGAACTCGGTAAAGTCTTGTCGAAAGATGACGAAATAAAAGAGCGATGGAAGGTTTATTTTGAAAAGTTGATGAACGAAGAGAATGAATGGAATGGTGTGCTCAAAGAGGTACAAGTAAATATGGGTTTGGTGAGAGAAATTAGCATGGATGAAGTAAGAAAGGCAGTTCAATGTATGAAAAATGGAAAGGCTTGTTTAAAAGGGGATGGATGTATGTGGCTGACTTTATTCTTCAATAAGTTGTTATATGAAGAAGTGATTCCACAAGAATGGTGCAATAGTTCGCTAGTGCCCATCTTCAAGAATAAAGGGGATGTACAGGACTGCAACAACTATCGAGGGATAAAGCTCATGTCACATACTATGAAAGTATGGGAGAAAGTGATAGAGAAAAGATTGCGAGAGGAGAGTGAGATTACCCCGAACCAGTTTGGGTTTATGCCAGGTCGAGGGACAATGGACGCCACCTTCACTCTCCGTCAATTGTGCGAGAAGTACAGACGTGTGCACAAGAACTTGCACATGGTGTTCATTGATCTTGAGAAAGCGTATGATAGGGTACCTCGGGATGTGTTGTGGTGGGCCTTGAAAGAGAAAGGTTTGCCTGGGAAGTATGTTGAGTTGATTCGTGCTATGTACAAACAATCTAGTACCTACGTCCGGTCGGCTGCTGGCAACACCGATGAGTTCAGTGTGGCTGTAGGCTTGCATCAAGGGTCGGCTTTAAGTCCTGGCTTTAAGTCCTTACCTCTTCCTGTTGATTATGGACGCTCTTACGTCGGAAATACAGAAAGAGGCACCCTGGTGCATGCTGTTTGCCGACGACATTGTTCTGGTCGGTGAAGATGGACCTGAGATCCAGAGCAGATTGGAGAAGTGGCAACAGAAGCTGGAGAAAGTTGGCTTGAAAATCAGCAGAACCAAAACTGAATACATGTTCTGCGATTTCGGCGGTCTCTCCAGTTCTGAAGCTGTAGTGCTAGATGGCGCGCTTCTCCCAGTCTGCTCCGATTTTCGGTATCTCGGTTCACTCGTGCAAAGCGATGGCGAAATAGATCGGACTGTTAAGCACAGAATTAACACTGGATGGATGAAATGGCGGCAGGTCACCGGGACTATCTGTGACTCCCGCATTCCCGTAAAACTTAAGGGGAAGATTTATAAAACAATGGTCAGACCTGCTGTCTTGTATGGTTCAGAATGTTGGGCCACAAAAGGGATGAATGAAAAGCAATTGCATGTAGCTGAGATGAGAATGCTAAGAGCGATGTGTGGTGTTACGCGCATGGATAGAATTAGGAATGAGTATAAGAGGAAGTCTGAAAGTGGCACCGCTGACTGAAAAATTGTGTGGAAATCGGTTGTCGTGGTATGGGCATGTGATGCGGAGGAATGAAGAAAATGTCGTGAGGAAAGTCTTGTGTATGGATGTGGATGGCTATAAGAGTAGGGGAAGGCCAAAGAAACGATGGTTGGACTGTGTGAAAGAGGATATGGGTAAAAAGGGAGTGACTACAGAGATGACGACTAATAGAGGAGTATGGAAGAAAAAGACATGTTGCGCCGACCCCAAATAAATTGGGATAAGGGCAGGAGAATGATGATACGTCTCTGAAACTGTGTTCATCACGGTAAAATGGATTGTGTCGTGAAGCGGACATTTTCCATGAAGAGATCCTTAAAAACTCACTAAGAAATGATTAACGAAAATGGAGAAAAATTTTTTTTTTTTTTTTTTAAAGTATCTTTATACTACAAACTACTATTTACATAGAAATAAAAAGAAAGGTATTTTAAAGGTTTTTACTGCTTTCATAAAAGGGATATTTTCTTTTTTGACCTTTTAACCGACTTCCAAAAGGAGAAGGTTCTCAATTCGTCTGTTTTTTTTTGTGTGTATGTTACACGATTTTTCTTTGATAGCCCGCATACTTCAGAGGTAAAAAAATAGTAAAAGCTGCCACTGAATTTTATAAAGATCTCTATGCTTGCAAAATACCATCGAGTATAGAGACTCTACTACCTCTACAGGAAAATGACACTATATTGCAAAGATTCTCTGCTCAAGAAATTTTTACAAAAATAAAGTCTTTAAAGAATGAAAAAAGCAGCGGTCCAGATGGCATAACAAACGAAGCTATTTCAACAGGAAAAGCTCTCCTAGTACAACCTTTAACCACCCTGTTCAATAAAATACTTGACGACAGAAAAATTCCTACTGAATGGGCAAAATCAGATATAGTGCTGCTTTACAAGAAAGGAAACCCTACCGACATAAGTAATTATCGACCAATTAGTCTACAGTCAAATCTCTACAAGCTACTTGCTTCATGCCTTGAGAAACGCCTTGCGATATACACCGAAGAGCACCAGCCAGTGGAGCAAGCAGGATTTAGAAGTACGTATTCAACTATAGACCACATTCACTCATTAGAACTGATTATAGAAAAATACGAAGAAATGAAACGCCCGCTCTACCTAGCGTTCATCGACTACGCTAAAGCATTCGACTCTATATCCCATATCAGCATGTGGAGAGCCTTACAGGAATGTGATGTACCATCAGAAACCATAATGCTTATACAAGACATCTATAAGAAAAGCACAAGTAGAGTAATATTAGACAAAACAGGCACGGAAATTGATATATGTAGAGGCGTTCGTCAAGGGGACCCCCTCTCTCCCAGAATTTTTGTTACTGTTTTGCAAAACATCATGAAGAAGCTAAAGTGGAAAAACAAAGGTATAGACATAAAAGGTCAATTTCTAAGTAATCTCAGATTCGCTGATGACATCATACTCTTCGCAGAAAATCCATCGCAATTAGAGTCAATGATAAATGAACTAAATTATATTAGCAATGAAATTGGTCTTGAACTAAATACAACGAAAACAAAAATTATGACAAACAGCATAAAGGCACCAATACACATTAACAGTGTCCTACTAGAATATGTCCAAGAATACACATATCTAGGCAAACAAATATCGTTTAAAAAGTCTAGACACCAAGATGAGCTAATGAGACGTGTAAACATGGCCTGGAATAAATTTTGGAGCCTGAAAGAAATTCTAAAGTCAAATATTTCAATGAAGCTGAAGAAAATTGTGTTGGACTCTTGTATCTTACCTTCTCTCACCTATGCATCCCAAACATGGATTTTCAACAAACAAACCAGAAACAAAATAATAACAACCCAAAGATCCATGGAACGGAGCATCCTAAATCTAAAATTGAGACACAAAAAGAGAAGCACAGAGATAAGAAAGGCAACAAAGCTGATTGATGCTCTAGAACACTGCAAAAGACTGAAATGGAAGTGGGCCGGCCATATCGCACGTATGAACGAAGACAGGTGGGCCAAAAAGATATCTTCATGGAAGGGACCTGCAGGCAAGAGAACTAGAGGCAGACCGGCGGAACGATGGCTCGATGAAATTTTGAAAACAGCGGGCAAAGATTGGATTGAAAAAGCGAGTGATAGAAATATGTGGAGAAAAATGGAGGAGGCCTTTACTCTATAGAGAGGTCCTTAATAAAAAAGTCAAAAAAAAAATATAAGTAAATAAATATAATTATGAAATAAAATTGAATTGAATAGAATATTCTAAATTTAAATTAATTAATACGGTAATTGCATGATCTTTAATCATATTGTCTCTGTAAAAATATTTTTATTATTTTTATTAAGGAAATAAAAAGGCTTAATTATTATTATTATTATTATTATACTTCAGAGGTGGTCCCATATACATTTTATCGAAATTGATACAGCACTTTTAGAAAAAATCAATATAAACAAAATGTATATTATAAAGACAGATAACGTTTTGGTTGTCTCCAATTAGGCTCAAATTCTATAGGGTTATCCATTTGGGCATAACTTTATTACTTAGTTTTAGTTCTGGGGTACAACAATTAAAAAGTGAAAATAATAGAAAAAAATACAAAAATGATATAAGCTTTATTTTTGCATCACCCTAATTGAACGATTTAATGTTAATTTTAATTTTAACTAAGTCAGGACATTTATGTTCATTTTCATCTTTTATATATTTATTATTTTCTTAATATTTTAATGTTTGTTTTTAATTCTTTTTGAAATGATCTTATAATGTGTTACATACCTAGAATTGATTTTTGTGAATAAGTCGTTGGTGTGCCTATATTAAATAAATAAACAAATCACATTGAAATATGTTTAAGCCCATCAAAAAGTTTTTACTTTGATTTTACCAGTTCTCGTTATTTTTCGTGCAAACTCATCACTTTTAAAAGCCAATTAAACGGAAAGCTGTTCTGAATAGCCAAACAATCTAGGTATTATAAAAAATGGAAAACAAATATGTATCTACATTGCTGTTACTCTGCAAAGTCACATGTGTTTTTTTTATATGTTATCAAGCTTTAAATCACTTGGTATAAAATGTTGGCATATTATTTGTTTTCACAGTATCGCTAGGACCTGCGATCCCACAAAAACATACTCCCTGAGTTTATTTTGCCTAATCGAGCGGAATGACCTTTCTCATACAATATTTTTCTTCCCTCTGTGAAAAAATACTTGCATACTTAGCATAATGGAATATAACCATTTATCCCGCTAATATCTACACCGGAATCCGACTGTAAGGAAAGATAACACTTATAAAGACATCCCACCGACTTAATCGAAGAAAAAATTAGGAAAATCTCGGATAAAAATTTCCCTATACCAAATAGAGGGGGCTCTTTTATCCGATAATGGTTCCCTGTTGACGTCAAATTGAATAGTAATCCGGGTTACTTTGCCGCGAAAATATTTGCACCGTTTTGTTTTGACGATGTTTTTCAAACTCTTGTTTTTCCCAAGTTGTGAATGGTATTTCTTGTTATCGTATGAGATGGGATATGTAATAATATTTTTGCAGAAAGAAGACGTATTTTTCAGATATTTTATCGTTGAAACTTTGACGGATAATCCTACTAATATTATAAATGTGAAAGTTTGTGAGGATTTATGTTTGTTACTCTTTCACGCAAAAACTACTGAACGGATTTTGATGAAACTTAAAAGTAATATTATATCAGAATAACACATAGGCTATAATTTATAATGGGGGAAGTATTAAGAGGCCGTACACGAAATTTTGGCCGATTTCACCGATTTACGTGATTTTACAGATAAAATAATGCATTTCCATAAGTTTTAATGCACAACATGAAATATCACTTCTAATGAATGAGATAGATTCGAAGCTTGCGTTGCGTATTATAAGTCGAGATTTGGGTTGTTTTAAAAGATTTTTTATTGCCAAATTTTTGTAATTTTTACATTTATTCTGAAGCAATGGATTGATGGTGAACTGAAATTTATTTTTTGTTGTTTTAATTTTATGAGTTCTAAATAGCCAAAACCAAAATTCTTTGCCCATTTCCTCTAAAATTTGACTAAGTCCAATATTTTTTTACTCAATTTTTTTATAAAAAAGTAGTAAAAAGTGATTCATACATTATATATACGACTTTTGCAACAATACATTCTAATTTTTTCATACCATTAAGACGTCAAAACGATTCGTAATTATGTGACTCTTACAGCAAAAATTCACAAAACCGTCGTCGGAATGTGGTCGATTAATCGTAATTATAATAAAAATAAAAAACTAGCTCATACATTAGATCATAATTTAAATGATTTTTCATGTTGTACATTAAAACTTTTGGAAATACATTATTTTAACTGTAAAATCACGTAAATCAGTGAAATTGTCAAAATTTCTTGTACAGCCTCTTAATAGCACGCGAGCGAAACCGCCAACAGAAGCTAGTTTGTACATACTTTTGCCACTACAGTCAGCACTTCACTTAATCCAAAATACACACTAGAATGAAAGGGCAAATTGGAATTTGCCTTCCACTCTTATTCCACTCGCTTCCCCTCATTTTAATTAATAGGGAGTACTTTTAACGGAACCTCGTTGATCAACCCCGAATTTTATGGAAATGTTAACTTAAAACCTCTTCAACAGCCTGATAAATTGGAAAGTTTACTGTCCATTTAATCTGGGTCCTGATCGAGTTCATCAATTTTAATACGGTTTTATTAGTTTCACCTGGTAACTAACTGACTATATAAAAAATTAGAAGTTAAATTTGACCCACTTCCCGGTTTCCGATTGAACTGAAATTTTGCATAAAACATAAAAAGCGGTGAATAGGGATGCAGGGGTGAATCGAAACGAAACTTTGAAAGGGATTTTAACACTGAAATAATATAGTTTATTGCCAACAAGGACTTAATATTTTAACTGAATTCTTGAGATTCCTCCGTGCCTCGGAAAGCATGTTAAGCCGTTGGTCCCGGCTGTCAGTCATGGATCTTTGACAGTCGTTACGGGTCGTCAGAACCCCGAAAGTCTGACAACCAGTCTTACCAAGGGGTATCGTATTACCCATAACTGGGTTGTGGAGGTCAGATAGGCAGTCGCTCCATGTAAAATACTGGTATTCAGCTGCATCCGGTTAGACTGGAAGCCGACCCCAAGATAGTTGGGAAAAGGCTAGACAGATGATGATGACTTATAATTTAGTGTTCATGTTTTTTTTTTTGGGGGGTGGGAAATCATCCTACGACTTCTCCCACTCTGAGTGGAGCGGTAGAGCGTGTCAGACTTTTACTGACTAAAACCCACCCTTTTTCCTTCCCTGCCTTTTAAACTTTCGTCCTGATTCACCCCTGCATCTCTATTCACCACCTTTTACTGGTACATGTTTAGTTTGGATTACATTGCATGTTTAGCTAGGTGACGTCATTTGAAATCCAATATGGCGACTCCCAAAGATGGCGGACTAGTTATTTCTATACATTCTCATGATATGAGTATCAAATCCCTTCCACTTGATACTTTGCTGAGAAGAAAACGAAAAGCGTGTTTTTTTAATTTTATTAAACTATAATATTATTATTATTATTTGTCCTAGTTTCCGCAAATGAGCGATCAAATCGTACAGCGTGGTCGTTGCCAACTATGACAACGGTTCAGGCATAGTGCCAAAGGCTGAATGCAATGAATTAATGTAATTCTTTGTGTTGGCAGTTTTTTAGTAGTTACTGGAATTTTTTTAATCCATTATGTAATTCGGCTACCTATTTTTAGGGTTCTGTACCCGAAGGGTCCAAACGGAGCGCTATTGCTGTCACTCACGTGTGCGTCTGTCTGTCTGTCTATCTGTCCATCGTCTGGCATAAAATTTTGTTCCGAAGAATTTTTTACGTTTATTTTACTAACAAATATCAAAATATTGATCCCTCATACGGTACGGAACCCTAATGTGCGAAGTCCGACACGTACCTACTTAACCAGTTTTTTTAAAAATAAAACTGCTCACTAGGAAATTGTCCTGTATCGTGGGTACGTTTACAAACACCCAGCCCCGGAACAACTATATATATATGGGGAACTGAACCCGCGACCCGCAGCGCAGCAGCCAATCACTCTGCCATTGCGCCAACCGTGTTGTCATTTGCCCAGACTTATAGCCTACGCACACCGAAAGGGATTTCTCGATGCCACGGCATCAATTTAAAACATTGGAATATATGTCCTATTCCTACTAGATAAGTTTGAATGTCCTTTGGCAAAATTTAAATCCTTTTCCATTCCGTCCCGGTCTGCATAGGCCTTTAGGCGTCGTATCTCTTTTGTGTGAAAAGCTGTGTTTTCTAGTTCAAGTTATTTAGTTGCACATCAGCTTGTTTGCTGAAAGTTTTCAGTTCAGTAACGATATTGACCGACATAATGGCTGCCAGCCGTACCTACAGAATGGCTAAGTTAGGCGCACGTTCTTTGAGTGAATAGTTTTTGATGGGCCTCGTTTAAAGCAATTAAAACTAGGTACAACATGGGAAATCTGTCTATACAGGGTGTAACGGAAAGGTGTGATCATATTTTAAGAACTGCATCTGCCCATCGATATGTACAACTTTCTCCAAGAAAACCTGTAGAAATTCTAAAAAAAAAGTTTTACCTCCCATACAAATATTGATCAGCTGATTAATTATCTTTGTAAGGAAAGACCAATTTTTTTTGGGATATTTCTATTTTTTCTTAGAGAAAGTTGTTTCATTTCTATGGGCAGAACCGGTTCTTAAAATATGACCACACCTTTCCGTTACACTCTGTATACATAAAATTCAAAGTCCTGACTGACTGATATATCGACACACAGCCTAAACCGCTGGTGATACAGACATAAAATTTGGAGGGTGTGTTCTTTATGAAGAGTAGGTATCCACTAAGAAAGGGGTTTTCGAAATTCAACCCTTAAGCGGGTGAAAAAGGGGTTGAAAGATTATAACGGGGGAAGTACTAATAATAATAATAATTTATTCTTCAAAAAAGTACAAAAAACGTTACAAGAAACAAACTTAAATTTTTGTGAGGTGAATGTACAGAGGCATTATAATTAGACAACGACTCCCAAACTGAGACATGCTCGTATCTTGGGTAGTCGGGGTCGACCGTTTCAGATGTCGTATACATATCACCGTCCTGTTTTGAATCAAAATCTTACACTTAACAATTGTACATAAATAGCAACTTTATATAAATGTGTATGTTTCATGTTAAATTATTAAACATTAAAAATTAACTTTTATTTTTATTCTACAATTTCAATAAGTTTCTCGGACTCATCATAACTTAACGACTTTAACCAATTAGTTAATTTTTCTTTAAAATTGTCTAATACCACGCGGGCGAAGCCGCTGGCAGAAGCTAGTAACTTTTATTATTTGGGTGAATCTCCTGGCGTTTTGCAGAAAATAGGAAATTCAACTTTAATACACTAGGATTAAAGTACATTAGTAATATTCATTGCCTAGTATTACTATTGTACTTTAATACTAGTGCGTTTTTTTTTTTTGTGGCGTGGGAAATCATCCAATGACATCTCCCGCTCTAGGTGGAGCGGGAGGGCGTGTCAGACTCTTACTGACTAAAACCCACCCCTGTTCCTTCCCTGCCTGAGTGCCCAGGGGTGCGGTAACTCATTTTCAGAATTTATCCGCTACCCCTAGGCATGCAGGCACCGGCCACGATGGGCCCCGTCAGTGGTGGCTGACAGCATCTCTTGTTCGGCGCGCGTGGAACACTACGCGCCGTCGACTCACGGGCCTGGTGCTGATCGGACGGCGAGCTACCCACTGCTCGCCGTCCGCAGGCCAGGGTAATACTAGTGCATTAAAGTTGAATTTCCCACGATTCTTCACTGTCGGCAACACTCCGTCATTATTTCCTGCGAAACACCAGGAGATTCACCAATTTAGCGCATACTATCCTACTGCTGGGCAAAAGCCACCCCTAAATCCTTCCAGGTATACTTTTCATGAGCCACATCGAACCAGGCCTTGGGGTGGGCGTCTAGGTCATCTCGCCCCTCTTTCTAAGCCTACCTTAACAGCACCGTCCAGCATCAGGCTCCCACTTTGTTGATGCTATTGCCCAGCAGTCACTGTGCATGCGGTTGTTACGACAAACCCAATCCCATTTTAAAATTACTTTCATCATCATCAGTCTTTTAATGTCCCCACTGCTGGGGCACAGGCTTCCTCTCTGTGAGAGGGTATGGGTCGTAATCCACCACGCTGGCCCAATGCGGGTTGATGGATGTCACATGTCTTCGAATTTTTGGTTCTAGGACATACCGGTTTCCTCACGATGTTTTCAATCACCGTTTTGAGAGCAGTGGTGATGAAATAATTTACACAAAGTAAAGCGCCTGCCTGGGTTTGAACTCATGACCTACAACTGGTAATTCGCGGCAGTTACCACTGGGCCACTACTTACTTTATAAAATAAAAATGACTTGCAGAGCGTAAGCACAAGGAAACGACATAGTTAACTTGAATTTATGTTGTGGAACTTGACTATAAAACTCGTTTTTGACGGCCACAATTTTTAAGTTGCCAACAAAAATAAAGTCTGACTTAATAAAGTCTCCAAGGAGGTGCATTAATGAGTCAGGACAAGTCTGCAGAGAGCCTTCTCAGTCAGCTTGAACTACTTAGCAAGGTTGGCAGCGTGCCCAGTGAAAGACGACATTTTTAAGATGTCCGAAGCTACTAATAATTCATAGTTGAATCAATACCCTTCTGTAGGAACATCGCTGACTTCCTTTTACGTATTTTATGCTCCAGGGCCTTATTTTCCGTGCTTTTCTTTCGACTGGACTCTTTTATTGCTCGGAGTTTATTAAAGATTTTTTGTAAGCTGTTTTTTTAGTTGATTTATTATTATTTAGAGGTATTCACTGAGCTAAAAATACCTCCTTTTACGTTTTTCATGCTCCTGGGTCTTATTTTCCGTACTTTTCTTTTGACTGAACTCTCTTGTGTTGCTCGGAGTTTATTAATGTCATTTTTATAGCTGTTTTTCAATGTGCAGACCGAATTATTTGAATCGTTCAGGGTAATACCGAGTGTAGGTAATGCCGGCCACCATAAATTGAGCTAAGCGGGTCTAAATACGGGCAAATGCTTTGTCGAAATATTACGAAATTTGAAACGTGCTGATAATGGGTATCGGTCGCTGGTATTTAGCCATTAACTGGCTTTCGAATCGTGCGAAATAGACGCCTTTGTGCGAAAATCAGTTTACTATTTCGGGAAGTAGAATTTCGTATGGTGTGAGAATTTAACCGAGCGTTGTTTGAATGTAGAACAGTAACTAGGTGCGGTCCGCATCGAACACGATCCCACGTCCATCCATTGACAGATTACTAATTATTCTGATGGACCTCTCTTGTATACGGCTGAGTGACGGACGCTTCGACGGCTGGCGGGAAGCGAGCATCTCATTCGCCATTATTCAATAGTGAAGGGTAATACAATCGTTTACGTAATATGATTTATTTCTGCAGTAAGGCTCGGGCCAAACAACCATATTATTTTCGACAATCTCCACATTCATACTAAAGGGTGCTAATCGGTGGAAGAATTCCATACAAATGTAGTATGGCGATTACTTTACTATTTGATGGTGTAATAACAAAACAAAAAAGTATATCAATTTATTTCGCCATTATCTAGCCCTGTATGGAGACAAAAAGTAAAAAAAAATATATAAAGTTCTACGGAAGAATGACCGACTAGAGCACCCTTAAGTATTCTTATTCTGCGAGGCACAAAATAAGAGCCTTTAGACATCGTAAAACGGTAAATGATATTGAAATTAGGTAGCCTGTCAGATTAAATTTACTAAACAAATAAACAGAACCTGAATCGTGCTTAGAGTTCCGAATGTAACAAAGATTGGACTATAATTACGTATTCCAGATATATATTCACGCGCACGCCACATTCAAACATGGCGGATTGCATACACGGACGCACCTGGGGCGCTGGATTGGCGCCAAAACTAATTCCCGTACCAAGATATATCGCCACGGCTCAGATGAGTTTTATTGTTTTTAATAAAATTCATATTAAAATCGATGATCTCGTTTAGACTATTCAATTATTAAAATAATGCGTGGATTTAAGATTAACTTATACGGTTTTCAATCAATTTAGAAGCTTTTTTGCGAAGTTGAGGAAAATAACGTAACTGAAATACCAACATGGTTGATTTTATTCATAATAATTTAGCTAAGCACGAAATGTGAGTCTGTAGTAAGTACATTATTAAAGTAGTAAGGTTTATGCAAAAACCCTTATTATTTAAATTAGCCCGAGTTCTTATTATAATATAATATCAAAAGCTTCATATTATGACAAGAAACTGCGGTATTTTTATATATAATCGTGGCTTGAAAGGAACGCATTGAAGTATCGAGGACGTAACGCCTCCCCTGGCTGGCTCCTCTCAGAAACGTTCCTTCAAAGTAAAAGTACTAAGTGCCGACACATTTGAGAAAACATGTTTTTTCGAGATCGAGAGTATTCGAGAGCCGATTTTTAGCGTTATTTCAATGGATTTCTAAAGCTATATTTAGGTTCTCTCTTGGAATCCTTGTAACTGAAATGAGAAGGCTTTTTTCAAAGAGAAAACCTTCTTGTGTAATATTATTATTTTATGAGGTGCGTTGTTGGTAACCGCAATAGGTGGGCGTCTAAGAAAAAAGGTTCCAGTACTGGGTTATTCAGTTAAGACTAGATTCGTTATCGAGAAAAGTCACTTGATATTATGGATTAAAACAATATTCAAAAACTGGCACATTTTTTTGTCAGACATTGAAGTTGAAACTCTCAAATCAAGTTTCTTTTAATTAAATTTTTTCTTAAATTTTCTGTTCTTAGAAAGTAATTTACTATATGAACTTGTAGATAATTGAGTATTAATTAATAATCAATTAAAATCGCGAAATGCAACTTTTCACCCATTTTCTTACATATCAAAATACTGCTTCTTTTTTACTTTCTTTAAGAAAATCATAATGAATTTCCAAAATAAAATTGGACCCCCGAACTATATTATCATCAGCTGATCAAAAATAGTTTTTTATTCAAGGCAATTATGACCTTTTTTTATTCAAGGCAATTATGACCTTTTTTTATTCAAGGCAATTATGACCTTTTTTTATTCAAGGCAATTATGACCTTTTTTTATTCAAGGCAATTATGACCTTTTTTTTGGGGTCGGGAAATCATCCTATGACTTCTCCCGCTCTGGGTGGAGTGGTAGGGCGTGTCAGACTTTTACTGACTAAAACCCACCCATGTTCCTTCCTTGCCTGTGTGCCCAGGGGTGCGGTAACTGTTACGAATTTATCCGCGCCCCTTGGCATGTAGGCGTCGGCTATGATGGGCCCCGTCAGTGGTGGCTGACATCTCTTTGAAGCGCGTGTGGAACACTACTCGCCGTCAACTCTCGGGCCTGTTGCTGATCGGACGCCGAGCTACCCATTACTCGCCGTCCGCAGGCCCGCGTCTACGGTGGCCAGAGATCGTCCTGCGACCTCCGACGCCCAGGATGTCTCCTGCGGCGGCTGTGGCTAGGGGCGTGAGGCCACTCCGTTGAGTCTCCCTCACCCGTTCTGCCTCCTCCTTCACGAGCATTACTACTTCACAGAAGGAGAAGACTGCTTCCCATTCCCTCTCACTCCGTACCATGGCCTGGACCAGGGCCGGGCGCGAGAGATCGCTGCCGCCGATCGCCTCCACGAGGACACGGCGGGGCTCCGTCCAATCGGGGCAGATCTCCACCGTATGCTCCACCGTGTCCTCTGGGACTTCCCGTTGACCTAAAATCATGAAATTTGGCTGGAAGCATTCAAGATTACAAACTTATTTTCTGTTGGTAAACTGACCGCGACCTATGTCGATGTAAGGGGACAACAGTTTTTCAAAGGCAAAGTTAATTTTGTTCGACATGCGATTCCCGTGATAGACGAACTATTTACATACCTACAAGTTGGTACGGAACCATCGATGCGCGAGTCCGACTCGCACTTGGCCTATTTTTTTTTTTTCAAAATTTATAGAGCCTTTGTCACTTCGGCAGTCAAACCCAATATAATGATATCTCATTTGTTGGAATCCATCCAGCTGTTTAGGATTACCCTCCTTCTGGGGCAGTTGGGTAACAAGCCCAGTTCCTTCTCACCTATTTATTAATTTATCAGAAACAATTTATGTTGTCTTTGATACATTAACATGTTTTTTATAATATTTTTATACATGTATTCTAAAAGTGAACAAGTCGGTGTTTCTAGTTTTGTTCGGTTTTTGACTTCCTAAATTAAAGTTATTTTCCACTTTTTTTGGAAGTCGGTTCTATTTTTTTGTAAAAAAGATTTTTGTTTTTCACTTCTTAGTTGTGGTTCCCCATTAAACTGTGTTAACAAGTCATAGACATACGATCGCACAATCGCGGTTGATTTGCTGTAAATTTTTTAAGAGTTCCGTTGTTTGTATCCGAAACCCATCATCAGATCTGTATGAAATTTAAATGGGACCCTTTCGGAACAACCGTTTAAACAAAAAAAGAATTTTGCAAATCCGTCTGTAAATGACGGAGTTATAAACATACATAAAAAAATATACAAGCATCCAAATTGATAACCTCCTTCTTTTTGAAGTCGGTTAAAAAACAGGATTACTAAAAACAATTAAAATAAATAGTATTTTTTTTTCTAATGGAAAATTGCAATATTAATGTTAAATTGCAGTTCGTCTATTGAGTACAAGTTCTTATCTAACATAAATGCTTTAAGCTTAGCCTCAAAAGAGCTAGTGTTAAACAAAAAAAAAAATACGCTGAAACTCTATTAAATATTTGTACACCTTGATAATTAGGGCTATGATTGACAATGTTATAATTAACTTTATTTTTAAAGTCTTTTCTACAAGTATTTTCCCTGGCTATTCTTTCTTCCCAACCTAACTGCAGTAAAAAAAAAATTGTACTAGCAAGTTCAGCACTGCATTTAAGCTGGAATGTCGACGAAGTGATTACATTAATTCGTTATAAGACCGCATAAGAACACCTCTGAGGATCGTATGCGGTAGGAGGAGGTTAATAGAGTAACAACTGACTCCCTTGTGAGGTCATTAGCTGTAAGGAGATGTGAAAGATTTTGTTACATTGAAAAGGAAGTTTAGGAAAGAAATAATTAATATTTGTGTAGATAGTACTTAGATGCTATTTTGAAAAATTCTGAGTGCCTAAGAAGCGTTATTGAAATCAATGTATTTCAATATCTGGGGCGAGGTAAATAAAATCACAGGCTTGTTTTCAAGTAGATCTAGGATTTATTGTCAGACGTCCTAAATCTATCTGACAAACTTAATTATTTCAAAATTCGAATTAGTGTTTATGTTTTTTATTTATAATGTGCCATGAGCCTATATCCCGAGGTCCTGATGATGGTAGACGAGGAGGTAATGAAGTCTACGGTATCTTATGAAGTAGCGTCCATAAGACGGAATAAATGCACAGGTATATGTTCTTCATTCAAGTATAGACCAAAAAATGTTAGTCATTTTATAAGCACTAGTAAAAATGTCGTTAATTTCCAATCCAATACACTGTTTTATATGTATATCCAACTATTGCAATGAAAACAGGTGTAGCTCTGCCTACAAATTCTACAACAGACACAGATCTATCCGCAATGCGTTATCGTGAACAAGTTTTAGTGGACCTGACTACCTTTCCACTTAGTATAACACCTGGCTACTCCCATTTAAATAATAGGAAGTAGAGATGTCACGGCCGCCATTTAGCGGAGGCGTAGGCGCAGATCTTGACTTCCGCGGATGCGGAGGTTAACGAAGGCGGACATGTAGTGAAAAGGAAAAACGATTGATTAACATTTTCTCTAAACTATTTTTTTTTCGACTAGAACAAGGCAGGACGCCCTGGGTGGCTTCCTGGCGAGTTAGCGTGAAAAAACACAGCTCAGACAACAAGTGGAAGGAATTGAGAGGTCCAGGAGTATGACAGTTCAGGCTGAATAAAAAAAAACTGTTTTTCAACTTCGTCACCTTTTATGCGATTCTTTAATGGTTCATAAAATAAAACGGCTCTAGTAAACAGTTGCTCACATGGCACTGAACCTGACAGCGGCAGTGACATGGGAGCAACACTTGGAACTACAAGTTACCTCTTTGATGTAACTTTTCCGTGGAGTTTTTGGCGGGAATTTTTCGAGTGAAGTTCAATGGATGTTTTAATTATTCGCAAATTGATTCCTAGTGGATAAGTTGGTGTAGTTTCATGTCTCAAGTGTCTACGCAACTGGACAATATGTGGAATCATTGAAACAGGCGCGATCTCGGTAAAATAAAGCTGAGAATTTTTTCGTAGTATTGACTAACTCAGCGAAGCTTGCCGAGGAGGCTGACTCTACTCATTTGCTGCCAAATACAACAAACACATTAGAATTTGTTACATCTGTATCTAAAACTAAATACCTTCTTAACTTGACGCTGCTGGCTAAATACACAAACCGTGTGAAGCCAAAAAAAAAAAACTTTTTCTGAAGTCTAAGCTAAGCGAAGACACGTTAGTACACGATACAGATTCGGAGGTTCGATTTTGTGCGAAAATTCCGCATGCGGAAGTGGAGACGAAGATCAGTTACAACTCTAATAGGAACTGCCTACAGGTATTAGTTCGACAGACTAATAGCCATTGTAAGGTAGCCTTACTTCAACGTCCAATGCTGCATTAGTAAGTACTTTGACGGGCTTATTGTATGTAAATGAAGTAATGGAACACGAAGTTTGTGGCTAAGTTGGGTCGTTCTAAGTGCTTGAAAATGGCAAAGGAGTCATATGATGTTTGTGATTAGTTTTCTATAACGTGGGCAAAGATAGTGTGTGTATTGTAGGTACGGTGTATAGCGTTCTCCTTTTTGAAATAACACGGTGTCAAATCACCAAAACAGGAAAGTATTAAGACTTCAGTTGTGATTGCTTTATGAAATATACCATAATATCAAGCCTTGTTTTATTTTTGGGTGTGTGCTGTGTGGAATCTTGATTAGTCTTTTTATTAACCCAAAGATTGACAGAGAATGCCTTGTTGCATTAAGTCCGCCTCATCATCAGCCTTTTAATTTCACCACTGCTGGGGCACAGGCCTCCTCTCTGTGAGAGGGTGTGGGCCGTATTCCAGCACGCGGGCCCAATGCGGGTTGGTCCACCTATGTACCACTATTGTAGGTACATGAAGTTTAAATAAATAAACATTCTCTACTATCCCTAATGGAAACCCCAAACAACCTCACACTTGTTACCAGATTAACCCAGTTCCAAAACAAATGAATAACTTAACATCCTCCACAGAGTACTGAGACGTGTTGACGACAACAGCTGCTAGAGATGGCATTGTCATAACGTTCTATGCAAACTGAGCATGACTGGGTGTGTCAGTTTTGTCACCATTTACTCATAGAAATTGATAACCCAATTGATAAGATTTTTTTTTGTATGTATGTTACCCGATTTCTCCGTCAGTTGTAAACCAATTTTCAAAATTCTTCTTTCATCTGAAAGAATATACTCCCGAGGTGGTCCCATATAAATTTTATCGAAATTGCTTCAGCGCTTCTTGAGAAACTGAACAAAAACGGAAAATACGTGTACCTCGATGACGTTTTGGTGTTCTCCAAATGTTTAAATTCTACGTTCCATTATATTGGGGTTTTTAGTTCTGGGGTATAACAACTAAAAAGTGAAAAATAAAAAACTTTTTTACAAAAAAAACAACCGACTTCCAAAAAAAAAAAAATACACTAAAAATTTATAAATAACTTTAATTTCGGAAGTCGGTGTCAAATAACGAAGAAGTAAAAATACAAACACCGACTTCCGAAATTAAAGTTATTTATAAATTTTTAGTGTATTTTTTTTTTGGAAGTCTGTTGTTTTTTTGGTTATATGACAAATGATGTTTATTTTGTAAATAGTTTACAAAGGTACACGTCAATGTTTTTTGTCAGTTTAAGCTAGATGAGGCCGGTGTTACCTAGCTGACTACCCTGAGAAGAAACTACAAACGTGGGTTCGAGTCCAGGCAGGTGGATTACTTTTTGTTTTTTATTTCATCACCACTACTCTTGAAAAGGAGAAGGAAAATCATGAGGACACCAACATGTTCTTTGCCGGTTCCCTCATGATGCTTTTAGAATTTCGAAGACTTATATCACCTTACAATTGGCAGTGGGCCTGCGTGTTGAATGGGGCACTCTCTCTCGTAGAGGCGTGTTTCATTACATATGCTATGACAGCCAAACCTTGCGCTCAACACACATTGCGTGAGCACGAATATTATAAGTCAAGACGTCTCTATTCACTGCCTGACAATTCCCAGCTCTGTAACCTCCGCAATCTCAGGAGACGTTCCTCAATCCTCAACCAGTTCTAAACTAATTAATCTAAATTCTAAATCTCATTAGGGAATGGCCTATGTAAATTTTTTCACCGTTCCGAATTATTTATGTAGGTAAATCAATTTTACATTTAGGATAATAATTCAGATATTAATCAAACTAATTGTTGCTGATGAAATTCAGTTGGCAATATTGTAAATTGAATTATTTTATGCTGATTATTAGGATAAGAATTTCCTTGGCTTGTTATTAGGTCAGGTTTCGTCAGATATTTGTTGTAAATTATTATGTTTTAGGACCGTTTCCGTACCCGAAGAATAACCAACGGTAACCTACTAAGCTTCCGCCGTCCGTTTGTCCGTCCCTTTCAGTCAGCGGGCTGTATCTCATGAACCGTAATAGGTAGAAAGTAGCAATTTTCACAGAGTGGTATTTCATACAAGAAACAAGATTTTTTTGGTTTATGGTACGGAACCCTTGGAGGAGGAGCTCGTGGCTAAAGTAATAACAGCCGCACGGGTCGATCCATCAGGTTAAGCTACGCTTGCCGGGTTTGGTCCATGGATGGGTGACCATCTTTACATACCGAGACTCCTCCGTGCCTCGGAAAGCACGTTAAGCCGTTGGTCCCGGCTGTCAATCGTGGATCTTTGACTGTCGTTACGGGTCGTCAGAAGCCCGAAAGTCTGACATTCAGTCTTACCATGGGGTATGGTATTTCCCAGTTACTGGGTTGTGGAGGTCAGATAGGCAGTCGCTCCATGTGAAATACTGGTATTCAGCTGCATCCGGTTAGACTGGAAGCCGACCCCAAGATAGTTGGGAAAAGGCGCGGGCAGATGATGATGGTACGGAACCCTTCATGTGCAAGTCTGACTCGCACTTGAACTTGAACCCGGTTTTTTTTTTAAGTATAACCAGCTGGTAAGAATCATTTTCAGCTGTCATTTGTAGATCTTTGACAGTAGTTTTGAGTAACCAGAAAATCTGACACTAGTTTTACTACGTGCACAGATAATATAATACTAGCGTACAGATGCCTCACCCCATACAAAGAAACGGTATCGCCGTAACTACGGGTTTTCGTCTGGCACAAGTAACTTTTGTTCTTCGTTCGGGCCCGTCCTCTACACCTCGCTAGATGGTGTTAACAGCGACGGCTTGCAAGCTGAATGAATTTAATTAAAGCCTTACCAATATTTTCTCACACATTGAGGAATCATTTTATAGTATGTTTGGCACTTCATAGCAGATTTACTGTATCAAAATGTGTCACTATTAAAATTTTAAAGAGGCGAATGGCTAAACTCTAAAGCTTCAAACAGCGCCATCTATTGGTACAAGAAATATAGATGTCTAAGGATTCGTTCCAATAATCGTCTAAATTTGAATTACAAGGCCATTATTCCACAATTTTATACTTAGGGAAGTTTATTAAATAAGAAAATACAGTTTGTACCATATTTTTTTTTCAAAATATTAGTGTTACTTAGACTTCAATAAGAAATCGATGCATGTTACGCCATCTATTGATATATAATTGAACTAAATTTTCTTTGTTCGAGATTAGACCCCGTGCTACGGGGTATCATGTAACCCAGTTAGTGGATTGTGGAGTATTATACGAAGATGTCTTTGCCCAGTAGTGAAAAAGTGCTTAGGATGGTATTAATAATACATTATCTATTAATAGATATAATCTATACTAATATTACAAACACATACAGTTTGTGAGTTTGTTTGTAAGAACTAATCTCTGGAACTACTGAACCGATTTTGAAAATTCTTTCACCAGCAGAAAGTTACATTATTTGTGAGTGCTATAGAAATTGGCGAAGTGCTAGTAAAGATATAGCGCGTGATAAACAATTTTCTCTTTGCAAAAAAAAATCTGAAGTTACGTTTTTTGCAGATTAGTTAATTAATTATAATAAAAAAGCGACATTCTCTCGTGTAGGAAGCGATGACTGCCGTGTCAGACAAGTTCGTATCCAACTAACCTTGTGCTACTAACGAGCGAAATTAACGCGAACATCACAATTACTAACACGCAACGTACTAATTAAATAGAAGTTGTAACAAATTCAATATTAATTATATTACATTAAAAGGCTGAATATGCTTTTAGAGGTATGCGATCAGAAGGTTGCGTGTTCAGATCACGTCGGGGTCACCAGTTTAGAGGTATGCGGAACAGAGTGTAAAGTCCCGCAAACCTCCGTTGAAAAGGGAGGATCCTCCGACCAGACGGGTGTTGTGTCTGGTCCGGGCAACTGCCCAATGGTTGATTTCGGACTGTTGTATATGTTCAAATCGCGCGGAGAACTCTGCTTGCGCGATGTAGAATTCTTGCTATTTTTAGTTCGTGTGCGGCGTCATAGATGTCGCTACATGCTTATTTATATAAGCACTAACTTCTGCCAGCGGCTTCGCCTATGTGGAATTAGTAATTCCCCACAGTAAATTATATCTCTGTGCCAAATTTTATCTAGGTCCGTTCAGCCGTTTTATACAATCCTACTTAATATAATAAAACTGCGAAAGTTTCGATGGATCCACGACATGACATGCCAAGTGTTCCCATGAGATAATTTTCGACGAAAGCTAGTTTTTGAAAACTTTTCGACGTGCCTTATTATATTTAAGAACAAGTAACTCATTAAACCGCAACATTCCGGTAAAGTAAATTAAAAGTTCTCTAAAAACCACGGTAACTTTATGGAATTTTTACCAAGATTTTATGGAATTTTTACCAAGATATAACTAGGTACCACTTCGGACTTAATTGACCGTTAATTAACATTAAATTGTAAGCTTTTAGAAATAAAGTTTCAAATTCTATCACAAGCAATCAGAGGTAAAAGTTTAGACCCCTTTTTGAAATCCGAACATTAAGGAACGAAATTCGTTTGTAAAGAAAGGGAAATATCAAAAGTCAAAAGAAAATTACTGATTAAATTATTTAGACGAAACGAATGAAATTTTGCAAAAATTCGGAAATGGTTGATTCCTCGAATCTATCTATCTAATACCTTTAAACGAGCAATTCTTGTATACTTACATGTATATATATATATAATCTGAATCTCGGAAACGGCTCCAACGATTTTCATGGAATTTAGTATGCAGGGGGTTTCGGGGGCGATAAATCGATCTAGCTATCTAGGTTTCATTTACCAATTAAAAAACCGAGCAAAGCTCGGTCATCCAGGTATTTTTATTAATTCAACAAAATTGATCAAATGAAAGATCCTTAAAAATTCCCAGCATTAAGTAATACCACGTCTTTCTATTAAACAAGTTAAAGCCAGCCAGTGTGGTTTAAACGTTAAATCCGTGTTTAAAACTATCGAGGATAACTAAACCAACCATGACCTTAAAACCTCTATAAGTACAAAACCCATAACTTACGTTAACGACGAGTTATAAAGGCTATTAGAACCCTCATAAACTTTCATTATTTTTAATACTTTATGTAATTTCCTAAAGGTGTTAACCCTTACCTGTGGGTTGACAATTGAGAAGCGGTGTTGCCAGACGTAGAGAAGTAATACCTTCTAAAAAGAGATATTACTTTTACTGGCTCATAAATTACGTCAGATTTTTATGGCTCCATCATTTCTTTACTAATTTATGGCTTTTTCTTATTACAGGTAAGGTTCGTGTGTTTTGGCGATAAATTGGTGTTTCTATTGATTACCATGTCAGTAAGTAATAGATAATATCTTTTGTTTATTTATTTTTTTATTGCACACTTACTGTGTCATAGTTCTTTTATAATAATGACACATTTGGTAATAGGAAACCATAGGTACTCTAGTAATATTCGGACGTAAACTTAGTGGTATGTACTACTTTTTTTTTTAGCTAGTAGTCTTAGGGTTTCGGTGTGTAAGAAAGGAAACACTGTTCCGCAATTCTTGATATATATATTTTTTTTTAAAGATATGTAAGTTATATTAACAAACCAGTACTTTTCCATTCACTACTCACAGCTGACGTTGGTGCACGCTTGCCTAGAAGTAACCTGTTCACTCTTGACGAATTAAAGTCTTATACTTTTGACACTACAATTTACACTTTCTAATTTAAAATCTATTCTAAATTTGCACCATCCTTTAAAAGTATATTTAATTTTGACCAACCAGCCTGTCTATAGTCTTCGTCGTCTATAGGTTCGTTCATGTGCCCTCCTTAGGCCTTCCATAGACGGTCGAGACCAACTGCCAGAAAGCAGTCGTGTTGCGGTTGGGGCCTCCATAGACAGACTGCTTGGAGCAGTCGGTACATTTTTAGCTACGAAAACAAATGAACTGCTTGAGCGGTCCGTGTATGGCGATCGTCAATTTTGTGTTGAAACTGCAGATCGCCCAACAGTGACCGAACTTGAAGCTGTCGGCACTGAGTGCTCTAAGCAGTTCGTCTATGGCGGCACTTAGATATCACAATACTTACCTATGCTTAACTTTCAATGAATATCAAAATAAAAAGTTAGCCAAACTTTATCATGAATCTTCAGTGATTCTAGAATGTATTTTCCAAAGTACAAAAGTTTTAACGGTTATGAATGATTTTCACCTTGTAGACACTTTGTTTTCGCTTAGTTGAGAAAGCCATAACTTAAATTGACTTTTTCATGAATTTTGTAACATGGTCCATTAAATTAAATTGCAAAGATAAAATGACCTTAAAGTGTGTTCTTGACAATTACGAAGACTTTTAGCTCATTAAAAGTACTAATATTTATGAAAAAATACGCGTGTTATTTTTTAGAACGGCAACATTTTATAAAATGGCAACAGAAAAGTGACATTTTATGGGCGCCAAAGTTTCGTCCCAGTTTATAACAATATCGCGACATAGAGATACCTGCACGCATAGTTAGTTTTAATTAAACCCCTTTGTCGTGTGCCGACGCTTTAATCATTTAACTGAGCGTTATTAAACGGCTTTTCATTTACGAGAGACAACTCACATGATGGGATTATCAATTTTTTTTCCTTTTTATGTGGAGCGGTTAAAATACGTTGTTTTTTTTCCTTTTCATGTGGAGCAATTGAAATACGTCGTTTTTTAAAAAAAAAAATATAAAATGTTATTTCAACTGTCTCATTTGTTTGTGTTAGTTTTGCACTCAACAGTTAAGGAAAACTGGTTTAAAAGATATTACGATTTTTTTTTTACAAATTGCAACCGCCGCGCCGTTGTGCTGTCCAAACTGAATTCAAACAAAAATCTCATAGTAAGAAGCACTCTAGTTTCGTCCGAATTTTTCATTTTCTGGGCACATTCGCAAATTTTTGTTTCCCTTAGGAATCATAGTCGGTAAAATAAAAAAATAACAAATTGATTCAGTCATTGTCAAAAGGGCTTACCAACGAACAGCATTCAATTTTTATTTTTATATCTACATTAGTTGCGCCTCGCGGTTTCGCCAGCGTAGACTGGGATAAAAAGTTGCCTTTGTGTTAATCCAGGGTATCATCTAAATTAGTCCAGCCGTTTGAGCGTGAAGAAATAACAAACATACAAACACACACACTCACAAACTTTCGCCTTTATAATATTAGTGTGTTAAATGGTTATTACTTTATTAGATACTCAAAAGCTCTCGTAACTTTACCAAAGAAAGTAAATAGACCGTTCAAATGATTTAGGCCAATTTGCATTCACAGCCGCTTTCCGATAAAAAACCGTTTCCTTCCCGACAAAAGTTCCGAAATTTCAAATTTACTGGTAGATTAAAACCTCCTTCATTGAACTTGGGAAAGCTCTTACAAAGTTCTGCGGCCAATTCTTTTGCCCTCAGCTGTAATGAAACACAACATAAATTATTATTAAAAAACCTCTCAGTATGAACAGCCATTTCTTAGGTAGAAAGTATCTAATACTGGACCGTTGTGTAAGCTTTTCTTCCAAATTCTTTTATTCAGACTGTTACGGTACGTTTCCACCGAAGCCGAGCTAACGAAGTGGGGACGTGCAGAAATCGACCAATCACAGGGGTCGAAATCCTCATCGCGTCACTCGTCTCGTCTGTGATTGGGCGATTCCAGCACGTCTCCGCTCCGTTCCGCCCAGCACCGCTTTAGTGGTAAAGCACCCTTAGGATGCCTGTCTATTGACGCGGAGTTAGTCAGCGGAGCGAAGTAGTAATGCGGAGCGGAATTGCGGACTGTGTCTGTCCATTGACGCGGAGCGACGTAGTGCGGAGCGGAGTTGTGGACTGAGCGGAGCGAGGCCGAGTTCTTGCGACAAGTAATTTGAGCGGGTGGCTGCCGGTTTTTCCGCTTCCCCGCTCCGCTTCCTCGCTCCGCTTCCCCGTTTTGTATGAATTTTTAAACTAGTTCGCAAATCTCTGTCCACTGAAGCGGAGCGGATATTTCATGCAATTCCATTGGTTAAGGGTCTACTACCGGCCAAGTGGCGCCCTCATTGAATAAAAAATCGTACCCGGTTTTGGTACTTTTGCCTACTACTTTGGATACGTAACATTCTGAGACCTGTTTTAACAACGTAAAAATACTTTATCCTCTTTGTATTAAACGTGACGTTGGATTCTTTAATATTTATTTTCTATGCAATGCTACGATTTTTTATTCAATGAGGGCGCCACTTGGCCGGTAGTAAGGCCTTAATATTGGCACAGCTCCGCTCCGCTAGCTGCTCCAGATAGTCAGCCTTATTACAGCTTTGCAGACACTATAAATGCCAATATGTCGAAATATTATTTACAATATAGACAATTTCTTTGCGGCCAGACTCCAGTTATTGAGGTATATCTATTCCAAGTTTTGTCTACGAAAACTTCATGTTTATTGTCATTGTGAGAGAGTATCAGCTACTCATCATGCTTTAGTTTTAAAAACTTGGCAACGATGCAATAGATAGCTGTCACGATTGATTAATGTAATATCTATCTATACAAAAATCCAGACGAATTACAGACTTTTGTTTTTATCCGCTCATAAACTGCTCTTATTGTTATCACCACCACCTTCATACAGGGTGTCACGGCAATACGTGGTCATATTTTAAATACGGCTTTTGCCCATTGACGTGAACAACTTTCTTCAAGAAAGTAATTGCGAAATCCCAAAAAAAAAAATAACTTCCCATACAAATTTCCATCAGCTGGTGATAACTTTATACGGAAATTCCATTTTTTTTTCGGGAATTTACTATCTGCCTTGATTAAAGTGGTTTATTTACTATGACTGCTCTGTTTAAAGTGGTTTATTTACTATGAGTGCCCCGAATGAAGTGGTTTATTTACTATGACTGCCCTGTATAAAGTGGTGTATTTAATATGAGAGGCCTAAATGAAGTGGTTTATTTACTATGACTGCCCTGACTAAAGTGGTTTAATTCCATGGGCAGAAGCTTTATCTAAAATAACCACCAAGCATTTCTGTTACACCTTTGTACTTTTAGAGCCTGTATTCTAAGTCCTTTTGAAGGAAACCAACTCCAAACGATTCAGTCGCCATGACAACGAAACAATCCCTCGATTAATGACAAATAATAAGCTATGACTATTAATTTATTCAAATAACTTAAGAGTACATTGTAGTCTTTAACACAGGATATAAATAGCATTTTCTACAGCCTCACATGTTATTGTATATACTCGTACGTGGTTTTCAACGCTTCCAACACGTCTGATCCGACACTTGAGCAATATCGCCATATTGCTTCGAGTTCTTTACAACTCGTGTGAAAGGAGATCGTGCCTTCGAATACGTAATTGTGTGAAAACATCGATCATCGATACGAGGTTGTTTATACTTTTATGTAGGTAGGTACTATATTCAATTCGTGAGCTTTGGAAAATTTTGAGTGTTTATAATCTATTCTAATACCTTTAAACGAGCAATTCTTGTATAGACATATAATTTGAATCTCTGAAACGGGTCCAACGATTTTCATGAAATTTAGTATGCCGAGGGTTTCAGGGGCGATACATCGATCTAGCTCGGTTTCATTTTTAGAAAACGTCGTTTTATCCGTGTTGGCAGAAATTGAATTGCCACAGAATATCATTTCAAGCACCATTTTACCAACCAAAGCTCGGTCATCCAGGTACTGACACTTATGGCTGTAGGTTATATAACTTCACTGTATAAGTTAGAATATCGTATTTTCTGGCAGTATAAATATCTTTTTTTTTAATATATCAAGATCGTGATAATATTGTTACTCTACATTTCAAACATACACAATCGGCCGAATTAGTATGTCCCCATTGCTAGGATACAGTCCTTCCAGCTGTAAGACGGTTCAGGCAGGTTTATTCACCCCGCGGGCCCATTGCAGATTTGTTGGTTCGTACAGAAAACCTTAGTTTAACAAGCTAAGCATAATTCAACCTTTCTAAAAATCACGACAGTTGTTTGTGATCTTTATAAATCACTGCTAAACACCTATTAACAGTAGATACCAATGGAATTGAAATACAGCAACAGTACAGTCCTTAATCATAAAACAATTGCAGAACTAAAATGATTGCAGTAACAACTAACAACGGTTTACAAAGACCGTTTGTCCTGGCTCCACGGCCGTTTACCCGTAACACCTATCTCTGAGTTAATTGTGCCACAAACTAGTCGTTACGACTAGGCGGTCCCAGCTGCATCTCTTTTATTAAACCCAAGTTCCATGTTTCTTGCTTATTTTGCTTTGTATTGTATTAAAATGTTTAATGTTAGCAAAGGATTCAGCAGAATTTTATCTCTTGAAAACGAATTTCAGACATGCAAATATAATGACATAAAAAATGGTTGGATATTCCAAGACCAAAGCTATTTGCAGATTCAAAATGTAACGGTCTCGCTGCGAATTCTCTTTTCGAATTTAAAATTAAATTCTTCGTTCCATTTTCGTTTGATGTCAACTGCTATTTTCAGCCAATATTGTCGAAAACCAGAGACATTTCCATTCGTTTTCCGACAGACATTGCAAACAAGCTAATTTGTGTATCAGTACAAATTCCCATGGGGGCCGTTTGGAACGGTGCCATTTAAAAGTTTGCACATAATTTTTTCGTCTCGCCCCTTGGGTCCCACTGCTCTTGTCTCGGACTTGCTGCTGGGCAATTAAACTTTTTGTCGGCGATAACTTCACTCGAGCAAGAATACATTATGTACGAAGGGTGGGATAAGAGACAGTCAGTAAAAATGCGCCAAATAAACGAATTAAAATTGGAGAAAATTCAACAACAAAAAACCTCTTATAAAAATAGCATACCGTATCTAAAACTTTGATCGAAATTGAAACATTTGCAAATCCTTACAAATACCCAAGGGCAGACTCCAAAATATAAAGAACCGTTAATCTAAAGAAACCGCTAAAAATAGACCTCTTTGAAATTACGAGGATCCAATAATTGCCTTTCTGCCGTATAAAGTAAGAAACCTCATTTCAGTAAATCCTGAGCAAGCGGTGTTCTCCGAACGAAGTACATTTATTTTATATGGCTTACTTTTATTTCACTGTTATGGCCTAACTTAGCTACTTAGTGCAATTTATATTTAAATATTTACTAAGTTTATTTACCCTTTTTGATTAATGGGACATTAACTGCGAAGTTTACTTCTAGAGCTTACTTTTACGGCCATATTTAAGAGATTTCATGTACACTTTAGGAAGGATCTCTCTTCAGTTACAATACATAGTTGCGTTAAAATGTATCTAGATAGTTTCGTCTCCGCGTCTTATGGGTGATAAAAGTGGGATTTGATGGCAAAACTTTTTAGGGTTCCGCAGTCCTAACAAGAATAAGGAACCCCTTATAGTTTCGGTCTGTCCGTCCGTTCGTCCAAGGCATAGCTTAGAGACTGTTTGTACTAGAAAGCTGTAATTTTACATGGGTGGTATTTATCACGCCAAGAAAACGAAACATTAAAGATTTTTTTTATGATAACTCCGGTAAATATGAAGAGGGGATGATTTATTTTTTTCTTTCCTATCCTATGATGTGGGGTATCGTTGGATAACTCTTTCAAAATCATTTAGAGGTTTGCTATAAAATAAAATATTTGGTTCGAGGCGAGTGTAGTGCCCCCACTAAAAGCTAGACTGGCTTAAAAAAATCTAAAAATATCTAAGTTAGCTCTGCCAGTTTAAGAATAATAGTCGCCCAACTTAAAAATGTACCTTTTTGAAAAATCGTACAAAACACAAAATCTTTAGAAAACGAATACTTAGGTGAAGTTAATACTTAGGTATTTAATATTTAAAACAGGTAGTAAACATGTAAAATTTTGGAAAAAATTAAAAAACGAAAAAAAACACGTTTTTTTTTTGGTTTCTATTTTGTATAATATGTTATTGTCCATAAACCGTGACCTCAATTAATATGTTCATAGTAATAAACATAAAGCCCCTTTCTAAGTCCGCATGTTATAACAAGCAACTACGGAACCCTACATTACGCGTGGCCCGCCACGCACTTGGCCCTAACTAAAACGATGGTATTTAATTCAATACTGACGCATCAAAACAATCAGCGGACCAAAACTTTTCAATATCTTCTAAAACACGTTTCATCCCCTCTTTTTTAAAATAAATTTCGTCGAACCAATTTTCTATCAGCGACTCATCCAATCACTTCAGAGATAGACTGCCAATCGATCACACGTCAACGAGCCTGCCTACCTTATTATCATAAAAAAACCTTCTAGCAAACCTACTTAACCTTTTTAAGTATTCATGGCCGGAGCCTACACGGTCCATTTTCATTAGCGTCTAATAAATATGTACGGAATCTTAAGGTTGAGAAAATACGAATGAAAGCTACGAGGTTTCCAAGAAATGAGAAGATGTCATATATTTCTTTGCACACGTTTATATATTATGAAGGTGTCAATGGCTGATTATTTGAGGGACTGTAATAAAGACGACATGACGCTTGGACCCTCTAATGGCTGTCATATGAGCATGTGGTGTGTGTTATAAGTTACGAACGGCTAACGTTTAGCTTTATTTTGTAGTTATTGTAACTAGAAACAAGTCAGCGGAATTTATATGCGCAACACATTTAAATAATGGCGCCCAACGTGGGACTTTGTTTGTGTAAAACATTTGCAAAATACGGAGAAATACATCTATATTTAAATAACTGTGTGTTTAAATAACATAATTTCTAGTTAACAAACACTGCAGAGGAAATTTGACGTGGCAATATTGCAAATTATCATCATGCAGGCTTATTGGCGCCCAACAGGGACCTGACCCGCCTATAATTTACACCGGACAGCCTCAATCCATTGTCAAGGGAAATTACCTAGACGTCGTCCGGTCACATCCACTTCGTCATGCGTCACGAACCTAGAGCCTTCGGGAGACGGAATCAGATTGACTTGGCAAACCACAGCTGATTGATTAACTTAAACACTTGCTAAGCCGCGTCTTCGTTGAAGATAAATAGAAATAGGATAATTTATTTTGCTTTGTGTAACCGGCATCGTGTAGTTTTTATTGCTACTTCATTTAAGTTGAAGTCTCGAGAGATTTAAATAAAAGGTATTCAATATATTTCAATAAAGATGCAGGGTGTCGACATTCGACGCGTGTTGGAGCGTACTGCTGCAATTTTTCTTATTCTTGGCATATTCTTACAGAATACGGACAATCGTGAAACAACACAATTTTAATTTATTTGCAAACTTGAAAAAGCTTACATATTCCCTACACGACCTCCGAAAACAGTTTTCCATAATTTAAATCCTCAATTCGATTAAGGGTTGACGTTCGATAAAATAAATTTTCCGCTTTATTCAGGTAGGGTGGGTAGTTTTATATAAATTGTCCGTCAACAGCGCCCGAAGGATACCCTCCTGTTGTGATTACACGTCCGAAGTCGTTTCTATTATTATGTACTTCAGTTATCAAGGCTATTTTGTAGCGAAAAGTTTCCGGCGAAGGTCTGAATTTAACTAAAAGCGTTTATATGTTGTAACAAGTTTGGAACAGTTTTTGTTGGATGATAGTTTCATTAAACGCTGATTGAAGAAAGTTTGAAGGGATTTAGTTTGGTGCGATCAATTTGTTTTATGTTATCCAGATAGATGGGGTGTATTGATCGACCAGCTTGAAGACCACAGATATTAAATCAATATATTTCCTAAAATATTAACGTAGAATTGAATAAACCAATAACCGTGAAATAGCAACGACGAAGCTCTCATTGCCGTGTTGATTACAGGTGTCGAGTAGCTCGATTTGAGGTCGAAATAAATCAAAACAGGAATGAACAGATATCAATCTAATCCCCCCAAGCCGCCACAATGCCGTGCGGCGAGTCTCAGAATTCCCGTTCAATATTGTTAAATGTATTCTACCGTTGTCTGATTCAATTCTATAGAATATTTGGATTAAGGCCGTAGTTGGAACAGCAGAAAAGATTAATTGTGTTCGAATATTCGGAAAGAATAAAAAGGCCAACTCATTAAATACTCGCTGTATAAACGAAAAACGTACCAGATTTGTTGGACAAAAAAACACAATTAAAACGAAATGCTTTGTTACGTCCATACAATTTGTGCTTAGCAAACACTTTAAAGTCCGGCCATGTACTGCTTAGCAACAATTATTTAATCCATACAATTACGGAGCTCACGGCGGCACACGGGCGGAATAAGTAAAAGTTACCTTTACGCTGCTGTGAACTAATCCCTGATAAATTCCCCGGTGCAGACAGGCTTGGATTAGTAAAAATCCTGGCGTTGTACCCTGATTGACCTTTTTTCATTCCACGGTTCCGTTCTACACTTGTAGTAAAGGCATTCGGAACGAAATTTCCGTGTTACCCCACTTTAAAATTCAAAGGCTGGTGACTCGGGGACTCCTACACATGCAGATGGGTCGGGTCTTTGAAATGGAAAAAATGTTCAATTATCGAGTCTGATCGTCAGGCTGCAGTGCATCGCAGCTGGAACTAAACAAAGGACAGCCGCCGGCAGTTTTTGGTCGATTGGTTTTCGATGACACTGCCTCCAAATTGTTTGCATGCCTTTCTTTTAAATCCAGTTATGGAACACGTTTAGTGCTTTCAAAAAGCTAGCTCTTTAAAATCGGCTACTGAACTGAAAACGTATAAAGGATATTTCCAACTGAATAAAACTACAAATGTATTTCAATATTACGAACTGGAAAGGTATATGTACGAAGATTTCGAAATAGCTTCCATATTTCAGCGTCATAGAAACTCGAAACATTTGTGATAACTTGAAAACATCGGTTCCGTAGGATCCCTATTTATTGCCACTTGTGTTATGAAAGCTTTTATGGATTTCATAACTATACATTTACCAACGTGACACGTATTTGGATTCTGCAGGTGTTCACTTAGATGTTTTGACCGCATTGGCTCAGACACTTACACACACTCCTTGATATGTTTTCACATTTTTTATTTAATTTACAAAGGCCTTCCTGCACTATTCCCCCTTCTCAAGGCTATTTACTGTTGTGGCCCAATTTCTCATCAACAACTCTAGTTCGTCTCGCCATCTCCGCCTGAGTCTTTCACGGCGTCACTTTCTGTAATTCGGCAACCATTCAGATGTCAGTTTTGGTTTGACATCCTTTTCCCCCACATCGATTTAGTTCATTATTATTATTTGTAATGGCACACATGCATGTAACGCAAACGCAGTATTGGAAGGCCTCCCACAAGGTGGACCGATGACCTACAGGTGTATTCGCTAACTCAGTTGCCATCAATTTGATAGGCACTTTGCAGTACATTGCTGCTTTGACGTGTAGGAAAACAAAAATTTACCACGTAGTGCCTATTATAATCGATGTCCACCGAGCAATGTACTGCAAAGTGCCTATCAAATTGATGTCAACTGAGTTAACGAATACACCTGCTGGATGCCGCAGGAATCCTCTCGACGCGAGACGCGCAGGTCCGGTCGATGTGGCGAAACTTGGGGGACGCCGATGTCCAGCAACAGACGTCTTTGGCTGAAAAAAACGCGCAGGTCCGGTCGATGTGGCGAAACTTGGGGACGCCGATGTCCAGCAATAGACGTCTTTGGCTGAAAAAAATGATACATGCATTGTGAGAAATGAGAAGCTTTGTCATAGTGTAAGTCTGTGTAAGGGAACGTAACGTATGGCATATTTGATGCCAGTCCAGTGCCTCTGCATAAAATGACCATCACAATAAGAATTTGTTACTGTTATTTATGATAGCGAAGAGTTTTCGTCTCATTTAGCTTTATGGTGGATATTATGTTGTTATGAATGCGGTTTTTCGGTGGGGTTCCAAAGATTCAAGATATTTTTGTTGTTTTAGATTTTGTCTTGCTATTTTCTTAAAATAAATAACTATTGAAGTGTTAAAAAAATTTATTGGCCCACTGTAAAAAAACATCATGGCTTAAGTGGTGAAATAGTGATTTTTTATCCTACTTTCAACTAAGGATTATAAACTATTTTCCCAAGACTAAATACTCTCCATTTAATTTTATTAAAAGCTTTGTCTCTTAACACAGAAGAACAAAGTAATTAGTAGAACGAACAAGCTTGTTCGATTGACCTCGTACTTCAATAGTCTATGGTCCAATAAATTAACACCACTAAACGACACGCTTATACCATGGACAAACATGCGATACAGGGGAGTGCCTTGTTTAGTCTGGCCCTTCACACAATGGTTTGGTATGTTAAACCAATGTTTAGACGAAGCTAGTAATGTTGTATTGCGGAATTTACTACAACAACTGAATTTTGTCAAGCTGTTATGGCAACAATCAATGAATTTCATCTTCGCAGTCATAGACAAAAATTACCAAAGATAATTAACATTTTTAAACCAATACAAAGTATACGGCATAAAGAAAAGTTTGTGAGGAAACAGACATTGATCTGGCATAAAGAAAAATTGGTAGATATATGACGTCCACTGGCCCGCACTGGGCCCGCTTGGTGGGTTACGGCCTAGTCTGTCTCTCATAGAGATAGAGCAGTGGTGGCCCAGTGGTAACTAACGGCCGCGTCTTACAAGTTGCAGGTTGAGAGTTCAAACCCAGGCAGGCGCTTTACATTTTGTCAATTATTTCATCACCACTGCTCTCAAAATGATGAAGGAAAACATCGTGAGGATACCGGCATGTCCTAGAACCAAAAATTCGAAGACATTATGTGACATCCACCAACCCGCATTGGGCACGCGTGGTAGATTACGGCCCACATCCTCTCACAGAGAGGAGACCTGTGGCCCAACAGTGGGGACATTAAAAGGCTGATGATGATGATGTTTCTCACACAAACCCTTTGTACAACAAAGTATACCTGACCGAACCCATGCAACGCTTTTAAAAGTTGTTATGACGCGCACCGAAGCAAAATTTGGATTAAAATCATTCGTAATGCTGTGAAAGTATAACATCGTTAGGTGTCCCTGTGTTGCGTCTCGTTTAGTTAGAAATATAAGAAGGAAATATATTTTTCTGACAATTATCTTATAACAGTGGTCTGTAGAACCGTATCTGCCATAATCAATCAATCGGTTATAGTAAAATGTCCACAAAAATCTTAAAAAAATTAATTACACTAACAATACAAGCTGACATTACCAAAACTTCCCGCGATACCAGTGCATCTAGCGGCAAGCTCAAACGCGAAATCATTCCTTACATTTCGACAATCGTTATTGCTCCTAGAATCTAAGTTTTTTAGCTTCACTTGTAATTACGAGTATATTTAAAAAAAAATCTTAGAATTTAAATTTGACCCACTTCCCGGTTTCCGATTAAGCTGAAATTTTGAGTACATGTTTAGTTTGGAAGACAATACATGGTTATTAGCTAAGTGACGTCATTCTAAATCCAATATGGCGGACTTTAAAGATGGCAGACTAGTTATTTTGTATGCATTCCCATGATATGGGTATTGAATAAAAAAAGGGTTTGCTAATAGTTTTAGTTTTTTTAACTACAGAATATTATTTCTGACTTGATTCCTCAATTATATTTTCACACAGTATAGAACTAGTAGCAGTAGGTATGTACCTTCGTTTCTTTTGAAGAATGGTAGCTTAATAAGTAAACTTGTGATATATTTAGATACAATGATTTGGATCATTAAGCATCGGTTTTCCTGTATCAGAGAGAATCCACTCCTCAAGATGTCAGAAACACCCCCAGAGATAGATTACGCAAGACTGATGTGTCTACGCACCCTCTTGACAAATATCTTTGTCTGACGTCAGACTATTATTCATCTGAACCATTGTACGTCTGTTAGACGTGTGTCTGAACTTTTCAGATTTATTCAGCTTGTTAGTGAAGTTTTGAGATGCGTTTTGTTTTCCGTTTGTAACAAGAATTGATAGCCAGGAGGACCTACTTACTGTACATTTTTTCATACTAAAACTTTTTTTTTTTCCACGGCTTCCCTTTTTTTTTCTTTTTTTTTTGTCCTTGCCGATTCCACAAGAATCGTGTATTTTTTTCTACGCAGCCTGTGAAGCCCCCAGGAAGCTCCTGTGTTTCTGGGTGGAACTAGGAAAAAAGCCTTTTCTAATACTTAAATTAATAAATACATATACGAGTATATATATGTACGTTTATTGATAAATGATTTTATTTTTGTAGCTTTAACAACACTTTTACACGAAAACATTTTTTTTAACTACTGTAAAAAGGAGGAGAAAAATAATAATAACCGACATAGTCCTCACATTTACAATAATTAAGTAATAAAAAAAATATATGTATAATACTTTACAAAGTAAATATTCATGTCAAACAAAATACTAATAATAAAATGTCAATAAAAAAAAAATCAAAATATAATATACTACTAAACAAGAATTCATGTCAAAAACGAATATATATTTAAAAAAAAAAATATTACTATATACAGGGTGTAACAGAAAGGTGTGGTCATATTTTAAGAACCGGTTCTGCCCATGAATAGGAACAACTATCTCTAAGAAAAAACGGAAAATTCACAAAAAAAAATTGGACTTTCCTTACTAAGTTATCATCATCTGATCAATTATTTGTATGGGAGGTAAAAAAAAATATTGAGATTTTTCTCAATTTTTCTTTAAGAAAGTTGTTCATATCGATGGGCAGATGCAGTTTTTAAAATATGACCACACCTTTCCGTTACACCCTGTATATATTCGTTCCTGTTTTTTATTATTTTCACTCATTTATTCATCATTTTTCTTATTTGTTACATTTTTAAATATTTCTTTAAAATTAAAAATAAACATTAAAAATATAAAAAATAGTTTCCCACCGGCATCGGGAACAGAGTCCAAGCTACCGGTGGTCAGGGCTCCTGAGAAAGGAATTTCCTAACAATACGCGCCGTGTCCCAACGAGAGCCTCCTTAGGTGTTCGTCGAGGCTCTTGGCTATTAAGCCATTGGCCGTCACGACTATCGGCACAATGACTGCTGTATCGACCTCCCACATGTCGACAACCTCGCGAGCCAGATCAAGATATTTTGTTTGTTTATCTTTCTCAGCCTTCACGAGGTTCTCGTCATAATTAACAACTATATCGACAATCAATTTTATTTTTATTTATTATTACTTTGTTTTTTTTTATGCAGCTGCCATATTATCTCTCCACCATCCTTGGTTGACTGGTAGAGAATGCCTAAGGCATTAAGTCCGCCTTTGTACTTTTGTTGCATGAAGTGTAAATAAATAAACTAGGCTGAATATGTTAGTCAGGACCCCACGCACAACGTACCAAATAGGAGTCTGATTATGGAAAATTAAGTCTCTTATCTATCTGATATAGCCTACGGTACAGTGTAGCTGTCTACCATTGAAAGATTTTTTAAATTAACCTTTTAAAGAAAACTGCGTAGAAAACCGAGTTTCACTTCCATTTTCCAATCACATGAACACGAATTCTTATTACCTACTTAGAATTTTCTCCAGCTATTCCTAGCGAGATTTTCTTATCGAAACTGATTGGCACACGATTCTATTATCCACAACACCGCAAATCTCCAGTTAATCTCTTTAGAAATAGGAATTTGCTTTTCCAATCGGAATTAAGAAAACAAAAGGCCGATTTTCCTCGCTGTTTTTAAACTCAAAGAACGAAGGTAGGTAATGTCGTAAAGGCAATCGTACGACCACGAAGCCCAGGTACAACTCTGTTCTAAAGGGGCAATCCCGAACGTTCCAATTTCAACTTCGAGGAATTGGACGCGCCTTAAGTGCGAAATATATCCCGTTTATATTTTTTTATGGTGGCCAGTAGCAGGCACTAGTATAATTAAGTTATTTTTGGACATTAATAGTGGTCATTAACCTGAATGGAAGTTAGAATTAGAATGACAGTGATTTATTATTTCATCGCTTTGCAGACAATAACTTTTTAACACTTTGACATTTCAAAGCTACGAGTATTTTCGTTTCTAATTGAGTTCACTGACTAGTTTCAACATTGGACAGTTCAATGGTGTGTTCCTCTGTGGCCGGACCACAGTTTAGTACTCAGATGCTATAGTTCGAAATAAAACCTACCTAAACTCTACTTTCATCGGAATATATATATATTTTTAGTACCTCAAGAGATATCTTTTTAATTTACAATTTATGTGGTCCGGCCGCCAGGCAGTGCTCTCTGGCCGCGCCACCTCAAATTAAATAGAGTATTAACAACTATTAATAAATCAATATCCCGAAAAAAACTACCTAAAGAGTACCTTGCATACGACAAATATGGTCCAATAAACCCCTTTAGTTAAAGAGTTATTGGTCGTAGGGTGTGGTCCGGCTGGAAGGTATACTCTGCAGCAAGTCAATTTTGCAATATTTAATATTAACTATCCATAAATCAATTTATATAATAGTACCTTTTCTCTACTCTTCGTTGATACTTTTTTCTCTCAAGAAACTATTCATTTTGATTAATTAATCTTTAAAGTATGTGGCGCGGCTAGGGAGGATTACTTTCAGCAAATATAACGAAATATGTTTTATTTCTTTATGCCAACGAAAACTACACAATAAGTACTTTATAAAAAGACCTGGACTTCATCAATAAACTTTTATTTTTATTACCAACAATGATTTTGAAAAAGGTGCACTTTTTGGTTTTTGTTTACCTATCTACCTAAGAATTGGTAGTTAATTTGACGAAGTAAGTGAACATTTTGGTTTAAAATAAACAACAAGTATACGAAAAACAAATATATATTTTCATATTCAAATATAAACAATAAAAAATAGTTAATACAATAGGTTTTATAAATTGCGGAACTTAGTATAAATTTAAACGCCTTCCAATATTTTGTTAAAAATTTGTATTACAAGTTAATACAATAAGCGTTACAATGTTAGCAGAATGTGCAGGCGTTATTACAATAGTTTACGTACGGGGGTAGTTTGTTATTATTTAATTATTATAGCTTGAATATATTTTTACTTTAGTAGTTTGTTCCTACTATTTTGTATCGGCCATTATAACAGCGCAAATGAGTGAAAACAAAAAAAAAACGCGGGCAAAGTGCTATCAGTTTCCCTTGATAAACAAAAATCTGAGTTCGTGAAACATGAAGACCAACTTAAATAAAGATTTGCTGCCACCACCATCAAGTAAGATTTTTCTTGATATTCGCAAAAACTTATCATGTCGAATGAGCGTGAAAGCTATTTATCTTTCTTTAAAAAAGAATTTTGCTTATTTCTTCAATAATACAATGAAACAGAGTTCTTCTCCAGAAAATGATGATAATTTGACATCTGAAGACTTAGATTCACCAAAGTCTTCTGTACAAGATAACTATGCCGTTGAGAATTTTGAAATATCATTATCCGATTGGAAAAATATAAGACCAGTCACTAGCTATTGTTCGCGAACAGATAAAGATAGACCATCAGTAACGCGGCACAAGAAGACAGTTTTACCTCAACATAAGTGGACAAACGTTATGAGTTCATGATTGATGATTTCATGGAAGGAAACAAGTTTTTTTTTGTTTTCACTCATTTGCACTGTTATAATGGCCGATACAAAATAGTAGGAAAAAACTACTAAAGTAAAAATGTGTGTGTTCCGCCTAGCCTTTCCCAACTATCTTGGGGTCGGCTTCCAGTCTAACCGGATGCAGCTGAATACCAGTATTTTACATGGAGCGACTGCCTACCTGACCTCCACAACCCAGTAACTGGGTAATACGATACTCCTTGGTAAGACTGGTTGTCAGACTTTCGGGCTTCTGACGACCCGTAACGACTGCCAAAGATCCACGATTGACAGCCGGGACCAACGGCTTAACGTGCTTTCCGAGGCACGGAGACCGAACCGTAACCGGGATTTTTACTAAAGTAAAAATGTATTCAAGCTATAATAATTAAATAATAACAAACTACCCCCGTACGTAAACTATTGTAATAACGCCTGCACATTCTGCTAACATTGTAACGCTTATTGTATTAACTTGTAATACAAATTTTTAACAAAATATTGGAAGGCGTTTAAATTTATACTAAGTTCCGCAATTTATAAAACCTATTGTATTAACTATTTTTTATTGTTTATATTTGAATATGAAAATATATATTTGTTTTTCGTATACTTGTTGTTTATTTTAAACCAAAATGTTCACTTACTTCGTCAAATTAACTACCAATTCTTAGGTAGATAGGTAAACAAAAACCAAAAAGTGCACCTTTTTCAAAATCATTGTTGGTAATAAAAATAAAAGTTTATTGATGAAGTCCAGGTCTTTTTATAAAGTACTTATTGTGTAGTTTTCGTTGGCATAAAGAAATAAAACATATTTCGTTATATTTGCTGAAAGTAATCCTCCCTAGCCGCGCCACATACTTTAAAGATTAATTAATCAAAATGAATAGTTTCTTGAGAGAAAAAAGTATCAACGAAGAGTAGAGAAAAGGTACTATTATATAAATTGATTTATGGATAGTTAATATTAAATATTGCAAAATTGACTTGCTGCAGAGTATACCTTCCAGCCGGACCACACCCTACGACCAATAACTCTTTAACTAAAGGGGTTTATTGGACCATATTTGTCGTATGCAAGGTACTCTTTAGGTAGTTTTTTTCGGGATATTGATTTATTAATAGTTGTTAATACTCTATTTAATTTGAGGTGGCGCGGCCAGAGAGCACTGCCTGACGGCCGGACCACATAAATTGTAAATTAAAAAGATATCTCTTGAGGTACTAAAAATATATATATATTCCGATGAAAGTAGACTTCAGGTAGGTTTTATTTCGAACTATAGCATCTGAGTACTAAACTGTGGTCCGGCCACAGAGGAACACACAGTTCAATGTCTATTAATGGATTGCGTAGTAGTATTGGGAGAATTAAATATTAAGGTATATTTAGAACTTGTATTACTATTTGAGAGCAGTCAATCAGTTCACCAACATTAAAATGAAGCTTATAGTATATGGCTAATTCTAAGGGTACACAAGGTGACGCCACGGTTGGCGCATTGCTGCTGCGCTGCGTGTCGCGGGTGGTGTGCGGGTTCGATACCCGCACGGAACAAATATTTGTATGATCTGCAGATAGTTGTTCCGGGTCTGGGTGTCTTGTGTATGTGAATTTACATGTTTGTGAACGCACCCACGATACAGGAATAATTCCTAGTGTGGGGCAACGTTTCTCTAAAAAAAAAAAATGGCGGACTCCTTCATTATTCGAAAAAACCTTAGGATAGACTGAACGAAATTTACTCGCTAAATGAAAATTGGAGTTATAATAACTTAGAAGCATTAGTAAGATAAGACGTACGTCGAGACATTTTATAACTTCATTCCGTTTCGACATTATTTGAGGCAATAATTAAAACCAAACTCTTCCCAAATCTTTAAGTCAAGAGTGAATAAGTTACTTCTGGTCAAGCGTGCTCTATCGTCGACCCCATCATCGCTTACCATCAGGTGAGATAGCGGTCAAGAGCGAGCCTAACAATGATAAAAAAAATGGTGGCATATAACTAAGCTATTTCGTCGTACGCTTTTTTTGTTATGGCTTATTTTTTTTTTGTTTTTGTAATTTTGTACCGTGCCCCGTGAGTATGTCTGTGGCATCACAACGGGCCCTAACAGAATACCAGCGCTGCGTTATTTATTGCTTTATTGCATAAATATCGCAGCATAACGCTGAGTTAGGCCTCACACAGTCTTTTTTTTTGTATTTATAGACGATATGTTCTTGTCGTGACGTACAAATAAATATTCTTTCTTTCTTTCTATTTCCAGTACTAATCAAATCAAATAAATACAAAAGATAGGTATTAATCAGAGCCTGAACAATACGATATCATATTAAATATATTATCACAAAGGCTGTAAGAGTTTCCTACGTTTTTCGCAGATTGACTTCGGAAATGGAATAGGCTAAGCAATAAAGTCGAACATTTAATAAACAATATATATTCCATTTTATTTGATTCGGATAAGATGACCCAGAACCCTTCAGCATATATGATGTATATTCTTTATCGTATATTATGTATATTCGATTACAAAATAAAGGTATATTATGTACATACATATTTTATAGCATAAAGGTTCTTATTTTGAGAGAGAGAATATTTTATTTTATTCTTAATGTGTTTTATACAATTTGTATTCTGATTTTAATTTGTAATGTGTATTATCAGTGATCACATTTTGTTGTTCTAGTTAAATAAATTAAATTAAATTAAATTTGTTAGGTAAGTACTGAAATACTTGAATAATATTTTTTCCTTTTTATAAAATATATATATGTATATTGGAAGGGCTGGCCAAGGGCTCCCTGGCCTAGCACGGAATAGTACAGACTAATAAAATAAAAAAGGGTGGTCATTCCAGGTGGTTCCAACAGACCAGTTTCTTACTGGATAAAATTTTATTATAATTAGTAGTTCAAACTAGGCATACAGATATGGCTAAACAGATATATTGTAAGACGACGTATGTTCAAATTACATGAAAGTAAATGACAAAAGAGGGAGAAAATCAAAAAGTTGAGTCAATCACATCACGACACTCAGCAGTGGGTAAGGAAAACGACTGAAGAGGGAAGTAACAGACATTTTTTCATTAGACATTTTCACTCGTATCTGTTCAATATTGTCCTTTAAAAAAGCTAATAAAACGTTGCCACCCAAAGATATTACGAAACGCAATATTTGCAAAATTGCTCTCATTTCGTTGTCGCGCGATAATATTCGTCCATAAAAAATCGGGGCGGCCAAATACTCATTTCTCGCGGTAAGTGTTAACCTCTCTGTTAACAACATAAATTAATTAACATGGCAGGAAGGTAGGTAGAAAAATAATGTTTGTTTAACGAATACTTTCATTGACGCAGTAGTATCGAATCGACTGCCTCGTTCGTCCAATGGTCGCAAATATAAGGTCCTGGGTTCAATTCCCTGATGGGGCAAAGTGTCATTTGGTTTTTGAAGTTATACTTGTTTTGGCGCGTTAGAGAAAAATTATGAGAGTAAATTTTTACGATGGGCACGCACACCGTCCCAAAAAAACCGACTCCCTGAAGTTAGCTATAGTCTGTGGTTCATGAAGAACGATTGTTTTCCTTTTGTAAACTTTTTGATAGTTTGATTTTTTATCTTGTACGCCAAAGAAGTAAGAAAAGAAAGAAAGAAAAATAATTTAATGTACACAGGTTTAACGCACATTACAGAAAAATGGATTAAATAACGTAAACATACATGAATGCTAAAAGCCTCGTATTCAATCAATGTAAGTCTTCTGTTCATTGCCTAATGTCAAGTATAACTTCTTACATGCGTACATAAGTACACACACACTTTTTTATTTTCATCTGGGATTTTTCAGTAGCAGTCTGGATTTGTGGCCCAGAGTCGTATAAGCTCGCCCCCTATTACATGGGTCACCCCCGTGCCTCGGGAAGCACGTGAAGCAGTAGGTCCTGCGCCTGGTCTCTCCCAGTTTGTACCGGCGATTTTCGTCCCATTGAACTATGAAATTGAAGACATGTGACATCCACCAACTCACACTGGGCCCACGTGGTGGAATACGGCCCTTTCACTCACCTAAAGAGGAGGCCTGAGTCCCAGAACATTATAGGGCTGATTATGAATATGAGAATAGTTATATAATATCTCCGTTGATATTGGTTACCGTGATAGAAATTATATCATACTAGCTGCGCCCCGCGGTTTCACCCGCGTGGACCAGGATAAAAAGCCTATGTGTTAATCCAGGGTATAAGCTATCTACATACCAAAATTCATTAAAATCAGTCCAGCCATTTGAGCGTGAAGAAGTAACAAACATACACACTCACAAACTTTCGCCTTTATAATATTAGTGTAATTATATGTATAATATAAGTACATTTATATAACATCTCCGTTGATATTGGTTACCGTGATGGAAATTATATCATATTATATGTATAATATGAATACAGTTATACATGGTGTAACGGAAAGGTGTGGTCATATTTTAAGAACTGCATCTGCCCATTGATATGAACAACTTTCTTCAAGAATACCTGAGAAAATTCTTAAAATTTTTTTTACCTCCCATACAAATATTGATCAGCTGATGATAGCTTTGTATGGAAAGTTCAATTTTTTTTTTTGGGAATTCTTTATTTTTTCTTAGAGAAAGCTGTTCATATCCATGGGCAGAACCGGTTCTTTAAATATGACCACACCTTTCCGTTACACCCTGTATAACATCTCCGTTGATATTGGTCACCGCGATGGAAATTATATCATATTATATTTGTATAATATGAGTACAGTTATATAACATCTCCGTTGGTATTGGTCACCGTGATGGAAATTCGATCGGGAGGATTATTATCACTCGGAAATTAAACAAAACTGGAAAAAATTTGGTGTATTGAGGAGCTCGTGGCTAAAGTAATAACAACCGCACAGGTTGATCCATCAGGTTAAGCTACGCTTTCCGGGGTTGGTCCATGGATGGGTGACCATCTTTACATACCGAGACTTCTTCGTGCCTCAGAAAGCACGTTAAGCCGTTGGGCTGTCAATCGTGGATCTTTAACAGTCGTTACGGGTCGTCAGAAGCCCGAAAGTCTGACAACCAGTCTTACCAGGGGGTATCGTGTTACCCAGTTACTGGGTTGTGGAGGTCAGATAGGCAGTCGCTCCATGTAAAATACTGGTCTTCAGCTGCATCTGGTTAGACTGGAAGCCGACCACAAGATAGTTGGGAAAAGGCTAGGCAGATGATGATGGTGAAATTTTGGTGTACCATACATAAGTACCCTCTGCCTAACCCTTCAGGAATACAGGCTTGTTCCTATGTATAATCAAATTATACGATTCAGTACATACTCGGTAGATTTTCTCGTAAATACCTTAAATTGATCAAAGTATCTCACTTTATTTGCTCCAATCCTTCGGGACCTTTGATTGCCATTATTCTTGGATGCTTGTGATCTTATTTGTTCGTTAGACTTCTTTTGGGTGTTTCCTTTGATCCTTTTTCTGACCTTCCATTATGATTAAGGAGGTGCGGGTCCATCAATATCTACTTTGAGCCGCCCGTCGGTGTCGGTGACTGTGAATTACTTCCCTACAGTACCTTTGTTTTTATGTCTATGTCTTTTAAGGCTCCACACACAGTGCAGCTGGCTTTACCCGGGCGTCTGTGCGGCACTGGACTGCAGAAACTTGCGCTAAGCACGCGAGACGCGGCGGCACTCGGGCGGCCATGTCGGCGGCTGTTTTGTACAGCAAAGCGGGCTTGTAAGCCGCCGGATGCACCGCGGCTTGCCCGGCGGCAAGGCGAGTAGTAGCGGTGCAAGGCGGGCAGTGCCGGCGGCACTGTGTGTAGGGAGCCTTTCTGTTTTCTAAGAACTGTGCCAAATTATTCGTTCTTATTCCAAAATATTTATATACCTACCCAAATCAAGTCAATATGGTTGTATTGACTGGATGCTTAACTGATTTTGGCTTGTTTTTAAACTATTGAACTCGCCCGCTATTGCATAGAAAATATAAACATATGTATGTGAGTGTATTATGCCCCTTTTCGTACACGTACGGGGAATTTAAGCGCGATTTTGAGTCTTTTTATTCCTTTTTTTCGCTCCTTACAAAAAATCCACACATTTTTATGTTTCCGTTCTTGTAACGATTCCAAATTATTATTTCATAGTAGTGAATCCGTGGTCAATTACCAATTGACACACCCAATCTTGGAATGACCCACATGACCAGCTTTTTTGACCAATTGACCGACTGCGACTGATCAAATGTAAGTAATTGAGTGTCGACGGAATTTCTGGACGATTCACCTACTGTCAAGCGATTGACAGGCCCAGGTACTCGTATTTATGGATTTTATTTCGGTTTCTCGTAAATGATATCATTTTATAAATGTGGGTGAGAAATACTGACTGCTTGACAATACTAATCTGTGATAATACCTTGAAATTCTAGGAGGAATGAGAAATATGGAGAGGAAAGTTTTAATAAGAATGAATGGCAATGATTATAAGGGAAAGACCTAAAAAACAATTAATTAATTGTGCGAAAGGTTATTATATAACTAGAAAGGACTACTGAGATGAAGGAAACTGTAGATGTCAGGATGTTATTACACCAATCGATCGATCATCGATCGATTGTTTGTCAACCGGTATCCGTCGATCAGCCAAAGCTATTACACGGATACTGGTCGATCGATGGTCGATCAATGGTGTAATAACACCCTAAGGAAGAAAAAGAAATTCCGAATAAATAGAGATGTATGGAAGAATATACATTCCAATTAATAGAGAGATGTGAAAATAAAAAACTACAAAAAATATTTACCGTCTTCCAAATGAGAAAATACACTAAAAATTGCAAAATAAGCTTTAATTTTGGAAGTCAGTATCAAATAACGAAGAATCAAAATACAAAGCCGATTTCCGAAATTAAAGTTATTTTGCTATTTTTTGTGTATTTTATTTTTTGGAAGTCGGTATTTTTTGTAAAAAAGTTTTTTATTTTTCACTTATTAGTTGTTGTGCCCCAGATCTAAAACTAAATATAAAAGATATGCCCGAATTGATAACCCCAATAACATGGAACATGGAATTTGAACATAAATGGACTAAAGTAAAACGTCATCTGTGTATACATATTTTTTGTTTTTGTAGATTTTGTCAAAAAGCGCTGATTTAATTTCGTTAAAATTTATATGGGACCACCTCTGAAGAGTGACCTATCAAAAACTAAAAAATATTAAAATCTATTCACAAGTGGCGGAGTAATCACGTAAAAAACATACAGACGAATTATGAACCTCCTTCTTTTTGAAATCTGTTAAAAAGACATACCAAATAAATTGGGATTAGAGCAACTACGAATAAATACGCTGTGATAAGTTTTCGATCATTGGTGTTACGCTCATGGATAAAATTAGGAATGAGTATATAAGAAAGTCTGAAAGTCTGGAAGTCTGAAAGTGGCACCGCTGTCTGAAAAGTTGTGTGGAAATTGGTTATCGTGGTATGGGGATGTGATGCGGAGGAATGAAGAAAATGTCGTGAGGAAAGTCTTGTGTATGGATGTGGATGGCTATAAGAGTAGGGGAAGGCCAAACAAACGATGGTTGGATTGTGTGAAAGAGGATATGGGTAAAAAGGGGGTGACTACAGAGATGACGACTAATAGAGGAGTATGGAAGAAAAAGACATGTTGCGCCGACCCCTAATAAATTGGGATAAGGAAATGATGAAATTTTCGATCATTCTTTTTGATATAAATTCCTCGTAGGTATGGTAGGTGTAAAAAGACACATCACATAGCCGTCAACTACGCATAGTGTACATCTAACAAAGTAGCTTGACGAAAAAATTATTGCTGGGAAACGACTTTTATTTTTAGGTATGAAAAATAAGCAAATTTTTTATTTCGCGCAATGTAACGCAAACCCAGGCAAGTGGAGTTAATCCCTTCGCTCGAAGCCGCGTAGGTAGTTGTCAGATACGTTTGATATTCATTGCATTTTTGTAACTTCAAATGCGTAATTTCAAAAATTTGAAAAAAAAGACGAAAATTAAGGTAATGTTTGTTTGGAAAAAAGATTAGTAATAACACTTGGAATTGATTTTCGTAAAAAAGTAAAAAAAAAAATAGCGAATTTGACCTTCAATATCTCCAGAACCAGTGGATTCCCAGGTATGGTCTAGTGGAAAAAAAAAATCCAAATAATGGGTAGAATATGTGGCTTTCGGCTTCGGAAACTGTCTTTTCACACCCGATATTTATAATAAGTACTTTATATTGATGACTACTATACTCTACTTATTACGAGTACTATACAAACTCTTTATTCTTCATGTAGATTATCGACATAGTATAAAACAATGTCACTTTCCGCGTCTGTCGGGTTTTTCTGCTAATTCCTCTTAAACAACGCAACGGATTTTGATTTGGACACTAATAGAAAGAGCGATAAAATATAGAAAGTTTTTGTATATTATATTTGCAACCGTGAGGGGCTGGGACGGGTCGCTAGTAATATAATAAAGAATGTAGTTTCGTATAATTTTAATGACCAAAACAAAATATTCTGCGGGATTACCTGCTTGGAAATGTAGTGTAGAAATAGTTAGAATTCTCTTGGCTACACAAAATTCCGTGACTATTAAAATGAAAACATTCTTGCTAAAATAATTTTAAGCGGATAGAATCTTACTTACCTTTTTTTGTTGGTAATTAAATTAAAAATTAAGTGAGTATGTAAATGACAATCGTCTCTGTTTTTGGGACCTTGTCTTGATTTGACAACGAGAATAAATAAACGTTTTACAGTACTCGTACAAATATATTACAGTATAATACAGTATCGTACAGATACAGGGCGTAACGGAAAGGTGTGGTCTGAGGTGATAGAGACAAAGTCGCCGATGGAGCAAGCTTACCCAGAAGAAGCCTGTTCACTCTAACTTTGAAGAGATTAGGGTTGTATGTATTCGAAAATACAGACGCAGGTAGAGAGTTCCACTCCTTTGCTGTGCGCATTATGAAAGACGTTTGGAAACGCTTATATATAAACTGTCAGTTTTTGCTTCAAGTATTATTATACTTATAGATAACTTAAACTCACATAACTGGATTAAAATGTACCTGCATACATAAATACATATTCCAATGGAATTCCATCCAATCCATTCCGTTCTAATTCTTCTCTTTCTCTTCTTTTCTTTATGTAACTAAAAATATGTGCGTCGCTTTCACGTGAATAAACAGTTTTTATTTCTTTCTTTCTTTTTTTTTCTAATTCCATCTTTTAGAAATGCCTGCACCGTGGTTAAAAAGCTTTAAATTAAACTACACGAACCGTAAAATGATTCCATATCGATACTCGATCCCAAGGTACTTTCCTTTTCTTTCATTTTCACGAGGCACTGGATGAGAGCTCCAGGGACTCCATAAAACGTTACCCGCCACTAAACCCTTATGATATAGCTCGATTCAATAAATCATGCTTCAATCGCCTTTCTTTTGACGACAGTTTTTAGCACAATATCAGATTTTTATTGAATACTAGCTGATCCGACAGACGTTGTACTGACGCGCGAACTCGCGAAGATCGGTTTTCTGAAATTTTCCAATTTTCTGCGATACTTTCCTATTTTTTTAATTCATAAGAAACATCTTCTGACAATAACAAACACAACAAAAAAAGAATTAGCGAAATCGGTAAAGCTGTTCTCAAGTTATAGCGTGACCAGGAGAAATAGGGGTTCATTTTTATATATAGGTATAGATTCAGTACCTACTCTCAAAATGTGTGCTTCAATACTAGATTTATGTAATTTTTATTTTCTTACTAGCTACCCGCCCCAGCTTCGCACGGGTACAAATTATATTCCAAAACTTGCCTCATGAATTGCTCTATCTATCTATTAGCGAAAACCGCATTAAAATCCGTTTGGTAGTTTTTGAGTTTCTCGCGAACAGACAGAGCCGCGGCTGGGGATTTTGTTTTATAATAATAATACGTAGTGATCTTCGTCTTCTTCCCCTTGTCTCATATTTCTTGGGGTAGGCACAACACGTTGTCTGCTTCTATTCTGTCCTGACAACCGTCACTCAATCATAGACTGCCTTTTCTTTCATATAATTCTGCACACAATCCCTCTTTATTCTCTCAAACAATATTTATTTTGTCAGACAAGAAAAAACATTTTTAAATACATTTTCTTACTCAAAAGAACGCGCCGTCACAACTGTTACGTTGAATAAATACACAAATGAGCAAAAGCAAAGAGAGAAACACTGCAAAACAAAGCTTTCTGCTGAAAGACCAACTTCAATACACAAAAGAAAATGTAACTCCTATTGCATCTCACTTACCTTTTATATTTCACAGCTAAATTCGTCATCTATTCTTTCCAGCCTTAATAAAGATAAAATCTAAAAGATAAGGGTAAAAGAAAAAAGGTACGGGCCGAAAGATATACGGATTGTTGGCCGTAAACAATCGGGGTGGCTGCCCATTTAATGTTTCAGATTTGTGTAAAAGAAACATTTATGTGGGGTAAAATTGTGGGGAAAGAGTTCGGATAGCGTTTGTTTGAATTTAGCGAACTGTGTAGTGAAAAATGTATCCTTTTTTGATAATTTTTTCATGTAAACCTATTGTTTTTAGGCACATAGGTAATAATACCTTTTCAGTTTAACTTTAATATTAGGTAAGTTCGAGTGCTTTTATAATATTCGCTCTTAAATACACATTGTTTAAAATTCGTTCGTATTGTTATGTAAAATAAACCCATAACTCATATTTAGGCTATAGAAAAAATGTTTGCCCTTCAAATGTAAATGTTAGGGATATTTCATTTCATTCTCCTTTTTGTAGTCCACATAATCCGTTTAATATTAAATAAAATTGTGAACGTTGAGCGTCAATTTGCTAATTAAATTCATCATTCATATGACATCAAAATGCACACAAGTTAGTTGTGAAGCTCATGCTTCAGTCAGTTTTATCCGGAAAAGCTGAAGTCAAACTGAACTTTTGAGTTCTGTGATATGCTTCTGAAAGTATGTGAAGTACGTAGATATTTTTACCAGCTTTTAGGTAGTTTCACTTAAGGGCGTGACATAAAGCGGACATTCTCGGACTGCATGGAAAAAAAGAGATGCACGACGACACAATGCTTGCAATTTATTGCACAATAAAATTGAAAACAACAAAGTTTAGCATTAAAGACCTACCTCCGCATAAGTCAAAAACGGGCGTCTTTGGTACTTTTGCTTACTACTTTGGATACAAAACATTTTAAGTCCTGTTTTAACAACGTAAAAATACCTTATCCTCGTTATAACAAACGCAACATAGGGTTCTTTAATCTTTATTTTCTACGCTTTTCTACGATTTTTTATTCAATGAGGGCGCCAGTTCGCAGCTATATACGCCTTAAGATTCGATTCATTATTTGTTATAAATTTTACCGACGTACGATGGCCAGTCATACGGGAAAAACAATTAAAAGGTCAAAGATAAAGGTAAGTTTGACGAAAATTTCTATCGAGGATTTTATTTTTAAACGAAGGTATTTCAGAAACAACAAAGTTCCCAGGAATATAGTCAAAATTAACAGATTTTTTTTAGGAAACTTTCAGTTTTTGAGTTATGGTTAAAGAGAGATATATTTTTTTATCGATATATTTAACCCTTATAGTCCCGATGACATCCCGGGTTGTCATCGGGCTTCTTTGACAACCCGGGTTTGTCCGCGGATCTTAAGAGGTAGGAGGCTGGTTTTTTTTTGTTTTCAAACTCAGTTGTGTTTCGGATCCTAAGAGGTTAAATTTTTTTCCAAGCAAACGTTAACCTTGGGTTGTCGAAGAAGCCCGGTGACAGCCCGGGTTGTCATCGGGACTATAAAGGTTAAGCCCAGCATAATCAAGAGATTATCTCTTGATTATGCTGGGCTTAGGAAGCCATAGTTATACCACAACTATCAATCTTCCTGTACTCTCCCAGGATCTGCATGGAAGATTAAAAGTATCCTATTCCTTCCTGCCTTTCCCTATCTCCCCCGTGTCCAACGAGACGTAATTAAAGTTGTACATAACTTTACAAATGTTTATACATACAAACCTTTTGTTTGAGTTGATATTCAATCAAATATTCTTCTGTAGTTTAAAAAAACCTAAAAACACTTTATTTTCAGCAAACTCTTTCTTTTGATACTCATATTATGGGTTCCTCGTGGCTAAAGTAATAACATGCGCACGGGTCGATCCATCGTGGTTGGTCCATGAATCTTTACATTTCGAGACTCCTCCGTGCCTCGGAAAGCACGTTATGCCGTTGGTCCCAGTTGTCAATCGTGGATATTTGACAGTCGTTACGGTTCGTCAGAAGCCCGAAAGTCTGACAAACTAGTTACATTGGAAGCCGACCCCAATATAGTTGGGAAAAGGCTAGGCAGCTTGATCATGGGTTATGGTCACGGGCTTGGTGCTGAGCGGACGGCGAGCTACCCACTGCTCGCCGTCCGCAGGCCCGAGTCTACGGTGGCCGGAGATCCTCTCTCGACGTCCTATGCCCAGTGCTTCTCCTGCGACGGTAGCGGCCGCGGGTGTGAGGGCCACTCCGTTGAGCTTCCCTCACCCGTCCCGCCTCCACCTTCGCGAGCATTACTGCTTCGCAGAAGGAGGAGACGGCATCCCATTCCCTCTCGCCCCGTACCATGGCCTAAACCAGGGCCGGGTGCGAGAGCTCGCTACCGCCTATCGCATCCACGAGGGCACGGCGGTGCTCCGCCCAAGAGGGGCAGACCTCCACCGTATGATCTTGGGGTCGGCTTGCAGTCTAACCGGATGCAGCTGAATACCAGTATTTTACATGGAGCGACTGCCTGACTGAAAAGATACGAAAAATAAAAATACGTCACTAAATTTTATATGGCGGATTCTAAAAAAGCGTGTGGTTTAATTTTTTAACTGTGACTATTATTTATTTACTTAAAATAATGGAATTACATATTCGACTAAACAAGGAGTGCGTTTGAAAATTCAAAGCACACTCACGGACGTTAAATATCATACGAAACCATTGGTAAATAATATAGGTACTTACCTAAATGGAAACGAATCGGTAAACATCATAACGGAAATACAAACAAACAAAACAATTTTCGAAGTCAACATAGAATTATTAAGTTTCTGTTATATGTTATCAACTGTACACTACCTACTCACTATGTCAATACAATTTGAATTGTTTACGATAAAGACCGATGGTTAGAAAACTTTTACCTTCTCAAAACAAACTTAAAACCTACTTATTTATTTAAAAGGAAATAAATACGATTCATTCGACAAAGATTGTTTACGCTAACGAATAATTAACCTGATTCAATCACTTTATTTCTCTTAATTCTATTTCTTCTCCATTTCACTCTATTGTCTTATTTAAGAACATCAGGGGTGTTGTCCTCCCCCCGCCTTATTAAATAGAATTTATCTCTATCCCGGAGATATATCTCAATCAGATACTTACAGTGTAACAATCGCATAAAAAAGGAAAGATATTAAAGAACTAAAGATTCCACTTTTGGTGAAAAAGGCGTTAAGTGCTCTTCAAGAAAAATCAATCAAGCACAAACTCGATGGGTTTATCTGGTTTAGTTCAGAAGTTCCCATAGCCATCTTCCGTCTCCATCATCAGACCAGTTCCATGGTACCATATTATTGTATTGCCACCGAAGATACATACGTACACCAAATTTGAGTCCAATCGAACATCGGGAAGTGGGTCTAATTCAGCTGGCAAGATTCCACCCGAACAAACACAGTTACATACATACAGTGTAAGTGAAATAAAAGCTTTTAAAATTAACTATTCGAGGCCAAAAAGGCGCCAAACTCAGCATATGCAGCCATATTTAATCAATAACGCAGCGCTGGTATTCTGCTAGGGCCCGCTGTGATGCCACGAACACACCCACCCACCGAACGAGTTGGAACCAACTAAACAAACAATTACATAAAAAGTTTATTTGTTTCCGTTTCCTATATTCTCTCATACCGACCCTTCGATGCCCGTCAATACCTAATTTAATTGAAAACCATATCACAGCCCTGCAGAAAAGGATAAACCAGCACCCGTATTAAATTAACGTAACAATTTAATATTCCAAGCCGTTGACGCGCAAGGAATTTCATTACCCGACTGAAAATGCCGAAAGTGTTGAAAAAATCCACTCTGGGGTTAAAAAATTAAACATAAGAGGGAGGGAAAATTAAAATGATATTTCAGTAGCAGTGAAGGACCTCGTCCGGGGAAGTGGGTACTACAACTTTTTTTTTAGAGTGGGTGGGTAGTCACCAAATAACTTCTCCCGCTCTTTGTGGAGCGGGAGGTCGTGTCAGGCTCTTACTGACTAAAACCCACCCGAGTTCCTTCAGTTACATGTGCCAGGGCCGCGGTGACTCTTCATCCCGCCCCAGCCACCACCACCACCAGTGGTGCTTGGCAACTGGGCTTACCCCAGATGTAAATACCCCCTTTGTGCCTAATGGCCTAGCTTTTTTCTGTCTCCCGCTTGATTAGGAGGGAAGCGGAAATTATGTTTTTCTTACTCCTCCGCTGTATTATCTGATTAATTTCGTTGCGGGACCCAAGACAGTTTAATCGTTTGTCTGGGACTCGTCGAGCTTCATTGCCTCGGCGTTTTTTCTGGTGGTCGCCACTGTTGATTCTGGCTTACAGAAGTTACAGTGGTTTGGGAATAGTATAATAGTGTGGCGGGCTTGTCCCGTGACACTGGCTGGAAGTACTTCTACTAACAAGACTATTCTTAACCGACTTCGCAAAAAGGAGGAGGTTGTATGTTCGACTATATGTATGTTTTTTTTTTATGTATATCCACCGATTTTTCTAACAGTTATGGACCGATTTTCAAAATTCTTTTTTTATCCAAAAGAGTATACTTCAAAGGTGGTCCTATACCTATTTTAATGAAATTGCTTTTGCGCATTTTGAAACTATCAACAAAATCAAAAAATGTGTATACATAGATGACGTTTTGATCTCCTCCAATTACGAGTATGTTCAAATTCCATGTTATTGGGGTTATCAATTCGGACGTATCTTTAATATTTAGTTTTAGTTCTAGGGTATAACAACTAAAAAGTGAAAAATAAATAACTTTTTTACAAAAAAAATACAACTGACTTCCAAAAAAAAACATGAAAAAATACTTTTACAACTTTAATTTTGGAAGTCGGTGTCAATTAACGAAGAAATAAAATACAAACACAAACTGCCGTAATTAGAGTTATTTTTCATTTTGAAGTGTATTTTATCATTAATAATAATAATAATCAGGAGGCTCTCGTTGGGCAGTTGGATCAAGGGCTTGATCCAGAAAGCAGTACTCCTGGACACGGCGCGTATTGTTAGGAGATTCCTTTCTCAGGAGCCCTGACCACCGGTAGCTTGGACCCTATTCCCGATACCGGTGGGTAACTACTTTTTATATTTTTTAATGTTTTTGTATTTATTTATGTTTTTCTAAGTACTTAAATATTTAAAAATTTAAAATTGTATGTACATAAAATTGAATAAATGGATAATAATAAAATGAAAACTGAAATGGTATAGCAGCTCACACGCGCTCCTGGCATCTCAATTCCAGTCATCCTTAGAGTCTGGGTCGCTGCCTCAGTTTCTAACAACCGGTGTCACCCACCTGCTCCATAAGACAGGTAGTCCCGCGGAACCCAAGAATTATAGGCTGATTACATGTTTGTCAACGGTCTATAAACTTCTTACATCCATCCTGAGAGCAAAAATTAATCTGCACATTGAGAATAATTCAATTATGTCTGCCTCTCAGAATGGATGTAGGAACGGGTCCCGCGGTACTAAGGAGCTACTCCTCATAGACATGGCCATAAGCCAGCAGGTTCGTCGATCCCACAAGGATTTGTCGACATGCTGGATAGATTATAAGAAGGCCTACGACTCTGTTCCACATACATGGCTCATGAGGGTGTTAGAGTTGTACAAAATAGATGCAACTCTTCGCACCTTCCTTGGGTCATGTATGGGGCAATGGAAGACAGTCCTTCGCTATCCAGGATGTCGACCAATCCAGGGGAGTGATGAGCCTATATGGATTAAACGGGGAATATTTCAGGGCGACAGTTTGAGTCCACTTTGGTTCTGCTTAGCCCTGAATCCTCTAAGCACATTGCTGGAGGATTCAGGCCTGGGCTATCGGTTGAGAAGAGGTGGTCAGGTCATATCTCACCTTCTTTACATGGATGATCTGAAACTCTTTGCCCCTAACAATTTGCGACTGATGGAGTTACTGAAGGTAACTGAAACTTTCAGTAGCGCGATCAGGATGGAATTTGGTGTGGACAAATGTGCAGTCATGCATGTAAAGCGAGGAGGGATTATGGAATCCGAAGGGATTCAACTCTCGGATTCCATAAACCTTAGATCCCTCTCCTCGACCGAAACATACAAATATTTGGGTATGTCGGAAGCGTTAGGCATTAACGTTACTGACATGAAGCAATCGCTGAAGGAGCGCTTCTTTGGCCGCCTGAAAAAGCTATTTAATAGCCTTTTGTCAGGCGGAAATAAGGTGCGCGCCTTCAACGGTTGGGTCATGCCGGTTTTGATGTACTCTTTCGGCATACTCAAATGGACTCAGACCGAGCTAGACGCCCTGGATAGGAGGGTCCGTATGCTGATGACCGCAAACCGAATGCATCACCCACGATCATCGGTGATGAGACTGTACATCCCGCGGAAATGTGGAGGTCGAGGTTTTTTAAATGCGAAAACTCTCCACAACCGCGAGGTGTGCAGCCTCAGAGAATATTTTCTTGAAACCGACGTGGGTATGCACCGCGATGTGGTCGCAGTGGACAAGGGACTCACCCCGTTGTCCATGGCTAAAGAGAACTGGCGCAAACCTATAATACTCACTACTGATGACCGCAAGGAGGTATGGAAAAGCAAGGAGCTTCACGGGCGCTTTTATCGGACCCTTCATGGGCCTGATGTAGATTTCTTGGCGTCCGTGGCCTGGCTACGTTTCAGTGACCTCTTCGGGGAAACTGAAGGCTTTGTCTGTGCGATTATGGACGAAGTTATCTTGACGAATAACTACCGGAGGCATATCATGAAGGACGGGACGGTTGACGTGTGTCGGGCATGCCACCGTCCGGGTGAGTCCATCAGACATATTATCTCTGGTTGTTCTCGTCTTGCTAACAGCGAGTATTTGCACAGGCATAACCAAGTGGCCAGGATTATTCATCAGCAGCTTGCTTTAAAATACAAACTTGTGGATTCTGAGGTGCCGTATTACAAGTATGTGCCCGACCCAGTTCTCGAAAATGACCATGTCACGTTGTACTGGGATCGGTCTATCATCACTGACAGGACTATTGTTGCCAATAAGCCGGATATAGTGGTGATAGACCGATTAGCGCGCTGCACAATGATAATCGATGTCACCATCCCACATGACGAGAACCTCGTGAAAGCTGAGAAAGAGAAACAAATTAAATATCTTGACTTGGCACACGAGGTTGTCGATATGTGGAATGTGGACTCGGCTGTCATTGTGCCGATAGTCGTTACCGCCAATGGCCTGATGGCTAAAAGCTTCGACGACCACCTGTCGAAGCTGTCGTTGCGCGGTTGGATCAAGGGCCTGATTCAGAAGGCAGTACTCCTTGATACGGCTCGCATTGTGAGGAAGTTCCTGTCTCTGGAGCCCTAACCACCGGTAGCTTGGACCCTGCTCCCGATGCCGGTGGACTACTATTTTTTATATTTTTTAATGTTTTTTTATATGTTTTCTTTTAAAAATATTTAAAAATGTAAATAATATGTGTAAAAATAAATATATGAATAATAATAATAATTAATAATAATTTACATGTAGTAATTTTTTCCATGTCAAAACTTTATAAAGGGGGTTGCCAAGAAAGTTTTGCCAAGGTTACATAGCTCGTTTTGCGTAAACCTTGTTATGTCCCTATAACATAGCTATAAGGGGCTGATAGCCCAATATCTGGATGTAACTGGATATTTGACGTGAGCTGTTTCAAGTGTTAGGGGAGTACGATGGGCTGTTTGACGTTGAAGAAGGTATTAGGATTATTAACTGTATGGGTAAGGATTTCGTTACTGGTAACTGTATTTTAGAAAAGGTTTTAAAAGTTTTTGGCTTTTAATAATCCGTCTACCCCAGAAGGAGGCTAATTTGATCCGGATAGTCGTGTTGGTTGCACTAATTTAGACTACGGGCAGTTATTGCAGAATTCCGAATAAGGTATCTATTTATTAAAACTTCACGTTTTTGCCGTATTTTTGTACAGTTGGTGGACATCCCAACTTACACGCACTTTGTGCGTTTAGGTAGGTTTTGGGAACACATTCATTGTGCGTACAGCTAATTAGTGCAAATTCTTGCCGTGTGTTCCATCAGGAAACACAAGCTAACAACCTGACCGTCTTTAAGTCAAGAGTGAATAGGTTACTACTAGGCATGCGTACTTCATCGTCGACCACATCATCGCTTACCATTAGGTAAGGTAGAGGTAAAATTGCGAGGCTGCAATAATTAAAAAAAAAATAGATGGCAAATGACGTGGTTTGGAATACCATTTCTATATAGCCAGCCAAACACGATCGATGTCCTTTTAACTGTAATTGATACTTATATGGAGTGCTTTTCAGTTCGCTATAGATCTATTAAAAATGTATGGTGTTTTAAGAGAAATAAAAAACCGGCCAAGTGCATGTCGGACTTCACACATTTAGGGTTCCGTACCAAATGAGGGAATTATCAAAGGAAAATCTGATTTATCAATATATTGGTTAGTAAAATATACGTAATGATAAACATTATCATCAAATTTCAAGTTCATAGGTCAATGGAAAGTCAAAAAATTCTTCGGAACAAAATTTTGTGACAGACGACAGACAGACGGACACGTGAGTGACAGCAATTGGGCTCCGTTTGGGCCCTTCGGGTACGTAACCCTAAAGACCAAGTGCTTAGCAAACGCAATAAATGTCGCTACTCCGAGAAACTTAGCGGCTGTTATGGCGCAAAATATACTAGAAACTATACACATAATGTATGTAGGAGGGTATACACAAGTAATTTATTTCGCAATTCTGAAACCCACGCATGTAAATAATTTTGTCGAGCCCACCGGCCACGGTTCGTTGCGGTCTCGATATTTTGGGTGTTTTGCTAAAAATATGTATTACTTCCTAACTTCCTAATTTCCTGTGGGCGTACAAAGTTATAGATTATTTTCGGATGGTTAGGTAACCGTATAGACGTTGATGGCGTAATTTAAATGTTTTATTTGTTAATGAGGGCAAGGTAATTTTGTGCAACTTTTTGAAGTATATTAAGTTATTAGTTTCGATCGTTATGTTCCAAAGACAGAGTACTGCTGTGTCTCGCGGTCGTCGCAAGCGCGAAAGCTGGGGTGCGGTGTGTTTTTTTTTTTTTTTTTAGGGTGGCAAATTATCTATGACTTCTCCCGCTCTGGGTGGAGCGGGAGAGTGTGTCAGACTATTACTGACTAAAACCCACCCCTGCCCATCCTTGCCCTAGTGCCCAAGGGCGTGGTAACTCTGTTACTGTGTTCGGCTCCCAGGTCGGCCAAATAGTGATATTGGGTTTTTCCATTTGGAATGACTTAGTAGCAGGGCTTTGGAAGTTGATGGTGCTACACCCGTGCCTCGGAAAGTACGTAAAATGTTAGTTAGTTAGTCCTGCGCCTGATCTCTCCCCCGTCATGTCGTGTTCGGTCCGAGTGCATTTCCGAACGCAAGCTTGGCTGTCACACCCTTTCCTTTTATACTCTATGACTTTTTTTCTGTCATCTGTCACTTCTTGGTTTCGACCTTAGTGAAAAAACGTGTTAAAAATGTAGGTTCTGGGCTTGGGATTTCATCATCATCATCAGCCTTTTTAGTGTTCCCACTGCTGGGTCACAGGCCTCCTCTCTGTGAGAGGGTGTGGGCCATAATCCACCACGCGGGCCCAATGCGGATTGGTAGATGTCACATGTTTTCGAATTTTTGGTGCTGGGACAGGCCGGTTTTCTCACGATGTTTTCCTTCACCGTTTTGAGAGCAGTGGTGATGAAATAACTTACACAAAGTAAAGCGCCTGCCTGGGTTTGAACTCACGAGCTACAACTTGTAAGTCGCGGCCGATACCACTGGACCACCACTGCTCTCTCTGGCTAGTGGTTTGCTATGGAACTGATTAAAGCCCCAGTTGATGTAGTGATGAAACGGGTTATTTTGTGAAAATACTTGGAAGTTTGGTCGGTTCGCGAGAGACTACGCGTTTATGGAATCATGGGCGCCCTTTGGAGTCTGGAATACCTACTCACTTGGCTAATCTCTGTTGAGATTTTCCACCGTGATCGAAATTCGGGTGGGAGGATCACTCGTATGTAGATTGTAGGTACGTTGGTAGTAGAGATCTACGAGTATCACATAACAGCTAACCAGGGGCTCTAGACAAAGTGTTATTGTATAGCGTTTTTCAAATTACAAAATGTAAGTTTAGATTGATTACGTGACATTTCGAAAGTGCTTGTCAATCACATACATTTTTGAATTGACAATTGCTATTGCTGGGAGGTAGCTAGGAGGTACCCTTGTCTAGAACCCTTGATGCTGCTGCAATGAAAATTATAATCATAGTATCGTCTTAAAGTAGGTATGTAATATCTCTCTATCTATCTATCTCTCTATAGAAAATCAGCTGTTTTGTACATTTTGACGAGTTTTGTGAACATAAATGTAGGCAATAGCTGATTTTTTTTCGCGATTTCAAAGTTGGTCCCATAGCAAAAGTTATTCAGTTCGATGGTCCAAAGCACTCCTTAAAGTTTCGAGGGTTAATTTTTTAACTCCTCATATAATCTGAATCTTGGCAACGGCTCCAACGATTTTTATGCAATTTAGTATGCCCGCCCAGAGCTCTGACATCTGTCATTGGATGATTTCCCAACACAAAAAAGAGGGGTTTCGGGGGCGATAAATCGATCTAGCTAGGTTTCAATTTTAGAAAACGGTCATCCAGGTATTGTATGTTAAAGTTCAGAGTAGGTGCTTTCAATAGACGTTTAATGGAGATTATAATAATTATAACAAGCTATTGAGCAGGATGATATTCATATCTATGTTAGTACCACAATCAATTAGGAACAACATAATTAACATTCAGCCAAAACATCTCTATCACAAAACCCATTAAACCTCCATTACACGATAACAATCGAGATATCGCTTGCCGATTAATCGATTACTGTCCAGTACATTTACCCGATTTTTCAGCAACACCCGTTGAGTAATGAATCGTAAAGGAGAGTGCGAATGGCAGGCTTCGACGGGGTACAACATTAATCAGGAGGTGCTGCGAGGGGTAAGGAACTAAGGAGTGATACGGGTTGCTATCACATCCGATATGGCTCCTACATAAATTCTTTGGACGTGAATTGTAGTTATTCGGTGAGGTAGATTCGGTTTTCTATTGTTTTTCTTTTGTAATCATCTACTCTAACATATATCATCACGTTTTTGGGTTCGATTATTATTAACTAGCACTTCATCCGCGTGGATTTCAAAAAATTATAGCTTGAGACACTCACAAATAACGTGGCTTTCTATTGGTAAAAGAATATTCAAAATCGGTTCAGTATAGATTCAGAGAGAGTACAAGCAGATCGAGCAGCTCTTTGCTGCCAGTAGCACGGCGAAACTCGACCGCATTTTAGCTGCGACTAAAAATTAACTGCTTTAGTGGTTTGAGTATTGCGAATGTCAATTTTGTATTTAAATTGCATATCGCCCAATAGCGACCGCTTCAAGCTGTCGGCACTGACTGCTTCAAGTAATCCGTCTATGGAGGTCCTAAGACTTTAATTTATGTCAGTAGATAGTCATCACTGCTTCACTATGGCTACTTTGTTCACACGATAGTCTCTTATGATCGACCAAACTTAAGAACTCTTCCAAATTATCTCGTACTTGGGTTATTTTTCACAAACTTCCTTTATACGCATGTATTTGTAAGATAGCCTTGTAACGAACTATCCATTGAATACATAACAATTTGCTTGAACATACATTACCAACAATCTTTCTGAAGCACACAATGGAACTGCTGAAATAGGATTGTCGATAGACTTACTTTTATTACCATTTGCGGCAATAACGTCTTATTGAATATAATTCTGCCGCTGTCCGGATAAGCCCGGGTACGGCGGCATACCCGGGTGGAGTACGCTCGGGTGGGGTACGCCCCACCTTTTTATATTCATGTCGGAATTATACGGGAATCATTCAAAGCCGGGCATACCCCGGTTATCAGGGCTATGTTTGGATTGCGTTTCTACGAATACGACATGAGTTTGGTCGCTGGAATGGGGTCTTTAATTTATTTGTCTTTTAAATGGTATGGGTCTGATTGAGTACCTGGAGAGACTCTATAAACCAGTTTTAACAAACGGATCAGCATTTGAATAAAATGACGCGAATGCATCAGGCTTTATCAGATGGCGGTCAATAAGGCTATTACGTTACACATTGGTATTATACTGCACCTAAATTGGCTAACATCATCTGACGAATTATTCTAATTGTCGTATACTTTTTATTAAAAAAAATATCCCTTGAAAACTTTCAAAAAGCGGCTGGAATTTTGGGGATTAGAGACTACGGAGTGTGAGAACTTTACCTCACTAATACCACCTTGGTGATAACCACCAAGCACATGAAAGATACCCCATAAGTGACGGCTACCTACCGATACTTCACTTTGTAGTGTAAGTCAAAAAACTACCGGGCAATCTCAGAAAGTAACAAGATATTTCGATACAAGTAATAGGGAAAGCCTAAATCTCGCAGCGAAACACCATGCAATAGCGTCAACATGTCAGTCTTGGTCTTTGTAGAATACCAGCGCTGTTGACTTTCGGTCCGTCCGAAGCCACAATATTTCCGCTGAGCAAAGGCCATTTTTGTACGGATACGGCGCACAGTTTCATTTATGTAATATTCCTTGTCTTTACGTTTGTAATAAGTAATACACGTTCCGTTTTGTTTGCTGTGGTGATCTCCTAATGTCATTGTCATTGGTCGAGGCGTCATAGACCTACGTTTCGTCTATGGCGCGTAGTTGTGCACCGCACCAGAAACGAGATCACTAGGCATTAGTTAATTAGTTAAGTTTTGTTTTATTTTTGCTTGGATACTAAGCTTTTATAAATTAATGTGCGTTTGTAATCTGTGCAAAATAAATAATTTCTTTCTTTCTTCTTTCAACCATTGGTTGGTATCTTCTTAAATAATCAACAAACTGAAAAGTCTGATTATTATTCCATTTATTTAATAACAATAAGGATATCACATAATTATTTAAATAGACAGAATCGCAAGCATTTCCCGTATTTTAATTGCTCGACACACAATGGAAGCTGCTCACATCCGACGCTCACATTTCTCATTAATGAATAATTAGAAATAACTGGCCACATTTTCCGATACATTGCATACAGTACTGCTGACTTGTTGAAATTAATTCATAGCCAAATCTTATTTTGTAGGAAAATCATCTATTAGAAATGAAATTGTAGTGTTTTAAGCTTAAAATTAATTTTATCTGTTAATTTAACTTATCGTATATCGTAAAGGTCAAATAGGCAGTCGCTCCATGTAAAATACTAGTATTCAGCTGCATCATCATCTGGTAGACTGGAAGCCGACCCCAAGATAGTTTGGAAAAGCCTAGGCAGATTGATTTGTTAATTTAGCTTCGACATAGACTTAATTTGCTTGAAAACTAAGTTTAGGTAATCTAGGGACGTAGACTCAGTTGTGTGTACTTCTAGTATGTATGAAAAGAAACACTAGACGTCAATATTTTATATTGTCAATTAACTTTTACATAATTATAAAATTCACTCGCTCCTATCAGCCTGATAGCCGTCTTCCATCTATCTGACAATCTTATTTATTTTAAAACTGGACTTAGTGTCATCATCTATGCTAATATTATAGAGAGGAAAGATTTTTTTTTGTATGTCTGTACCGAATAAGCTCCGAAACTGCTGGACCGATTTTAACCATTTTACCAGCAATAGAAAGCTAAATTATCAGCGAGTAACATAGGCTAATTAAATTTTTATCCCGGGAAAAATAAGAGTTTCCGCGGGATAGGTTTCGGGAGCGAAGCTACGGGCAAAGTGCTAGTTATTAATAAAAATGAGTTCTAAACTCTCTAAAGAGCTCCTGCAGGCGTATTCGCTAACTCAGTTGATATTAATTTGATAGGCACTTTGCAGTACATTGCTGCTTTAACGTATTAGAACACAAAAATGTACCACGTAGTTCCTATTATAATTGATGTTCACCGAGCAATGTACTGCATAGTGCCTATCAAATTGATGTCAACTGAGTTAGCGAATACAACTGCTGATGAAAGAGTTTCTACAGTAACTAGATAACCAGAGACCTAAGAGGATGTGACAATTTATTGGCGATAACGATGGTCAAACGCTCAAAATTTGATTGTCCTCCTAACAGTTCAGGGCATGTCGATCTCATACATTTTTGACTTTTTGACAATCATTCCCTGATTGAATGCCACTTTGATGAAGCTCTTTTGGCACAATTGCCGAAATAATACCCTACATTGCATACATTGGTGTTTTTCTTCTTTTCTAGGCGTGGTACATTAACATTGTAATACTGTTTGGGCCCAGTAAATGGCCACGTTTATAGCGGCGTCGGAGGCCTTGTTCAGATTATCGAAGGTGCAGGTGGAAACACATTCGGGACAATCCAGCAGATGAGACATTGTTTGTTCAGGAGCACCGTATTTGCACTGTGTATTAGACGGATCGATGAGCCCCCACTTCAAATCACACACACAGCCAAATCGTACCTGCAGCGGTCCATATTACTGGGGACCTGGCTTCTATTAGATTAATTAAATTAGTGCCCGTGCTCGGTGAAAAGCCGACGCTCATTGGCTTAATCTAATTTTTCTGGAAGTTTATTTGAAATGTACAGGAAGTGTTTTATTAGATTAAAAATAGTTTTACCTATTAATTTAGTTTTACTTTTTAGTTTGCGGATTTGGTGTTTTAAAAATAAATTTTGGGTCTTCCGCTTGTTTGCCTTCCGAATACATAAATAAAACATTTATTGCCTTTCGCGGACAGAATGCGACAACACGTTTAATTTTAAACAATTTATTTGAGAAAACGCATGGTCCGTTCGTTGTCGCATTGTCGTATCACGTCTGTCCGCGAGAGCATTTAATCTAATTGCTCTGTTGACAATTTTCGACAAGTATTTTTTGTTATTTAAAAAGGTAACCAAACTAACACCGTACTTAATGGTAAACTACAATACAATTACATTTTGGGGAGTGTGCGACGGAATTGCATGATTTGATTCCGCCAAGCCCGTTTCATCTAAGGACCACAAGACGTACGGCGAAGTGCCACCGGTTCATGGTGGACATCCCATCCATACGCACAAAGCGTTTTGAGAAAACATTCATTGCACGTACAGCTAGAGAGTGGAATTCTCTACCGGAGTCTGTGTTTCCTGTAAGATACAACCTGGGAGTCTTTAAGTCAAGAGTGAATAGGTTACTTCTGGGCAAGCGTGCTCCATCTTCGACCACATCATCGCTTGCCATCGGGTGAGATAGTGGTCAAACGCGAGCCTATCAAACATAAAAAAAAAAAACTATCTGACCGAAAGCCGACGTAGCTCAAAAAACTGCAAGACTGAAGTGTGACTGGGCAGGTCATGTCTGTCGGATGCCATCAAAGCTGTGGGCCCGTATGTCGCAAGACTGGAGCCCTGACACAGCAAGATGGGGTCGTGGCAGACCGAGGAGAATATGGCGGGACGCCTTGTATGGTTTCCTGGCGAATTGGCAGTACAGCTCAGAGAGAAGTGGCAGGGATTCGGGGAGGTCTTTCCCCAGGAGTGCGACAGTTTAGGCGAACAAAAAAACTAGCCCCAAAATAAAACATAGGTACGATAAACTAAGAAACCCAAACTTGCCGCGTCTAGGAGTCGTAAATAAGTGTAACGGAACGACGCCGGCCTGTCCCAGGTAACAGCCATTGTTCTCTTTTATAGCTGCCTGTAACGTGCGGAGAAATATTGGCAGTTTAGTTTGGGCTAGAGTATTTTTGTGGCTGCAAGAAAATTGGTTAACTTTAACTCATCATTCATCATCATTCTCCTGCCCTTATCCCAATTATTTGGTTAACTTTAACTCTAGGTTACTTTTTATAACGAAATAAAATATTAGAGTAATAATTATAAAAACACGCTTTTCCGTATTCGTCTCAGCAAATTCGTTCATTTGGAACACATATCATGGGAATGTATAAATTAATGACGTGTCCGCCATCTTGGATTTAGAATGACGTTACTTAGCTAACCATGCATTGTCATCTGTATGATCCCTTACTAGACCATACATTACTTTTAGATGGGATATGGATGGAATAAAAGAAGGTAAGTACTAGAACACTAATGTATTGTCCCAAAAGTACTTAAAGGTAAAATGAACTTAAGGCCCTACTACTGGTCAAGTGGCGCCCTCATTGAATAAAAAATCGTAGCATAGTCTAGAAAATAAATATTAAAGAATCCAACGTCACGTTTATTACAAATAGGATAAAGTATTTTACGTTGTTAGAACAGTTCTCAGAATGTTTCGTATCCAAAGTAGTAGGAAAAAGTACCAAAAACGGCCGTTTCTGACACTTTTGCCTACTACTTTGGATACGAAACATTCTGAGACCTGCTTTAACAACGTAAAAATACTTTATCCTCTTTGTAACAAACGTGACGTTGGATTCTTTAATATTTATTTTCTGTGCTAAGCTACGATTTTTTATTTAATGAGGGCGCCACTTGGCCGGTAGTACGGCCTTAATGGACTGATGGTGTGGCAAATGAAGAGAGTGACGCGGCTCTTATTGGCAGTAACAAGAACGCCTGGCTGACTTGATAGCCCAACGCGAACTAAACTTTATTATGAGTCGAAATGCATGTGCGGCGTAAACTTCTGAATTGCATAATGTGCGGCGGCACCATAAATAAAATAAATAAAAAAGCCTTTTTAATTCATGCATTAATTACAGTTTAGTTAAATTATAATTTTTGAAATTCATAGTTATACATATAAATTTTGGATGGTAAATTTTGATTGATACAATGAATTAAAACAAAATAGCAAAATCAATTAAAATTAAATAACAAAAATCAATTCAAATCAATTAATTCAAAGTAAAATAAAAATCAATTAAATTAAAACAATATATCAAAATCAATTCTAATAAAATAACAATCACATAATAAAACAAGTTAAAAAATAATTAAATAAAACAATTGAGTAATTCAAAATAAAATTGCATTCTTTAACTATGAAAACTTTAATGAAATGGCATGCATGAACCTCTCACGTGGTGAGAGTGAAGGCCTCCTCCAGAGATGACCAATGGTCGCGGTCGGTGGCTTCAGACGTCTAATTCCTTCCTGCGACTCGTGTGATTTCATCTGTCCATCCAGTGATCGGTCTTCCTCGTTTCCTAATGCCTGTAGGGCCAGGCCATGACGTCATCCAAATAGTCCAACGGTCGTCACTCATTCTCGCTACGTGTCCTGCCCATCTCCATTTAAGCACTAGAGCGTAGGTGACTGCATCTGTTACTCTAGTCGCTTGTCTGATAATAGAGTGCCGAATTTTTTAATTTTTTTTGATTCACCATACATCATCTAAACTAAAATAATTAAATTTCAGCTCAATCGGAAACCGGGAAGATGGGTCAAGTTTAACTTTAAAGATTTTTTATATTAGTTACAGGTGGAGCTAATAAAATCGTGTTAAAATGCACGGTTCCTGGGGAATAGGCCACGGTAACAAAGCTGCGGAAACAAACTAGTCACTAAATAGTATAAAACATAGTCACTATTTGCAAAGAAACCAAGTTTCTCTTTTACTTTGGTATTGTTCGTCGGTACGTTGAGCTCCTCAAAGTTCTGAGTTGAGCTTCACGATAACTGACAAATACTTGCACTGTCTGGACAGGTCCACTCGAATTTGTGTGTTGCTTTCCTCAAAAGCTCATCCCAGACATAAACGTACATGGTTCTCATATGATTTGACCAGTACATATTGTATGGATTTGACCACTTTAAAAGAGACTTTGACCTCTGAGTTTGTTTCGGTGTTTCTTCTCAGGGTAGCAGCTAGGAAACACCGGCCTCATCTAGCTAACATTGACAAAAAAAAAAAAAATTGGTTGCCTGTAAAGTCGGTATACGGGCGAAAGTTTTACGTGACAACGACTTTGAGTGGTAAAATAATTTTAATGTTGCCCGAGTGGAAGGGACGCGTGCCTCTCACTCGCTCTCATTGTGAGCGCATAACGTGAGCGGAGCGTAACGCAGTTTCTTGAAGTGTCACCCGGCAAACCAATTTATAAGACGTTGTCACGTCAAAAATGTTTACGTATAAAAGTGTTGTTAAAACCTACTTACAAAAATAAAATCATTTATCATTAAAGGGTCTGTGTGTCCAATTACGTCTTCTAAACCACGCTTGATACGGTTTTCGCTAATAAAAAGAGCGAGTGAAGCCGGGTCGTGTCGCAAGTAAATAAATAAATGCATATTTTAATGATAAGTTTGTCATCAATTCAACGTTTTGTTTTCGTCTGAGCTGGGCTCTACAGTTTCTCGTAGCCTTGCTACGCCGTAGCCAGTGTCGTAGCACTTGCTACGGCGTTGCTCGCTCCGCTACGATTGGAGGTCGACGCTACGAGATGCCTACGAAAAACATGGCTGTCAATTTGTTATTTCTTTTTACAGGTTTATTTCTAGGTTATGAAGAAACCAATTGTATTATTCCAATACCCTTAGTTTGATAATAACATGAATTAATTGATTCATCATCATCATCATTTTAATGTCCCCACTTCTGGGGCACAAGCCTCCTCTCTGTAAGAGAGTGTGGGCCGTAATCTACCACGCGGACCCAATACGGGTTGGTGGATGTCACGTCTTCAATTTTTTTGTTCATTGATTAAATAATTAATATTATATTGTTAACTAGCGACCCGCCCCAGCTTCGCTCGGGTACAAATTATACATATAAACCTTCCTCTTCAATCACTCTATCTATTAAAAAAAACCGCATCAAAATCCGTTGCGTAGTTTTAAAGATTTAAGCATACATAGGGATATAGGGACAAAAAAGGCGACTTTGTTTTATACTATGTAGTGATGTGGTGAAATATCAAATGAATTAATTGGTTTAAATTTTTGTTTGTTTGTAAAATACCTGTAAAATAAAACTACCTGTTGAGCCACACAGAGACAAAAGCTGATCAATTTGCGATCGTAATATCAAAATGTCCGAAATTTGTTTATCGACTCGATACTAGATGGCGTTAGGAAAATACGTCACATTACTGAATCGCGGTGTTATGATTCTCCGCGACATAATGACCCTCGCTAGTACATTTGATTTTGACAACTACTAACTACTAATTACTAACGAGGTACATCTGTGAAACAATAAAACTTGTTTGAGAAAAAATTGAAGTCTTTCAATCAAACCCCAGTTTAGCTAACCCCCAAAGCGAAGGTTATTCACTACCATACTTTTATACCTAATTACCATACAATTGAAGTATTTATATCCAATCAAATTTCTAGTAAGAAATTTAAAAATTAGGTTTAAATAGCAGTTATTCGTAACAAAACCAATATCTACCCGCACTGAACCAGAAAACAAACTCCAAATCAACGCAAAGCGATAAATATCCATGCCCAGGGGGTGTATTGCTCTTTTCACGTTTTCCTTCGACAAACTAATAACTAGTTACCAAAGAAACTGAAAGAAACTTATCGCAACAGTTATTTAGCAGTCAGACAACTTAAAACGATTTACCGGTGATATTGATATATGGATATTTATTTTTAACTAGCGACACGCCCGGCTTCGCGCGGGTGCAATATTTTTTTTCGAGATCCCAATTTTTTTCGCACAAACCTTGTCCTTACAATAACGAACACAACAAAAAAATAGTTAGCCAAATAGATGCCGCCGTTCTGAAGTGATGCGCTTACATACATTCAGCAATTGATTTTTATTAGGGTTCTGTACCCGAAGGGTAACCAACGGGACCCTATTACTATGCCTTTGCTGTCCGTCTGTCTGTCAGCGGGCTGTATCTTATGATCCGTAATAGATCCACAGTTAAAAATTTTACTGAATGAATTAAAGGGGGCTCCCTCTTCAATTTTTAATTTATTTTTATTATTTGTTGTTATAGCGGCTATAGAAATACACGCTGTGTGAAAATTTAAACTGTCTACCTATTACGGATCATGTGATTTAATGTATATATATAAATAAATAAATAAAAATCTTATATTTCAGACAAAGTCCATAATTTGTTAGTATAACATTACACACAACTTAAAATCTAGTGTTAGTACTTATAACTACCAGTTTTTTCTTATATTACGCCACAGTGGCATTTAGGCGTATCCAATGTCCCAGCGTGCAGTGTTTTGCGTGATTCTCATTTTTTTATCCGCGTTAGACATAACTTTACAAATTAATTACACTATGTTCCAAAAATATAATTTCAAATATTCTCAGATCAAATTACGACGGAAATTGTCTAGAGCAACATATATTTTTTTCAAAGAAATAGAACTAGGCGTTCAGATGTGATGTTCAATTAAAAACCATTTAAAGTCTTGTAACTGCGCCTTAAGGGCTATTTTTTTGCAAACCTCCCCTGCTTACTAAACTAACATTACCTACTCCAACATCAATCTTCAAGAATAAACCATTTTGTCAATTTATCGGCTTTGATCCACTGGCTCTATTAAATAAGTATCAATATCACTTTATGCACCCTTTGTACCCTTTTCCAGGGGACGGTGACGTCACATACCATCCCTCATGACTTATCACCTGTCCCTCCCAGGGTTTAGCCCCAGGGGGCTATTTATGGGGCGGCCTGCCCCACAAAATTGCTGATTTTGATTTAGCGTAGTCATATCTTTTGGAAGTGGATAAGACGAATATAATAAATGAGAGAAGTCGTATTTCAGGTGTTAAAGGTCCTGTACACGTTTATGGTATAGAGAAAAAAATAGTATTTTTGGTAGACATTCAGTAAAGTTTGTGTTACCAAAGACGTGGATACCTGGGTAGACAAATTGATAAATGATCTTTCCGTGTTTTCCCTGTCGATAGAACAAACAATACCGTTTTTTGCTATAGCGCGTTTATTAAGGCGCATTTATACGAATTTTAATGGTTTTTAATTGAAAATCACGTCTAAACGACTTGTCTTATTTTTTGAAAAAAAAAAAAACATGTTACTCTAGGCAATTTCCGTCGTAATTTGATCTGAGAATATTTGAAATGACATAGTGTAATTAATTTGTAAAGTTATGTCTAACGCGGATAAAAAATTGAGAATCACGCAAAAAATACAAAGCGTATTTTTATGAAACCTTCATCGTTTTAAAGATCATTTAATTATTTATAGTTTAGTCTCAGTGTTTTAGTTTAATACCTGTTGTTTTATGTGTAATAAATTAATAATTCGTCTAATTTCGGACAGCGCTCCGTTGTGGACGAGTTCTATTACTGGGTGGACGTACGACGCGTTACGTGAGCTCAGCACAGAACACGCAAGCTAACCACTCAAGTTTATTGGCAATTAATAGCACCCTTATTGATTCTTTATTTATTTATTTGAGTTTCATGCATTTTAAAATGCACAAAGACCACTCAAGATCAATGATCCTTCAAGGCTAGTTCAAATGGTATTCTTGGAATTAAGACTTCATATTCAAACCTCTTAATTTACCATACTATTTTTACCAAACATTTTTTTCGTTGATTTAAACTAAATGATTGAAACGCTGGCCGTGCCTCCTAGCTGACTATCCTGAGAAGAAACACCGAAACATACTCAGAGGTCAAAGTCTCTTTTAAGGTTCAAACAATTAACTTTATAATGGTTAAATCATATGAGATCCACGTAACAAGTCTTGATGATCTTAATTTACCAAAAGCAAATCCTGCCTGGCTAGCATTTTCCCAACTATCTTGGGGTCGGCTTCCAGTCTAACCAGGTGCAGCTGAATACCAGTATTTTACATGGAGCGACTGCCTATCTGACCTCCACAACCCCATACTCCTTGGGGTATCGTATTACCCAGTAACTAACCACTTACCAAGGTAAGACTGGATGTCAGACTTTCTGATTTCTGACGGTGTAACGATTATCAAAGATACCAAAACTAAAAATGGAGGTTTATAAATTAAAAGTAATATACTCATGACTTAAATAATTTATCTACATTAAACACACTCCTAAACATAATCCTATTACATCAGCGAACAAGCAAAGAAGACTAAAATATTATATTTACGTTAAAAACCGCATCGCACGAGTTTGTAACCGCTAACACTGTAGTCTCTGGTCAATATTTACTTTTCACATCATTTTGGTAAGTCACGTGTATTTTTGGTGAAATCTGTGGTAAGATTTGAATATTAACAGTATAATCGGGTCTTTATCATGGCCGTCGCAGGCGGAGAATTAAGCACCGTGTTTATGAAAAATCTTTTTTTTTTTCTTTCTTCTTTTGGCAACAGTGCTTTTTTTTTAGGGTAACGTCCTAATAATCATCAAAAGCCCGGGCGTGTCAGACTCTTACTGAGTAAAACCCTGTCACGTAGCGAAGGTCAGAGGTGGTGTAACACGTAGAGGAGGGTCGTAGAGGACGACCGTAGATGAGGAGGAGTTAGATGAAGATAAAAACACGACGAGTTCAGACGTATATTTAAATATTTTCAGTAGGCTTGATTATACGGAGCACTTATTAATCGTACATACGTACACCATACACTGTGACTAGGTAAAGGTATAAATTGTAATTGTCAGGAACTGCCTGCTTATAAAACTGCACTTCACTGTTCTAGTAACTCTTACAAAACTGGTAACTGTCATTTGCTAAAGAGTCGGAAAATTACAATGATAAGAAGGAGCTTCTACTAGCTCGGCTGCTGAATCTGATTTTTAATATAAAAACAGAGACTAGACAGAGAAGGCAAGTAAGTAATATTTGAATTTGAAATTAAAAAAGGTAAGAAAGAACGTAATTTGGAATAGAGATCATAAAATAAACAAGGCTTTAACACTGCCTTGTTCCTTCAGTTGCCTGTGCCAAGGCCGCGATGACTCTTAAGAACACTCCCGAACCGCTATTATTGGAATCAAATGTAACAGCTCACAATTTAGGACCCATTAATATTAGTGTTTTAATCCGTGGTGCTTGGCAACTGGGCGTACCCCAGTTGTAAATATCCCTATGTGCCTAATGTCCTAGCTTTGTTCTGTCTCCTGCTTGATTAGGAGGGAAGTGGAAATTATGTTTTTCGTACTCCTCCGCTGTTCTTTGACCCAAGAAAGTTTAATCGTTTCTCTGAGACTCAACTACCCTATTGAGATCAAAACCAATAAAGAAGAATGAAAGCAGAAGACTGTTATACTCCAAATAAATTGGGATAATGGCAAGAGAATGATGATGAAACTTTTCACAAACATTCTCAAAAACGAAGAACTAAACTAGAATAGAATAATACTTTATTGTTCACTAAAACAGTTACAAAATTCTTAAACACGAACTTAAATGTATGTATGATACAACGGCAGGCGGAAGTTTCTACTTAATAATAGGTATCTAAAATTGTGTATTTTTTACCCAAGCTGAGATAATATTTTTTTTAATCCTATGGAAATAGATAGAGTAGTGTGACCACACAATGAAACAAAATGTAGACAGTACTATTACACTTCATTTAATAAAGCATTAGATTAAACGAAAACAAGGTTGTAGGTACATTTAATTTAATTTTACTATTACATGGCGTATGTATATTTATTAATACAAAAGTAGATTACAAAATTAACTAATCAAATATTATAGTCTTGCAGCGATTCGTTACTGTCACTATTTGTAGCACAATGTATTGTCTTTTTAAGACTATATTTAGGTACATTTATACATTTTCGTTGAAATAAAATACCATGGAAAAATACACCGAACAAACAATATTCGTTAAAAAATAATTCTACTGTTAGATAAGTATGTTAAATAAAAAAATGTGATTACAAAATTTAGTGAATTGTATTTCTGTAAAATATGTTTCATTTTGAGTAAATAGTAGTTGTAACAATAATATTCGAAATAAAAATACAAGGACCGAATATTATTTGAAACGAAATTCTATGAAATTTCTGTCTGCGACACAAAGGGACACCGTTTTTTGTTTTTGATGCTTTGTCGTCTGTTATTCAGTCAATATATTTACCAATTCTTTACTAAATGTCTGTAGTCACAAAACCTTAATTTTTCAGATACTTGCCGAGATCTGGCTGATAGTCTGTGAGCACTGAGGAACCGCACTTTATGGGCTGTAGTTTTTAATATATTTTTTTACAAAGTCCCATATTTGTTCTAGAATTGTTTTAAGTCTACTACTAAATCCTACAATTTATATTTTGCGCAATACCAGTGTGGTCCCTCAGTTCACACGCACATTTATCGCTGACACTGTTATCTAACAGACAAAATCTTAAAAAAGGGTAGTCTACGGTGTACTACTAATAAATAAATTAGTTGGACATCAAAATTTTACATTAAAATAAATACATACATATCATAGGTTGCACAGTTGTAGAAAAAAGAGAAAAAAGGTTGAAAAAAGAATAAAAGGTGGGTTAATGACTCGTATGTAAAAACAGAAAGGCATTAGAGAGAAAGGAAATGATATTTTAATACCACTATAACAATTTCTGCTGTCAATCAGGCTTTGAGCCCATAGGGATTTGACCCAAAGACCCCTAAAAAAGGACTACAAAATAATTACATACATCTTTAATATAATTAAAATTCAGGCATTATCTTCCCTAATCCCAAATTACCTAAAGAAAAAATCCTTTCTCATATCAGTTAAAAGGTCTATGTTTAACATAATAATTACTTTGACAACAAAAGGACGTAACCGGCAACCCTTTTGAACTGATAACCTGTTTCGCTGATATCTTATTACTGGTACTTCTAACGGTTGAAAACATATATTTAGCTACTTGAGCACGTAGGTTGTTTAACAAAAAGAGTCCCATTTCATTGTAAGGGAATTTTATATTAATTTGATCCCTTGTAGGGTTGTGTACGTACATTTCGATATGTATATATCAAAGATAATATTATGTAAGGAAAATACATGTAGGTACATACATGTTAAATTTTTAGACCTTTCTATCATTCGATTTCTTTAGAGGAATTTTGGCAAGCAATTAATGATAGATACAATTTAAGTACTTACCTTATTGCACAACGTTTTCATCATCTGCCTAGCCTTTTCCCAACTATCTTGGGGTTGGCTCCCAGTCTAACCGGATGCAGCTGAATACCAGTATTTTACATGGAGCGACTGCCTCTCTGACCTCCACAACCCAGTTTCTGGGTAATACGATTCCCCTTGATAAGACTGGATGTCAGACTTTCGGGCTTCTGACGACCCGTAACGACTGTCAAAGATCCGCGTTTGACAGCCGGGACCAAAGACTTAACGTGGCAACAACGTTTTATCAAAGCTTATTTACAAACATACTTTTACTGTTTGTACCTATATTTATTAAGGGCCTATTTCTCAGTATTCGTATATGGTACACGCCGAAAACCGTAACGTAACGAGAGGCAATCAGTTGTCAAATAAGTTTTCCAAAAGTAGTTTTCCAAAAGCCTGAAACTGACCGTGAGAACAAAGAACAAGCAAAATTTTGTTGGTAATTAGGCTTTATAACATTTAAAAACCGTTAAAGATCACACACGGATATTTTCATTGATCAATTCGCGGACTAAACCTGCCTGAAAATAAATATAACCCTGAATTTTCTGACCCTTTATCCCTAAAATGGTGCTGAACCCTTTGGCGTGAATTTTTGACCCTTCCCGGGCAGTTCCGGGTATTCAGTAACATTTTTCGGGTTCCGTCACATGTTCAACGGATATCAATTGTTTGCTTAGAAAATGTTGTTTTTTTTTTTGCGTTTTAACCCATTTTTTTGTGCCAGTCATGTCGACCCGTACTTAGCTTAGGTTGGTTGTTATTTTTAACATTTCTTCGACCTCAAATGTTTGCTCTAGCCAATTTAAATTGTTGTGGGTTGTCATCGTATTGTCCGTCAAAAACCTTGTGATTTCCTAAATGGTGTCGTAATCTCACTAATCTCGGAGTCATTTTAACTACCTTAATTATCATGATAGGTTAGTGATAAATGATATTTATTATGCAAATAGGTTATAAGTAACACTTTTACACGTCAATGTTTTTCGCGTCGGGTACCAAGGGACAAGGTAACAATATATTTTCTATTGTGTCTGTTTCTCGGGTAACTGACGCGTAAACTAGATGATGCCTATGTGTTTCCTAGCTTCTTCTCTTTTTCAGTTCTTGTTGTTTTAATCTATACAATATGTAATGGCCAAATCATATGAGAACCGTGTAAGTACTGATGAGCTTTTAAGGAAAGTACCACGCAGGTTGAGTGGACCTGTCCAGACAGTGCAAGCATTCGTTAGTTATCGTGTAGCACAACTCAGCTGCTGTAACTCAACTTTAAGGAGCTCAACGAACCGACGAACAATACCAAAGTAAGGACATTTGGGTAGGCCGCGAAAGTACTCAAACTGCCAGACAATCATGAAATCTACGTGAATATAACGACCTGTAGTTCTCACTCACAATATGCTGAGGACCATGCAGATAAAATGGCGTATGTACAATGTTGGTATAATGTAATCTCTGGAACCACAACCAATGTAAAAAATGTTACAAAGCTACAGTGACGATAGTGTAGCTTCAATCATCATAATCGTCACCATCATTTCAGCCGAAAGACGTCCACTGCTGGACATAGGCTTCCCCCAAGTGTCACTAAAACGACCGGACCTGTGCGTCTCGCATCCACCGGATTCCGCGAACCAGGTTATTGGCCCACTTTGTGGGAGGCCTTCCAAAGCTGCGTTTTTGTGGTCTTGGTCGCAGTTTCTATCAGTAAGTTTTTCTATCCTAGAAAAAGGCAGGCATTTTTTTACTTATACTCGGAATTTTAATTCGATTCCAGATTTGACATTAGCTACTGTCATTTTGTGAAATAATGATACCACATATAATAGTGTAGTGATGAACACAAAAATCGATAAATAATCAGTGTGTGTGCCATCAGTGTGCCAATTAAAGACTAAATTATTGATTTTTATTTAAATAAATACATAATTATTCATAATAATTATTTATTAATTAGTAATCGCTGCTCTATTTTATAAAAAGTTAATATTTTTATCACAATATCACAGACACATTTATAATAAATGTTACAGAAAGTGACAGCGATAGCGATAGCGATGACGGCGACAATTTATAAAATAAATTATTACCATAATACATCTATCTGTTTTATTTGTCATGTTCCTTCATGATCACATTTTTTTATTTATTTCACCCACAATTATAAAAGAAAAGTCTCAGATCGTTAATTAATCGTCAAAACTAAATTATCGGTTCAGAAATATTTAATTTCCTGATATTCTTAGTTTACGAGAGTAAAATTATAAACGAGAAGAATCGATCTGGAAATATTCCATTTCCATATCGAATAATTTCGCAACGTCACTATTTAGTACTTGTCATAACGTTGCAACACTGAAATTGTCAAATCTGGAATCGAATTAAAATTCCGAGTATAGAGTTTTCCACGAATTTGACGTTCAAAATTCAAATCACTTTACTCCCTAGGGAGTTTCATACAACTTTACCTCCCTTGGAAGGTAATGCATTACTTTAAGTTGAGATTGCATGATCTGTAATTGGACATTGTCGAGCAGGTGATGTGAAAAGTCAGTCTTTTGTACAATTGCTGCATCGAAGTAACATAACATCCAACATTGCCTTCCTTACTAAAAAAGTTTTACACTAAACCCCCAAAATAAAAGTAGGTACCTATCCTAACCTACCTTTTTTTTTATTATCGGTGGAATTTTGAAGGAAAACATCGTGAGGAAATCGCCATGTCCTAGAACTAAAAATTCGAAGACATGTGACATCCAACAACCCGCACTGGGCCACCCATCTGTACAACCCTTCTTAGGGCTTCCATGAGGTGACTGTAAATGGTTATCCCGTGAGCCTTGCTGTGCACGGCAGCACGTCATCACAGTGCCGTACTCATATTTTTTACCTACCTACCCACATAGTCATTTAAGACCTATGACTGGTTACGTCAGCAGAATATCTATTACTGCTTATATGTACAATATACACCGCGCCAAATAATGTCGTTAAGGCGTGGATGCACGTACGGCACCATTTTTTCATCAGAAATAATTACGCCTTTTTTTAAACACGTTAATTATTATTGTACTTTTCTCTTTGTTCTTTGCGCTCTTTTGTTTTCTATAGGAGGCCGTACTATTTGTGTAATTCTTTGTGATAAACATTAGGTAACCTATTCTTATTGCAAATGCATGGGGCATGACGTATTTTTAACACCACCTGCTCTTAAACGTCAGGTTACAATAATATCTCATGCAAACCTAACATAAAGCAAGTCATTAGTACCCAGCGCTAGGCCGGAGGTGTACTCCTTTCTTTTTTTTTTGGGTGGGAAATCATCAAGTAACTTCTCTCACTCCGGGGGAGTGGGAGAGCGTGTCAGACTCGTGCGGACTAAAACCCACCCCTGTTCCTTCCTTGCCTGAGTGCCCAGGGGTGCGGTGACTCTGTTACGAATTTATAAGCGACCATGACAAGAATCATATGTCCTAATCCAGGTCATGGTCATCCCGGGTGTTACCACTGCGCGGATCGCCCAGAGGACACGGTGGAGCATACGGTGGAGGTCTGCCTCGCTTGGGCGGAGCAGCGCCGTGACCTCGTGGATGCGATAGGTGACGGCGACCTCTCGCGCCCGGCCCTGGTTCAGGCCATGGTACGGAGCGAGAGGGAATGGGAAGCAGTCTCCTCCTTCTGCGAAGCAGTAATGCTCGTGAAGGCGGAGGCGGGACGCGTGAGGGAAGCTCAACGGAGTGGCCCTCACGGCCCCGGCCGATACCACCGCAGGAGAGGCACTGGTCGTAGGACGTCGCGAGACGATCTCCGGCCACCGTAGACCCGGGCCTGCGGACGGCGAGCAGTGGGTAACTCGCCGTCCGATCAGCACCAGGCCCATGAGTCGACGACGCGTAGTGTTCCACGTGCGCCTCAAAGAGATGATTGTTAGCCACTACTGACGGGGCCCATCGTGGCCGGTACCTGCATGCCTAGGGGTAGCGGATAAATTCTCAACATGAGTTACCGCACTCCTGGGCACTCAGGCAGGGAAGGAACAGGGGTGGGTTTTAGCCAGTAAGAGTCTGACACGCCCTCCCGCTCCACCCGCATCGGGAGATGTCATTGAATGATTTCCCACCCCACAAAAAAAAAAAAAGGTCATGGTCGTACCATGAGCCAAATCCCATCTAAATCCTTTCAGCCTTTGAGTCGTGGAATACCCACTTATCGTCATATCATCATAATAATGTTATCCTAAAATTATTTAGAAGGGCATAGCACTCGCCATAGATCGAAAATAGATGACACTTAAAATAACAAAGTGGATATAAATCATCCACATGAATCCTACCAAGAATTACAATAAACAGCCCATAAAAACTAGACCGGATACTTTTATTTCCATTCGCAAACGAAAATTCATAAAAACAATCATAAAACCAAATAACTATTTTTATTTTGCGTGGTACAGTAAGCTGCAGTCTATAATAACAAAGCCAGTATAAACTGACGTCTTAGACTATTCAGTCAAAGTGTTACCAGTGATATGCGGATGACTGTAACCAAGGCATAAACAACAGGGTCGATAATACTATAAAAAATAATAGAGACACTGATAAGTCATGTTAAGTGTTATAACAAATTCAATAATATATATTTATTTTGATTTAAACACAATTAAATGTACTCTTATCTACATAATTGTTATGCCACTGTAGAGCAACGGCCTCTTGTTGTTTATGCAGAGAAGATGGAGCTTAAATGGAACTCATATCTCACTTGCAATGAGGGCTAGCAATCTCAGCTTTTATTAGTCCTTTTTTTGTGGCGTGGGAAATGTCAGAATGCCGGTGTGTCAGAATAGCATACTATTCGCAGCTCCGACCAAGTTACATAACTGTGGTGGCAAATTTGCCCGACCAAATTTTTAGTGGCATTGGCTAAGCAAAAGAACATCTAGTACATTTTTTTTATTATTGGGAGAACCCCGCCTCATAATTCCCAAACCACTGTAACTTCTGTAAGCCAGGATCAACAGTGGCGACCACCACAAAAAACGCGGAGGCAATGAAGTTCGAAGAGTCCCTGAGAAACAATTAAACTGTCTTGGGTCCCGCAACGAAAGTAATCAGAAAAGACAGCGGAGGAGTAAGAAAAACATAATTTCTAGTTCCCTCCTCATCAAGCAGGAGACAGAACAAAGCTAGGCCATTAGGCACAAAGGGGGTTTTTACAACTGGGGTAAGCCCAGTTGCCAAGCACCACTGGTTAAAAACACTAATATTAATGGGTCCTAAAATTGTGAGCTGTTACACTTGATTCCAATAATAGGTATGGCAAAAACGCTTGAACGCACGGAAATTCGTTCTAGTTTCCACAAGGTCCATGTAATAGACAACTCCAGATGTAGGCTGAATACTGTCCAACATAATATTGCGTTCAGATTGAGTCCAAAGAGTACACCTAGTACATATTTACTCGTGAAATGCCGAGCTTTCGTTGGAAGTGTTTTATCATTTCGCCATGTAGGTAGCAAGTCCTTAATTGATTTAAGATCCGGTTTCCTAGCCGGGGCAGAGGGCTTCCACAGCAGTCTTCCATCACAAGCAGTCCTAAACTTCATGCTTCACACAAATCACTAGTGAGGGCCGATTTATTCCGTCTTATTGTTGTATTAAAGTATTATATTTCCTTGTTTCAGATACGAAAGTTGTAATGGCGCATCATACCAGTAGGCACTGAAAAGAATGGGACAATTTCACCGGGCGCCTTCTCTGCACACCACTTTCTCCGAGGTTGGTTTCTATTCGAAAAGCCTCATAAGTTAGTGCGTAGCCGTATCATGGAATGGGTGACAGAATGGGTCCAATCTGGACTGATAATATCAAGCAGCGAAAATATGACTTCCTCAGTGACATAGTCATTTAGTCAGCTGATATGCGTATGCGTAGGGTTAATCATGAACAAACCCTACGTATGTACGTATCTTTTGATGCGTGTGTGTGTGTAGTTTTGAAAACTTTTAAATTGTCTATTTAAAGGTTTTCAAAACTACAGAAGAGAGGAGAGGCGCTATTTAATTTGATTCTTATAATTACTATGAATTATATCGAACTATTTTTTCCTCTGATTTAATTGGAAAGAATTTCGTGACAAAAAATCTGGAAATGCAACTAAAATCATTTTTAAATATAATTTTGTTTTCTTTTAAAATGTTTTCCCCACACTTGAAATTTCTTCTATAACGTGAGTGCGTTTACAAATACGAGTATCTCAACTCACATACACAAACAGCCAGACCCAGATACATTATCTGTAGGCCGTACAAATATTTGTTTCGTGCGGGAATAGAACCCGAGACACGCAGCGCAGCAGCCAATCGCTCAGCCACTACGCCGACCGTGTCATCACATTGTTACCAAACAATTTTTGTTTATTTCATACCCGTGTCTCGTGCCACACACACATGTACAAAAATAAATTAGAAACATAATTTAAAAATTTGCTTTCGACTACATGCGGGTTGATACAGTCACCGAAATTTTATTTTGTTGGTTCACTGCCGCCAAATCGGATTCGTCCGCGGGCCGCTGGGAAATGCAAAAATTTGTAAAACGTTCCCCTCGACGCGGTGTGCAAGACCTTTTAATTATTTTGGTGTGTGTACTTTTTGTTTACTTTCGTTTATAATCGAGTATTATCTGGCATTCGGGGTATTATTAAGGTTTAATAATAAAATGTAGAGCAGTGGTGGCCCAATATTAACGGCCGCGACTTACAAGTTGTAGATCGTGGCTTCGAACCATGGCAGGCACTTTATTTTTTGTAAATTATTTCATCACCACTGCTCTCACAACGGTGAAGGAAAACATCGTGAGGAAACCAGCATGTCCTAGAACCAAAACTTTGAAGACATGTGACATCCACCAAACCGCATCGGGCTCGAGTGTTAGGTAACGGCCCACACCCTCTCACAGAGAGGAGGCCTGTGTCTCAGCCGTGAAAACATAGGCTAATTATGCTTATATGTTAATAAAAGGTATGTCCACATAGAACCATGGCGCGTCAGGGTCGTAGCAGTACCATAGCCGTTTTTTTTTTATTGAAGTTACACTTCTTTTGGCGCGTTAGGGAAAAATAATGAGAGTAAATTTTTACGATGCGCTGGCCTCGCCCGAGGGTGTCCTCACAAAATTAACCAACAGCCTGAAGTTAGCTATGGTCTGTATGGTATGGTATGTTCATGAAGAATGATTGTTTTCCTTTTGTAAACTTTGTGACAGTTTGGTTTTTTATCTTGTTACGCCAAAGAAGTATAACTTCTTACGTGCGTACATAAGTACACACACACTTTTTTTTTGACCTTTAAAACTTTTAATTCTAAATTCTCCTGCATTGGCACTTACAGTTTACAGTCCTATACGCTGCTGCTTAAACCAGTAGCTGCCTAGACACACACGATCCTATATATTTGAATCCGTATGATGTTACGTAGTAAGTCAGGGTTAAAAAATATAATAGGACCTGACCGGACTGTGCGGTCCTGTGAAAAATAGGTGCGATAATATTATCTTTTTTTCCGTGAGTGTCGTAAAAAGCATCTGTCCAGCTAGCAAGATAAAACAAGGAAAGTCCATGGGATCTATCGTCGCGGATTTAATAATCATTTGTCTATGAAGATAAGCAAAATCCCATACCAGATTGGATGGATAGGGCACGTCAGAATTGCGGCGGTAAGGCCGAGGAGAAAAAAGGGGTCTTTGAGGGGTGGCTGGAGAGACGACATGGCGTCCTCACCCTCCGCCTGACGCAGGTCCTCACCGGACACGGATGTTTTGGGAGGTTCCTGGCATCAGCGACCTCTCGTGGCCCTAGTTCAGGCCATGGTACGGAGCTAGAGGGAATGGGAAGCTGTCACCTCCTTCTGCAGAGAGAAGCGGTAATGCTCGCGAAGAAGGAGGTGGAACGCGTGAGGGAGACTCAACGGAGACGCCCTCACGCCCCTAGCAGCCGCCTCATGAGACGCCCCGCGTATCGAGAGACGCAAGGCGACTCTCGGCCACCATAAGCGCAGTCTTGCGAACGGTGAGTAACAGCAAGGGATGGTAATAGCCTCCTTCTGCGCTACCAGAAGTAAGCCACCAAGTGCGAGAGAGAGCGAGAATAAGAGGGCCGACCGATCCTGCCCAGAGAAGAAGGCGTCAGGTCGGCAACTACCTCGATGCCTAACACGCCAGAACCCCACCTGCATCATTTAATGCAGGCGCGACTTTGGAATCTCGGGCTTTCAGAGTGGGGACTCTGATTGCGCACCGAGTGACACCAGGGAATACGGCGGCTCTGTGATCACGTGCTGGTGTGCACAGCGAGGGTCTACTGTCTCCTCAGGGCCCTAAGGCGTTGCACAGAGCGGGTCCCGGAGTGGTCTATTAAGAGGTAACGGGGCCCAAGCCCTTCCATGTGCTGATGGTGATAACCGATGTGGATTTAGTGAGATAAGAATAAGGTATACATTTCTAATAAGGTAATGATGATGAAGATGTTAAGAGTACATAGCGCACCTTTTTTGTTATTTGTGGGGATGGCAAATCATCTAATGACATCTCCCGCTCTGGGTGGAGCGGGAGGGCGTGTCAGACTCTTACTGACTAAAACCCACTCCTGTTCCTTCCCTGCCCGAGTGCCCAGGGGAGCGGTAGCTCTGTTACGAATTTATTCGCTACCCCTAAGCATGCAGGCACCGGCCACGATGGGCCCCGTCAGTGGTGGCTGACATCTCTTTGAGGCGCGCATTGAACACTATGCGCCGTCGACTCTCGAGCCTGGCGCTGATCGGACGGCGAGCTACCCACGGCTCGCCGTCCGCAGGCCCGACATACCGCACCTCAGGTGCAAGATTGTCATTTAAGCAATGAAAAATGAGTTAGAACAATAAATTAGTATTTTTATGATAATATTAAAGATTGTTTTTTTGCTCATTTTAAAGTTAACAATAATCGTATAAACTATTCTACTATCTTTTTTTAATCAAGAAGAGTCATTATTTACACAACAACAATTAATTATCTTTAATATGCCTGAGAAAAGGCATTTTTGCAAAAATGACAGTTTTGCACCGGGGGTTACATGATGGTTGGTTAATAATACTTGATGGAGGTATAGAAACCAAGAAATACCGGTAAGAAGTAGAAACCCATTTCAAATTTCCAATGAGAGGATAATGTGCTCATCGGAAACATAAAAGAACATTTTCCTCCTTAAGAACAATTGATTTATAACCATCGGCGATAGTGGGAAGTAATTTAGGATAAAGGTATATTATCGAAACGTTATTTGGGGTATAGGAGCATTAATTACATCGAGTTCTAAGACAATAATAATAGCCTCCGGGCTCCTAAAACGGGCAAGTAAGAGCCACAATGGTTTTTTAAAAGCTTTTATTTAATTTGCAATATTTGTTTCATCGTCATCATCAGCCTTTTTAATGTCCCCCACTACTGGGGTACAGGCCTCCTCTCTGTGAGAGGGTGTGGACCGTAATCCACCACGCGGGCCCAATGCAGATTGGTGGATGTCACATGTCTTCGAATTTTTGGTTCTAGGACATGCCGGTTTCCTTGAGAGGAGTGGTGATGAAATAATTTACACAAAATAAAGCGCCTGCCTGGGTTTAAACTCACGACCCAACTTGTAAGTCGCGTCCAATACCACTCGGCCACCACTGCTCAATAATATTTATTTGTTCGAGTCAAATCTTGCAAGCCGAGTAAAGGGACTCCTTAGTCCGCACTTGGACTCCCATTTGGTCCGTTGTGCGTGGGGGGTCCTGGCTAGCATAGCCAGCCTTGCTTCGCCCAGAAGTACAGAAGCTTCCTGGGAGATTCACAGGCTTCGCGGACCTCACTGTTCGACGATTTATGCACGTTGGGCAGCCACGGCCTCGCATTACAGGATGACGTGGCCGGCTGATTCCTCGGCGTCAAAACATCCTCTGCAGAGAGGGCTGTCCGTGATGACTAGGTTGAAAAGATGTTTTTTAAAGAGGCAATGGCCGGTGATATTCCCTATCATTATTTTGAGGTAAGTCTTATTGAGGCTAAGTAATCGTTTGGTTAGTCGTGGGTGCAGGCTCGGCATGGCCATTCTTGACTGCCTACAGTCTGATGCCCGTAACCATCTGTTGTTGTGGAGATCAGTTGATCTCTGGCGTATCCATGTGCGAAATTGCGAGAAAGGCAGGGGAATAAGTATTTACGGGACCAGCACTACCATGTCGGAACCTATCTTCGCAAGCTCGTCCGCGGCGTCATTGCCCAAGGATCCACTGTGCCCCTTGATCCACTGGAGTGTAAGAAATACTCTCCAGGGCCAGGTGACACTCTAGAATTAATTTGTTGTTCGTCTGTCTGTTTTCTAAGGCTTTGAGCACTGCAAGACTGTCCGATATACATCTGATACCATATCCGTAGCTTGCAAGCCGAATCAGAACCATTTCCTCTTACCCTATGGAGTTAAATTTTCACATATTGATTCAGTCTCGATGACAATGAATTTTTATGGCAAGCGTGACCCGAATCGACATTTAGAATTAGCTTCAGATAAAGGAAATCTTCAACGATCAACAGCATAGACACTAAATTTTGTGTACCTAGGTATGAATTTGAATCTTACCTCGCCCCTGGGCATTAAGGGCAGGGAAGGAACAGGGGTGGGTTTTAGTCAGTAAGAGTCTGACACGCCCTCCCGCTCCACCCTATGTCATTGAATGATTTCCCACCCCACAAAAAAGAAATATGAATTGGAATCTCAGGCGATCACGTGCTGCCTGCCGTGCACAGCGAGGCTCAGGGGAGACCCTTTTACGGTCTCCTCAGGGATGTGCCCTAACAGGTGTTTCACAGAGGGAGTCCCGGAGTGGTCTTTGAAGAGGTAACGGGGCCCCGTAGATGTGCTGATGGTGACCACCGGGGTGGTTTTAGTGAGGTAAGAATCCCACACTCCCGGTCTTTTCCCCAAAAGTCCAGGCGCCTTTTGAAGGATTGCCCCCGAAAACAAAAAAAAAGGTATGAATTTAAAAGCTTCTCTGCCTAGCCTTTTCCTAACTATCTTGGGGTCGGCTTCCAGTCTAAGCAGATGCAGCTGAATACCAGTATTTTACATGGAGCGACTGCCTACCTGATCTCCACAACCCAGTTACTGGGTAATACGATACCCGTTGGTAAGACTGGATGTCAGACTTTCGGGCTTTTGACGACCCGCAACGACTGTCAAAGATCCACGATTGACAGCCGGGACCAACGGCTTAACGTGCTTTCCGAGGCACGGAGGAGTCTCGGTATGTAAAGATGGTCACCCATCCATGGACCAACCCCGGCAAGCGTAGCTTAACCTGATGGATCGACCCGTGCGGCTGTTATTACTTTAGCCACGAGCTCCTCTTCTTTTAAATATTGAATTTAAAGCTTGTTTAAAAAAAAATGTTTTTTACTAGATTAACTTATTTTATTAGTATTTTCAACCACAGATCTTGGTAAGAACACGAGCAATAAACTAGAGGATCATGATAGATCAGATATTGATTCAGGATAAAGTCATCTTTCTATTCCATTATTTCCGTTTTCAAAGTTAAGGACGTCAAAGGATAGGTTGTAGGTGCAAATATAATATGAAAACAAATCTACAATATATAAAAATGAGTCCCTATTTCCTTGGTCACGGCATCACGTGAAAGGCTGGACCGATTTTTTAAGCTAATTCTTTTTTTTGTTGTGTGTGTTATTGCCAGGAGAAGGTTCTTATGAAAGAAAAAAAATAAGAAATTTGCTTGGAAAATTAGAAATTTTCAGAAAACTTAACGACTATTTAAACTTCGCGCGTTTGACAGTTCATAGCTAAGACAGGACAACATCTGTCGAGTCAGCCAGTTATTATATATTATAAAGCTCTAAAACGACCCTTTAGTTATTATTTACCATACTACTAGAATTTCCGTTTCACGAGTTAGTAACCGATTTTAAGCGTATTAGATTTGTAAGGGGAAAATCCGTTCCTATCGCGGAAAAAATCGCCCCCACGACCCTTTTCCCCGTTTCTCGCATGTGTGTTAAAATTTGTGACGTCATCTGACAAGCGTGACGTTAGCTGTCATGTACAGTCGGCAAGTAAATTAACTGGGTGTACGAGGACGTGAGCGTCTATACCTACCTTAGGCAGTTGTCCCACCGCCGCCGTCGAGAAAGCCACTAACTATCGGCTATTTTGACGCTCAAGAAACGCACAATAGATCACGGGGTCTCATCTCGAATAAAGAAAATTTAGTTCAAACAAACAAACAATAGATGGCGCAGTATGCATCGATTTCTTATTGAAGTTTATGTAACATTCATATTTTGAAAAATAAATGGTAAAAACTGTATTTTCTTATTCAATAAACTACCCTAAACATAAAATTGTGAAATAATTGGCTCAAATTTAGATGTTTATTGGAACGAATCCTGATGATGTCGCTGTTTGAAATTTTAGAGTTTATCCATTCGCCTCTTAAAAATTTGTATAGTGAAATATTTTGAAACAATAAAACTGTTATGAAGTGCTAAAAATACTATATAGTAATTCCTTAATGTGTGAGAAAATATTGGTAAGATTTTATGTACATTCATTCAACTTGCAAACCGTCGCCGAACGAAGAACAAAAGTTGCTTGTGCAAGTCGAAAGCCCGTAGTTACGGCAGTACCGTTTCTTTGTATGGAATGAGGCATCTGTACGCTAGTATTTTATTATCTGTGAACAGATATACATTCCGTGTAAACAAAAGAGATGCATTATTAATAGTTGATCGCTGACTGTTCGGCGAGGACTCGCTCCACAAGTTTGTCGCTGAGCGACAAGAGCTTTCAAAGATAATATAATAATACACGCTCAAGGATACTCGCTCAGCGATGCTCGCTTGGCGGTCAGAACTCACGCCGAGAGGACCAGCCGCCCCGAGCGAGTGGTGCGAGTAATCGCCCGTCGCACTCGCACACTCGCTTAAAGCCCAGCGACAAAACTATCAGAACTACACACTCGCTACTCGCTGCTCGCCAACTCGTTTTTAGTTTAAAGCTCTACTCGCTACTCGCTCATCGTTGGCGGTGGGACAAGTGCCTTATGGACGACCTTCCCTTAGGGGGTTATAAATACTTCAAGCAAGAAGGTTTATTTAGATTGGGATCTTGTCTTATTTGCATTGATGTAGGTAGCTTTAACTATTAAGGCTGTCAGATTCATCTCAATGGGCGAACGTTATAACGTTAGTTTCCGTCCTGCCAAGGGATGTCGTCATTCCCAGTTACTGGGTTGTTAAGGTCAGATAGGCAGCCACTCCATATATAAAAAAATGTGTTTTTTTTATGTATGTCCACCGATTTCTCCGTCAGTTGTTGACTGATTTTCAAAATTCTTTTTTTATCCGAAATAATATACTCCCGAGATGGTCCTGTATAAATTTTATCGAAATTGCTTCAGCGCTTTTTGAAAAACTGAACAAAAACGAAAAATACGTATACATACGTCATGACGTTTTGGTTTTCTCCAATTACGAGTATGTTTAAATTCCACGTTCCATGTTATTGGGGTTTTTAGTTTTGGGGTATAACAACTAAAAAAACTTTTTAACAAAAAATTCAACCGACGAAAAAGAACTAAAAAGCAAAAAATAAATAATCCTTATAAGTCTTGAGTATTGAGCTTATGTACCTACATAAAATATCAAATTTTATAAAAACTAATTTTGAGTCGTAAGTAGAATCTTAAGTTTTTTGATATAACGTACACAGCTATCGGTGGTCTTAAGTCTACACATTGCCCGTATGCACTTTTTTTGAGCTTTAAAAACAGACTCCCACTCCGTCGAGTTCCCCCAAAAAATTACACCATATCTCAGCGTGGACACCACATATGCATGGTAGACTGTCATGACAGTGGATAAATTTACAATTTTTGTGAGCATAATATATAGCATATAGGAATATCTTTTTAATTTGAAACAGACAGATTCCACGTGTGATTTCCAATTCAAATTACAATCTACATTCAAACCTAAGAATTTTGTTACTTCAAGTTCATTAATTTTTTTCCAGCATAATTTATGTTTAAGTCTGTTGGTGGTTTAGTCCTGTTTCTGAAGACCATGAAAATAGTTTTTTGTAAATTGTTTAGAAGATTGTTTGTTGTTAACCAATCGACAATGCGAACCAATGTGGTGTTATATCATTTTCCAATGAAGCATAATCTTTATTACAAAATATGGCTGTACTATCATCTGCAAAAAGAATCATTGGAAAGTCCACGGTTTTCGGAAAATCATTCATGTAAATTAAGAATAATAAGAGCCCTAGGACGCTGCCTTGTGGTACGCCATATATCACTTCTACGTAGTCTGAAGCATGATCAATTTCTTGTTGAATACAAACACCGACTTTCGAAATTAAAGTTATTTTTTAATTTTTAGTGTATTTAATTTTGTGAAAGTCGGTTGTTTTTTTTGTAAAGAAGTTTATAAGCTTTTATTTAACTTGCAATGTTTGTATGAAATTTCGGGTCAAATCTTGCAAGCTGTATTAAAAACCACTTTCGCATATCTTACGGAGTTGAATTTTTACGTGGTAATTCAGTGCCGATGACTAAGACTTCCTTGTAGGCTATTTTCATGGCTTTGTTAAGGGTATCCAAAGTAGTAGGCAAAAGTGTTAGAAACGGGCGTTTTTGGTACTTTTGCCTACTACGAAACACTCTGAGACCTGTTTTAACAACATAAAAATACTTTATCCTATTTGTAACAAACGTGACGTTGGATTCTTTAATATTTATTTTCTAGGCTATGCTACGATTTTTTATTCAATGAGGGCGCCACTTGGCCGGTAGTACGGGCTTAAAATGTAGGCGTCCAAACAGAAAAGGTCCCAGTGTTGACGACACGGTTGGCGCAGTGGTTGAGCGTTCGGCTGCTGCGCTGCATGTCGCGGGTTTGATTCCCGCACGGAACAAATATTTATATGGCCTACAGATAGTTGTTCCGGGTCTGGGTGTCTTGTGTATGTGAGTTTTCATGTTTGTGAACGCACCCACGATACAGGAAGTAATTCCTAGTGTGGGGCAACGTTTTTTTTAAAAATAAAAAAAAAATAAAAAGTTCTCGGCATTTTGTTTCCGAGATATACGCAGTTCTGTAAAGTTGGGTGGAAAAATGCAATTTCGCGATTTTAACTGATTATATACAAGTTCATATAAAGTAAACTAGCTTCTGCCAACGGCTTCGCCCGCGTGGAATTAGTACTTCTCCTGTTATAAACTTTTAACCATTTTTTTAAAGGTTAAATTTCGAAAAACCCTTTCTTAGATTTCCTACTCTTCACAAAGAACTCACCCTCCAAATTTCATGTCTCTAAGACCAGCGGTTTAGACTGTCAGTCAGTCAGTCAGTCAGTGAGTCAGGTTTTGAATGTTATATAAACAGATGATCTAAATTAAAAAAAAAAATGTTAAATGTTTTTTTTTTTCATTTTCTTTGCTTTTTATACGATGTTTCTAAGTAGGTACCACAAATTTCTTTTTTGCTTAATTTTCTTTTTTTGTTATTTTTTTTTATGCTTTTTCTCATATCAAGCTTTTTCAGGGTTTCAATTTTATAATATCTGATTAAAATAATGTGCCAGTTTTTGAGTATTTTTTTAATCCTTATTACAATTGACTACTACGACTTTTGTTCTAGATACCGAATCTTTGTAGTACCCCAGTACTGGACCCTTTGTGCTTGGATGCCCCATACATACAAGGAGGAAATAGAATTAAAAAGATAGGAGCTGAAATACTTACACACATTAATACATTGTAAATCTAAAAGTACTGCAATAAAAGACAGTTTTAAATTTCAAAAATTATAACCAAAGTTACCTAAATTAATTGTAATTTTAATAAAAGAATACGCTTCATACAATGATTAATATTAAAATCACTCCAAATTAATTTAATTACGTTCCCCTTGTTAATCTTGGAAGGCTTGTTTTATTTTACAAGAGTAGAACAAACATTGTCAGAAGTTAAACATCTTCGTCGACCGAAAGTTAATTATTAATAATTAAAATTAAGCTTCTTAATTTAATAAAGTCTTGGTTAGTATTTACCTTCACGTTTCTGCCTTTCACTGTTTCAATAGCGTGGTTTTGAAACCGACGTATCTACATGACATTCGCAAATACTCAAAAATTGCTGGTTTTAATTTTTTTTTTTAACCAAGTCCATTTAGTTTGAAGCTGCAGAAAAATGTATGTTCATTTTGACTATGTTTCTGAGAACTTTGTGGTTTCCGAAACACGTTTAAAAATAAAAATCTTGATAGAAATGATTGTCACACTTACCTCTAACTTTGACCTTTTCAAAATCGATCCGTTATTTACTATACTAGCCTTTATAACAAATAATTAATCGAATCTTAATGCATCTAATAATTAAATAAGTTTGGAGTAAATCGATATAATACTTCATATTTTGCAATAAATTGCAAGCATTGTGTCGTCGCGTATCCTCATCGACGTTCTTTTCTAAGCAGTCTGAGAGTGAACGCGCTTTAGTTCAAGTCACGGGTCACGGCCTTAAGTGCTAAAGGTAGATTATAAGTAATTTAAAACCTAGTCATCATCATCATCATCAGCCCATAGCAGTCCACTGCTGGACATAGGCCTCTCCAATTGCACGCCATTCAGCTCGGTTCTCGGCAACTCTCATCCAGCTACTACCAGCCACCCTGCGAAGATCATCGCTCCACCTAGCCTGGGGGCGTCCTACCTTAAAACCTAGTAACTAGATCAAATCAATTATCTGATTTCCAGTTTTGGAAAATTTTAATGCGATTATTATCGGCGGCCGTCAAAATAGTTTATAGTTATTGGATTACTTCGTCAACCTATACCTGTCATAAGTGAGGGTTGACGACGTTAACCGAATTTAAAATAAAAGTGAAGTTTAAGCATTCGAGACACTTGCACTGAACAAGTCCAAACAGATATGATACTTACTTTTTTTTTTTTGTGTGGTGGGAAATCATCCAATGACATCTCTCGCTCTAGGTGGAGCGGGAGGGCGCGTCAGACTCTGACTAAACCCACCCCTGTTCCTTCCCTGCCTGAGTGCTCAAGGGTATGGTAACTCATATTAAGAATTTATCCGCTACCCCTAAGCATGCAGGCACCGGCCACGATTGGTGGTGGACTGGTGACGACCATTGGTGACTGACAATCATCTCTTTGCCTCAAAGAGATGATTGTCAGCCACCAATCGCGCGTGGCGCGTGGCGCGTAGCGCGTGGATCACTACACGCCGTCGACTCACGGGCCTGGTGCTGATCGGACGGCGAGCTACCCACTGCTCGCCGTCCGCAGGCCCGGGTCTACGGTGGCCGGAGATGGTCTCGTGACGTCCTACGCCCAGTGCCTCTCCTGCGGTGGTAGCGGCCGGGGCCGTGAGGGCCACTCCGTGGAGCTTCCCTCACCCATCCCGCCTCAGCCTTCGCGAGCATTACTGCTTCGCAGAAGGAGGAGACTGCTTCCCATTCCCTCTCGCCCCGTACCATGGCCTGAACCAGGGCCGGGCGCGAGAGGTCGCTACCGCCTGTCGCATCCACGAGGACACGGCGGTGCTCCGCCCAAGCGGGGCAGACCTCCAACGTATGGTCCATCATGTCCTCTGGGTGATCCACGCAGTGGTAACAGCCGGGCGTTTCCTCCCACCTTATCTGATGCAGGAACCTCCCGAAATAACCGTGTCCGGTGAGGACCTGCGTCAGGCGGAAGGTGAGGACGCCGTGGCGCCTCTCCAGCCACTCCTCAAAGAGGGGCACTACCACCGCAATGGTGGCGTGCCCAGCGCTGGGTTGCGACTGTTGCTGTCTCCATGTCGCCATGAGATCCTGCCGGAGCTCCGTCCGCCGAGCCGCGAGGTGTCGCGGCAGCAGAGTTTCCCCCCGGCGTTTGGCCTCCTCGCGCCACTCCCAGAGCAAAACAGATATGATACTTATGTTATTGTCTAAACTTCCATTACCTACTTATTATTAAGTATTGAGGAAAACTGTTACATGTGGTTGCACTGAAAACGAGCTCGCTATTGTTGTGCTGTACACATGTTTGTTTAGTTAATACTAGCGACCCGCCAGCTTTGCACGGGTGCAAATAATACAACTAAACCTTCCTCTTGAATCACTATGTCTGTTGGTGAAAACCGCATGAAAATCCTTTCATGAGTTTTTGAGTTTATCGCGAACAAACAGACAGACAGACGCGGCGAGGGACTTTGTTTTATAATATGTAGTGATTTTTCAGTAAGAATGTTAAGTAATTTTAAGTTTTGTTGTTCACTTAATGAGTCTTGTGTGCAAATATTTCCATTGCAGTGAGGTTTGCTGTTAGAGAACCCAAATCTATGTCCAGCAGACTCGCCTGGGCACATCATGCTGTCCTTATGATGAATTTGTATTTGAACATTTTTGCGTACAATAAAGAATAGAAAAATTATATCAAAACCGTACCATCCATTTTATCGAAGCGACTCGCGGTCCTTTTGACCGTGTAACTTTGTTGTTTATAAAGCAAAAAGTTTGAATTTTTAGAGATAACGTAAAAGATATATATACAAACTAACAATAATACCTAACATGTACAAATGCGTATGAAAAAACAACTCACTGGGCATCAAAAAATTCATCCACATCGCTGTCAATGGAAAAAGTGCCCAGAACGCTAGCAGCATTGCCACGTTGAATAGCAATGCTGATTCGTTGGCCAAAGAAAAGCCCAGCCCTCTGGTCACGTGAAGAGTCGACTAACAGCTTGCTGATATGCCGGAAAACTCGATGAGCACTCGGACCCCATGGCCCTAGTGTTTCAACCCCAAACGGCTCAAACATGTAACTCCCTATAAGGTTGTTATATTTGCGCCGTTTGAGGTTTTCTGCACCTGCAGCAGCCGCCCCAGCACAGCCTGCCGTGCTAAGAAGATGGGATGGCGCAAGGGTGTCGACACATGTTGCATCCCACACCAAAGGCCTACCCAACTTCCAAGGCATTATGGTCATTCCGTCTGGCCTCTTCCCATCGTCACGTGCTAAGCCATTGGGTTCTAAAACAGCTGGCACCCCGGCGGTGACAAGAGCCCGACGGATGATGTCATTAATGCTGGCGTGCCGTGCTATCCGACCAGCACTCCTACCGCAGGATAGGCCGTGGTGTCCGAGGCGGTCGACTGCTTCACCGCATTGACAACGATGTGGAGCTCCACTCGGAGCACCCAGACGCAAACATGTAGCGATCCGGAAAGTAGCGTCACTCAGCATGGTACCAATGTTGGGTGACGGTAGTGCCTGTAGCCAAAGGCCCGACTCCCACTCACCCACAGCCAGTAGGCGGGCACGCTCAGCAGTATTGGTGGACGTATTAATGAGATTATTCCGTACCAACCTGCAGAGCGGCTCATCCCACTGTCTCTGGGAAGATGGGTTCTCGGGCAACGCCGTGTTCGGGCAAGCCGCTTTCCAGGCGTTCACAGCATCGGTCAAGCTCGGCACCTCACAGTTAACCAGCGATGGGGTTAAAATTCGTGTGGTTAACTGTCGAGTGCTGTGGACCGAAGACAGGAACGCCGGTAGGCTTACACTAGAAATTTTGCGGATGCCGAGCCCACCAAAGCGAATGGGTAGCGTGGCTTGCAGCCATGCTCGGTCATCCAGGGCCACATTTAAGATGGACGTAAGAGTGGAACGAATAATTTGATCGATTTTGTCCAAGAGATGTGGCTGCTTCCATAAAAGGGAAGAGCGAAGAAAATAGATGAAATTTGGTCCGAAACAGCAATACCTGATGAGGGTGACCGCCGAATGTAAATTAATTTTGGAAAGTCTATCTGAAATGTCGTTAAAACGTTTAATTTTGTCGTCGATGAATGAAGAAAAACTGTCTTTCAATATTGGAGAACCTAGGAGGTGTAATGAACTTTTCTCTAAAATTTTGATTTCTGGAGCTATTGCACTAAATTTCTGTATGGTCGATTGTCTGTCGGTATTGTCACAAAGAAATATTTCACATTTGGAGTAGTTAAGGTCAAGGCCAATGGACTGAAACTGGTTCTTTAGGAATTTTAAATCTTCTAAAACGGTGTCTACGTCACCTCCTAGTGTTCCATCATCTAAATACCACAGGTTAAATTTTGAATTTAGTTGTTGAATTATTGGGCGAATAGCCAAGCTGAAAATGACTGGCCCGAGAGGGTCACCTTGTTGGCATCCAACTGCAGATTCCAAAACGTTGTCTTTATATAATAATTTTGATGGATGCCTATAGCATTGCCACAAAAAGCCGAAAATTTCTGGTAACTCTTTTTTTCCTTCAATCAACAAAGTGTCCCTGTTAACTGAATTGAAGGCGTTTTTAACGTCAACCTTGAGGATGACCTCACCTTTACCAGAATTTAGAAAGGTGGAAAGGGCGTGTACGGCAGCCTCACAGCCCCCTCTGGAACCAAAACCAAGTTGTAGGGGCTGGAATTTGTTGGTCAGTGATTTGCTGTATATTTTGCAACAAATTTTGGCTGCCATACGCCTGTAGGTGCACCCGACGGCAATGGGACGAATGCCGCCGTCCTTCTTGTGCAGGGCACATAGGTTGGCCCCGTACAAGACATCGACGACGGCATCGTTCACGCCGCCGGAGAGCATTAAGGTAACTAAAGCCAAGAGCTCCTTCAAAAGCGACTCACCAGCTTCCCCGGCGCCTGAGCTTAAAAGATCCTTCAAGTGCTGAGGAGTCAGGCCGTCGAGGCCGCCGGCGGAACCGTTTCTGAAGGAGCTCACGGCTGCTAGCAACTGGGGGGCTGTAATTTGGAAAAATGAGGAATCAGGATTAGGGGAGTCGGGAGGGTCAGGGAAAGTGAGGTCATCCGCAGGCGCTGGGTGTTTACTCTCCAGGGCTGAAATTGTTTCTGGAGAGTAAGGCGCCACCACATCACTGCTGAAAAGTAGCCTAGCAGCTCCCCTTATGTCACCATCGCTTAATTTGGATTCTACATGTGAACATAAACCTTTCTGGGGAACGTTATTAAAAGCTGGTAATTTTGGATCTAAAATGTAGGCCGAATTGTTGCAATTGTCTTTAATTTGGGTCGTTAATGTTTTTTTTGTAGCCAAATTTTTTTGAACATGTAGAATCCTATAAGGGAAGGTGAGTAATTCCTCCCAGGCACTTTGTGTGTTCTCCTGGGCCGCAAGACGGACGCATCGTGCTAAACTCAGCGCAACAGACCGTCTTGCACCCCGGGGAACTCGCTTCAGAATGGGAGTTGAATTTTTTAATTTTGACAGTGTTTTCCAAAGTGATTCGTTATGTGTCTGAGATGTGACTGGTGTTGATGTTTGAGATGTGGCTGGGGGGCACAAAGGTACACTATGTGGTTTGTGAGCCTTGCCATAGTGTATCTTTAACCCCCGTTCACCTTTAAAAAAACGTGCCTGGGAGCAATGGGGACATCTTACCAACTGAGTGTCGAGCGATGTGGCAGGTTGACTGCTACAGTTTCCAGCGTCGCTACAGTCAGCGTTTGACATAAAAAAAGGATTCCACTTACCTATAAATTACACAAATACTATAAATAATTTATTAAAATAAAAAAAAAAAACACAAACTATATTTAGAGATCAAGATGATATTTGGACTATAACTGGCTATATTGCCAATATACGAGTACTTAATAATTATTATACCTTATAGTTTACAAATTACAGGGTGTAACGGAAAGGTGTGGTCATATTTTAAGAACTGCATCTGCTCATCGATATGAACAACTTTATTCAAGAAGAAGTGAGAAAATTCTCAAAAAAAAATTTTACCCTCCATTTTTTTTTTTTTTTTTTTTTTTTTTTTTTTTTTTTTTAAACATACAAATATTGATCAGCTGATGATCACTTTGTATGCAAAGTCCAATTTTTTTTTTGGGTTTTTTTATTTTTTCTTAGAGAAAGTTGTTCACTTCCATGGGCAGAATTGGTTCTTAAAATATGACCACACCTTTCCGTTACATCCTGTATAGCTAGTCAAAGTTCTTTAATTTTTTCTCTGTTGTTATAGGGGTCTATGCACAGCTGTCAGCACCGCATGCGTTGATGGGCGGAGGCGCGAGCGCGGGCGGTGGGCGGGCGACTCGCGCCCTGCGCCTGCTATTGCTGCTGGTGCTAGCTCTGGCGGCCGTAGAGTACCTGTTCGGCTCCATCCTGGACGCGTCTCCCCTCAGGACCTATCTGTATACTCCGCTGTACAACGCCACGCAGCCTACACTCAGGTATGATGTCAATGAAGTAATACTGCTACAAATATTTATGAAGCAGCGTAGGAGCTCGTCCGGAGAAGTACAGACACCATACTGTTCTAACGCCATCTGGCGTTTAGTATTGCTGTGTTCCAGTTTGAAGGGAATAGGTTTCGGCTTTCTTTGGAATGGCAACGGATCTCCGATTTCTATGACATTTGATGTTCATTGGTGGGGACCAAAATCTAACATTTAAGCTGTAGGCTTGTTAGCCATCTCATAATTTATTTGTGGCTTGCCGTGCTGAACTATCTGGTGTCGCCACCGTGCCACAGAAATCATGATGTTGCCCAAAACATTATGCCGGAGTGGTTTGGGTATATGTAGAATCTGTAAAACATTATTGACGGCACGGTTGGCGCAGTGGTTGAACGTTCGGCTGCTGCGCTGCGTGTCGCGGGTTCGATCCCCGCACGGAACAAATATTTGTATGGCCTACAGATAGTTGTTCCGGGTCTGGGTGTCTTGTGTGTGTCAATTTACATGTTTGTGAACGTACGTTTTATTTTATTTTTTTCTAGTATTTATATATATATATAAATACTAGAAAGAGAGAGTAAGTAACGGGAAAAGTATTTATATATATATATAAATACTCTTCCCGTTACTTGGGATATCATGAATTAAGATCAATGGAATAGTTTCTTTAAATCAGACTTATCTTTTCCAGAAACGCCGAAAAAACACCAGCATCATTAAAGAAATTCCCCCTAACGGATACCTTAAATATGAACTATGCCGAAGGGTATACCGAACCTGCAATGCAGAACATAAGTGGAATCAACCCGGCAGCTTCAAATAGCGGAGCGCGTAATCCCATCGAACTAAACTTCACGAAAACGAAGTCAGTTGAAGATGTGAACAGTTCTGCGCAAAATGAGACTACACCAACTTCATTGCTAATCTCGAAGTTGACTGGGATAAGGAATGGGAGTGAGGTCGTGAACAGGAGTGATTCGGCTCCAGTTACCTTGCCGATGTGTGAGAGTGCAACTGATTTAGGTAAGTTCATTTCTTCTTAAACTTTCCCGCGTCTACTGGACACATGGTGGGCGAGACACAATTAAAATCTATTGTGTCTGCTAATTTGTTTGTTTTTGTTTTGTTTTTTTAAAAAACGTTGCCCCACACTAGGAATTACTCCTGTATCGTGGGTGCGTTTACAAACATATAAACTCACATACACAATTGGACGCGGGGAAGGTTAAATTTAGCCTATTTCATTTTTAACATGTAGGTACTTGTACAGTACGTAGAAACGGGGTGAATAGGAACGAAGGGGTGAATAGAAACAAAACTTTGATTAGGATTTCCACTTTGATAACTTATTATTGGTTTCTAGCAAAGCATCGATTTAGTTTTTACAACAATTCATGAATAAATCGGAGTACTTAATTGCTACAAACAGTTTCTAAATAACGTGAAAAACCCCTTCAAAGTTTTGTTTCTATTCACCCCTGCGTTCCTATTTACCCCGTTTAACGGTAGGTACAACTATTTTCTTAATGTCCCTCGGCAATCATCGCATTTCCGAATACAAACGAATGCTAAGTGTCATGTCCATCAATTATTAGATTTATCATGTCACAATCGTATCTATTAATTTAAATTCAGAACTAAGTACTTTATTGTTGTTTCATTTTGGCTTCCGTGTGAAATAAGTACTTAGTTCTGAATTCAAATTATTAGACACGATAAATGTCATAATTGATGGACAGGGAAATGAGCATTCGTTTGTATTCGGAAATGCGATGATTGCCGAGAGACATTAAGAAAATATTTGTACTGTACTTAAAACCGATCCAGTAATAAGCATTTCAACAAACAATTACCTCCTCTACCACATTTTTAATCAACAGGTAAGGAGTTTTGATTTTCTGATACTAATAACTGGATTCCCAATAATACAAACTATGTTTTACTCTGTAAACTGCCCCCCTAGCCATATTACTTTTCTATTATCGTTTACGCTAACACTTAGTGCAAAATGTATGGCAATGACATTACCTGCGATAAATCACGTGACACGTAACTACTCAGGTAATCTCATTGCCATACATTTTGTACTAACCGTTAGCGTAAACTATATTAAAAAAGTAACATGGCTAGGGGGGCTGTTTAGTTGCTGCTTTTTGTATTGTAACTGGTTTAGAGCGTTGCGTCGTCCCTGCAGTCTCCACTAAATGTGTGGAAAAAGACATGCTGCTGTAAATGTAATTGGCTGAGCAAATAAGCTATTATTTTAACTTTTGCACGCACAGGCGCCATTAAACAGTGCCGCTGGTTTTAAACTTAAATGAATGCTTTGTCACAGGTCCCATAACAGCCAACACAACCGACATGGAGCTGGATGAGATAGAGAAGAAGTTTCCCGAGGTGCAGTGGGGGGGTCGGTATACCCCGCCCAACTGCACTGCCAAACATAAGGTCGCTATTATTGTGCCATACAGGTATGAGCAACCTTTTAATCGTGTTTTAATTAACACCCTAATATTAGATTCTGACTTGTAACTATGTTAACAAATCTTAGAAGTTAAAGACCCACTGCCCGGTAACCGATTAAGCTGAAAAATGCATGGTTAGCCTTAGCTAACCATACATTGTGTACGAGTGTAGGGACGTCACTTATGACGTCATTCTAAATCCAATATGACGGACTCCCAAAGATGGCGAACCAGTTATTTTGTATGTATTCCCATGATGTGGGTATCAAATGAAAGGGTTTGCTGAGAAGAATAAAAATAAGATAAATACAAAGTAAAGTGTGTTTTTTAGTTTTTTATTTAACTATAAAAAGTATTCTTACCTCGCAACGTAGGAAGGCCACAATCTTGTCGAAGTTAACGGGAAACCGCTAAATGCGGAAAACATAGGAAAGAAACAAAAATATTTGCGCCAGGTATGACGCTGCATACCAAAAAAAACCGGCCAAGTGCGAGTCGCACTCGCACACGAAGAGTTCCGTACCGTAACCTTAAACTGTGTTAACAATTCATAGACATACGATAGCAGCAGTCGCGGTTGATTTGCTGTCAATTTTTGAAGAGTTCCGTTGTCTGTCTCCGGAACCCATCATCAGATCTTTTTGAAATTTATATGGGACCATTTCGGAATAAACCCCTTTCGAACAAAAAAAGAATTTTGCAAATCCGTCAATATATGACGGAGTTATCAGAATTGATAACCTCCTCCTTTTTCGAAGTCGGTTAAAAAATACCAAACACCTAGAAACGTGTTTTTTTTACGGTTTTGTTTTGGGCTGTATCTCATGATCCGTATCGTAATAGGCAGATAGTTGAAATTTTTCCAGAATGTGTATAAAAGGGGGCCCCCCCTTAAATGGGGAAGCCCCCGTTAATTTTTTATTTATTTTTATTTTTATTATGTGTTGTTATAGCGGCAACAGAAATACACATTCTAAAAAAAATAACTATCTACCTATTATGGATCAAGAGATACAGCCCGCTGATAGACATACGGACAGCGGAGTCTTAGTAACAGGCTCCTGTTGGTTACCCTTTAGGTACGGAACCCTAAATATTAATTTTAACTGCATTGTGGCAATGCTGGCATAGGCTGGCATAGGCCAGCATTGCCACAATGTTGAAAAACGCACAGCTGAAAAACGTCAACCGCTTGACATAGGTCCAGCGGTTGACGTTTTTCAGCTGAACGGTGACGATGTAATATTTATTTTGGTGTTTGCATACGGATGGATGATCTAAAGAGGGTGACCTAAGATGACGGTTGATAAAATAAATATTTCAATTTATTTTCAGAGACCGCCAACAGCATTTAGCAATTTTCCTAAACCACATGCACCCATTCCTGATGAAGCAACAAATTGAATACGGGATTTACATTGTTGAGCAAAAGGGTAAGGTATTTTCATTGTTTTTGCAATTTTGCTGAAAAATTGAAAAAAAAAACCTAGATGTTCCAATGGATTTCGATAGCCATAAGTATCACATTTACACCACTCTTCCACCTGACTACTCCAGGAGTGAATGTTTTTTACTGCTAAGTAAATCCAGGGAAGTACTAACACCATGGGTACCATCAAATAGGGTGATTATGACCACAGGGGTAAATAGAAACAAAACTATTAAGTGGTTTTTCACATTATTTACAAATTGTTTGCAGCATTTAAGCACTCAACTTTATTCGAGAATTGTAACGAAAATTTTATCGATGTTTTGCTAGACACCAATATTACGGTATCAAAGTGAAAATCCTCATCAAAGTTTTGTTTCGTTTCACCCCGATTGTAGGTACCTACTTCTTCCGCTAGAGAACGTTGCTGCGGCCCACTGAAAGGTAGTACTAACAAGCAGATGCATTGTCTACGGGATCCCATCGTTGCCCAGAGACAAAGCCGGGAAGCCGGCGGTGGTGAGATCTTATCAGGCGGGCTGCCTGTTTGCCACCCAAAAACGCTTGTAAAGAAACTAATATCTAAAACCCATCTCTCTCCGCAGGTACGAAACAATTCAATCGCGCAAAGCTGATGAACGTAGGCTTCATGGAGAGCCAGAAGCTGGAGCCGGGCGGATTCCAATGCTTCATCTTCCACGACATCGACCTGCTGCCGACGGACACCAGGAACCTGTACTCCTGCACGCGACAGCCTCGGCACATGTCCGCTTCTATAGATAGGTTTAAATTCAAGTAAGTTGGGGGAACTTGATTTCTCAATGATATTTTCACACTGTGTTTAATAATGGTTGACGTGGAGGTGGCCGATGGAAGACTGTTTTGGCCTGAATGACGGCCAAGGCCGGCCAAGCTCAAGTCTTGTTACGGTTTGGACAGGGTTATAGGAAACGTCTAAAGTTCCGAACTAAGAACACAAGAAACTGAAGAAGCCTAGAAAAAGAAGAAGCATTTTACCCAGGAAAGGTGTTCTATTCACCCCTGTATTCCTATTTACCCCGTTTGTATATATAAAAATATAATTGCTGAACAAAACACACTAACTGTTCCAGGTTACCATACTTCGCCATATTCGGTGGCGTCTCAGCCATGACTTTGGAGCAGATGCACACGGTCAACGGATTCTCCAACAAGTACTGGGGCTGGGGTGGAGAAGACGACGATATGTACTATAGGTAAATACTTCTTTTAGAACGTCGCTTTTCGATGAACAGCTTTGATGAACACAATGAACAGACAAGTCCTGATCATCGACACTGGCCCGAACAAGCGTGGAAGACCTCCTCTAACCTTTTTGTTTTTTGGAGGGTGGAAAATCATCCAATGACTTCTCCCGCTCTGAGTGGAGCGGGAGGGCGTGTCAGACTTTACCCGGAGATATAAGAAAGCGCACCGCTGACTGGTTTCGGCCCGCCATGCCCAGCAGGCCTTATCAAAGACCTAGGAACTTGCTAGGGTCGGCACTAAAGTGTATGGGTTTTAATTAAGTACCTGAGCCAATACTTTAAAATGTACGCACTAGCTGGGGACAATTTTTTTTTACTCCCATATAATGGCGGACTGGTTTTTTTTTTTATGCATTTCTATAATATTTATAGTATTGCTTTGACCTATTACAGATTAATCAAAAAGAACTACCACATAGCAAGGTACAAGATGTCGATCGCTCGCTACGCCAGTCTAGAACATAAGAAGTCAACGCCTAATCCAAAGAGGTAAGTCATTATCGATTTTAGAAGCGGTCTGTAAGTGATCCACTTCTTGGTTTCCGATAGAGCTGAAATTTGAGATACTTATGTAATAACGGTGACAATGCAATAGTATGATACCATGGAGCCATTGAGCTGATCCGATGATGGCACCGGGATGGAGGGACGGCAACTCCCTGATGGTAGGACAATTGAATTTGGGCTGGTATATTTTATTAACATGAGAACATTCCATTACCCATGGTGACGAGGGTCTAAAGCTTGTTTTAAAAAAAACTTTAAAGTTATTTAACTCCCTGTAAGAGTTTTTGGCGGGATTTTCTCGAGTGAAGTTCAGTGGCTGTTTTAATTATTCGTTTATTGATTCCTAGTGGATATTGTGATGTAAAATTGGTGTAGTTTTGTGTCTCAAGTATCCACGCAACTGGACAATATATGGAATCATTGAAACAGGGGCGATCTCTGTAAAATGGAGCTGAGAATTTTATTGTAGTATTGACTACCTCAGCGAAGTTTGCCGAGAAGGCTGACTCGACACATTTGTTGCCAAATACTGCAAAAAACATTAGAATGTGTTACATCTGCATTCTAAAGGGCAAAAAGTAAAAATGCACTACGTAAGACTAGGCAATATGGTCAAAAGACCCCTTCCCTTCGGGGTGAATAAAAATGAATTCCCTGTTACAAAACGAGTACTAAGTTTAGTCCTTGGATTGGGATCTTCGAGCCAGTTATTACATTTTCAAGTTTATTCCGACACAGTAAAAGTTCATAATACAAAATTCAAAACTTAAAAAAAGTTCTTTAATTAATTAATACTACTGTGATTTTAAACAAAACGTCTCCAGCACAATATTTCTGAAGTAATAAATTGTTATGGAGGCCTGGTGACCTGACTTACAGGTTTTGAAAAAAATTTAGTTTAGGCACCAGTCTTCCACAAATTAAGAATAAAATTGTATCTGTCTCTGTCTGACTAATTTAACTATATGGTGTAATTTGTGGTAAGATAATAACATCTATTCTAGTTCTAAAGTCAGCCCCCCTAGCCATATTACTGCCATATTATTTTTCTATTATAGTTTACGCTAACGCTTAGTACAAAATGTATGGCAATGACATTACCTGCGTAGATAAGTGTCACGTGACTTATCGTAATGTCATTGCCATACATTTTGTACTAAGCGTTAGCGTAAACGATAATAGAAACGTAATATGGCTAGGGGGGCAGTTTCTGTATTATGGACTCTACGTACGTCATAATAATGTTCGAAATACAATAATGTGCTCGAAGATTTGGATTCGGGACTTAAATTACAAAAACTTGCATTTTAGCCAGTTTTGATGGTGATATAAAATTTACTTATTCTAGCGCTTTTCATTTACAGAAAATTATGTGCACATAAATTGCCTCCATACCACTACGATACAAATCAAGCACCAGAACAAATATTGATTTCCGATTCATTTCCAGGTACCAATTGCTGTCACAAAGAGGTAAAACGAGGGACGGTCTGTCTACTCTCCGATACGAAATAGTGCAAGTGGTGCAATTTCACCTGTACACGCACATTCTAGCCAATATAGACGAGCGCAGCTGATGGACATACTTCGCCAAGCTACTGTTTGGCGAGGACCGGTAACATAAGTACAGTGCAGAGACGCTCCTTAAAAAAATACGATCGTTACCCAGTGTTGTTGATCTCTTTCGCATTACCGGATGACAGTCCACTAGTGTTGCCAGTGGAAAATAACAAATATATGTGGTAGAAATGTGCTAGATAACTACTGGGCGAATTTTTGTACGGTTTTTATTGAATGTTTGGGATGAACGTTACGTAAGTCTTATCATTGGTCAATTGTAATTGTGTGACAATTATTATGATGTTATAAATATTAAAATGTTTAGTATAGGCGACTGCTGGTCAAAGGACATTGTTCGGCTTCCATACATCATTCGCCTAAGAACCAACAGGGACGAGAATTTATTTCTGTGTTCTAAATAATGCATAGGTATACATATTTGATTAAAACTAAATTAAAATCAGGGACACTTCAGAGAATTGTAAAAAATACAAAGCACTTTCGGAGTTTGAGGTTATAATTACTTCTTTCTTTTTTTTCTCTTTTTTACATCATATCCTCAGTGAGCGACAATACGGCTGCCGCCGAAATCGGTCAACTGGGGATCTTCTAGCGTATGCCATTCACATCTGGAGTGAGGCCATAGAGAAATAAGGAGAAGCTCTTGCGGTCTCCCTTGACATCTCGAAGGCCTTCGAAAGGGTCTGGCACGATAGCCTAATTGGCAAGCTTCCTTCCTTCGGTCTGCCCGCTGGTTTGTGTGATTAGATTGCAGATTTCCTGAGGGATCGGTCTATCCGAGTGGTCATAGATGGCTGCTCGTCCGGACTGCTGGCTATTAATGCCGGTCTCCTCAGGGGTCGGTGCTCTCGGGAACATTGTTTTTGCTGCATATTAACGATCTGCTAAAACCCAAACCATCTGCTAAAACCTTTGGATATGCAGACGACAGCACTGTTGCTGAGAGATACGTGACGGACGCACGAGCTAGTGGGTCTCAGGTCCGTTCCCCCTGTCTATGCCCTTTGCCTATTAAAAAGTCAAAATGAAACAAAAAATTATGCCGGGGACTATGACCGAAATGAATAACTTTTAAAAATGTTTTCAATTCAATTCGATTCATTTATTTCAGCTAAATCGAAATTATGAAGTGTCCGTTTTTTAATAATTGTAAAGTAAATTATAAAAAATCTAGTAATGATAGAAAATGTTTCATACGTGCAACATTCATTGACCATTTTTTACAATGTCCTTTGTCTAATCATTCCATGATTATAATGTCAAAACTTGACTTCTATTTGACTCCATTTTTAATGTATGGCAACACTAGGGATTTGTTAGCACTACAATATAGGTGCATACTTTAAAAATAGGCCTTTTATCTACCTGTTGAATATTTCATAAATGTCTGTATTAATTTAATTTATGCAAATTACTATCTAAGCTTTAAATAATTTGAGATATTATGTATTTTATGAAACATACAGTTACTTTCTAGATATAAGTTATGAAACTATAATGTTTCTTTTTTGTTGTATAAATGTCTCTATCAATGTAACGCTCCTTTGTATCGCTCGTAGATTTATTAAAATTTAGTTTTTTTTGTACTTTTGTGTCTTAAGTTTATGATTTTGACTTTTTAAATTGATCAACGGCGACTTTTATCATGTAAAATTAGGATTAATTTAATGGTTTATCTGGAATTTTTAAAAATGCAATGTTTAAAATGTAAATTAATTATCGTAAATTGTAGATAAAATTATGTACAGACGGCCATTTTATTGTAATATTTAAAGTACAGAATGACAATATAGTACATAAAATTCTTACTTAGTGTTATGGTTGCGCTGAGCGCGTTCATTGTTAAGGAACACTGGTAATTATTAAATTAATAATTGTAGAATAATAATATTCTCATCAGCATGCGTTAGAAATACACGTAGATCGGTTACTGAATGAAATACAAGCTAATTAAAGGTTTTTATTATAAATTTGCGGCCTAAGAATCGAACATAAATTATCAAAATTATTTTCTTCGACATTTTTTTAATAAATATTTTTTATTTTTTTTACTTTTGCCATTCTCAATATATTGATTATTTTATTAATACTTTTATATTATCAACATACTCATTGTAAACTTAAGGTCACAAAATTAGCAGTTTTATTACATGCAGACCGTTTTAGGTATTTTTTTATAATTTTTTAAATATAAGAATCTCCAAAACTATTTTGTATGAAATATCAATTAAATACTGACTAGTATCTAGGCACTCAAGTGCTAAACAATATTCCACATGGTGTATAGATGTTTTTATTATAAACTAATAATTATGTACTTACATACTGAAGAAATAAAATTGTATATAGCTTTTGTAGTTAGATAGGTAGAAAACTTATAAATAGCAATTAATGTCCTTGATGTTCAATGTTACGTTCAACTATATCTAATACCTAAATAAGATAGTTCATTTATCTCTAAAACTACTATTCAATTAGGTACCTATATCCTTTATAATTTCATATTAAAGTTTTTTTTAAAATTCCTTTTCAGTTTATAAAATGTCATTATTATTATGGTTATTTATTATTGTATGCTTAAATGCTAAATGATTAATGCTGCCACCCTCAAACATTGCCCTTTTTTATTAGTTATCATTACCAGTAGATAATAATGAGTTAATATTGCCGCATTTTGGATTTCCAAATGCAATATTGACAACTGAGTACTTTTACAAAAATGGTTGATGCCAAAAACAAACATTATATTTTTTTGTAATCTTTTTTCGTTGATTCCTTGAATTCAGGGCAAATTATCAAGGCGGTGCGAGAAAATGCGCCAAATCTCATAATGTTACCAGTTTCAACAATGTAATGCTATGTTTGGCCCTCATTGTCTAAGCATTTCTATTTCTTTTTAATTTAACTTTTTAAATTTAGTTTTAAGGGATACAATGTGATACATCTGTTTCTGAGCGAAAGATATAACCATTGCTCTGATACAGTAAGTTGCTCAAAGTCAAAACCTAATGATATGTTTAATAATTTATAAATGTATATGAACATCTTTTATTTTCTTATGTTGTTATTCTATTTTGTGATAGTGCCAAGAGAAATGGGCCATTATAACTGAGCAATGGCTTATCTTGCGTTAGGCCTAAGGACTACCGAATAATTGAAACGATATACCTAATTTTCCTACTTGTAAGGATATATTTTGATTATTTTAATTTTTATATTAATTTTATTCTGCCGAATTAAAATTAAAAAATTTGAAACCCTTTGGGCCCAAAAGCTGGCCACATTAATTGCAGCGTCAGTAGCTTTCATCAGGTCATCCATAGAGCAGGTGTATGGGTACCTCGGGCATTCCAGTATGTGAGTCATGTTCTGGAACTGAAACGCTTTATTATTTACGTATTTTCATGATAATTCTTGACAAACAATTTTTATACCCAATTTAGTTATACGTAAACGTAAGTAATTTTTTAACGTACATAATTTACTTGTTGAACTCATAGATTTTCTTTAGTAAATCGATTAGCAAATTGAAAGTCAATACTTGTGCTATTTTGTATGATAAGAAGTAGAATTTATACGCCTACTTGTACAGAATGTATGCGCGGGAAATATCCAGGCCTACTTACATCACAATAATGTGTTAAGCTAATGTAGACTATTAATATTCGCTTAAAAATTCAGTGCTCGCGTGATAAGATAATTTCTTATAATCAACATAGGTTTCTAGTGGAAACTCCGCTTAGACATCAAAGGTCGTTATAATACCTGTCTACATTAGATAACTATAGCTTAGAACATGAGTTACTTAAAGAAAAGTGATATACTAGTTTTTCTTTTGTCAAAATTGTTTTAAATAAATATGGTTTGTTTTATATAAACTAGGTTGTTTGATTTCAATAACCCTCACCTCCTAATAGCAAAGGCTTCTGCTGTGTGAACTTGTCGAGACCAGTTAAATAATATATCATCATCAGCCTTTTAATGTCCCCACTGCTGGGGCACAGGCCTCCTTTCTGTGATAGGGTGTGGGCCGTAATCCACCACGCGGGCCCAATGCGGATTGGTGAATGTCACATGTCTTCGAATTTTTGGTTCTAGGATATGCCGGTTTCCTCACGATGTTTTCCTTCACCGTTTTGAGAGCCGTGGTGATGAAATAACTTACACAAAGCAAAGCGCCTGCCCGGGTTTGAACTCCCGACCTACAACTTGTAAGTCGCGGCTGTTACCACTGGGCCACCACTGCTCATGAGGTAGATAATATAAGCCACGCAAAATAAAAGATAATCGAGGTTTTAGTCTAATGTAATAACCATCACAAAACATGGAAGCTCACTGTCACAAGAAAAAAAAACGAGGAGCACATTACTCTCACTTTACTACACAAAAAAATGTGTTCACGAATCACGGTTAGTATAAAAGTTGAAAACAAACGGGGAAACTTATAATTGTGAAAATTTCAACATGGACGCAGAACGTCCTGGGATCGAATGGCTGGGATTTTGAACACAAAGATGGGTCGGTTGCTAAGCTGGAGAGAGGCTCGGAGACCGGCGGCCAGTTGTCGCGGCAAGCCCATCAATGGCGGACTTTCGCGCCAAGACGTACGCCGCAAATACCAAGATGGTGCTGGTGTGCACGCTAGTGTCAAGTCTAACCAATTTCTTTCCGCTTCAAACTTGGCCCTAAAAAGATAAAAATGTAAGGAGTAGTTATATAATTTTATTCTTATGCAATCAATCTGCCCAGCGTTTTCCCAATTATGTTTAGGTTGGTTTCCAATCTAACTGGCCTAATCCTGGCATCAGACTATTCGTGACAGTCAAAGATCTAAAAATGACAGTTGGGATCAACAGCTTAATGTGCTTACCGAGGCACGAAGTAATCTCGGTATGTTAAGATGGTCACCCATCCACGGGCCGGCCTCGGCAAGCGTTAATCAACCTTGATCGACCCGTGTGTCATTTATTGTGGACATTCTCACCTACCTACATGCACAAAAGGTTTTTGGAACACATTCATTGTGCGTACAGCTAAGGAGTGGCATTCCCTGCCAGAGTATGTTTCCTGATAGCTTCAACTTGTGGGTCTTAAAGTCAAGAGTGAATAGGTTACTTCTAGGCAAGCGTGCTCCATCGTCGACCACATCATCGCTTACCATCAAATGTGATAGTGGTCAAGCGTGAAACCTATTAATGATATAAGAAATAAAATATTATTTAGTCACAACAGCAAAGTAATGTCGCTTTCCTCAACCAGCCTGGGAACGACCTTGGAACGCACAGTGTTTTATGAAGCCCATTTTTCGGACTTCACATTTTTATTAAAAAAGCTGCTAGAAATAATCATTTAAACGCAAGATAAGAGACTAGTTATTATTTTTGAAAATTGTCTATGTCGATATTTAAAAAAAAAAATAACTAAGCTTTAAACTAAGCATGATACGAAATAGTGTTGTTAGGTCATTGATGGCGTCTCTTAAGCTGAGTATTTTAGAGCACAAATGAACTTTTTAACTTAATTACATCTAGATCTAAACGAGTTTTTTTAGTTTTCTCGAAAATTCCGCCAAATTAGGAAAAGATATTTATACTGAAATGATTTTGTTTACTTCCCAACACACTACATAATTAGGAAATCCCAAATCCATGGAAATATATACCAAAAATCTCGTATAAATCTGGATCTAACAAAGTTACGAGGTTCATTTGTGCTCTAAAATACGCAGCTTAAGAGACGCTATCAATGCATCTAACATCATTATTTCCTATCATGCTTAGTTTAAGCGTAATTATTTTTTTTCTAAATATCCGGATGGAGAAAGGACGATTTTCAAAAAAAATATTAAGTACGTACTCAAAAATAGACTTGGTAGCTAAATGGAGACACGAAATCTTGTATTTAAATGATTATTTCTATCAGCTTTTTAAATAAAAATGTGATGTCCGTAAAATGGGCTTCATAAAACACTGTGGAACGGTCTTAATGCCTTTACAAAAAGTACGAAATATGTAGGTAGGTAAGTATCTACTATTAGGTTTTTGTAAAGTTGCCGTATTCCATTGAGAGAAAGTTTAACCGTAAATACCTTCTTTTTTGTTGGATGGAAAATCATGCAATGACTTCTCCCGCTCTGGGTGGAGCGGGAGGACGAGTCAGACTTTTACTGACTAAAACCCACTTCAGTTTCTTCAGTTGCCTCTGTGCCAAGGGCCGCGGTAACTCTATTTCGAATTTATCCGCAACACTGCCTATAGAATGTCGACTCACTTTTCTATTTCTCTCTCCTTTTCCTTTTCCTTGCTCCGCTTTGGTTTCCGAGTCGGCGTCGTCGCTCTGAATCTGTAGTACTTCGGCATCTTTCAATATAAATTTTGCAAAAAAATGTTACGCGAACAACAATCACGATTATCCCAAAATGACATTACATTTCTGACGTGTAGCTTTTTATATAAGTTTGTGAACATTGGCCAGGATCCTAAAAAGTTTTTAGATAATTTCTCTATTCTGTAAGTCAAAATATTAGAAGTCTGTCATCATAGACTACTAGAAATTATATTCTCTTTGGACTATTAAATGTCTGTCATAATAACATAACATTTTGTAAACGCTTTTTTTGCTAAATTATTTCTTGGGAGTTTTTTTTTTCCTGTATTAGCTGTACAAGTTAAAGTAAAAAAGAATGGCGAATTATTCTCTTCGTTTTATGTTGGTGTTCTTTTTCGCAGCTCTTGTACTAAATGCTTCGAATTATTTATTCGTTAGAGTTTACAACGCGGCTCGTCAAAGCCCGTACAAAGCTGTAAGGTAAATAAAATTGCATGTAGTTACGTAGTAGTTTGCGAAAAAAAAATTTTTGGTTGACTTGTTGAAGAATCTCGTATGACTTATACATCATAGATTAATACATAAATGTATAAGGTGTTAAAAAATCAAAACTCTCAAAAATTTAAGGAGTGCTCAAAGACCATCGAACTGAATAACTTTTACTATGGGACCAACTTTGAAAATCGCGAAAAAAAAATCATCTATTCCGTACATTTTGACGAATTTTGCGAACATAAATGTAGGCAACAGCTGATTTTTTTTTTCGCGATTTCAAAATTAGTCTCATAGTAAAAGTTATTCAGTTCGATGGTCCAAAGCACTCCTTAAAGTTAGTCTCATAGTAAAAGTTATTCAGTTCGATGGTCCAAAGCACTCCTTAAAGTTAGTCTCATAGTAAAAGTTATTCAGTTCGATGGTCCAAAGCACTCCTTAAAGTTTCGAGAGTTAATTATTTAACACCCTATTTAAATGTTTAGGTACTATAGAACTTAGACCATATTCTCCGTTATGTTTTAGGTACCACTGGGCTCATGGGTAAGCAAAACAAAACTGAATCGTGAGGAAACCAGCATGTCCTAGATAGAACCAAACATTCTAACACGTGTCCTATTTACAAACTGGACTGGACCTGCGTGGTCGACTACAGCCCACCCCAACACACAGAGAAGAGCCCTGTGTCCCAGCAGTGGGAACATTATGACCTGTGTCTACCTGGTATCTTTTAGCTTTTCTGGTTTTCAGTTAATAATTTACATGCACGTCTCCGTACCAAATAAAAAATATTTATTTATTTTTAGCGTTCTGAAAGTGCGAATGAAAAAACGGAACCCATATAGGATCACTCGTGTGTCTGTCTGTTTGTTTGTCTATCTGTTTGTCTGTCACAGCCAATTTGCTCCGAATTCACTGGTCAAATCATAATCAAAAGTCATTCATTCAAAATAGGCTGAGAGCCAGCACTTTTTGAACGTCTTTCTTTGTTTATATTATAGGTATATATTATGTTTGTGTGTCACATATTTGTTTAGTTTATTTAAGCAACAATATTAGATTTTGAGTTTTGTTGTGCACTTATGATAATCCTAAGCAATTATGTATTTTTCACCTTGTGGTTTGCTGTAAGAAAACCCAAACGCTGGGTTAAGCTCGCCTTTGTAATTAACTGTCCCATTGTGTTTTTCTGTATATGTTTAATGTGTACAATAAAGAATAATAATAACGTCAAAGTTCTACATAGACATTCCCGCAAAAACGCCCGCCCGTCACCACTTCCTAGTGTTTTAAATGTGAAGAAGAAGTGGCCAAGTGCCAACAAACTGAAGAACTTCAATCTGTATAATTATATGCAACAATCTTAACATTTTTATGTAATATAAAGATAGCATATAAGTAAAATAAAGATATCACACTCCATTATGCCCTCAAAATCGGAAAAAAAACTCAAGCATATACACTAAACCAAATTAAATAAGCCTCCATACATAACTGTGGTGTGCCAGCTTAGAACAGGTCCAATTGAGTTGAAATTTGGTACGGTCTACATACGTAACTCAAACACGAATGTGACTGTAACGTAAATAAATACAAAAAGGGCATGTCATGAGGGCCTCAAATATATTTTTTTCATAATTATAAAATAAATACATACCTACATATTTAAAGTTATTTAAGAAAATGGATGAAATTGGACCACTAACTTATCTCCGAAAAAAAAATAGGTTCAGAAAATAGTTCTTCACTTAGATTAAAGAACATCCTATAAGAAGTATGTTTTTAAAAACATGCCAAAAAAATTATTCGTGTGGACGCCCTTTGCGCACGAGTCTGACTCGCACCTGGCCGGTTTATATTTCTGAATAGGTACACACATTATACATAATTTGGTAGGTGATCCCATAGCAATAGTTAGTCATTTACGAGGTAGGCTACTGCCAAGGTAAAAGCAAGGTTTAAGCAGTGGAATATTGATTGCAGTACAACGAAAGCCAAAAACTACTGGGTAGACCACAAGTACTGGTCTTCCATGGTGAGATGCGATAAGACAAACACATCATGCTCAAATAGCAGTCTAAGAAGCAACGACAGCGAACCAGACCCAGCCACCCCGTCCGACTTTATGAATATGATGATGCCTAAATACCCAAAAACCACTTATGAGAACGAAATTAAGAACTGCCCTGAACTGCCTCCTGGTCTTGGTAAGAAAATCCAGATTCTTTAAAAAGACAGTTGAATCGTTTCTCCGGGACTCGTTGAGCTTCATTGACACTGCGTTTTACTGGATATAACCTCAGCTGTTGATTCTGGCTTTCAGAAATTGCAGTGGTTGGGAATTCTGTGGCGGAGTTATCTTCTATAATATAAAAATGAATCGCAAAATGTGTTGGTAAGCGCATAACTCAACAACGCCTGGACCAATTTGGCCAATTCTTTTTTTTAAATGTTCGTTGAAGTTCAAAGATGGTTTTTACGGCGAGAAAAATTCTAATAATTGCCGGAAAAACCCTTAAAACAGCCCTTTTCTTTTTCCCATACAAACGTTTTCTAACTAAAACGTAGAGTCAATTTGAGCTTTATTGCTATTGTATAAAGTTCATATTAAATTACAAGCACTCACTGTTGATTAAACAATGTAGGTATGTTCCTAACGTCAAAGAGTCAATTTGCACTTTATTACCGCTACACAAAGTTCAAATTCAATCAATCAATTTGGTCGGCTTCGCGATATTATTTCATTTGTTTTACTTTAAAATGCATAAGAAGGAAGGATTTCTTGAAGGATTTGACTCCAAGTCAAATCAAATTAAAAAAAGTTTAAACAACAACAAACTGTCAGTCAGTGTTGTTTTTCTTGGATTTTCGGTTACCTACTCTACTGAGTTTGGTTTTGTCAACTGATACACGAAACAAATTTGTACCTATATCGTGTTTTGTGCAGTGTTTAGTCACCTATGATCACTAATTATTGCATGTGATACAATAATCTATAATATAGATATGCCTCCTATTAGACGAAGCAATTTAGGTAGAAGAACCCGAAATGCTTCAAACCATGCTAATTACCGACTGTCAACGTTTGCAATTGCTAGAAAATGACGCTCATTGGGATCAAACTCTCAATAATGCTGTACTATCATCACACGCTCATCAAATACGAACATTGTTTTCTATAATCATATCTACATGCTTCCCATCAAACCCAATTGATTTGTGGATCAAGTACAAAGATTATATGTCTGATGATATTTTGTATCAAATACGAAATAGAATGGGAAATCCAAATATACAAATCAGTGAAGAAATTTACAACGAAGCATTGATTTCAATTGAGGACATGTGCTTGATGATGTCAAACAAACTATTAATTCAATTAGGCCTGGCCGCGCCCAATCGTCCAATGCATGATGCTTTTAACCAAGAGTTGAATCGAGAAAAACTGTATGATCTCAACACTTTGAAAGAATTTATTCAAACAAATCTTCCACTGTTGAATGAACAACAGAAGTATGTATTTGATACTCTTATGAAAGTAATAAATGATGAAACTGGAGGGATTTACTTCTTAGATGCACCTGGTGGTACAGGAAAAACTTTTTTGATTTCACTAATATTAGCAACGATTCGCTCACAAAATAAAATTGCACTTGCACCCGCTTCGTCGGGAATCACAGCAACTTTGCTTGAAGGTGATCGAACAGCCCATTCAGCATTAAAATTGCCATTAATATGCAAAGCAATGAAACTCCGACCTGCAACATTTCGAAGAACTCTGCAATGGCAAAGGTCTTGCAGCAATGTAAATTAATTATTTGGGATGAATGCACGATGGCACATAAAAAATCTTTGGAGGCTTTAGACAGAACCTTAAAAGATCTATGGAGCAATCATAACCAATTTGGTGGTGCAATGATTTTATTAGCAGGAGATTTTCGTCAAACATTGCCAGTGATTCCACGATCAACACCAGCTGACTGATGCACTCAATGCATGTCTAAAGTCCTCCAATTTGTGGAAACATGTCAAAGTACTTCATTTTAGCAAGAATATGCGTGTCGAGTTGCAAAATGACCAATCTGGAAACATATTCTCTAAACAACTCATTGACATTGGTAATGGCAAATTTCCTATAGACATGTTGACTGGCTGCATTAACTTTCCTCAAAGTTTTTGTCAGTTAACTCGATCAAAAGATAAACTTATTCAGAAGGTGTTTCCAGATGTTTCTCAAAATTACAGAAGCTATGATTGGTTGAACGAACGAGCTATATTGGCTGCAAAAAACATAGATGTAAATGAATTAAATTTAAAAATTCAAGAACAAATTACAGGCGAATCAAGGATATATAAATCAGTTGATTCGGCTACTAACCAAGATGATGTAGTGAACTATCCACCAGAATTTTTAAACTCGCTGGATTTGCCAGGATTGCCACCTCACAATCTTCAATTAAAGGTTGGATCGGTAGTTATAATGTTGCGAAATATCAACCAACCGCGTCTTTGCAACGGCACACGGTTAGCGATAAAAAAAATTACTAAACAACGTGATAGAAGCAACTATACTGAAAGGAAAGTATAAAGGAGCAGACGTTCTCATACCACGCATCCCAGTGCTTCCGACTGATGTGCCGTTTGACTTTAAACGACTACAGTTTCCAGTTTGGCTTGCTTTTGCTATGACCATAAACAAGTCCCAGGGGCAATCATTAAGTGTTTGTGGTATTTATCTGGAAAACCCATGTTTCTCACATGGTCAATTGTATGTTGCCTGTTCCCGTGTTGGAAAACCATCAGATTTGTTTGTCTATGCGCCAGGTAATCAAACAAAAAACATCGTATATCACAAAGCACTACATTGAAAATAAAACTGATTTTTGTTAATAATTATGATTCACATGATTAACAATAAAGCGATTGCTTATTTTTAAATGCTTATATATGTTTTATTTAATTATATTTCTTATTCACAACGCCCTATCACCAGGGTGACGGTTCTGTTCAGGAGAATTTTTTGCCCCGACTATAAAATATGTAGGAACAAAAAAATGTCACATTACAAATTATTTTGACAGGACTTTATTGCAATTTAATTAGGCAGTACGAAGTCTGCCGGGTCAGCTAGTCCCAAATAAAAAAATCCTTGTGTCCTCATTCATTTGTTTATGAGCTATCAGAAAACTAGGTATAAGTTAACGTGGTCCCGGATAAATTCGATTCTTGGTACTCAGGCAACTGAAGGAACAGGGGTGGGTTTTAGTCAGTAAAAGTCTGACACGAGAGCGGGAGAAGTCATTGGATGATTTCCCACACCCAAAAAAAAAATTGGTATAAGTTAACGTGTAGAGTGGAGAAGATTTCGCTTAAGTAGCGGTTTCTGAGAGCTTTATACAAACGTTATTAAATCTTGAATGTATTCCAATCCCAGAAGTGAGACAATCTGTGGTGCTTATAATAAATTAATAACATAAACTCATCATCATTCTCCTGCCCTTATCCCAATTTATTTGGGGTCGGCGCAACATATCTTTTACTTCCATACTCCTCTATTAGTCGTCATCTCTGTAGTCACCCCCTTTTTACCATATCCTCTTTCACACAGTCCAACCATCGTTTCTTTGGCCTTTCCCTACTCTTATAGCCATCCACATCCACGACACGACTTATAATAACATAAACTACAATAAAAAATATATTTCCAATCGAATTTGAAAAACTAACGCTGTAAAACTTGTGTAAAATATGATTTTCCTCTTATTATATTGTGGGAAAAAATATTTTTTTTAAAGTAGTGATAAAGAATAGGTGAAGTTAGGGCTCGCATGTTCTTGGTGATTAAGAGCACCTACCTACATAACTATATAACCTCTTGATCCTGCTCAGACTATATCCCATTTGCTGGAGTGTCCTAAATGTTCATTCACTTGCAACCTTGATGATCTGAACAACGCCTCCGAGCGACGCCGCAATAAACCTGGTCACCAACGACCATACAGCATGGTCGTTGTTGGTCACTTAATGGGCCTAAACATTATAATAAAATGTACCGTCGAGACGCCAAGAAGAATAAAGAATCTTGAAGGTGTTCTAGAAAACCACCCAGTATACACGAGTATTGACACGGTTAGCGCAGTGGTTGAACGATTGGCTGCTGCTCTGCGAGTCGCGGGTTCGATTCCCGCACGGAACAAGTATTTGTGTATACGAGTTTGAATGTTTGTGAGCGCCCCCACGATAGAGGAGTAATTCCTTATTTTTCCAAATTAGCTTTTGTATTCAGTAATAAAATCTGCCTGTACCTATATATAAAATACACTTACTCGTAAGTTGTAAGATTCCACGACAGGTAGATACTTAATTACATTATCACCATCAGGTCCTGAACTGGAAGATCGATCACTGATCTCTACTAATTTCCACTATGCTATCAAAGCCAAGTTGGATGAAGTGAAAATGGGTGGCAAATACCAACCGACACACTGCAAGTCTCTGCAAAGTGTCGCTATAATCATAGCGTACAGGTAAATATCCTATCTCCCATTATTACAATAAACGCGAAAGAGGATGGTTGTTTGTTACTCTTTCACGCAAAAATTACTGTTCGGATTTCGATGAAAGGAAACGGCTAAAAATCCATACACTAAAAACCCAGAATCGACGACATTAATTAAATGTTCATCGACGGGTTAGCTTAATAGACACCCTGTAATTCGTCGGGTTTATGAGCTATATCTTAACATTATAGGTCTAAGCTATATAATAAGGCAGGAAACAGCCATCTTTAAAAGTAATGTCTTCTCTTTTTCAAATGCAGAGGCTGCAAAAATTACCTTAACACGTTCATGAATGCATTGCATACGTTCCTGATTAAGCAACAGTTGGATTATCAAATCTTCGTGGTCGAACAAAGTGAGTGTATTCTGTTTTTGAGACATCAAGTAGTACCTATCTGTATAAGAAATCATGAAATGACCGCTTTCGGTAACCCCTCGTGAAATCCAAATGCAATGCCTAGCGCGATTCACAATATTCCAGTCCAGTAATCCAGCGAATCAAAGCATTCCAGTGCTGGAATGGATTGTATTGTCTACATTATTCCAGTCTTTCAAAAGCTGTTGCATTGGTAGGTAACTAGGTGCTACAGTTTCAGTGATTTCGAGCTGGAATGAAAAAGTAGACCGTCAATCCAATCTCTGGACTGAATTGCTCCCTGGAATGGGTACATTCCATGCCGGTTTACATTATTTCAGTGGCATTTTAGTCCAGCGACTGAAATACTACTGGAATAATGTGAACCGGGCATAGCATCATTGCACTGTTTCGCAGTACCAACACAATGCGCTTCTATTTAGGCATTACATTTAAGTGTTTCTTAGTGTAAACCCAGATTTTTTTACGTATAAATAAGTTGAGTTCTGACCAACCTCTAATTTAGCCTAAAAACCTGTCAAAAATTGGCATTAAATAGTAGATAAAGTGTAATGGTAGATTAGTAGTTTGAAACGTTATACTCACTTCAGAAACCGACCCTTAGAAGTGAAAACGAGTATAAAGTCGTCGAGGCACAATTTGCTAATAGATTTTTCGTAAGGTACTTAAGTACTAAACATCACAGTCGTTTGGGTTTAAAATAAGTAAACACATCTGCTTCTTTTTAGGTCCTGTTCCTGTCCTGTGTTTTTTAAGTAAATTTACACTTCTTTGCGTATCATCATCAGCCTTTTAATGCATGTCCCTACTACTGGGGCACAGGCATACTCTCTGTGAGAGGGTGTGGGCCGTAATCCACCACGCGGGCCCAATGCGGGTTGGTGGATTACACATGTCTTCGAATGTTTGGTTCTAGGACATGCCGGTTTCCTCACGATGTTTTCCTTCACGACTTGAACGACGGTTTGTTTTCGTATGCTCTTTGCGTAATTCACTAAAGGAATTGGTAGCAAATCGTATATGATCTTTGCCCAATATCTGCCTACTTTAAGTCAACCTATTATAATACTTGAAGAAATAACACTACCTATTTTATCAAAATGTCTCCTAGCTAACAAGAGTCAGCCGTTCAACCGCGGCAAACTCCTGAACGTTGGCTTTACGGAGGCCACTCGGTCACGCAAGGATGGGTTCCGCTGCATCATCTTCCATGAGCCTCACATAGTGCCTGTGGACTCCCGAAACCTGTACCGATGTGGCTGGTACCCGAGGCAGCTGGCTATTTTCGTTGAGAGACCTGTGAAGTATGTAATTTTGTATGCAATATCCTCCTGTAGTATAACCGCCTTAAGCTCAGCCCTCTCATTTTCTAAAATAGGTACCTACCAATTTATGAAGAACATCATGATTTTTTTCAGATTTTCAAGCCAACAGTTCAGCATCAAGGGGTGGGATGTGGGGGGGGTGGGGGGTGGGTTAACATGATTAATACAAAAAATTTCACTTAAAAATTTAATATTTCGCATACTACATCACTGAATCGAAAAATATTCTTCACAATCCCCCAATGTTAGTAGGTACAGTACAGTAGGTGAAAAAGCTAAAAAGAACTTTTATGCGTTGACGAGGATTTCCAAGGCTACTTGGGGCCTATCGTTCCTAACGTTAAAAACAATCTATGGGGCTACTTACCTGGGTTGTATGTGCTACGGGGCACCTGTTTGGGCTGATAGGGCCACCATTGGGGCGGTACGACGTAAATTGCTACAAAGTCAACGTTAAGCTTTGATTTTCCTATTAAAGCGTATAGGACGGTTAGCACTAAAGCCTAATATTCTGCACGAAAGACTACGGACCCAGACTTTTTACCTCAACGTGATCGTGCCAAGATTTCTAGATTACTTAAACCTCAAACTGGAGTTTGGGAAGACCTTTTATCCGAATGGCAATGTAGGTGGGAAAGTTCCATCAAAGGCAGACAGACACCTCCACCAGTTCTGCCCATCGGTTCGCGAACGGCTGGATAGGACATGGCTGGAGGTGGATCACTGTGTTGCCCAATTTCCCGCAACTTTAAGAGTAAATTATTTTCCTTCAAGCTTGTTGCCTCACCTTTATGTCAATGTTCTACTCCTGATTGCGAATACGAACAATCCGCACATCATATCCTGTGGGAGTGTACTCTTTGGCAAACTGAGCGCAATATTATGTTGGATAGTATTCAGCCTACGTCTGGAGTCGTCTATTACACGGACCTTGTGGAGACTAGAACGAATTTCCGTGCGTTCAAGCGTTTTTGCCATTGGCATCAAGTGTGTCACAATTTTAGGAGGAATATTAGTGTTTTTAACCAGTGGTGCTTGCAACTGGGCTTATCCCAGTTGTAAAAACCCCCTTTGTGCCTAATGGCCTAGTTTTGTTCTGTATCCCGCTTGATTAGGAGGGAAGTGGAAATTATGTTTTTCTTACTCCTCCGCTGTCTTTTCTGATTAATTTCGTTGCGGGACCCAAGACAGTTTAATCGTTTCTCTGGGACTCGTCGATCTTCATTGCCTCAGCGTTTTTAAAAAATCCCCAAAATTACCTCACGTAATTAATGGACGCCCCTTTACTTGGCCACGGCCCCGAACTTTATAAGAGTAGTTACTTATAGCCATGCCAGAAAGCAACAGTTACTAATAGAGTTTCATTATTTTCCAGGGCTCCATATCTACCCTTACTGGGAGGTGCAATAGCCGTCACACCGGAGCAGTTCCTCAAGTTTAACGGATTCTCTAATATGTACTGGGGAAATGATGCGGATTATTACGACATGTATAACAGGTAAATAGAAAATGTCTCATCATATTCATATCCTACTTACTTTACTTAAACCTACGAACCTATTTGGCACGAACGGTGGAATAGAAAAATCTTGAACTCCGGGTAGTAAAATCTACGGTTCTCTAGGGAGAAACAGATATTTCCCCAAACACCTGCCATGGTTTCCACTATTGTTACCAGCAATAAAATAGTTATTTATGATACTAGTGCGGTAAGTTGGTTTTTACAAACGAGTAGACGAATGTAAGCCCGAGACGAAGTCGAGGGCTTACCATAGTCACGAGTTTGTAAATACCAATCCGCACGTGTGTCATACAACGTGTTTCAACACATTTGCGAGAAAACAGTACCTACCTACTAGGCAATGAAAAAAACTTTTGTTTTTGATATGAAACATCTATTGGCGCGGCTTGGCAGTAAAACTGACTCGAATGTCGTGACGAAAAACGGCATGACGCCGTCGTGCCACGATGCCCCCACCACGCCACCGCTCTCGACCCCTTTCTCCTTAAAAACATCTATGCGAAAAAAAGGAACACAACAACAACCAACAACAACAACCAATATCAACAAATAACAATAACAAACAACACTACCAAAAACAACAACAAGCAATAACAACAACTACAATTAACAAAAACAACCAACAACAACAACAACCACAACTAACAATAACAACATCTAACAATAACAACAACAACCACCGACAACAACAACACTACCAGCAACAACAACCACCACAACCAACAACATACAAACAATAACAACAACCAACAACACTACCAACAAAAACCACAACCAACAACAACAACCACAACTAACAACAACAACACTAGCAGCAACAACAACCACCACAACTAACAACAACAACACTAGCAGCAACAACAACCACCACAACTAACAGCAATAACAACAAACAAACAACAACCAACAACACTACCAACAACAACCACAACCAACAACAACAACCACCACAGCCATCAACAACACAAACAACTACAACACAAAAAAACACAACACACGAAATAGATTTCACATCTGCCGGGCGTCCCGTGACGGCCAATATTTTTTTTCTCGTAATGCGAAACTCCTTTGTGGAATTCTTATATATTTTATATGGAAATAAAAAAAAAACCGTAAAGGATACGCACGCCGCTATACAACGGAGCGTGCGGTAAAATAGGTACTTAGGTGAGAGTATCTATTTTACCGCACGTTCCATTGTATGGTGCGTAATTTTGAACTTTCGAACAATGTATACAGGCTTCGTAAGTGCATTTTTTGAGCAAATGTGTTGAAAATAAATTATCGGAAACATTTATCGGTAGATTCAGTAACGCTACATTCTATAGTCATAATGGGGGTTCCCCAAGGTTCAATTCTTGGTCCTTTTTTGTTTCTAATTTATATCAATGACTTGCTGTACCTCATAAAAGATAACCATGTTATAGTGTGGTTTGCAGACGACACTGGTGAAACCAGAAGATTCCACAGTGTTCTTAGGTGAAACCAGAAGATTCCACAGTGTTCTTTAGGCTTAACTTTGGATGCAAGGCTTCAGTGGAGCCCCCATAAGATAAGCTGTCCAAAAAAACTTAGCTCCGCAGCGAACGCCGTTAGGAAAATTCGTGGTTTAACTGATTTATAGACAGCCGGTTTAGTAAATTTTAGTTATTTTCATAGTGTAATATTGTACGGCATTCTGTTGTGTGGAAATGCCGCCGATATTCAGACAATTGTTGTTTTACAATAAAGGGCTATTCGTGCAATATATAAATTAAGTCCCTTCGTAACAGAGTTACCGCTCCCCTGGGCACTCAGGCAGGAAAGGAACAGAAAGGGGATTGAACTGCTTCAGTGATGTACATGAGCCAATGGTGTTGATTCTGTTGTGCACAAACTAAACTTAATTTAGGCTATTGCTATCTTTTTCTCTCTTATAAAACAAGAAAGAGACGGACGTAAATTAGAGCTGTCAAATTTAGATTGAACTAATATTTCCATACAAATTAAGGGTACACGTAAAAACATGTCGTCTAAAAATACGGCGAAGCGCAAGGCGTAAACTAGTTTGACATCTCTAACTTAGTTAATAGCTATAGCCGTCCTTTTCTCGCACTGCATTTTAGTAAAAGATAGCAATTCTCTAATTTTCGTTTAGTTATTGAACAAGAGAATCCACAGCAATGTTTTCGTTATACTTTATGCTTTTTTTTATACAGTGACATTTTATTGTTATTATATTTTTGACATGAATATTTACTTTGTAAAGTAATAGATTTTTAATTATTTATTATTTCAATTGACATTTTTTTTTGCATTAATATTTACTTTAAGAACTATTTTTTTTAATTTATTATTGTAAATGTGGGGACTGTGTGGTTATTTTTATTTCTTTTTCCTTTTCCAGTAATTTTTTAACGTTGTCTGACAGTTTGAGTACTTTTGCGGCCTACACAAATGTCCTGTCTTTGGTATTGTTCGTCGAGTCATTGAGCTCCTTAGTAGTTCTAAGTTGAGCTATTCAGCTACTGACAGGTGCTTGCACTGATTGGACAGGTCCACTCAATTATGTTTGGTTCTTTCTTAAAAAGATCATTATAGACACAAATCTGCATTGTCCTCAGTATATTGTGAATGTGAGAACTATGTATGTTGTCAGATTCACGTAGATTCCATGATTGTCTGGCAGTATTAATTTTCGGCTTACCCAAATGTCCTTACTTTGCTATTGTTCGTCGGTTCATTGAGTTCTGAGTTGAGCTACACGTTATCTGACAAATGCTTGCACTGTCTGGACAAGGCCATTCAAACCTGTGTGGTGCTTTTCTCAAAAGCTCATCTCGGACATCAACGTACATGAGTTTGTTTCGGTGTTTCTTCTCAGAGCAGTCAGCTAGGAAACACCGGCCTCGTCTAGCTTAAACTGACAACGTGTTAAAGTGTTATTTGTGACCTATTTACAAAATAAATATCATTTTCAACACAGTTGCTCAAAAAATACATTTACGAGGCCTGTATACATTGTTCGAAAGTTAAAAATTACGCACCCTACAATGGAACGTGCGGTAAAATAGGTACCTACTCCCACCTAAGTACCTATTTTACCACACGCTCCGTTGTATATAGCGTGCGGTAAAACCGTGCGTATCTTTTACAGTTTTTTTTTTAATTTCCATCATATAAGGATTTCACCATGGAGTTTCAAATTACGAAAATAGTTATTTATGATACTAGTGCGGTAAGTTGGTTTTTACAAACGAGTAGACGAATGTAAGCCCGAGACGAAGTCGAGGGCTTACCATAGTCACGAGTTTGTAAATACCAATCCGCACGTGTGTCATACAACGTTTTTCAACAGTTTTGCGAGAAAACAGTACCTACTATAAATAGGTGATGAAAAAAAAAACTTTTGTTTTTGATTTGAAACATCTATTGGCGCGGCTTGACAGTAAAACCGACTCGAATGTCGTGACGGCATGACGCCGTCGTGCCACGAAGCTCCCACTACGCTACCGCTCTCGACTCCCTTCTCCCTAGAAACATCTATGCGAAAAAAGTAACACAACAACAACTAACAACAACAACTAACTACCAACATCAACAAACAACGACAACAATTAATAACAACCACAACCAACAACAACAAACAACAACAAATAACTACCACCATCAACAAACAACAACAAAAACCAACAACAACCAACAACAACAACCAACAACAACAACAAACAACCAAAAAACAACCAACAACAACAACCAACAACAACCAACAACGACCAACAACAACCAACAACACCCAACAACACAAAACAACCAACAACGACCAACAACAACAATAAACAACAACAACAAAGAACAACCAACAACAACAACCACCAACAACCACCGACAACAACAACAACAACACTACCAACAACAACCACCACCACCACCACCCCCACCACTACCAACAACAACCTTAACAACAACCAACAACAAATAACACCAACAACAACCACCACCACCAACAACAACCAGCAACAACAACACCCAACAACAACCACAACCACCGACAACAACAACAACAACACTACCAACAACAACACCCACCACCACCAACAACAATATTTGCAACAACCAACAACAAACAACATCAACAACCAACAACAACAAACAACAACAACAACCAACAACAAACAACGTCAACAAGCAACAACAACAACCAACAAAAAAACCAGAACTAACAACAACGTTGTTGTAGTGTTGTTGGTTGTTTTGGTTTGCTGTTGTTGGTTGTTTTTGTTTGCTGTTGTTGGTTGTTGATGTTGTTGTTGTTGGTTGTGATGGTTGTTGTTGTTGGTTTTTGTTGTTATTGTTGGTGTTGTTAGTTGTGGTTGTTGTTGGTGGTGTTGTTGGCTGTTATTGTTTGTTGTTGTTGCTTGTTGATTTTTTTTGTTGTTGGTTGTTGTAAATGTTATTGTTGTTGGTTGTTGTTGTTAGTTGTGGTTGTTGGTAGTGTTGTTGTTGTAGTCGGTGGTTGTTGTTGTGGTAGTTGTTGTTGCTGGTTGTTGTTGTTATTGTTAATGTTGTTGTCAGTGGTGGCGGTGGTTGTTGTTGTTGGTAGTGTTGTTGTTGTTCTTGTCGGTGGTTGTTGTTGTGATTGTTGTTGTTGGTTGTTGTTAACGTTGGTTGTTGTTGTTTCTTGTTATTAGTTGTGGTTGTTGTTGTTGGTTGTGGTTGTAGTTGGTAGTGTTGTTGGTTGTTTTTGTTTGTTGTTGTTGGTGGTTGATGTTGTTTGTTGTTGTAAATCTTGTTTTTGTTGTTGGTGGTGGTGGTGGTGGTGGTGGTGGTGGTTGTTGTTGTTGTTGTTGTTGGTAGTGTTGTTGTTGTTGTTATCGGTGGTTGTTGTTGTTGGTTGTTGTTGTTGCTGGTTGTTGTTGATATTGTTGTGGTTTGTTTTTGTTTGTTGCTGTTGGTTGTTGATGTTGTTTGTTGTTGGTTGTTGTTAATGTGGCTGTTGGTGGTGGTGGTTGTTGTTGTTGGTAGTGATGTTGTTGTTGTTGTCGGTGGTTGTTGTTGTTGGTTGTTGTTGTTATTGTTGTTGGTTGTGGTTGTTGTTATTATTTTTTTGTTGTTCTTGGTTGTTAGATGTTGTTGTTGGTTGTTGTTGTGTTGCTTTTTATCGCATAGATGTTTCTAGGGAGAAGGGAGTCGAAAGCGGTAGCGTAGTGTGGGCTTTGTGGCACGACGGCGTCATGTCGTCTCGACATTCGAGTCGGTTTTACTGCCAAGCCGCGCCAATAGATGTTTCACATCAAAAACAAAAGTTTTTTTCATCACCTAAGTATTTATTGCAGGTATTGTTTTCTTGCAAATGTGTTGAAAAACGTTGTATAACACACGTTTGGATTGGTATTTACAAACTCATGACCTCGACTACGTATCGGGCTTACATTCGTCTACTCGTTTGTAATAACCAACTTACCGCACTAGTATCATAAATAACTATTATCATTCAAGTAAAATTAAAGTCTCCTTTTTTGTTTACAGAATAAATGTCTCAACTTATAACCTTGAAAGCAGTTTACCTCTTGTTGGCAAATACAAAACTATAAGAAAAGGTTTAGGTTTATGGACTAAGTAAGTACCTACCTACCTACAGCAGTAATTTTTTTCACATTTTATAGTATACTTATGATGAGCCATCATTTTATTAAGGTTCCGAAAGTCCGAATGAAAAAACGGAACCCTTAAGGATGATTCCCCCCGGCCGTGCCCCGGCCGTGGCACGGCCGGGGCACGGTCAAAGATTGTTGCATACATTTTGTATGAAGTGATTCATGCTAGACCGGGCCGCGGCCGTGCCCCGGCCGGGGCACGGACGAGGCACGGACGAGGCACGGCCGAGGCACGGACGGGGCACGGCCAGGGCTTGGCCCGGTGGCGACACGGTGTAACATGAACGTGTGCACCGGGCTCGGACGTGCCCCGGCCGGGAAACAATTGCCGGTCAAACAATTGCACGGTCAAATATCTATAGTATACTTTTTGTATGAACTGATCCATGCTTGGCCGTGCCCCGGACGTGCCCCGGCCGTGCCTCGGCCGTGCCCTGGCCGGGGCCCGGTGGCGGCACGGTGACAGCCCGGTGTAGCATGAATGACTAGCCCGGTGGACGTGCCCCGGCCGTGCCCCGGCCGGGGCACTGCCGAGGCTCGGTGGCCGCACGGTGTAACGTGAATCATCCTTTATAGGATCACTCGTGTGTCTGTCCGTCTGTCCGTCTATCACAGCCAATTTGTTCTGAATCTGCTGGACCGATAGAGTTGAAATTTGGTACACACATGATTATCTATGACCCAAACACAGGCGTGTACCCTAAATAAATTAATTTGCAATATGAGGGTCACTTTTGGGGTGAAAATCGGAAAATTAAAAATCAAAGTTTTTCAAACTGTGTTGTGTTATATATCAAATGAAAGGACACATTGTGAGGGTCTCGAATATATTTTTTTCATAATTTTAAAATATATAATTTTAAAGTTATTTATGAAAATAGATGAAAAGTGACCATTCCCAAGGGCAATTGAAAAAAAATACAGAAAGTAGTTCTTTACTTATAGATTACAGGAAAACCTGTAAGGTGGAGGCAGTTTAAAAAAAACCTGAAAAAAATGTGATTTGTTCGGAACCCTTTGCGCGCGAGTCCGACTCGCACTTGGCCGGTTTTTTTTTTAATACCGATTATTATTTTTGTGGCAGATCTGAACATTTGACAACCCCATCACCGCTGTATTTATTGGATGGCCTAACATCTCTATCGTACGCTGTGGATAGTTTAGAACTAAGGCGCTTATTTACGTATTTGCAAGTAAACATTGATGCAGTGGTTGAAACTGAAAAAAGAGCCAAAATGTACGACAAACTATTGAATCCGGGTACATACCAAACCACACAACAACAAACAAGTCACGATGATATCTATATAAATAAAACAAAGTCAAGTTAGCTATTTACAACTCAACAACGGCTGGAACGATTTTTATGATCTATGGTAGCAGAATAACTATTAAAATAACGGAAAAATTTACGAAAAAAATAAAATAAGAAGGGTTAGTTACATACCCTTTGTATGAAACAGGTTTTTTTGATGAAATCTCGAGAACGGATAGATTGATTGATTCAGAGTTCGCCGAAGTTCGCCGGGTCAGTTATTAAATAAATATTTTTGCCAAACATTTACGCATTTCATTGAATTAAGAGGCCTACGGATGAAGAGTTGTCCATAAAATCTTTGTATCAAAATCACTTGCGATTCGAGCATATTTCCAACCAGATTCTTGTATATATTTCCTTTTTTTCCCCATAAGCAAATTGCATTTCGCACAATAACAAAGCTTATATTGACAAAAATAAATCGCTGAAGAAAAGGAACTGAAAACTAAATAATTATCTGTAGTTTATTAAAACAAAACAAAAAAAAAAAACATTTTATTGTGTTCTTCTCAGCAACCCCTTTCATTTGATTTCCATATCATGGGAGTGCAGATAAAATAACTAGTCCACCATCTTTGCGAGTCCGCCATATTGGATTTAGAATGACGTCACACAGCTAACCATGCATTGTCATCCAAACTAAACATGTATGCAAAATTTCAGCTTTATCGGAAACCGGTATGTGGCTCAAATTTAACTTCTAAGATTTGTTTACATAGTTAGTTAATTAGTAAGTTACAGTTGAAGCTAATGTTTGTTAAAAATTGATTTTAAAAAACCGGTGCCTATTTAAACAAATCTATAATTGACCCACTTCCCGGTTTCCGATTAACCTGAAAGGGGAATGCACATCTGCCATACAAAAAAATGCCTGGAATGGACAGAAACTATTAATAGTCCTTAATTCTATTTAGAATAAAACACGTATAGTGAAATTATTCTTGAGTTTGTTTAACTAGGGTAAAAATATAACGATCACTAAATATATTTAACTTGATATCCGTTAATTTCTTTACGGAAGTCGTGTTTATTTGACATGAGTAAGTGACATTTAGCCAAAGAGGAATCATCAAATAATCCATATGGAACTATTTTATACATTTAGTGCACAGTTATCATTAATTTAGTATTATACGATCTAAATGTACCGTAAATCTAATTAAAATAATATAAGCTTGTCAATATTAATTCAATAAATATTTTTTAAATAGAAAACGTATCTAGGCTAGCTTTAGTGACAGTTTGACATTACTGCTCATGTCAAATAAACTCGACCTCCATATAAATATAAGCGGTTATCAATTGAAATATATTTAGTGATCGTTATATTTTTACCCTAGTTAAACAAACTTAAGAAATATTTCATTATACCTATTTTATTCTAAACAGAATTAAGGACTATTAGTAGTTTCTGTCCGTTTCAGGTATTTTTTGGCATTCCCCTTTGCGTAGGGTCATTGTGGCAACAGTGGATCACCTTTTTTCAGAGTCACATAGCTACGAAATTATAGAAGTTCGATGTCAAACTATTAAGTATATGAAAGAAAGAACAGATATTTAGCTGTATTTTATTCTAAGACTAGCTGTGCCCGCGACTTAGTTCGCGTGGTTGTTGCAGTGCTGGATTAAGCCAGCGCGGGGCCTGTAACCAATTCTAACAAGAGGGTCCTTGTAAAATGATAACGAATTAAACTTCTTTGACTTATTTTTCCCACAGGCCGCGGGGCCCTTAGGTAGCGATGGGCCCATATGAGTCTTATTGGAACGAAGTTCCTTATCGCGCGTTGTGAAAGGGGGCTAGACGGAAAAAATTCTTACGAAAAGTCGAGACGACACTAATGAGGCTGTCCATCCAAAAAGATTGTGTTGGAAAAACAATCTAATAAAAACTTCTTGTATTTTTGGTGGGTAGGTACAAAGTTTGCAAGCAGATCAAACATTATCTAACCAATTTCGTGTGCTAAATCTAGCGGAGCTTGGAACGCTGAGCTGAGCTGAGCTGAGCTGAGCTGAGCTGAGCTGAGCTGAGCTGAGCTGATCTGAGCTGAGCTGAGCTGAGCTGAGCTGAGCTGAGCTGAGCTGAGCTGAGCTGAGCTGAGCTGAGCTGAGCTGAGCTTAGCTGATCTGAGCTGAGCTGAGCTGAGCTGAGCTGCGATGAGATGAGATGAGATGAGATGAGATGAGATGAGATGATGAAGTATAACTTCTTACGTGCGTGCGTGTGTGCGTAGTTAACACTCTCATCGCCATACGGTCCGCCAGCGGGACGTATGTAGATGAGAGTGTTATAATGGTAATAAAAAAAATATTATAAATTAAAAAAAATAAAATTATATTACAATTCCTTCACTAATTAATCGAAAGGAACTTCGTTCCATCCGGGTGTCCCTTGACACCTCTCAAGTTTTTTTTTTATTTTTATGGAAAATCCGGAATTGCTAAGATTTCATATGATAGGTATCTTGACTTGTTTTTGTAATTCCAAGCGCGGGCCCCCCAATGCGCGAGGCCCGTAGCATTTGCTACTCTTGCTACTGTGGCTAATCCGGCACTGGGTTGTTGAAAACTATAATGCGTTGCTTAGATAAGAGTTACAGTCAATACCCTGTGTTACCTGGTTTAACCTGACCGCTATAGAAAATAAGAAGAGGGCAATGCAAGGCACCGACTGTATCACCGCTTCCATATTTTTAAATAAAACAAAGTCGGGTTAGTTACACCGTTTATAACTCAAGAACGGCGGCTGGACCGATTTTTATGATCTTTGTTTTGTTGGATTTGTCTCCGCCTCGAACATTAGAAAACTAATAAAACTTTAGAAAATTTAACGATAAAAATAAATAATTTTCTCATACATTTTTATAGAATGGCTTTTTAATGATGTCTCGAGATCGGATTCATGTATTAATTCTCAGGCGGTACGAAGTTCGCCGGGTCAGTTAGTAAAAATAAAGAATTTGCGAATAAAGGTCTTGTAACTTTATTCAATGAGAAACTTGATTATGTTAATGCTTCTCTATATAAGTACTAAGTTAGCGGTGGAATCACCCAGAGCATATTATACAAAAAGGTTGCTAGTATTGCGGACAGGTGATAGAGCAACATAAAGTTGGCAATGAGAAAAGCAATCAAGAGCTGCCCCTGCGACGGGGCGCTTTGTTAATGGTCATGGCGTAACAGAAGATTACTGGAACTTGAACATATTTGAAAAAAAAAGAAAAATTATTGGGAATATATTCCCAATAATTTTCCTTTTTTTTCCTCCTTCTCATCACTCATCCTGGGAAAAAAAAAAATCACCGGAGCCGCAACCTGTTAAGATTAAGGCTTCGATGACATTTCGTTGGAGATTTGTTACTTTCGGCCGAGTGCCGCTATTACATCAGTTTTGGAGGACTCTAAGGCGCAGTTATACGACTTTTAATGGTTTTTAATTGAACATCACGTCTAAACGACTTGTCTTATTTCTTTGAAAAAAAATATATGTTACTCTAGACATTTTCCGTCGTAATTTGATCTGAGAATTTTTGAAATTATATTTTAAATAGCTTCCGCCCGCGGCTGCGCCCGCGTGAAAAGTATGATTATAAATTTGAGTGGTATTTCCAGAGAGTAGCACGTTAATAAAACACTGTAGAAATCAAAATCCAAAGTCAGCGATTGAAATTAGGTTGCGAGCCAGAACTTTTTGAACGTCGTTCTACATAAAGACAGACCCTTCATCACTTCTTAGCTTCTTGCCCGTGACTCCATCTGCGTAGACATCCGGATTGAGTCCAGAGAAAAATCAAACATTTGTGAAAGATTGAAAGTTAGTACGGGCTAGGATCATGATAAATTAGAATTTCCTACATTAGCAGGGTTTACCAAAGTTGGACGGCGATTTTTTGCGCTACGCCGAACATCTCTTTTCTATGGACTACCTATTTTCTTTTTTGCGTTTGTATCAAAACGTCGAAGTTTTGTTGTTTATGTTATTCGCCCGCGTGAAAATTATGATTATTTTGAATGGTATTTCCAGAGAGTAGCACGTTAAAAAAACACTGTAGAAATCAAAATCCATAGTCAGTTATTCAAATTAGGTTGCGAGCCAGAACTTTTTGAACGTCGTTCTACATAAAGACAGACCCTTCACCTCTTCTTAGCTTCTTGCCCGTGACTCTATCTACGTAGAAAAATCAAAGAATTGTGAAAGATTAGAAGTTAGTACGGGCTAGGATCAAGATAAATTAGAATTTCCTACATTAGCAGGGCTTACCAAAGTTGGACGGCGATTTTTTGCGCTACGCCGAACATCTTTTTTCTATTGGCTACCTATTTTTTTTGCGTTTGTATCTACGTTTGACGTCGAATTTTTGTTGTTTATGTTAAACTAGCTTCCGCCCGCGGCTTCGCCCGCGTAAAAAGTATAATTATAATAAGTCTAAGTGGTATTTCCAGAGAGTAGCACTTTAAATAAATCCTGTAGAAATCAAAATGAAGAAGCTGAAAGCCAGATTTTTTTGAACGTCAAAGTTCTACATAAAGACAGTAGGGGCACACACACTCTTACCGTATTAAATATAATAGTTTACCATATCGAAACTGTTTCATTTATTGGGTCCCGAACATATCCTAAATTGGTGCTTAGCTTCTTGCCCGTGGCTCCGTCCGCGTAGACATTTACCGTGTTAAATATAATAGTTTACCATATCCAAACTGTTTCATTTATTGAGTCCCGAACATATCCTAAATTGGTGCTTAGCTTCTTGCTCGTGGCTCCGTCCGCTTAGACATTTATATTAAATTAACTTTTTCACGATTTTGGCACCCTGGTAGAGTTTACCTGTGGTTGCATCCGCGTGCAGGTCTGAAATTTCTCTTCTTGATGATTCTGTTTATTGGTTGTCTATACGCCTGGGAATGTATACCGCTCAGGATTCCAGCCCCGAAAATACTTATTCAAGATGTTACCTCTCCTAGTACCAACCTCAGAATATGTTTTGTGATTCTGATATCCTAGTAGGTTGTGAACTGGTAGTTTGAGAATCTATACCGTTTATGATTTCAGCCCTGGAACACTCTTTGTATTTCTGGTCTCCTGGTATTTTGTGAATCTATACCGCTTTGGATTCCAGCCCCAAAAATACTTATTAATGACTCTGGTCTCCTGGTAATTTATGAATCTCTACCTTCTATTTACAACCAAATAATTAAAAAAAATAAAAAATTATTTAAGCCTCAGAATATATTTTGTGATTCTGATCTCCTGGTAGGTTGTGAATCTATACCGCTCAGGATTCAAGCCCCGGAAACACTTCTTCTTCTTGATTCTGGGCTCCTGGTGGGATGTGTGAAGCTATACAGCTTAGGATTGTAGCCCCGAAAATACGTATTCATGATTCTGGTCTCCTGGTACTTTGTGAGTCTTTACCGGTCATGATTTCAGCACTGGAAATACTTCTCATTTTTCTGGTCTCCTGATAAATTGTAAATCTCTACCTCTCCTAATACCAGCCTCGGAATATGTTTTGTGATTCTGATCTCCTGGTAGTTTGTGAATCTACACCGTTTAGGATTATAGCCCCGGAAACACTTCTTCTTGATTCTGGTATCCTGGTGGTTTGTGAAGCTATACAGCTTAGGATTGTATCCCCGAAAACACCTATTCATGATTCTGGTCTCCTGGTACTTTGTGAGTCTTTATCTCTCATGATTTCAGCCCTGGAAATAATTCTCATGTTTCTGGTGTCCTAGTACTTTTTGAGCGTGTGCGCTCGTTCAGCCTGACTTTGGATTTCTACTTCCACCTCAGCCTTCGCTAAGTCTTGTCATTTACCGGGATAAAAACAAACATACAAACTTTCGCATTTATAATATTAGTAGGATAGTAGGATGCGAAAGTTTGTATGTTTGTTTGTTTGTATGTTTGTATGTTTGGCTGAAGGTAACGCAAAAACGGCTGAAGGGATTACAATGAAATTTTGCACACAGGTAGGTCATAGCCTGGATTAACACATAGGCTACTTTTTATCCCGGTAAATGACAAGACTTAGCGAAGGCTGAGGTGGAAGTAGAAATCCAAAGTCAGGCTGAACGAACGGACACGCTCAAAAAGTACTAGGAGACAACACACAACACAACACACACACACATACACACACACACATACATGACACACACACATTCATGACACACACACATTCATGTATACATGAGAAGTATTTCCAGGGCTGAAATTGTTAAGTAAAGAAATTAAACAAACCCCCAAATATAACGATAAGAAGTTGTGGAAAGCGTAATATTATTTATTAGTAATTTTAGCGATCACAATACAGAAAAATACGAAGTTATAAAAAACCTTTTTATCTTGTTTTTACAATCTCTCACAATGACTTCTAAAATATGTCAACTCACAGATATAAATCTATGGATTCAATAGAGACAATCAAAGAGGTCTCTTCACATCCACCAAACTTTTAAGAAATAAAACGTAGTGTTATTTCATTGTCTCTAGTCCTATCTTCTTAGTTAACTGCTGCAATTTTGGACCGTATAATGGCTTTGTGAAAAGATCTGCCAGCTGCAGTTCAGTGGGTACATGCTTGATGCGCAGTTCCTTGTTTGCAACGCATTCCCGGATGAAGAAGTGCTTAAGCTTTATGTGCTTTGTTCTTGTGTGAAACTGGTATGGGGGATTATCAGACAGTTTGATTGCCGATTCGTTATCCACACATATCAGGGGCACTTCTTTTAATTTGGCGATTTCTCTTAATAATCCCTTGAGCCAAAGTATTTCTTTCGCAGTTTCAGTCAGGGCCACTAATTGAGCTTCAGTTGACGAGAGCGAAACCCCATTTTGTTTCTTGCTCTTCCACAAGATTGGACCGTTGTACAAAAATACCATTCCAGTGGTTGAATGACCAGTAGCGGCGTCTCCTCCATAGTCAGCGTCGGTGTATCCTAGGAGTATATCATTCTCACCCGATTTCTTGAATATCAGTGCCTTGTCAGCCGTACCCTTAAGGTATCTGAATATTCGCTTAAGATTCTTTACATCGAGTTTTCTTGGCCTTTCGAGATGTCTGGACACAACACTGACTGCGTAGCAAATGTCGGGTCTCGTAGCGACCATCAAATATGCTAAGGCACCAACAGCCTGCCTATGAAGTTACTGTCGTCTGGTAGACTATCTCCATCCTCTTCTTCTTGAGTTACTTTCACGGCTGGTGTTGGGACTGGTTTACAGTTGGCCATTCCGTATTTGTCCAAAATCTTGTTGATATAAGACTTTTGGTCAAGTGTAATGGTTCCGTCTTTTGCCTTGTGCATTTCCATGCCAAGAAAATACGATGCTGTTTTTGTCGTAATCTTAAAACGAGTCTTGAGTTTTTCGATGAAGTTTCTGCCAGCCTTCTCATTAGATGAGACTACTAAACCGTCATCGACGTATAAGGCTATCGAAACATTTTTTCCAATGTAGAGGCAAGGGTCTTGCGTACTCTGTTTAAAGCCGGATTCAATTAAATAGTCGGAAATACATGTATTCCAGCATAAAGGTGCCTGTTTTAGTCCGTATAGACTCCTTTTAAGTTTACAGACTCTTTTTGTGCCATCTTTGTAACCTTCTGGTTGTACCATGTATATTTCCTCTTTCACTGTACCGTTTAGGAAAGCAGTCGATACATCAAACTGTTGCAGACACATGTTTTCTTTTGCAGCCAGACCTAATACGGCTCTTATGGTGCTAAGACGTACAACAGGGCTGAATGTTCTATCGTAATCAATCCCTGATTTCTGTGAAAAACCTTTCACTACTAGTCTAGCTTTATACCTTTCAACTGTGCCGTCTGGGTTCATTTTAATCTTGTAGACCCATTTACATTGTAAAGCTTTTCTTCCTTTTGGCAAGTCTACTAGTTCCCATGTTTTATTCTCATCCAAGGAGGTGAGCTCACTTTGCATTGCGTCGAGCCAGTTTGATTTGTCAGCACAGTTCATGGCTTCGTAATATGTCTGTGGTTCTACAGGTTTCTCTGAGTCAATAACTGCCATGATGAAATCGTGGAACCTTGCCGGTGGAACTATTCGTGTTCTGTCACGGAGTTGTCTTTGGTTACGTTCGGGTTCTTCATGTTCATTTTCACTATTGTCGTGAGCAGCTATATTTTCAGCGAGATTTTCATGTCTGTCTTCAACATCATTGTGATCGTCTTCTGAGGCAGACTCGTAGTCACTTTGTACAAGTTCAGTACTGTCGACTATAATTTCTTGCAGACTGTCATTGTGTGGCGCGTTAGACTGCTGTTGCGCACTGTTGTGTTGTTGCAGGGCGACATTAGGTTGCAGAAGTATGATCCCAGTTTCGTCATCATCGTCACGATTGCCATTTTTAAGGTTTACTGGCGAGTCAAATAGATCAGATATTTGTGCAGTGTTTTGTTCTGAGTGGAACATCTTTTTCAGCACTCTAATATCCTTACTGATGATGATATTTCTTTTGGTAGGTACGTAGATTCTGAAAGCCTTGGATGTTTCAGAATATCCTACGAACATGCCTGGGATTGCCTTTGATTCAAATTTATGTTGGTTAGAGTCTTTTAAAAGAATGAATGTTTTAGAGCCAAATATATACAAATGGTTTATGCAGGGTTTCCTGCCGACCCATTTTTCAAAAGGTGTCACTCCTTCGATGCTCTGGTTTAATGCCCTGTTTGATAGATAGTTGGCAGTAAGAACAGCTTCACCCCACAAGTATAACGGAGCTTTCGACTCTAGCATCATTGCAGAGTCCTTTTTCGATCAATGTGCGATTTTTCCTTTCAGCTACACCGTTCTGATACGGTGTGTGAGGAGCGGTGAGTCGTCGTTGTATTCCGTGTTGTTTGAGGAAGTTGGTGAATTCTGTGTTTATATACTCTGTGCCATTATCTGATTGTAAAAACTTGATTTTATTTCCAGTAAAGTTTTCAGATGCTTGTTTGAACTCTTTGAACTTGTTCAGTACCTCATTCTTGTTCTTCATCATGTAAACTCTACAATATTTGCTGAAGTCGTCAATGAAGGTGACGAAGTACCTGTTCTGGCCGAGTGTGGGCGTTTGGATAGGTCCGCACACGTCACTATGAACAATTTCTAAGCGTTCCGTAGTTCTCGGAGTTGTTTTGTCTTTGGAGGCTGGAGTTCGATGCATTTTTGCTTGTACACAAGTTTCACACTGGTAGATTTTCGTTAACATCGAAGTTCAAACCAATGAGGCTGCCGTTCTTTAGAGCAAGCTTCATGTCCTTGGCGTTCATGTGGCCAAGCTTTTTGTGCCAATCTTCCATTGAACTGGTCGAAGTGTTTGTTGTCTTCGGTTCTGGAGTTTTGTTGTTGGCAAGATTGTTGCAATCAGTAGGCTTCTGGGGTCTAACGTAAAATAATCCATCTGAGTCTTTTTCGGCTGTTATAGTTATTCCGAGTTTTGGGTTGTTGACAGTTGCCTTATTTTTAGTGAAGGTGACGGAGCAGCCAGCGTCTGTCATCTTGCCGACTGACAACAAATTTGTACTCAGGTTGGGTACGTACAGTGTGTCCATAAGGTGTGAATCTGTTGTTAGATTTCCAGATTTGGTTCTTATAGTTACAGTTCCAGTGCCTTTTATTTCAGCGGCGATTTCATCAGTAGCAAAGCTTAGTTTTCTTGATGTTCTTTTCAAGTTTTTGAATAGATTTTTCTGATACGTCATGTGAGAAGTACAGCCACTATCTAGCACCCAAACACTGTTGTTTTTAACCTTACTTGTAAATAAACATTGCGGTATAGCAAAGTTATTTGTTTCCGATTTGTCGGATTTCTTTGTTATAGCCTTCTTGGAGGTATTTTTCTTCCAACAGCTAGTGCAGATCTTATGTGCTTTGCGTTTAAAGATGTTGCCTTGTCGTTTGCATATTTTGCAGCTCGCGTAGAGTGCTTCTTCATTGTTGAAGGAAATTGGTTCGTTGAAGTCTGTGTTGCGTCGTCTAGCATCACTCTCTTCAATAATTTTGATTTTAAGTTTCTCCGGACTTAGCAAGTTTTCTTGTGTCTCGATCGCAATACGGAAGTTTTCGTATTCTTCTGAGAGACTATAAAGCATTATGATGGATAGTAGATCTTTATTTATCGTCGTTTGGTCGCAGTTTTGTCAGGATGAGCCTTTTCAAAAAAGTCGCTTTTCGTGCGGGTCCTTTGCTGGCATAGATGGACTGAAGCGTGTCCCAAACATCCCATGCTGTTTTGCAGTTCTTCACCTGCTTGAGCTCGGACGAGGAGATGAGCAGTAGAAGCTCAGATTTTGCTATCTCGTCAGCATCTAATTCATCTTGACTTGTTGTAGCGCTGATGACAAAAGGCTTGCTAAAATGTTTCCACAGTTTATTCTTGACTAAGTAGGCTTTCGCATGGATCACCCAAGTGTCATAGTTTTCCTTACCAAGTGGGGTAATTTTCCCAACTGACATAGTTGGTTTTATTGCTCTGAAAAAAAAAAAAAAGAAAAAAAAAAAAACCATGTTAAGTTAAGTAAAGAAATTAAACAAACCCCTTGGATATAACGATAAGAAGTTGTGGAAAGCGTAATATTATTTATTAGTAATTTTAGCGATCACAATACAGAAAAATACGAAGTTATAAAAAACCTTTTTATCTTTTTTTTACAATCTCTCACAATGACTTCTAAAATATGTCAACTCACAGATCTATGAATCCCAGCATTAGGAGCATTAGGGCATGAGGTGGGAGTGAGATATATGATGAGATCTATGGATTTAATAGAGACAATCAAAGAGGTCTCTTCACAGAAATCATGAGAGATAAAGATTCACAAAGTACCAGGAGACCAGAATCATGAATAGGTGTTTTCGGAGCTACAATCCTTAGCTGTGTAGCTTCACATACCACCAGGATACCAGAATCAAGAAGAAGTGTTTCTGAAATCATGAGAGATAGAGATTCACATCAACACCGTCTAGGGATATTTTGTATAAAGTTCTTAAACTCAAAAAATACTGGCCACTTTTAAATTCTTTTGAAGAAAGTTTATTTTGTAAGCCTTTTTGAACGATTCTAAATTTGAATTTGAAAAAAACATTAAAAACAAAAGATTTACGCGGCATAATGGTAGCGAAGTCCGAAGGTTTCATTTACCTACAGTAGTTTGTGGCTATTTTTTTGTGTCCAATTTAAGTTTTATAACAAGTTATCGGTTAATTCCGAATTAATGTTATTGTGTGCATCATGCAGCGGCGCCATTTAACTAGAGAAGAAATGTTAAGGGCAGTAGGCATGCTCCAAGCTGGGGCTACTCAACGGAGTATTGCTGAGGAGTTTGGAACAAGACAAAACGTGATATCAAGTTTATGGTCACGTTATCGTGCTACTGGTGAAGTGGCTGAAAGACACCCAGGCGGGAAGCGCATAACCACTCAACGACAAGACCGATTTTTGCAAGTTGCCGCGAGAAGACAACCAATTTTGAGACAATCAATTGAGTAAATCCAAAATATTTTGGATTTACTCAATTTACTCAAAATGTATTAAAAATAGCATACAACATGTATATATTTTTATAAAGCCCATTTATCAGACTACACTCCAGAATAAAAGAAAACAATGGTTTTTTGCATAAACAAATTTTTATTCAAATAAAGAAAAAACATGAAATAATGGTAAAACTAACAACGAATGTGTTTCTCAAGAAAAATTTACAAATAAGGAAAAAATAATTTGTTTTTAACAGTTCTGTGAAAATTCAGTAGTCAGTAAAACCACCCATGACGTTAATAACGGTCCTGCAACGGTTTTTCATGCTTTGGATTAAGTTATCCAAGTCTTGCTGCGGTATATTGTCCCAGGTCCGGCTAAGATGCAAAAAAAGTCTTCCGTCGCAACGTTTGCAGGGAAATTCCTCAAAGCCCTTCTTTGGAGCATGTCCCACGCGTGTTCTATGGGGTTTAGGTCAGGCGATTGAGCGGGCCAGCCTAAGACCGATACGTCGTGCTCCTCCCTAATAGCATTTATTGTGGGCATTCAGTTGGGCCACGTGCACTTCGTGGATTGGCCAACTGTTAGATTTGGCCATCTAATAGAGGTAGGGCCTACATCAAAGGGCCCACAAAAAATGGCCAAAAAGGGGCCAACAACTGGGCCTGCCAATGCTGGGCGTAGCTGTCGCCGCTAGTGCGGAGGACCATGTAGCTTTCTGCAGCGATCCACTGCAAGTACATGGGACGGAGAAGCGGGGCCACGGTGGCTCCACTTATCAAAAACTGTCCAAATGACCCGGCTCGTTGGACCAATGTTAAATACCTGATGGTATTCGGGGTAGGTTGACCTGAAGGTACACTAGCGAGAATTGTAAAATAAAACCACTGTGTACTGATCTGACTTGATACCCTAATAGCATTTATTGTGGGCATTCAGTTGGGCCACGTGCACTTCGTGGGTTGGCCAACTGTTAGATTTGGCCATCTAATAGAGGTAGGGCCTACATCAAAGGGCCCACAATATAATTAGAATTAAAAAATCATCATCATCAGCATTTTAATGTCCCCACTGCTAGAACACAGGCTTCCTCTCTGTGAGAGGGTGTGGACCGTAATCCACCACGCGGGCCCAATGCAGATTGATGGATGTCACATGTCTTCAAATTTTTGGTACTAGGACTTGCCAGTTTCCTCACGATGTTATCCTTCACCGTTTTGAGAGCAGTAGTGATGAAATAATTTACATAAAGTAAAGCGCCTGCCTGGGTTTGAACTCACAACCTACAACTTGTAAGTCGCGACAGTCACCACTGGGCCACCACTGTTCCAAAAAATATGTTAGGGTAATGCCATATGTGACTAACTCTACATTTGACACGATTTGAGTTTTATTTTGCATTGTTTTACGAATTCCACTATTTTTATAGTACTAATTTCAGTAATTTTGTATAAATATCCTTTAATTAAACCTCCGTGGTAATAAATGTGTACTTTATAACCCCGGTGGCTCTCATGTGTGCCGCTAGTTTTCCGCTAGTTTGCCTTGCCAAAAACCCGATTCACGCGTTTTAAACCGCTATTATCACTATTAGCCAAGGTCTTTAGACCTGTAACAAGGTTCATACACACGGAACCTGACCAATTCTGTAGTTACACGATGGCCGCCTGTCAACGGGGACTGACATATGCTGAAACGTGACACGTCACGGGCTTGAGAGGTTAAAAAAGTTAAGGTTTATTTAAACAAATGTAAATGTGACTGACACTTCATGCAAAATGAACTCGTGATGAAGTGTTTTTGAACTACAGATCTTTCTCGATGCATGTTTTATAACTAATTTGTAATAGTAGTCGTAATTTGTGTTTGTATTTGTACATGAAAAAAAATATTGGGATGTGTTGAAATGGAAAACCTTACATTCGTAAAAACTTTTTTATTAGAAAAATAAATTGTGGCTGACACTAATACAGACCAAAACGTGACTGAATAACGTCACTTTGGATTTCAGAATAATCGTATTTTTAAATAAAACATTACGAATACAATACAATCATAACATAGGAACTTTACAAAAATAAACATATAAATAAAAAAAAATTCTATTTTTGCATTTAATTACAAAATGCAGAAAATTATACATTCATAGAAACTTTTTTATTAGAAAAATAAATTGTGGTTGACACTAATACAGACCAAAACGTGACTGACAAACGTCACTTTGAATTTCAAAATAGTCGTATTTTTTAAATGAAACAGAAACGAATACAGCACAATCATAAGAATGACACCTTACAAAAATAAACTTACTCGTATAAAGAAAAAAATGCTATTTTTGCGTTTAATTACAAAATGCAGAAAATCATACATTCATAGAAACTTTTTTATTAGAAAAATAAATAGTGGCTGACACTAATACAGACCAAAACGTGACTAACGACACTTGTGAACATCAGAATGACTGGCCAAAATGACCGATCAGCTTTAAAATATTACTAAAATCTAATGCCTATTTGCTACTATTTGATACGTTTGTTTAAATAATTGGTACCTAATTAATAACTGAGAAAATGAATTCAAAAATTGGGCAGTCATTCTGATGTCAAGATGACTACCCACATTTAGAATCTCCACGTAAGGGCTCCAAAATTTCAATTCGCCTTTAAAAAATTAGTACCTATTTGACACTTAAACATATATTTTTTCTAGATTTTTAGGGCATCATTTAGTTCTACCTAATTTTGAGGACAATGAGTCATTTGTATGTTTGCCATTTGTTAATATGACGCTAAGTCATTAAAACCCGCGGGTGCAGTGTTTAATTTTACCTCCAAATTACCACCTCCTTAATTATAGATCAAACAGGTAAGATCAGTATCCTTAAAATCAGCATTTTCAATTTTACCAGTAGATATATTACGCGTGAAAGTGATTTCCTCGGCATTAAAATCATCAGTATAATTTTCTGATATACAATTATTATGATGTTCATTAATAAATGATGAATTAGTACCTGCATTATTACTAGTAACATTACTTTTATCGTTGATCCTTAATTTACCTCTTAATTCAGTTTTTATTGCATTTAGATGACGCCTCTTTGTTCTTGCAGATAGTCCAGAATATTGTCGTGTAGAGCTGCTGTTATTAGCTTCATCATATTTGGAGTTGCCCAGGCGTGTAAATAGCCGTGGTTCTCTGCAGGATGAAGGACAGTGTTACGACCAAGCACTTGGAGGGAATGCTGGCCCAAAATTGCCTATATTTGTCTGTATAACTTCAAGTTAGGAGTGGTCGGCAGCAGTCGGCGAATGTGGCCCTACTTACAATTTGTAAAACAAGTGGTACCTTACTTTCCGGGCTGTCCTCGATGGTTGCACGTCGAATTGTCGAGTGGCCACTCGTTCTCTTCACACCAACACTCCTGATTATGCTTGTTCAGTAGTTAACGGACGCGGTAAATATGGGTTATTTATTATTCCCGGAGGATCCCCAACGTTTACGGGATTTACTCGGGATTTTAGCGTATTTGCGGGGACGATATTATTTTTAAGACAGTAGTCTGCGGTGAGATGCGCGCTGTGCCTCGCGGCGTTAGACACACACACACTGACGTCAAACTGACGTGACGTCGATTGCCGCATTTAAAATTGTCTATAGCACGTCGTAAAGCCGGCCACTCACGTCTGTCTGACAAATTAAAGCGAGACACACACGCGACGTGATACCAACCCCACCCAACTTGCAGAGTGGCGGCAACTCGCCACACCAATATTCTTCTGTTATCTCTTCCGCCATCTCGATCTCTAGCAAATCTAAACCAGTTTGTTATGACACCTGTGATTCCAGCATCAGTTGCTGTCTCTGCCAACTTGTTTCTTCACACTGCAACTGTAAATATTACGAAGCAGTACTTTAGCATTTCATTTAGAATAACACAATCGATAAAGTAATAATAAACCACAAATAATATTACTGGGTAATACGATACCCCTTGATAAGACTGGTTGTCACTTTCGGGCTTCTGACGACCCGTAACGACTGTTAAAGATCCACGATTGATAGCCGGGACCAACAGCTTAACGTGCTTTCCGAGGCACGGAGGAGTCTCAGTATGTAAAGATGGTCACCCATCCATGAATCCCGGCAAACGTAGCTTAAACTGATGGATCGGCCCGTGCAGCTGTTATTACTTAAGCCACGAGCTTCTCCATAAATAAATGAATCTAATATGGTTACATAAATATATCTAATATTATCTGTAATTTTCATAGTCATACCTACTTACAATGACTTTTGACAATAATTGTAAATTTTTCAAACTAAACTTATTATTTTATCCAGTCCAGTTGCATTGAATTGCCAGAGAGTTGGTGAAAACCCGTTCCAGATTTCTTCTGGTAATTGTGGCAGTTCCTTTGCCACCAACATAGGCCAAAACATTTATCGGCTCATAGTCAATAAGCAATCATAAATAAACGTAAAACAATGTATGTATACTCGTTTATCTATTAAATTTCATATAATAGTAGTATTATAACTACATAGTATATCATCAGTACGTCCTGTGGTCTTGCTTGCTTGTAAAGCTTGTATATTTCTACCAGAATATTGTACTTACCAATTGTTCTTTGTGTTCTTCGTCTTCAAGCCAATTTTCTATTTATCTAATATCGTCAAGTGATTTTAATGGTATGTCTATATCTACCAGCAAAGTGGCTGCACTAGACACATGTGTTGAAGGAGAGTGATATTCTCAGTAAAATATCATTTTGAGTTTGCTTCAGGTCCTCCATTGCGGTTTGAATGTGTCCAAGACATTGGGCAATGACATCTAAAATAATAATAAAGTAATACATTTCCTAGATAGAAGATTCCAAAACAATATAAAAAAGTGTGTGTGTACTTATGTACGCACGTAAGAAGTTATACTTCTTTGGCAAAACCAGATAAAAACCAAACTGTTACAAAGTTTACAAAACGAAAACAATCATTCTTCATGAACCACAGACCATAGCTAACTTAACGGTGTCGGTTCTAGCTAACTTCAGGCTGTAGGTTTTTGTGACGGTGTGCGCGAGCATCGTAAAAATTTACTCTCATCATTTTGCCCTAACGTACCTAAAGAAGTATAACTTCAAAAACAGTATGCCTACTACTGTTTCTTTTGATAGATTTAAAGTAAAATAAATTCACAATTTTAAGAAAAACAATGATCCACCATCGTGGATTCTAAAATGAATGTCAGATTTGCAATCGGCACCCCCAAAAACCTATTACACGATACCCATATCGAATCTTTGAGAAAAAGTTGCATCCGCCATCTTGAATTTTAAAATGAATGTCTAATTCGCAATCAGCACCCCCAAAAACCTATTACACGATACCCATATCATATTTTAGAGAGAAAGTTGCATCCGCCATCTTGGATTTTAAAATGAATGTCTAATTTGCAATCAGCAACCCCAAAAACCTATTACACGATACCCATATCGAATTTTTGAGAAAAAGTTGCATCCACCATCTTGGATTTTAAAATGAATGTCTAATTCGCAATCAGCACCCCCAAAAACCTAAAAAACCTATTACACGATACCCATATCGAATTTTTGAGAAAAAGTGGCAGCCGCCATCTTTGATATCAAAATAAGTGTCAGATTTGTAATCGGCACTCCCAAAAACCTATTAAACGATACCCATATCGAATGTTTGAGTAAAAGTTGCATCCGCCATCTTTGATTTCAAAATAAGTGTCAGATTTGCAATCGGCACTCCCAAAAACCTATTACACGATACCCATATCGAATGTTTGAGAAAAAGTTGCATCCGCCATCTTTGATTTCAAAATAAGTGTCAGATTTGCAATCGGCACTCCCAAAAACCTATTACACGATACCCATATCGAATGTTTGAGAAAAAGTGGCATCCGCCATCTTTGATTTTAAAATGACTGTCAGATTTGCAATCGGCGCCCCCGAAAACCTACACGATACCCATATCAACATTATATAATATAATCATATTATTATTATTATTATAACTTCAAAAATAAAAAGGCTGTGACCTACCCGTGTGCAAAATTTCATTCAAATCCCTTCAGCCGTTATTGTGTGATTGACAGGCAAACATACAAACATTCACATTTATAATATTAGTAGGATGTAGGATTGTTGTATTTTATATTAGGGGGTGACATAACCTACCAACACAAGCAATTTTTGCTAAAGAATCAACCTCAAACTTGCGGGTAAAAAATGGTCAAGTAATTGTCAGACTCAATCCCGGGCTGATAAGTTTTAAGTTTTTATATTTCTATGTATTGTAATAATTTTGTGAATACTTATTGTTACTGAAATAATAACTTAATTGTCTGATTAAATAAATAAATAAACTTAAATATTATATGCATAGATTTTATTCATTTTGAGGTTGGTCCCATAGTAAAAGTTAGCTGACAAATATTTTTAAAACCTTATATTTTCTTACAAGTGACAAACTTTGTTACTTACCAACATTAAAATCTTGTATAAGATTTGGTGATGAACTAGGGGTGTACATACTGGTGGTAAAATTATTTTTGGCAGCAGATGGCCATCACTGTCAATTTGAAAAGGACGAACTTCCTTGTCCATTTTTCGGTTTCTACTCCTATAACGGTTGAAGCCAATTCCGATCTACTTTCAGCCTTTTTACATTTTTGTCTGACTTTAGAGTCGATCTGTAAAATAATCATTTATTATTAAGGTGTGCAGATACCGGGGCTGTTGTTGTCGTTGATGATACCCAGTAGGTGATTCATGGTCTGGACAGGGGCACCGCACTCACATTGGGTATCAGACCAGTCTATGAATTTTACCAAGTTGTATTTGCAGCGGCCTACCTAAATTTGCAACCCATTGAGTGATTTCCATATAGGCCACTGCAGTTCACGTCCAGGTGGCAGATGTTCCCTGGGTTCTAAGAAGTCAGGAGCTGGGTGGTATTGGTCTTCCCATGGTTTTCAGGGGTGCATCAAAGGAGCCTTCCCGAGTGGTGTTAACTATATCGTTTTGCCATTCCAAACGCCCTGCACACCCTGGACGGCTAGCAGCTGGTAACGCAGAGTCTAGCTGATCATTCCTTTCACCACAATGGTAAATCCAAACAGCTCTCTTCAGAGCCATGTACAACAGCCCTTTTTAAGGTCACCTAACAATAACAACAACATCTCTGAGGGCACTCACCACAGTCTCTCCAAGTTGCATATTATGTTCATGTATTCAAATGATTTATTTACAATCTGTTTGCAGTAGCCTCAGAATACGAAGGTTTCAAACTCCGGGTTTTAGGAAAGCGGAACAGTTTTTCGTTTTGTTTGGCTGGTGAACAGTCACACTTAAACATTTCCTTCTATTTTCATCCATACCACAAAGGTTCAATTCTCACAAGCTTTTTGAACTCGTGTTACACAAAAAAATGCACTTTATACACACTAAACGGATATTAGTATCTATTAAGTATTTTTATATAGTTGGAACATTATTTCTAGTAAAAACTATCATTCCGAAAGAAAAAAATAACTGTCACGTCTTGACGTCTGTCACTTTTTTGGCTTTTGTTCCTTGTGGAACAGACTACGGTCAGAGACCATGCTGCCTAGTCATCAGTTAGTTCGTTTTTTTTTTTGTCTTTCTGATTTGTGTATATCTAGTGATTTAGATAATTTTTAGGTACGACTTTACTTAATCTGACGTGGAATTAAGGGTTGAAAGGGGGAGGGGGGGGAGGGGGAGGGTATAGACCCCCCCCCCTATGAAAGAAAAAGCGAGGAAACGCCCCCTTTTTTTTTTATGAATTTTTAAAATTCGCATTTTGAGGTTATGTTTACGTAATTTTTTTTGTCAATTTAAAGGGAGGAAGGGTGAGAGAGGAAGGTGTAGAAGCTCCCCCATGAAGAAAAAGTTGCGGAAGCCCCCCCTCCTTTTTAAAAAAAAAATATTTGCTGAACCAGACAATTTTTTTCTAAATAAATTTGTCGTTTCTGGCACTCGCCGGCCGCTGCCGCGGCACCGCTCGCTACGCTCGCTCGGCTCGTGCGTAAAGGGTCACAGTTCTAACCTAACCTAACCCAACCCAACCACTTTTTCCGGGTAGCCTACCTAAAATAAAATGTAGTAACCTAACCTAACACAAAATGAGAGCCGGGGTGCCTCAAGTCACAATTTTTTCTATATAATTTAGTCGTTTCTGGCACTCGCCGGCCGCTACCGCGGCACCGCTCGCTACGCTCGCTCGGCTCGTGCGTAGAGGGTCACCGTTCTAACCTAACCCAACCACTTTTTCCGGGTACCCTACTTATGCACTGTATTGTATTGCTGCAAAAAAAATGCGTTTCGTTTCACCTATCAAATACCACAAGAGAAAAAAATAACTTTAAATAGTCAATAAATCAAAATTTTCGTAGTTATTCAGCCAAAAAACACTCATCACTGAGAAATTATTATATACAAATAAAATAACTAATTAAAATGCGAATAAAAAAAAAACATAAAAATTTGCGAGTCGACTTAATAGTTGCATTATCAAAACGCATTATTAAAACACCCTAAAATAGCAACACCAGCTGTCAAAATTACGTCAAAAGTAAGAAAATAGTGTGAAAGTGAGGTTATTTTGTCAAAGTTTGATATTTTTTATCTCCGAAACCATTAATTTCCTCGCCTTAAAAACTGTACGCGGATGCTTCTAATAACATGACCTATCTGTGAAAAAAATATGAACTCCCAACTCCACGTCAGATTAACTAAAGTTTAGCCAATTTTTAGGCATATTTTATTATTATTACATATTTTTCGCTGATATAAATAAGTGTTATTTAAATTAACACTTACAATAATTTACCGGCTATTGCCGATAAGTGAAACCAAACGTGAAACGACGCCATTTTAAAAGTGTTATCACATCACAGTGTTGCCAACTCAGTGGATTTTCCACTAGATGTGGTGGTTTAGACTTTCCTTTTTTCTTCCTTTTTCCTCCAAATTTTAATTTATTTTCTAAAAAATAAAATAAAATTTGGAGGCCCGTAATTCGGAAACGGTGCGTCGGAGGGCCATGCTTCTCAGACCTTAAATTAAATGGTTTCTATGGACAAGGTTAATAAAGTGCTACAATAAAAATAGCCGAAATCAGTTAAAAAAAAACTCCGAAAATTTGTCTAAATCCTTTGGCACTTGGAAATATTTTTGCAATTTTTTTCTTCTTCTTAATTCTTTATTGTACACAAAAATTTTACATATTACATATGGTTACACAATACATGTACAAAGGCGAGCTTAACTAAATGTTGAGTTTTCTCCCAGCAAACCTTTGAGTGATAGAGAGAGATCACTGTTGAGGGTAGGATTCAGTGTACAATTGTTAGGTTTTCTTTTAATAATGCCTTGTGCATTTTCTTTATGAATTTAATTATTTATTTTTGCAACTTTAAAGTTGTGAATTGAGTGTTTTAGAATTTATTGGAATCTCACATGATGTAACATCCGGGAACGGTTGACGAATGGAGGGAGTCCCCTCCATTCGTTAGTTCGATGGTTGGGCAGTTGAGTGAGTGGGGGCAGTCTGATCGTGGCGACCGAATACGACGGTTGTATTTACCTAAGAGGATATTAGTTGATGTTAAGTGTGATGTACTGAAGTAAACAATAAATGAATTATTTAAAAAGTGAAACCCGAGTGTTATTTCTATATCCAAGGGGTGATATTACATTTCAGAAGTGGTAAGTACGCGCCTAATAATATATTTTAAGTGTTTGAATTTCACTTTAAAATCATGGATTCCGATTCTATTAGATTACACTAACAGAATGTTGTGTTTTAACTATATTTAATTTTACTTGAAAAAAAAAACGAAGTTCGAACAAAATGTTGTTTTAAATATGAATTTTGTTTTTATGGATCGTTCCAAGTTGTATACTAAAGGGGTTAAACATTTAGGTTATTTTTGAGCTCAAGCGTACCCTAACAAAAATATTATCATAATACCCTGTAAAACTTTTCGTGACTTTTATCGAGTGTGTATTGTTCTAAAACCCTTTTTATTATTTGTTTTATGAACGTCGCGAGCTGTCGGACAGAAATCGTGAGTATTTATATTGAAGAGTCTTCATAACGCGGCGGTAGCGGTGTGCAGTGTATGCAGACTTTAAGATGCTATTATTTTTTTTATTTCGACTGCATTGGGCTGTTCATTGATAGTGAGGTGAACATTCATAACTCATGTAAATTCAAAATAAGCTGTTGAGTTTCCAAATAAACAAATAACTGTGTTAACATTCTTTTGTGCGGAAAAGTTCGGTGAGCTATTTAATGTTAATATATGTAGCTAATCTGAAAACATTCAAACATATTCTTGCCTATACTACGTGGTTGGAATAATGCAAGAGGTGCCTTCAATAGAGGCAACTCCTCGATGGGGTAATTGTTGCATTTAACTAATTATTAGATTGGGTAAATAATCGGACTGACGCCCGTGGTATCTTTGGCCGAGGCAACTCTTTGATAAAATTATCGTTGTGTTGGATAGATAAAAGCTGAATAGTTGTATCGGTACATGTGATACTCTTGACCGAGGCGTACGTCCTCGGTAGAGTTATCGGTGTACTGGAGCATATAGAACAATTTTAAGTTGTATTTCAACAAACTTTTTAATTTCGCTCACTGAATTTTCGATACGGATGGATGTTTGCATGGTTGTGGGATCCCTATGCGGCGTGCACTCCAGATGAGATGTGCGAGTATGGGATTTAGTAGACCCCTATGCGGCGTGCACTCCAGATGAGATGTACGAGTATGGGATTTAGTGGACCCCTATGCGGCGTGCACTCCAGATGAGATGTACGAGTATGGGATGTAGTGGACCCCTATGCGGCGTGCACTCCAGATGAGATGTACGAGTATAGGATGTAGTAGACCCCTATGCGGCGTGCACTCTAGATGAGATGTACGAGTATAGAATTTAGTAGACCCCTATGCGGCGTGCACTCAAGATGAGATGTACGAGTATAGGATGTAGTAGACCCCTACGCAGCGAGGTGGAGAGAAAGAAGAAGCTTATTTGTCGCGGCCAGTGTGGGACGGCTCCGGTAGGATCTGGCATGCCGCTGTGTCCTGTAGTGCTGGCGGTGCAGCTATGCGTGTCTACTCTACGAAGTCGGGCCGTCGTAGAATACACACTGGTGAAGACCAGCTGGACCTTGAGAAGTTGCAGAAGTTGGAGGCGCGCATAACCTCGATTTCAAGTCGTTCGTGGTGCGCTTTCCGCCTCACCGTTTGGTGACCTTCCTCAAGGAAGAGTTTTGACCGAAAGGTGAGCTATAGTTCAGATTTTAATAGATGTTGTCATTATTATGCAGTATGTGCTGCAGTTTCTGTTTAATAGACTCTTGTAACATGCTGCCATGTAGGTGAGTTGTAGTACAGTTTAGTTGACGCTTGTGTCGTGTGAAGACACGTAGGTGAAATGATAGTGAAGAATATGGTACATTAAATGGTCCTAAAGTTAGTGAATGGTATCATCACATTCTGCCAAGTATGGAGTACAAATATGTAAAGTACATAATATTTATTAAAGGACAGAGATTATTAAGTTAGTATTAACATTATTGATTGCATAATTACAAATTAAAATTACAATTTGAGGTATGTCAGTTAAAAATAATTTCACAAACTCACACAATTTATTTAGGATGTCAAAGTATCATTAAAATAGTCGATTACATTTAATAACATTTATTACATCGTAAAGTCTACAGTTTAGTAGAGTCCTCAGTCAAGTGAAGTAGTCTTAAGTCAAAATATGAAGTAGAGTTGACATGTTTCTTTTTTTTAAATATTGTGGTGCACACAGTCAAAAGCTTGCGTCATATTTAGATTTATTATTAGGTTTAAAAAAAATAGCTTGATTACAAATAGTTACATGAGTAGGTATTTGTACAAATTTTATGATAAAAGAATTTATTTTTGTGAATAAATCATTACTTACTTATGTTCTTTAGATTTTGATTTCCATGTTTCTGGATTGATAAAAAAAAAAAATATAATAATAATAAATAGCCTAGTAGTAAAAAAAAAATAGAAAAACCACGTTAAAATGTTTTAAAACACACTAAGCTTGATAACAAATAATTTGACCGACGTTTATCAACTTTTGTGAAAATAGTTTTGATTTTAGTGAGTAAACCATTATTTACTTGTTTGCTTTACATTTTTATTTGCATAAAGTCACAAATAACAATTGGTGCAACTGTTACTGAAGAGGTTAAGTTTGAAAACAAATAGTTACGTTAAGCTGTATATTAAATATGTAGTTAATTACGTGATCAGTCGCTTAGGATAGTATTCAAACTTTATTTCTATCGATAGCATCTCGCTTGCGTAAATTAACCACTATTGTTTTTGTGTTCCGAGGTACGAGCAATGGATCAAAATACTGAATGCAATAGACAGCCTATACCTACGTGTTGGAAAGCCTAGACATCTGTTGGAAATAGAGCGACTTCGCGTCCGTTTATGCAGGCTTGAAGGTGACAAGCGAAGTCAACGGGCCTCAGCATGTTTCCGGTCATGACCGTGAATGATCTCCATCCAGGAAGTCTCAAAGTGGAAGGTGTGAGCAAGTCTACGGACGAGCCGGCTCAAGAGGATGTTCACCATGCAGAGAGCAACCCAGTTACCGTGTCTCCAGGAGTACACTTGCCAGGCACCGTTCAACACAAAGGGAACCTAGTGAACATCGGGAACCTCCTAGGCTACATGGCAAGTACCACGATACCAGAGAAGGACTCAATGAGTACGGAGAGAGATGTTCAAAGCTGAGTGAACTTGATTTTTCTGTTTCCGATATTATGATTATGGGTGGGACGACAATATCACTGTTACAGTTCATCTAGCTATGCAAAAATTACGGGGTTATTCTATCCACTTGGCAAGATTGGCAAGTAAATAAATAGTAATAAATTTATTTAGCCAACAAAGTTAGTGTTACAATGAAATAGATTTGTAAAACTATTAAATGTTTTTCCAAGTCAGCAATATTTCGGTCAAACTTTGGAAAATACGTTAAATGTTGAGGTTTACTATTACGAAAAATTAGCTTTAAATCAATGGGATATAACTGGCAAACGGGCTGTAGATTGCGTACGTGGATGTTGAAAGCGAAGTTACAATGATCGGAGAGTATGTTGCTTATACATTGTGACTAAAACATGGCGGGCTAACGTCTTCTATGAAAGTTTTCGGTCCGAAGGTAGTCGGTTCATTCGGAAATGTGACAGTTACTCTAGGCATTCAAAACGTTGAGGCCATACCAGGTCTTTGTAGTCGAAGACATGAGGTCTATGTTGCGGCTCACGAGGCAAATGATACAGAGAAACAGGTACCCGATAATGTTTCAGAATCTGATTAATAATGCTATGATGAAATCTCGGTAATATACTGAGAGCGGTTTTTTTTGTAGAAGTTTGATGGTTGTTTGATTTTTGTTTATTAAAATAAATAACATTAATCAATATAGAAGAAATTTGAAGTAATAATAATTATCGCGACGACTATTCTAGGTGTGAATATATCGCAGGACCATAGAATCGTGACCGTTTCTAGATTTTCTGACTAGATAATTAGTAATTCTATAGGAATAAATCGCGGTACTTAGCTTTGTGACAATCGGTTTGTTTCACGGGATGGGTAAATATAAGTCTATCTGCGAATAAATCGCAGGGCTTATATTTTATTAATAGAGGGAGACTATGTGCGAATAAATCGCAGGGCTCCGCCCCGTGAACATTGTTTGTTCGCGGAATAGTCTATGGTTTTCAATATAAACCAAATCAAATATTTTTATTGCATTCATGTGTTTTTACAATATAGGTATAAGTAAGTTCTAACATGAAACCCGGTTAGGGCACGAGAACATAATAATAACTTTAACATCATAATAATAACATAACGTAATATATAATCCAATCTTTATTACTGTAATTACTCATCATATTATCTTACGAGTTTAAATGGGAGGTCAATTTTATTTCGCTAATTGAACTACAATGTGTCAAATTAGAATGAATTATTAATCTTTGAACAAATTATTTTTGAATCATTACTGTAACAATTTAATTATTTTTTGTTATTACTGAATCAATATTACTATTACTGAATTGATAATTTAAATATGAAATTGGAATAATTATGGTATTTTGTAGATTTTTAATTTATAATAATGATTTTATAATGCATGAAATGGTTTAGATATTAGGGAGTGTTCTGGATTTAATTTGTTACTTTTTATACTTTGGGATTGGTATTATTATTACTTCAGATTAAGTAAATTTGCATTTATTTTACTAAATAGTAGTACAGGTTTTAGGTAACGATCGTTACAGAGTTACAGCCGTACGAGGTTTTAGTAGCCGAAAACATGAGCATAAAAATTCGGTAGCAGCAGATAAAATGCTACCCAATGTTCATGTTGTGGCTCCCGAGGTAAATGAAACTGAGGAACAGGCTTCCGAAGTTGATTCAGAATCTAATTAATAATGGGATGTCATGATCACCTCAATAATTATACTGAAGTGATTTTTGTTGTAACAGTTGATTGATTTTATTTGCAAGTTTTGATTTTATTCAAACAATAATTATAGAAGAAACTAATGATAGAATTCATAAAAATAAGTATCGAGATGACTAAAGTCGAAGTGCGAATAAATCGCCAAAACCTTAGCATCGTGATCATTTTCAGATTTTCTAATTACATAAGTCTATGTGCGAGTCAATTGTAGGACTAAGCATAGTGATCATCGGTGGAGCATACGGTGGAGGTCTGCCCCGCTTGGGCGGAGCCACGCCGTGACCTCGTGGATGCGATAGGCGGCAGCGACCTCTCGCGCCCTGCCCTGGTTCAGGCCATGGTACGGAGCGAGAGGGAATGGGAAGCCGTCTCCTCCTTCTGCGAAGCAGTAATGCTCGCGAAGGCGGAGGCGGGACGCGTGAGAGAGCATCAACAACGGAGTCGCCCTCACGCCCTCACCAGCAGCCGCCTCAGAAGACGCCAGGGACTTCCGGCGCCGCGAGACGATCTCCGGCCGCCATAGATCCGGGCCTGCGGACGGTGAGTAATGGGTAGCTCGCCGTCCAATCAGCAACAGGCCTATGAGTCGACGGCGCGTAGTGTTCCACGCGCGCCTCAAAGAGTTGTCAGCAAGAGACGGGGCCCGTCATGGCCGATGCCTGCCCGGGGGTTGAGGATAAATTCGAAACAGAGTTACCTCGCCCCTGGGCACTCAAAGGCAGGAAGGAACAGGGGTGGGTTTTAGTCAGTAAGAGTCTGACACGCCTTACCGCTCCACCCAGAGCGGGCGAAGTCATACGATGATTTCCCACCCCACACAAAAAAAAAGGATGGTGATCACTGATTGGTTTATGGTATAGATAATAGTGAGTATATGGGCGAATAAATCGCAGGATTTAGCCTATTGACAATCGATTTGTTCACTGGATAGCTGAATAGTGAGTCTATGTGCGAATAAATCGCAGGACTTGGCTTTGTGACAATCGATTGCATCACAGGATAGCTGAATAGTGAGTCCATGTGCGAATAAATCGCAGGACTTATAATTTATTAATAGCGGGAGTCTATGTGCGAATAAATCGCAGGACTTGGCTTTGTGACAATCGATTGCATCACTAGATAGCTGAATAGTTCGTCCATGTGCGAATAAATCGCAGGACTTATAATTTATTAATAACGGGAGTCTATGTGCAAATAAATTGCAGGGCTCCGTCCCGTAAATATTGTTTTGTACACGGGATAGTTTTCATATTTATGAAATGATTAATGTAAAATGTACAATCTTAATTATTAGAAATGGATAAGACTTGTTTCTTAAAATACTTAATGTTTTTTTTTATATATTCAATAAAAAGGCAATATAAGTTTGTTAAAATTCACATTTGTTTGTAAATCTGACTCAACAGGCAGAGTGTTAGGTTATCACCTGATACGTGTATGAGGTCATACACGCTGTCAGGATGGTCGAGTGTTAGGTTTTCTTTTAATAATGCCTTGTGCATTTTCTTTATGAATTTAATTATTTATTTTTGCAACTTTAAAGTTGTGAATTGAGTGTTTTAGAATTTATTGGAATCTCACATGATGTAACATCCGGGAACGGTTGACGAATGGAGGGAGTCCCCTCCATTCGTTAGTTCGATGGTTGGGCAGTTGAGTGAGTGGGGGCAGTCTGATCGTGGCGACCGAATACGACGGTTGTATTTACCTAAGAGGATATTAGTTGATGTTAAGTGTGATGTACTGAAGTAAACAATAAATGAATTATTTAAAAAGTGAAACCCGAGTGTTATTTCTATATCCAAGGGGTGATATTACACAGTACTTATAAACCTACATAAATAATTCTAAATATATATTATACATATTAATACCAATATAATACTAATATTATGTCAATTTGAAAGGAAGTGCTTTTTTATTTTCTTCTTGAAGACATCTAGAGAAGGACTGTCGCGTAGGGAGTGTGGGAGAGAGTTCCAGAGACGCAATGCAGTAACAGAAAAGGAGCCATTATAGCGGCTGGAAATGTGACGCGGAATATGAAGGAGAAGAGAATTGGCAGTGCGATAGGGTTTACCCCTCGGAACGAAGTACTCAAACCGTTCACGAAGGTATTGAGAAGAATTAGGATTATGCAGGATAGTATAGAGAAGAGATAGGATATGGGTATCTCGGCGATGCCGAATTGGCAGCCACCTCAATCTGGTCCGAAACTTCGACACATGGTCGTACTTGCGGAGGCCAAAACTGAAAAGGATGCATAAGTTCTGCAGCCGCTCGAGTTTGTTAAGAAGTACCTCCGTTGCATCTAGAAAACAGACATCCGCATAGTCTATTAGCGGTAGGAGAAGAAATTGTGCAAGAGTGACCTTAGTGTGAAATGGAAGAATAATAAGAATTTTTGGAGACGTTTAAGAGACTGAAAAGAGTAGAAAACCCTCTTACTAACGTCAGCAATATGAACCTCCCAAGAGAGGTTAGTGTCTATATGGACGCCTAGGTTTTTAGCGCTTTTCGAGTACAATATGGGCACCGAATCATACACTACTGGCGGGAGAGACTGATGATCTAAAAGGCTGAGCATGTAGCTTGCGACTTAGTTGGGTTCAGTAAGAGTCCAAAGGATTTAGCCAACTTGTTGATATTTTCAAGGTCATCATTGATGGCATCCACAGCCTCAGCGAGTTAACCCATTCTAAAGTGACGGTATAACTGCAAGTCGTCTGCATAGAGATGATAGTTAGAAGTAAAGACCTTAGTGATAGCGTTTATAAAAACTGAGAAAAGAAGAGGAGAGAGGACGCCACCCTAAGGTACAACCGCAGCCAAATCACATCATTCAGAGAAATCCTCATCAGACCGAACATACTGCGAGCGGCCTCGAAGATAAGATTTGAAACACTCAATTACTGGCGCAGAGACATTAAGGGAGGAAAGGATTCCTAAGAGAATGTCAAAGTACACTGAATTAAAGGCACTGCTAAAGTCCAGTAAAACCAACACTGTCAAGCATTTGTTTTCCATAGCCAGTCTTATATCGTCAGTTATTTTGACAAGAGTTGTCACAGTGCTATGGCCAGGTCTGAAACCAGAGGTAAGGACTCAACAGGCCATTAGAGGATAGATAACAAGACAGTTGCTTCTGAACAACGCTCTCGAGAACTTTGGAAAGGATTGGGAGGATGGATATTGGACGGAACTGAGATGGAAAAGAGGGATTTGAAACTTTAGGAAGTGGTAAGACGTGAGCCTTCTTCTAAGCAGAAGGAAACGTGTTAGTGAAAAGAGAAAAAATTACTATGTGAGTTACAACAGGAACTATTTCACTCAAAATAGGTAGGAACATGTGGAACTGAAGACCATAGTCACCTAACGCCTTAATGGAGATGGATTGAAAACATTTCTTAATATCTAGCTCAGTAATTGGGTGGAAAGTGAAAGAAGTATTTGCTGGTAAAGGAAGATTGGAAAGATCATTGAGAGTCGAAGATTTAACATCGATATCGAGTATAATTGGTGATGTAGAAAAGTGCGCATTAAGTGCATTGAGGTCCATTTTATCAGAAGAACTCTTGCTAGAGGCTTTGCCAATACCAATAGTCTTTAAAAATTGCCATACTTATGTCGGGTTGAAGTTATCAATTGAGTTGTGAATGTGATGCCTTTTGGCATTCCTACACAAACAACTGCAGCGATTTCGCATCTTCTTATAAAGGTCCCAGTTTTCCTCAGTAGCCCGATTCCTGTATAAACGCTTGGCCTTATCACGTTTCGCCATCAGGTTTTTTATAGCTGGGGAAAGCCATGGTGCAGGAAGGTGTTTGACTCTTACCTTTTTAAGGGGTGCACCATACAAATACAATATAGTACTGCTGAAAACTGACACCATAGAGTCCATATTCTCGCCGGTGAACACAGAAGACCAGTCAATCCCACCCGCATCAGCCCTCAAACGCTCCAAATCAACGTTTTTAAAACTGCGAAGAAAGAGAAATTTGGCCTTGCGTTGAGGAAGTCAAATTTTATAGGAAAGGTAAATGAGGTCATGGTAGCATTCTGTTACTTTTTTAGTCCACTTTCCTGTTGTTGATCTCATCATGTGACCAGTCCATTTCCATTTTAACTAAATACAAATAACAATAAAAATAAATAAATAATTTAAAAAAAAATTAAGTAATCTAACAATAAACAAGAAAAAAATAATTTCAGCACTCAAACCTCGATGCACTCGCCGGCTACATTAGTTTTATAATTAAAAGATAAAAAGCCTGTAGTCCAAACAAAATAAATACACGTTAGTATGTTTCCGAACGAAAACTTTGAGTAACACCGAACGGTCTAAATGTCAAAGAGGTTTTTGGCGGGATTTTCTCGAGTGCAGTTCAGTGGCTGTTTTAATTATTCGTTTATTGATTCCTAGTGGATATTGTGATGTAAAATTGGTGTAGTTTTGTGTCTCAAGTGTCTACGCGACTGGACAATATGTGGAATCATTAAAACAGGCGCGATCTCGGTAAAATAGAGCTGAGCATTTTATTGTAGTATTGACTACCTCAGTGAAGTTTGCCGAGAAGGCTGACTCGACACATTTGTTGCCAATTACTGCAAAAAACATTAGAATGTGTTAAATCTGCATTCTAATGGAAAAAAAAGTAAAAATACACTACTAAAGACGAGGCGGTATGGTTTATGACCTTAGCCTGCCCGAGAAAGGGCGAAGAAAAAAAAAAAAAGGTCTAAATGTCAAATGACAATAATAACATAAGTAAAAAATCAAATCAAAACAAAAAACTAAAAAAATTGAATGACCGACACATGAACGACATAAAACATAAAAATTAGAAGTACCTAGTATATTATATACTCAGAGAAATGGAAGACCCCCAACGAAGACTCATCACTTTACTGTCTAGCAAATTCTCTTATCGGGCACTGGCTTCGAAGTTACGGCTGAGGGCTCAGCAACGGGAAACTGAGCCACAAGTTCTTGATATTCCGAAGCAAACTCAATCTTCCGTCGCGATTTTTCGGAAACCTGGATGACAATCTTCCCCTCAGACGTCCAACACTTATGTATTCCGAAGTACTTCCGAGCATTCATAAAAATATCGTGTCTGAGCTTAGTCAGGAACTCAAAAAGCGTTAAACCAGAGCCTTTCAGCTTGGCTGTTATTTCGCCACACCTCATTTCTTACGATGCGGCTTTCAAATCTAACTAAGAGGGGACGAGGTTTGCTGGTGTTGCTTCCAAGGCGGTGACAGGCTGTTATATCTTTAGAGGCGACGTTGGCCATTTCCAGACGCTCCGACAAAACCTTCAGGAAACCATTGCTTAGATCTGCTCCCTTGTCCTCACTCAGGCCATGCAACAGAAGAACCTTAGCACGGGTTGTCATTTCGTGCCTATCCAGCCACACACAAGCAACTCCATCTGGGATTTCAGTGAACTCAATGTTTTCCAAACTAGGGTCTTCAACTCAGTGAAGTCCTTGGATAGGCTGGCAATAGTCTTATGTGAAGCTTCACCACTGGCATTCTTCAAGTCTTCCTCATACTGTGACATTCTTGAAGCAAATGTAGGAGACAGCTCCTCCACAGTGCTTGACGATTTGGAGTACAGGTCCATTTCAGCAAAGAGCAGTGCTTGCAGTGTAGAGAAGTGGTGTCAAGGAGATTTGATGAACTGACTGAGTGCACCAGAGGTTAATGTACTATTTTATTATGTTTCTTGCATTTAAAAGTTGTTTTTAATATTTTATTAAATTAATTATATGAGAGCTCAAAATTGTAACTGTATTATTTGGGACTACCCTCCAATTACTCAATTTTTTCTCAATAATTTCTCGAGATTTTTACATCATCTCATGGTTTTCGACTAGAGCAACAATTTCTTCCTTGAAAAGATTTTCATCCGAGCAACTATTTTGAAAATATGGAGCGTTTTGTAAAAAATAAAATAAAATTTGGAGGCCTATAACTCGGGAACGATGCGTCGGAGGGCCATGCTTCTCAGAGCCTAAATGGTTTCTACGGACAAGGTTAATAAGGTGCTCCAATAAAACAGGTCGAAATCTGTTAAAAAAAATCTCTGAAAATTTTAATGATCCGGCCCGACACTTAGAAGAATTTTGCAATCATTTTTTTTTTCTCAATAATTTCTCGAGTTTTTTACATTATTTCATGGTTTTCGAGTAGAGCAACAATTTATTTCTTAAAAGATTTTCATCCGAGCAACCATTTTGAAAATATGGATCGTTTTGTAAAAAATAAAATAAAATTTGGAGGCCCATAAGTCGGGAACGGTGCGTCGGAGGGCCATGCTTCACAGAGCCTAAATGGTTTCTATTGACAAGGTTAGTAAGGTGCTGCAATAAAAAGGGCAGAAATCTGTTAAAAAAAAAAACTGAAAATTTTACTAAGTCCTTTGATGATCGCGCACACTTAGAAAAATTTTACAATAAATTTTTTTTCTTAGATAATTTCTCGAGTTTATACATTATCTCATGGTTTTCGAGTATAGCAACAATTTCTTTCTTAAAAGATTTTCATCCGAACAACCATTTTGAAAATATGGATCGTTTTGTAAAAAATAAAATAAAATTTGGAGGCCCATAACTCGGGAACGGTGCGTCGGAGGGCCATGCTTCTCAGATCCCAAATGGTTTCTATGAACAAGGTTAGTAAGGTGCTGCAATAAAAAGGGCAGAAATCTGTTAAAAAAAAATCTCTGAAAATTTTACTAAGTCCTTTGATGATCGCCGACACTTAGAAAAATTTTGCAGTAAATTTTTTTTCTTAAATAATTTCTCGAGTTTTTACATTATCTCATGGTTTTCGAGTAGAGCAACAATTTCTTTCTTAAAAGATTTTCATCCGAGCAACCATTTTGAAAATATGGATCGTTTTGTAAAAAATAAAATAAAATTTGGAGGCCCATAACTCGGGAACGGTGCGTCGGAGGGCCATGCTTCTCAGATCCCAAATGGTCTCTATGAACAAGGTTAGTAAGGTGCTGCAATAAAAAGGGCAGAAATCTGTTAAAAAAAAATCTCTGAAAATTTTACTAAGTCCTTTGATGATCGCCGACACTTAGAAATTTTTTTTCTTAAATAATTTCTCGAGTTTTTACATTATCTCATGGTTTTCGAGTAGAGCAACAATTTCTTTCTTAAAAAATATTTTCATCCGAGCAACCATTTTGAAAATATGGATCGTTTTGTAAAAAATAAAATAAAATTTGGAGACCCATAACTCGGGAACGGTGCGTCGGAGGGCCATCCTTCTCAGAGCCTAAATGGTTTCTATGGACAAGGTTAGTAAGGTGCTGCAATAAAAAGGGCAGAAATATGTAAAAAAAAATCTCTGAAAATTTTACTAAGTCTTTTGATGATCCAGCCCGACACTTAGAAGAATTTTGCAATCATTTTTTTTTCTCAATCATTTTTCGAGTTTTTCACATTATCTCATGGTTTTCGAATAGAGCAACAATTTCTTTCTTGAAAAGATTTTCATCCGCGCAACCATTTTGAAAATATGGATCGTTTTGTAAAAAATAAAATAAAATTTGGAGGCCCATAACTCGGGAACGGTGCGTCGGAGGGCCATCCTTCTCAGAGCCTAAATGGTTTCTATGGACAAGGTTAGTAAGGTGCTACAATAAAAAGGGCAGAAATCTATTAAAAAAAAAAATCTCTGAAAATTTTACTAAGTCCTTTGATGATCCGGCCCGACACATTAGAAGAATTTTGCAATAATTTTTTTTTCTTAATAATTTTTCGAGTTTTTTTCATTATCTCATGGTTTTCGAGTAGAGCAACAATTTCTTTCTTGAAAAGATTTTCATCCGAGCAACCATTTTGAAAATATGGAGCGTTTTGTAAAAACTTTGGCGTAATGATAATATTTAACTGCATTGGGCAGTCATTGGCCCAATGCAGTTGATATTTGTAGGGCCTACGTTATAAGCACTGCAAAAACGCCAACAGCTTTTAAGTAAAGGTAGGCAGTAGTAGCATTGGCCCAACGTTGGTAAATGGTTGGTATAATGATAATAATTTACTGCGTTGGGTCATTGTAAGTTTGATGTAGGGAATCTAACTAACTATATCCCAACGGATTTCCCACTGTTGGCCACTTGATGCCAACAGAAAATGCTACTAGGGCTGCAACCAGCTCGTCACCACTCTCGCTGTGTGCGGACGGGCGTTATCGTGCATGAGCGTGAATTCTTGGCCCATTTGTAGTCGATGGGGGTAGATTATTGGTACTAGCACCTCGTTATGGTATTTTTCAGCCGTCATGGTGTTTCTGATCCAAACGAGGTCTGTTCTTCCACCAACACGAATTCCCGCCCAAACCATAATTGTCCCGCCGTGGTATGAATGGACTTCCTGAGGATGTTGCAGACGGCTCTCACGACCAGGAACTCGCCAAACACGCACTCTACGTGTATCGGGATGGAAACCGAACCGGGACTCATCGGTAAACAGCACTACAGACCACTGGTTTTCTTCCCAGAGCAAATGTTCACGAGCCCACTCTAGTCGTCGTCCACGATTTCCTCGGCGTAGTGCTGGAGTACGAAGCGGTCTGCGAGCATGAAGGTTAGCTTCATGCAGGGAAGGACTTTACAATAGGGATAGGTATATATGTATATATTTGAGGAGGGGGGGGGGAGGGGGAGGGGGTAGACCCTCCCCCCGTGGTGGAAAAGTTTAGGAAATGCATAGTTTTTTTTTTATGAATTTTTAAAAATCTCATTTTGAGGTTATGTTTTTGGGAAGCACTTTCATTTAGCGCCAATCGCGGACTATTTCTAGACTATTTCCAAGCAATAATACGATCAATGGCATCTTCAAGGTCAAGATTAACACCCTAAAAGCCGAAGGGCAAAGGCATTTTTTATTTTATTATAATGTTTTAGGTTTGCATGTCGATGCAGCCACGTATCGACGGAGCCCCGCTTCGCGGGGCTCCTGCTTCTGAGTGGATTATAAAAAAATAACCACGAAGGGGATGGCGGGGTCTGTTCGCTCGCTTCGCTCGCTCTCTTGACCCCGCCATCCCCTTCTAACCTAACCTGTCCGAGTCGGGGTGCCCTAAGTCCCGAGCTCGCTTCGCTCGCTCTTGCATCCTGGTCCTGGCTCGACAGAGTCCAAAACACGCGTCACTTCAGTAAATACGGAGGAAGGAGCATGCGGCTCGACAGAGTCCAAAACACGCGTCACTTTGGTAAATACGGAGGAAGGAGCATGCGGCTCGACAGAGTCCAAAACACGCGTCACTTCACTTGTTGCTCGCAGCGGACTTGATCCAGAGGATGAAGACATTCTATTCTATTTTTCTCTTTGGCAATCGTGCCGATGTCGACAATTCTGCCAATGTCAGATGTGCTAAGACATGATGGCAGAGTATTCAATGTTGTTCTCAAGCGCGATGGCAAATGCTCTCAAACGCGAGTACCTACAGACATTGAATGACATGACACTAAAAAAACGGCGCCAAAAATTAAATTTTGCGTTTCGTTTCACCTTAAATGGATACCATCAGAATAAAAAATAATAACTTTAGATTGTCAATAAATCAAAATTTTAATAGATAATCACCCAAAAAACACAAATCACTGACAAATTATTAAACCCAAATGAAATAACTAAAAATAATGTGAATTTTTAAAAAAAAACTAATTACTCGTCAACTTATAATTTGCAAAATCAAAACTCCATAAAATAGCAACCCTTGCTCTCCAAATTACGTCAAAAGTAATAAAATAGTGCGAAATTTGAGGTTATTTTAACAAAGTTTGATATTTTTTATCTCCGAAAGTATTTATTTCCTAAACTTGAAACTTCGGGATATTGCTCAAGATAACAAGTACTTTGCACAAAAAAAAATTGAAGAGTCTACTCAAAGGTCCTTATTGTAAAGTTGAGCCTCATGCAGCCTTCTCCTCACAGTTTGGTCACTCACAAGCAACTGGTGCTCTGACTGGAGCCTCTGAACCAACTGCATGGCCGTAACATTTGGTTGTCTTCTCGCGGCAACTTGCAAAAATCGGTCTTGTCGTTGAGTGGTTACTTAAGGGCTTCCCGCCTGGGTGTCTTTCAGCCACTTCACCAGTAGCACGATAACGTGACCATAACCATCTGGAAATGGACCAAAATGGACAGACATACGATTTGATACGATTATTTCATAAGAGTGACAGTGACCGAACGAACAAGTCCGATTAAAAAAGCAAAATTCAGATTTTAGTCGTGCAACAGAGCGCGAAACACCCTCCCTGAATCATGTCATGTCAAGTCACATTGTCAACTGTCAATGTCATTATTTTTTTTTAAATTTCTTGGCTATGCCACTGGCTTGGTTACAAGACCTTTAAGCCAAGTCTTAATTTTAACACTGTCACTTTTTTCCACATTACAATGCAGATGTAACACATTCTAATGTTTTCGCAGTAATTGGCAGCAAATTTATCGAGTTAGTCATCTCGAGAAGTTTCGCTGAGGTAGTCGATACTACAATAAAATTCTCAGCTTCATTTTACCGAGATCGCGCCTGTTTCAATGATTCCACATATTGTCCAGTTGCGTAGACACTTGAGACACAAAACTATACCAATTTTACATCACAAAATTAATTAAAATGCTTGTAATGTAGGGAATTTAGGTTGTCCACTTTAAAAAAAAACCGGCCAAGTGCGTGTCGTACTTCGCATATTTAGGGTTCTGTACCAAATGAGGGAATTTAAAAAAAAATCTGATCCATAAATATATTGGTATTTGCTAGTAAAATTTATGTAGTAATAATTTAATAAACATTATCACCCCCAGTCAAAAGGAAGCTAAAAAAAGTATCAGAACAAAATTTTGTGTCAGACGACGGACAGACAGACAGACAGACGGACAGACGAACACGTGAGTGACAGCAGTAGGGCTCCGTTTTGACCCTTCGGGTACGGAACCCTAAAAAATGTAGGTACATATTTCGAAATCTGTCAGATAATTTTATAATACCTACTTAGATTAAATCTGTAGAAAAGTTGTTTTTGTACATCAAAAATATTCCCAAAAATAGATCAATACTAAAAAATGTCGGTGTTTCTAGTTTGGTTTCTTTATTATCTGACACCGACTTCCGAAAGCTATTTTGCATTTTTTAGTATTGATTTAGGGAAGTCGGTTGTATTTTTTTTTGTAAAAAGTTTTTACTATTATCTTTTAGTTGTTGTATGCGGCGAGGGGGGCGAGGATCATTCTTCCGCGGAGAATTATAACACCGCCGCGCTGTTCAGAAAATGACGTCAAATGCACAAAGCCATTTAGCGAATATGTAGAGTAACTGTCAACACTAAATTCATAATTATATGATTTAAAGAATGAACAGATTGCGATTGCGATGCAACAAAAACTAAGTAATACTTCAAGTTACACACAATTTTTATTTATAAAATCTCTAATAGGTACATTCATTGGTTTCATACATTTTACGTGATGCGTGCACAACTAAACAAACAAAAATAAAAATTGGTTCTGTTGGTTATCCTACACCCTGGCTATTTTTAACCAACTTCTAAAAAAGGAGGAGGTTCTCAATTCAACTGTATTTTTTTTATGTGTAAAAAAAATAATATAACATAACTCATAAATAACTTTTATGTGAGTCGATTTTGGTTATTTTTTATAGATTTTTTTATTTGAAAGCTGGCGCTTCACATGTGGTCCCATTTAAATTTGGTGAAGATCTGACGAAGAACTTTGGAGATACACAATGAAACTCTTCAATAAATGATAGCAAACTTTCCAAAATTACTGCAATCGCATGTCTGTATATTGTTTACTTACATACTTATGTTGTTTACCACTTCACAACATTACATCACGCTGATACGCTCTGAAGGGGTACACAGATTTGTACAGTTCACCCTGTTATACCCTAATATCACCATAGAATCTATGTTCAAATTCCATAGTTTTGAGGCTACTAATTCGGGCATAACTTTACTATTTTTTAGAATGGGGTACAACAACTAAAAGATAATAGTAAAAACTTTTTACAAAAAAAAAATACAACCGACTTCCCTAAATGAATACTAAAAAATGCAAAATAACTTTCGGAAGTCGGTGTCAGATAATGAAGAAACCAAACTAGAAACACCGACATTTTTTAGTATTGATCTATTTTTGGGAATATTTTTGATGTACAATAACATCTTTTCTACAGATTTAATCTAAGTAGGTATTATAAAATTATCTGACAGATTTCGAAATATGTACCTACATTTTTTAGGGTTCCGTACCCGAAGGGTCAAAACGGAGCCCTACTGCTGTCACTCACGTGTTCGTCTGTCCGTCTGTCTGTCTGTCTGTCCGTCGTCTGACACAAAATTTTGTTCTGATACTTTTTTTAGCTTCCTTTTGACTGGGGGTGATAATGTTTATTAAATTATTACTACATAAATTTTACTAACAAATACCAATATATTTATGGATCAGATTTTTTTTAAATTCCCTCATTTGGTATAGAACCCTAAATATGCGAAGTACGACACGCACTTGGCCGGTTTTTTTTTAAAGTGGACAACCTAAATTCCCTACATTACAAGCATTTTAATTAATTTTGTGATGTAAAATTGGTGTAGTTTTGTTTCTCAAGTGTCTACGCAACTGGACAATATGTGGAATCATTGAAACAGGCGCGATCTCGGTAAAATGAAGCTGAGAATTTTATTGTAGTATTGACTACCTCAGCGAAACTTCCCGAGATGACTAACTCGATAAATTTGCTGCCAATTACTGCGAAAACATTAGAATGTGTTACATCTGCATTGTAATGTGGAAAAAAGTGACAGTGTTAAAATTAAGACTTGGCTTAAAGGTCATGTAACCAAGCCAGTGGCATTGCCAAGAAATTACAAAAAAAAAATGACATTGACAGTTGACAATGTGACTTGACATGATTCAGGGAGGGTGTTTCTCGCTCTGTTGCACGACTAAAATCTGAATTTAGCTTTTTTAATCGGACTTATTCGTTCGGTCACTGTCACTCTTATGAAATAATCGTATGTCTGTCCATTTTGGTCCATTTCGAGATGTACAAATTGAAATATAGTACCGTGTAACAGAAACAGAGAGAGATATTGCTTCAGCCGTCAGCAAATGATTATTCTATGTGATTATTGTATTGTAAAAATATTGTGTCCAATTTATATCTTGCATGAGGAAAACGCTGTAAATTGTTAATTTCAGCGATTACATCGATAACATGATCAGTGCGTGAACTCTAAATACGATAACAATGGCTTTTTTAGAGGTAATTAAAAGAACATTCATATTTAAACAAACGAAACGAATGGTTTTGTGGTTGCTCTGTATCTTTTGTTTGATTTAAAAAAAATTCATGTTAAAATAGCACTTGCCTCTCTAACTATAATTATATGTTGAAATTACCCTTGCGCAGAGTACCAGCAAACCAAAATGAAAGTGAATATGAAACCCTTGAACCCAATATTTACTTCATCAAATGTACTTAATTTTCAGTGGCGAAAATTTTCATTTTTCGACATTCACAAGAAAGTCGACAACGGAAAAGTAGCTGAATGCTTGCAAGTAAGTGTTGCAGTTTCTATAAGTAGGCTATTTTGTATTTTAAATCACAATTATGCATATTCAATTAAAAATATCAACCAACAACAATCATTACATTACTAACTTGCTGTCTGTTTTTTTCATGTTTAAGAGATTTTTTTTGTCAACATAATTGTAATTAATGTTTATTTGTACCATCACCATACCTAAACTGTACTACTACTGTGAACTGCCTTTGGCTTGGATCTTATAGTTCCTAACCGACTGTTAAGCTGATCTTGTATAAGCTCTGCTGGTATAATACATTTATCCTATTCTAAACAAAATATATTTTAGTTGGAATATGAATTTGTTATCCAACATTAGATCTTCCTTTGGTATAAAGACAATTAGTGTAATATGTATGTTTTTTTTTAACCAACTTCGAAAAAGGAGGAGGTTATCAATTCAGATGTTTGTATATGTATGTTCGGGCATAACTCCGTCATATATTGACGGATTTGCAAAATTCTTTTTTTGTTTGAACGGAGTTTATTCCGAAATGGTCCCATTTAAATTTCAAAAAGATCTGATGATGGGTTTCGGAGACAGACAACGGAACTCTTCAAAAATTGACAGCAAATCAACCGCGATTGCTGCTGTCGTATGACTATGAATTGTTAACACAGTTTAATGGGGAACCATAACTAAAAAGTGAAAAATAAAAAACTTTTTTACAAAAAAATAGAACCGACTTCCAAAAAAATGCAAAATAACTTTAATTTCGGAAGTCGGTGTCAAAAAACGAAGACACAAAACAGGAACACCGACTTCCGAAATTAAAGTTATTTTGCATTTTTTTTGGAAGTCGGTTCTATTTTTTTGTAAAAAAGTTTTTTATTTTTTGCTAATAAAAATAAAATAAAATATGTACTAGCAGCATTTAAAGGGGAGGTATAGAACTTGTTTGAATGGGAAAAGTGCTTAAAACACTAGCAGCATTGCCACATTGAATGGCAATGCTGATTCTTTGGGCCGATAAAAAGGCCAGCCCTCTGATTACAGACCCTTGGTGTTTCAAATAACTCAGACATAACTTGCAATAAGGTTGCTACTACTTGCAATATTTGTGCAATTTCAGGTTTTCTGCATGTACGGCAGCCACCCAAGCACAGCCTGCAGTGCTAAGAAGAATTTAATTTTATAATTTCATTGTTACCACATAAACACTTATCAAACCAATTTTCTTCTTCCAGGATACACATGTAACTGCAACAACTAGTGGCAATGGTCACGTGGTGTTGTGCGATGTTACGGGCTGGGCCCACCTCATCTCTCGCTCCTGGGAGGTCACATCGTTCAAGGCTTACGAGCTGACAGTATCGCTTGCTCAGCAGCTGCCTCATGACCCTTATCTTGTTACTATTGGGGTAAGTTTAGTTTTTTATGAGTTTTTGCCTTACACATGTCACAAAATTTTTGCAAATATAGTAAGGCGATTAACACACTGCCACGCACCACGCAGCGTAGCGCGTCAATACGTACTCTAACTGATTGTAAGTATCTCCGTTTGTATAGAAAACACTGCCGCAAGTACGCGCCTAGGTGCGTTGACACGCAACATGCAGCGTGATGCGTGGCAGTGTGATAACCGTCTAAGATTGTAATAAATGTTGCTGCAGTGTAAACTCTCAATGTATTATGAATTGAACATTCCAAATACAATAAACCTCGTCCAAATTTGATAATTTTACAATGTATTGCAGTGTTTTTGAATTATTTTACAATGAATGTTTCATTCTTGCTTATGTTTGTTTCAAATATTGACTGGCTTTTCTCAAATATTGACTCTCTGGATGACTGACCCCTAAACAAAACTCTTAGACCCAAAGGTTAATGGTTTAAGCATGAGATAGGGAATTCAAAGAATGGAGTAGCTGGCATGGTGATATAAATAAAATAGTAAATTTGCTTGTAGTAATGCAATTATTAGTAAGTTAGAGCAGTGGTGGCCCAGTGGTAACAGCCGTGACTTAAAAGTAAGTTGTGGGTTCAAACCCAGGCACGCATTACTTTGTGGAAATTAGTTCACCACCACTGCTCTCAAAATGGTGAAGGAAAATATTGTGAGGAAACCGGCATGTCCTAGAACCAAAACTTTGAAGACATGTCCAACCGACCTTGGGCCCGTGTGGTGGATTACGGCCCACACCTTCTCACAGAGAGGAAGCCTGTGTTCCAGCAGTGGGAACATTTAAAAAAGGCTGATGATGTTTATAATACAATCCAAACTATTTTCAGGATGACGAAGCAGGTGTGAACCCTCTGATCAAGGTCTGGGACTGGTCCCGCAGTGACCGGCATGGCAACCCGACGTGCGCCCGCGTGTCCCGGGCTGTGCCCTCGCACATGAGGCCTACGCCTGCTACTGCACTGGCTGTTCATGAAAATAAGGTAGTTTTGTTTTTAAGGAAGGAGATGTAAATTACATATGTCATACTCATCCTTTCAGTTGGAAGATGTCCAGAACTGGACATATGGCACCTCAAGAATTCCCGTGGCCTAATAACTAGAAATTTTTGTCCCTGCCATCTGCCATATTGCAAACAATGTTGCAATCCTACAAGTTTTGGTTACCCTGAGAATCTCCTTGCTTCTGATTTGATTATGCCACAAACTAGATTCAGACTCACAGCATAGCCCCCTTCTATTGTCCTTTGGGTGATTTTATTTCGGACTGATAAATACAAATACACAATTGGTGCAGTAGTTGAGCAATTGGCTGCTGATGTGTCTCGAGTTTGATTATCGCATGGAACAAATATTTATATGGCCTACACTCGTATAGATAGTTGTTCCGGGACTTGGTTTCTTGTGTATGTGACTTTTCATGTTTGTGAACGCACCCACGATATGGGAGTAATTCCTAGTATGGGGCAATGTTTTTTAAAAATATATATAAAATAATTGTTTAAAATATACAGGGTGGAGAAGACAATACGACAATAAATGAAAACACGGACAATACTAGTTCATAAGAATAAGTTTAAGCTATCAAAAAAGTCCTATCATCGAAAATAAAAAAATAAAAATTTCAAACAAACTAAATGGCATAAAACTAGAAACGAAATAGAACACCATTTATAAATATGAGTTCACTAACCTGTCGTAAGAGCGGCAACAACGCGCGGTCCTGTAGCGACTTGATTTTTTGGCTTTTAATTATGGATTAATGCTCAATAAAATACAAATACAAAATTACACTGAATCACAGATTATTAACCAAATAATCAGGCATCTCTCAACCGCGTGTTATTTATTAATCAAATTATTAATCACGATCAGGATGTAGGTATGAAAGTCACTAAATTTTTCGTTTTTCAATATGGCCGCCATGAATTCGAATACACAAATTGCACCGTCGTAAAAGGTTATTTCTAACGTCTGACAAAAGGTCCCCATTCGCAGCCATGTGTTTTAATTTGTTAAAAGATATGATTATTCTATCTTTTAAATCATCAACAGTATCAACAGCTGTTGAGTACCTACACTTCATTTTTGATGACAAGAAAAAATCCAGTGGTGTAAGGTCGGGGGACCTGGCTGGCCAACGCGTTGGTCCATAACGGCCAATCCACTGCTGTCCGAACATTTGAGACAAACGCTCTCTAGCAGACACCACTGAATGAGCTGGTGCTCCGTCTAATTGTTACCACATCTGCCTGTACGCAGTTACCGAAAGCTCATCCATGTACTCGCAAACAGGTCCATTGAGGAGTTCTAAAAACTTTTCAGCATTTAAATTAAAATTTAAAATTCGTTCCTCAAGGGTCACTTTTACACGTGGAAGAGCACTATCCACATGCGGGATTAAGGATCGATTTTCTCGCATCCTCTGGACAGCTTGGACAATGGTGCGCCCGTTGGTCGGACAAACTCGAGTGTTTCCAAACCTCTCTCGGTATGTCCGTATAGCCAAAGCGGCATTTCTTTGACACTCCCCATAAATTAAAATCATGTCGGTGTACTCCGAAGCTGTGTAATTGTAGCGCGGCATGATTATTAAAAAAAAAAACACGAAAACAATAAAAACTAAGCGTCTAATTTCGCACAATTCACTCACTGTTTAACTAAATACCTATTAAAACGTTACGTGTCCTGTCACCAAAATAAAGCGTCCAATTTCGCACTAATACCGCCGTAAATGAATTTACAAAACACGACACACACGAGCGGCGGGGAAGTACCTACATCAAAGACGCGGCGCGAACGAAAGTTAGCGGTACCTGCGGCTGCACTACAAAGCGAGGACGCGTGACTCATCACAGGATCGCGGCCGGCGACACACTAACCTAAATTTGTTGTACCAAATTTCTTCAAGAAAGCGAAGTAACAAACGAAACTAGATTTATCTCTTTCGCACACACTAAATTTTCTATTAATATTATGAGTGCATTGCAATTTCCGCATTCGTTACTTTCTTATCCAACTCTGATGACACGCTTTATGACTCTTATAACTCAGAATTAAGGTATAATTTTCACTAAATTAGATGAAAATACTAATTTGGCGAAAGTGTTTATGTACTCGTAGCGAGTTGGCAACGTGACTTTAATGTTTTGATGTTTATACCGATGTGGGTCGTTCACCTGACAGTGTTTCCCTATTATCAGATACATCATGTAGCAAATGTTAAAAATGAAAAATAATTTCCTGTGACTAAACTACTGGATATATTCAAATGATTTTTTGTATGTAGACTGAGAACGTCTTGAGGTATACGAGGTTTAATTTAATGTCGTATTGTCATCACCACTCTGTATAGATGTTACGCATGTGAGTGATAGACCGATAATGAGAGAGTGATAACCAAATCAAGCTAGAAGGATCTAACAAACTATCAAAAGCCGGTTTTGTATAATAAAAATAAATGGTAATTTCCAGAGTCTCCTGGCTGTCGGTTTCCTAGACGGCTCAGTATCGTTGTTCCGCGGCGTCATCGCTCGACAGCGCAGCGGGAAGATGCGGACCTTGCCTGAGTCTGGGACCAGCCCTATTACTGGACTAGCCTTCAAGTAAGATATAATCATTAACCTGCTTTAAGGCTGCCTGTCCATTGACATGGAGCGGAGCGAAGGACTAACGTGGAGCGGAGTTGCGGGCTGCGCGGAGCTAAGCCGAGTTCACGCGACGAGTAAATTGAGCGCGCTGCAATACCCCGCGGCCGGTTTTTTTTTTCGCTTCCGCGCACATATTTTTGTATGTAATTTTAAAACTAGTTCGCACAGCTCCGCTCCGCTCCTCTCCTCTCCTCTCCAGTGGCCGGTCCACTTTTTTCTACATTTTTCTTTCTTTTTTTCTTTAATTTACTTGAGGTCGGCGCAGCATGTCCTCTTCTTCCATACATCTCTATTAGGTGCTATTTTGGTAGTTAACCCCGTGCTTTTACGTTAATAACCTTAAGGTTTTTCTCGCGGCTTCGTTGTTTGACCTTTTAACCATGCATTTTCCAGGATAAAAAGAAGCCTATGGCAGCCAGATATATAAGATAATGTATGTAGTTCTATTAGTGATAGAGTTTTCGTAATCGGGTTCTTACTTCCAGAGTTACTTCATCTGTTACAAACATCCTCCTCCTCGCATCGTTTTTCTCATTGCGGAGGCTCATGATCCCTTGGACGTGGAGTAATCTTTTTCTTGATTATGTTGCGCCACTTGTTCTTATCTTTGGCATCGTGGAGCGAATTATGAAGCTTGGTGTTCTGCGCAGAGCGGATTTGGTGCGGTCATCTTGAGTGTACAGACTGTTGTCAGCATTACCTGACCCACCCTAAAATCAAACGACTTTGGACCCTCTGCATGTAACATTAAGGTTTATTTAATTTATATGAGCTTATCAGACAAGTGCTCGAGCACTCGATGAACAAAAATACAATAATAACACAGACACGCAAATTTGATCTTTAACACGTAACGTTAAGGTAAACCCACCCAACAAAGTCGGAGCCACCGGCATTATATATGTTTTTGTTAAGCTATTTTAATCATTATCTCGTTAACATTAAAGTTGAAAAGCTTTTAAGTCACACTACATAATTACAACCCAATCTTTAATTTCGCGTATTCCCAACAAGTTCTTGTGGCTTAGCGGTTTGATGCTGGATTGACGACGAACAGCATGTGGGTTCGAAAACACAGTCCACCTATACATCAGTTTCTTTTTTAATTTGTTTTCATTTCTACAATATTGCTTGCAATATTAAAGAACAACCAATATGATTTTCGCCTAATAACTTATCTTGTAAACGGGTGGGTAATTTAAAAAACTTTAAGTTCACAGAATTTATATTTACCAAGAATGGTTGGTTGTGAGGTAGATCATAAATTCATCTAAGTAACAAAATTTACACTACGCCTAATAGTGATTGCGCACACACATTTGTAAATCGTTTAACTCGTTAAGTATTTTTAAGCAATTTGCTGTAATATAGCATCATGTCGCAACTTGACGACTATACCAAACATAAAATAATATTTTTACATGAGCAGAATGTTGGAATTAGAGAGATTGGTCGCCGACTTAATATAGCAGTAAGTGTTTTTTTATACCTATTTTATTTTATTGATTGTGATGAATGAACGCGTAGTTGGCTATTTTACCATTACATTCACTCCTTACAAGTTACATACACGGTTCCAAAAATGTTTATTTTTGTTTTAGAGAAATACGGTCAGGCTATGGCTAAGACGTTATGGAGACAATGGAAATATTCAGCGGATTCGTCCAGGAGCAAAAGCCATTAAGTATAGTCCCGAATTCGAACGTCACCGGGCTATTGTTTCAAGCCACGTTGAAAATCCATTTTTGCCCATTCGTGCAACCGCAATAAACCACAATATTTCAGTGGAAACAGTGAGAAGGCATTTACACGTTGCTGGGATAAAGAATTATAAACCTATAATATAAGATGGACGTAAAATCTTATGGCGGAGGAAAGGAGAACGTTACAACGAGAAGTGCTTGCTACCTTGTAGAACCAGCGGTAGAATAACCCTGGGCTACTGGGGCTGGATGTCGTCCATGGGACCTGGTGAATTGGTGGAAGTTAATGGTAGGTTTAATAGCAGTTTGTATTTGGAGATTCTGCGTGACGTCATGCTGCCGACTGTGCGAATTGCCTATCCAACGTCACATATTTATTTCATGTATGATAACTGCTCCATCCATCGTGCAGGCATTGTGCGGGAATGGTTAGCTGCTCAAGAAGGTGTGACAGTTATTAATTGGCCATCTAAAAGTCCTGATTTGAACCCTATAGAAAATCTATGGGGTCAAATGGTTTTAAATTGGGACACAACGGAAGTGCGAAACAAACACAACTTGGCTGAGGTCGTGACATCGACTTGGGAGCACATGAGATTTGTGTTGGAATTGGAACATGGTGCGCAGTATGCGTAGCCGCTTACAACAACTTATAGCAGGGGACGGTGCACCACTCCGCTACTAGTTCATCTAGTAGGTATATTTAAACACACCATGCAAGTAAATGCTCAATGGATTGATTGTTCAACCATTAAAATGTTGCAGATTATGTGGTGATGTAATTGTTATAAACAGATTTTTTCTGTTTAAATAACATGTTTATTCACTACATATAGGCAGCTATAAATTTGTAAAGCATTTCACAGATGAATTCAATTTCTCGATAATAAACTTTGAAGCATATGCATGCCTTTTTTAATGTTTATATGGCATACTAATATAAAAAGTATATTATTTTGGAAATATATGAGCATTTACTTACTTTATCTTACATAGGTGTTTTAATGAAATAATAAACATTTTAAACTTGCAATTTTTTAGTTTTATTTCTATACAAACTGCCCGTTTAAAAAGACAATACCCTACGTCGTCTATTAAAAAATTGTAAAAAAGTGTAATATAATATCTAAATTTAGGTTAAACTTGGTTTCGAACGTAGACAACGATGAATATCGCACTACCTTAGTGACCACAAGACCAACACAACTCTTATAAGCCGCATTGAAATTTGATCTTAGTTGTAATGCTAGACGCAATATTCAAAAAAATTTGAACCATATAGTATACTATCATAAAGTTTATTCTTGCACAGCACGAGCAGCCATCTTCTCCTCGTGCAAATTATTTTGTATTTTAAATAATCACTCCATAGTAGCATTTGAATACCAGCTTTATAATGAATACGAATATTTATTTTTCAACTACCCACTTATTACAAGTTATGTGAAAATATTACCATTTTAAAAAGTTTATGTCTAATCTGTAGTTCTTTACACAAAATACAAGAAATAGTTTTGAAATATAAATTTTATATTGAAAGCAAAACAATATCTTTGTCGCAGGATTTGATCTCGAACCTCGTTTTTCACAGTCTTACACACAGACCACGAGACCAGAATTACTTAAACTCAATTATTAAAATAAGCTATTACACTTATCATATTATAACAAATAGTTATAAAATATAACCTAATGCTAACGTTTTAAAGATCAAATTTGCGTGTCTATATTATTATTGTATTTGTTCATCAAATCCTCGAGCAGTTGTCTGATAAGCTCATATAAATTAAATAAACCTTAATGTTACATGCAGAGGGTCCAAAGTCGTTTGATTTTAGGGTGGGTCAGGTAATGCTGACAACAGTCTGTACTACAATCTCTCGGACGTTTGCCCTCGACATTTTTTTTTTGTTGTTGTATGGGAAATCATCCAATGACATCTCCCTCTCTGTGTGGAACGGGAGGGCGTGTCAGACTCTTACTGACTAAAACCCACCCCTGTTCCTTCCCTGCCTGAGTGCCCAGGGGAGCGGTAACTCTGTTACGAATTTATCCGCTACCCCTGGGCATTGCCCTCGACCTTGCCAATAACTATGAGTTGTTTGAGGTTATGTCTGTCCTTCCTGGCTATTTGCCCGAAATCTCCAGTACTCGGCGCAAGCAGATGGTCTAAAGCCTGATTTACAAAGATACATTAAATTTACCTCTCTACATGATTAGTTTTGAATTTAAAAAGTTAATTTTCAAAGAAAAAATACTAAATTCATTTTACTGTGTTGTGTGTTTTAATTAATAACAAGAAAATAGGTTTCTGTATTGTTAAATTAAATGAATCCAATGTATTGCATATTTATTATTCTTTTCAATGTAACTTATTGCATGGTACAGTAGAGACTGCCCTTTCCTTCTATGTAAACATGTTAGTTAATAATCTGAATATGGTAACTCATTATTGGTATTATCTTATCTAAACTAATGTAAATGTAAACAAATATAAACGGGAAAATATTTGTTTATGTATGTAGGAAATCTCCGAAATTTGATTAATCCTACTTCCTACTAATATTATAAATGTGAAAGTTTGTGAGTGTGTATGTTTGTTACTTCTTCACGCTCAAACGGCTGGACCGATTTGGATGAAATTTGGAATGTAGATAGCTTATAACCTGGATTAACATATAAGCCCTACCCTTATCCCTACCTTTTATCCCGGTATACGCGGGTGAAATCGCAGGGCGCAGCTAGTATAACATATTAATCAAATTGCGCATGAGTGTTTCCTTTTTCACACTTCTAAACCATAAGACACACACACTTTCGAGAAGTACACGCCACTGGGTCTATGCCTTCCAGTTACCAGTATCTTTTTTTTTCCTGTCGAGGAAATCCTTCAAAAGGCCTGGAGGAAGGAAGATTATGATTTTGACCAGTATTTGTATGTTCATCTGTTCCCTCATAACTTCTAAACTTCTCATGATAATTTGACAAATAAGGTATCGTTGGAATCGTCTGGATTGTCCGCTGGTTATAGGTTAGGTGACGTCACACTAAATTCAATATGGCGTACTCTGGAAACATAACGTCAGAAATAAAAAAAAATTGGTAAAGAACCGTTTAGGGTATCAAATGAAAGGTTTCGAGGTTATAAAAATATAACCTCGAAATAACAAAAATAAGTTTCATAACTAAAACCCGACTAAAAAAATCACGCTCTGGAAAGTATGAAACAAGAAAATATTCTTAGACATAGTGACGATTCGAGGGTAGCCGGGGTTTTACGCCACCTGCGGGTCGTTAAGGTGGAATCGCCAGGGTCAAACTTTGACCAGACTTTGACAGGGTCAAACCGGCCGCGAATCACACTTTGACCAAGATACAACCTGACACTGACCTGCAAATTGCAAAAAACGTAAGAAAATATGAATTTCGCGGGCTACCCTGGCGCTTCCACCTTAAGGGTCTACTAACGGTCCAGTGGCGCCCTCATTGAATAAAAAATCGTAGCGTAGCACAGAAAATAAATATTAAAAATCCAACTCCACATTTGTTACAAAGAGGACAAAGCATTTTTACGTTGTTAAAACAGGTCTTAGAATGTTTCGTATCCAAAGTAGTAGGCAAAAGTACCAAAAGCGGCCGTTTCTGACACTTTTGCCTACTACTTTGGATACGAAACATTTTGAGACCTGTTGGCCTTAACACAATAACGCATGTAGCAGTAGTAAGCAATCTTTATGGGAAGGTGCAAGTTCATATGACTACGGCTATCCTCTAAACATGACTTTCTAAGAATATATTCTTGTTTCATACTTTTCAGAACGCAATTTTTTGTAGTCGAGTTTTAGTTTTAAAACTTATTTTTGAAAGACTGAAATTAAATTTTATTTATTTATTTATTGTCACCAGGGGAGCAGACAAGTTATTCGTAGTGTCTCGCGCTTGCGTGATGGTGATCTGGCTGAGCTCGGAGCGCTGCGTCACTCTGGACGCCATGGGTGCCGCGCCCGCGTGCTGCGTGCTGGCCGACAACCATCGACTCACTGTGGCCAACAACGACGTAAATATTACATCAATCATCATCTTCATTATCATTTCAGCCGAAAGACGTCCACTGCTGGCCTCCCCCAAATGTCGCCACAACGACAGGTCCTGTACGTCTCGCATCCATCGGCTACTCGCGACCCTCACCAGGTCATCGGTCCACCTTGTGGGAGGCCTAAATAATCAAATATAATAAAAAAAAATAACCAAAGTATCAGTAGACGTAGGCAAGAAGGATGTCAGGCTCAAGTGGGATTGGGCGGGTCAGGTCAGCCGCATGCACATACGCCGTTGGGTAACAGTGCCCACGCAATGGCTGCCTGGAAATGGACTGCGGCGCCGAGGTCGGACACGAAAGAGGTGGCCAGACAACCTGGATGCATACCGCGAGAGCTGGTTTGAGGAAGCACGGGAGAAGAAGCACGAAGCATTGTAACATGTCTCTGTCACCTCTGACCTAGACTAAAACACGGGGTCTCATCTCGAACAAAGAAAATTTAGTTCAGACAAACAAACAATAGATGGCGTAATAATATGCATCGATTTCGTATTGAAGTTTAAGTAACATTAATATTTTTTTTTTAAATATGGCAAAAACTGTATTTTCTTATTTAATAAACTACCCTAAGCATAAAATTGTGGAATAATTGGCTCCTAATTCAACTTTAGATGTTTATTGGAATGAATCCTTAGGCATTTATATTTCTTGTACCAATAGATGGCGCTGTTTGAAGTTTTGGAGTTTATCCATTCACCTCTTTAAAATTTGTATAGTGACACATTTTGAAACAGTAAAACTGTTATGAAGTTCAAAAAATACTATAAAGTAATACCTCAATGTGTGAGAAAATATTAGTAAGACTTTATGTATATTCATTCAACTTTCAAGCCGGCGCTGCTAACATCATCTAGCGAGGTGTAGAGAACGGGCCCGAACGAAGAACAAAAGTTGCTTGTGCAAGTTGAAAGCCCGTAGTTACGGCGGTACCATTTCATTGTATGGGATGAGGCATCTGTACGCTAGTATTATATTATCTGTGACTAGAATCAAGAGCAAACCCATATAAAATAAAATAAAATTTAAAAAAGAAGAAGAAGTTCCTGGAAGGACTTGGGGGAGCAGCCTTTGCCCAGTAGTGGGACCATGCTAGGTAAAAATAAAAAACAAAATTACTTTAAGCCCACATCCTCATTAATACCAAAGAAGTCCGAAGCTAGAGACACAGACCATCTCGAAGCATCATTACTAAGGATTCCCGCCACCTTCAACAGGTTATCGGTTCTCCTTTTGGGGGCCTACCCAGACCAAAATAACCGATACGCGATCACTGCCTTAGATTTTTCAGCCTTATCAGCCAACAGTTTTGCGAACATGTGCACTATGAGAAACAGAATGTTTAGAATGTCAAAAGTGGCAGAAGACAGCCCCCGCTACTTAACCTTGGAAAAAGTTGATGTTGTGGTGTGAAAATGGCTCAGTTGCTCTCAATTAAGTGAGGAATGAATGCCTCATGCCGTCTGTATCTTCAGATGAAATCGTCATTTAGTTAAAACCTCATTCACCCCTTTATGAAATCTCTCTAACACCAACTTAACTCCGCAGGCTCTATACTGCTATACAACAGAAGGCAGAGGTCCGTGCTATGCTTTAGAAGGCGAGAAGGTTCGCCTCGACTGGTTCCGTAGCTACCTGGTCATCACGACCAACGAGACACCCAACAAGTCAGCAGCATCCACCAGTACTGCACCAGCCCCAAAGTCACACCACATCACCATTCTAGACATACAGAACAAATTCATCGTATTCTCGAAAACTTTCGAAGAAATTGACGCAGTATTAACTGAGTGGGGTTCGTTTTATATTCTGACGAAGAATAAGGAGATGATATATTTGGAGGAGAAAGATCTCCAGTCGAAGTTGACGCTGCTCTTTAAGAAGAATTTGTATGATGTTGCTATAAGGATAGCTAGCAGTCAACATTATGATGATGCTGGGTTGACGGAGATTTATAAACAGTATGGTGATCATTTGTATAGTAAGGTATGTCATAAATTATCTATTTTAAAGTAATTTAACGACACGGTTGGCGCAGTGGTTGAGATTTCGGCTGCTGCGCTGTGTGTCGCGGGTTCGATTCCCGCACGGAATAATTAATTTTTTGTATGGCTTTCACATAGTTGTTCCGGGTCTGTGATTATGTATTTACATGGTTACCACAATACATGGAATAGATAAATTCTAGTATGTTTAAGGTTCTGTACCCAAATGGGGTCAACTAAGCCTATACCGACTATCTATCTACTATGGCGAATCAAAAGTCAATGCTTAACGAAACGATATTGTTTCGATCTATTTGTTGTACGGAACTCTTAATGCGGTAATTCGAATCGCGCTTGCCATGATCAATAATATCATTATGATCAACGTCCGTGACTAAATTAGAATGTTTAATTATTATTACACATAATGTATATTTTTATCTACAAAGGAATACCCCTCAATCTCAGTAATGAGTACCTATCGGCAGGATAATACACTTGATTTTGTTGGTATTCTGAATTCTTTTAATAGCTTTTTCTCGTTTTCAGGGAGACTTAAAAGGCGCTATCGATCAATACGTCAAAACGATTGGCTGGCTAGAAACCTCGTACGTAATCCGCAAGTACCTGGAGTCTCGCCACTTAGAGTCCTTAGTACAATACTTGGAGGAACTTCATAAGAAAAAGGGCTGTGCCACTGAGGACCATACCACCTTACTACTGACTTGTTATATGAAGATAGACCAGCATGATCAACAAGGGAAGCTGAAGGAGTTCATCAATTCTAAGGATAAAATCATTGATTTTGATGTTAATGTCGCTATTAAGGTAAGTTTCTACTTCATTTACCTAAATATTTATCGGGCCTGAGACCGTTTCATGAGAAATTCTAGGCACCAAAATAATGTTACGAAATTTCATATAGCTATGATTTTTATCAGAACATAAATATGAACTCTTAATAAATATTAAGGTAGGTATCTACTTAATTTTTGTAAATATTTATCAGGCCAGAGACCGTTTCATGAGAATTTCTAGGCACCAAAATAATGTTACAAAATTTCATATAACTATGATTTTTATCGAAAACATAGATATGTACTCTTAATAAATAAAAACACTGATTCGCCTTAGCCAGAATACCAGGCCGGACAATTGTATTGTTATTTCCGATACGAATTTCTAACAACAGCCTGGAGTATATATGTCACTTACTTATGCCTATTACATGTCACTCATGATTGGCGAATTATGACATTGTACATCTCTGTCAACCATTCGGGACATACATGCGTAAGAATCACTACATATTATAAAAAAGTCCCCGCCGCGTCTGTGTTTCTGTGTGTTCGCGATAAACTCAAAACTACTGAATGAATTTTGATGCGGTTTTCATTATTAGACAGAATAATTCATGAGGAAGGTTTAGGTGTATAATTTGTACCCGTGCGAAACTAGGGCGGGTTGCTAGTAAATTCTAATTTATACGAACAGGTGATGCGCCAAGTAAGCGTAGACGACGCGCTGTCCCTCGCAGCCAACCACAAGCGCCACGACTGGTACCTGAAGATGATGGTAGAGGACAAGAAGGACTACCGCAAGGCCTTGGACTACATCGTCGAGCTGGAGTTCGAGGACGCCGACCTGTTCATGCGGCAGTACGGACACAGGCTGATACAGCATGAGCCCGAAGAAAGCACCAAGTTTCTGAAGTGTGAGTAGATGTAACTATAAGCTAGCCTAGCATTTTCCCAATGGAGAAGTTTCCAATTATTTTTTTTGTGACTCAGTTATAAAAAAATAAGTATAATATAACAAAAATGTGACAGAATCATTAAAATATCTCAACAAATAAAATAGTTATGGAACTTTAAAGTTGCGCTTGTAAGAATAATTTCACTTCATGCGGCGCTTTAGCGTGTGTGACGTCACACTACTTTCTTTCACTATGTTGAAATTATAAAATAAAACACTACCAATAAATAAAAATCAAGCAGTTGTACAAAAAATAACTAGGGACCGCATGAGAGCTCATGTGCGACTTAAAAACTGTTGATCGATTGAGTGACAACATTATGAAACTTCTCTATTATGTTGAGGTTGGGTCCTATCACCAGATTGCGCTGAACACCAGTATTTCGCATGGAGGGACTACCTATCTGACCTCCACAACCCAGTAAATGGGTAACACGATACTCCCTGGCAAGACTGCTTTTTTTTTTTTTTTTTTTGTGGGGTGGGAAATCATCCAATGACTTCTCCCGCTCTGGGTGGAGCGGGAGGGCGTGTCAGACTCTTACTGACTATAACCCACCCCTGTTCCTTCCTGCCCTGAGTGCCCAGGGGCGAGGTAACTCTGTTTCGAATTTATCTTCAACCCCCGGGCAGGGATCGGCCATGACGGGCCCCGTCTCTTTTGCTGACAACTCTTGTTCGGCGCGCGTGGAACATTACGCGCCGTCGACTCTCGGGCCTGGTGCTGATCGGACGGTGAGCTACCCATTACTCGCCGTCCGCAGGCCCGGGTCTACGGTGGCCGGAGATCGTCTCGCGGCGCCGGAAGTCCCAGGCGTCTCCTGAGGCGGCTACTGCTGAGAACGTGAGGGCGACTCCGTTGTTGATACTCCCTCACGCGTCCCGCCTCCGCCTTCGCGAGCATTACTGCTTCGCAGAAGGAGGAGACGGCTTCCCATTCCCTCTCGCTCCGTACCATGGCCTGAACCAGGGCAGGGCGCGAGAGGTCGCTGCCGCCTATCGCATCCACGAGGACACGGCGGTGCTCTGCCCAAGCGGGGCAAACCTCCACCGTATGCTCCACCGTGTCCTCTGGGCGATCCTCGCAGTGGAAACACCCGGGGGTCACCTCCCGCTTGATCCGAAACAGGAACCTCCCGAAACAGCCGTATCCGGTGAGGACCTGCGTCAGGCGGAAGGTGAGAGCGCCGTGGGGCCTCTCCAGCCACTCCTCAAAGAGGGGCACTACCGCCGCAATGGTGGCGTGCCCAGCGCTGGGTTGCGACAATCGCTGTCTCCATGTCGCCATGAGATCTTGCCGGAGCTCTGTTCGCCGAGCCGCGAGTTGTCGCGGTAGCGGAGTTTTGCCTCCTCGCGCTCCTCATAGAGGTTCGCGAAGATTTTTGCCTCCAGATCCCATGGCGATAATCCGGCAAGGAAGCTCGCCGCCTCGCAGGAGATCGTACGGTATCCTCGGATCATTCGGATCGCCATGACCCTTTGGGACGCGTTCAGACGGCGAGTCGATCGCTGCCTTAGAGAACGCGCCCACACCGGTGCCCCGTAAAGGGCCATGGACCGCACGATCCCCGCGTAGAGCCTCTGGCAAGACTGCTGACAGACTTTCTAGCTCATGACTTACGGCATGACGCTCTCTTGCCGGTCATGCCCCCTCGACGCCTCCGCTCTCTACTCCTTTGTATGTGCGCGCGTGTACTGTACACTTCCTTACTTTACTGCGTTGTTTACTGCGTTTGCCTTTCTTCTGGACTTTACTTGTTTTATTAGAACAAACGGAACCCTATTGCTGTCACTCACGTGTCCATCTGTCACAAAATTTGGTTCCGAAGAATTTTTTAACTTCGCATTGACCTATGAACTTGAAATTTACGGGTCCCTAAATGTGCGAAGTCTGACACGCACTTGGCCCGTTTTTTTTAATTTTTCTTCGTATTTATTTATTGATTTATATTTACGATGTTTTCGCATAAACTTTTATTTTGGGTCTTTTTACTCATTGTTTCAACCAAGCCAGGGCAAGGCTCCGACTTGAGGAGACAAGAGTGTGGAAGCGTACCTGCCGGATCCCCGACTCCAACCTGATCACAAACCTATCTGTAATACGCAGAGCTGAAAGAATATGGTACAAAACTTACCCAAGGTTTCGAAGCCTACCGTCCGGGGATCAATCTGGTTATGTGTGTATGTCAGAGTTAAATGTGGTAGTGTAGTGCTTGTCATTAGGTATACCATACTCCAAAGGTGAACTCAAAAGGCGCCGGTGATGCCACAAGCGCGTAGTCTCTCGCGAACCAACCAAACTTCCAAGTATTTTCACAAAATAACCCGTTTCACCACTACATCAAATGGGGACTTAATCAAGTTTAGTTCAATAGCAAACAATTAGGTTCAAAACCAATAGATTCAGCTAGATTTTAATCCCAAAATCTCAAGCCCAAAATCTACATTTTCAACACGTTTTTTCACTACGGTCAAACCATCAAAACAGATGACTGAAAAAAGTCATAGAGTATAAAAAGAAAGAGTGTGACAGCCAAGGCTGCGTTCGGAAATGCACTCGGACCGAACACTCATGCTTATTTCAGTATCGAATGGATTTTCCGCCGCATATTCAAATTATCATATTACGCGATCTATTGCTATTTTTAAACTACGCTAAACTAAATCTTCAGTAGTTGGCTGATCAATCAGGCCAACCAAACAAACTCTTTCACAAGGACCTCATGAACTTGCATCTGGCCCACAGTACTGTGCACAGACTACAAGCCCCGCAGCAAGCCTCTCGTGGACGAGGCGTCTCTCTCCGGCGGCTTGCGGGAGCCGGTGAGCGCGCTGCCCGACGACTACATCCCCATGTTCCTGAGCAACTCCGAGCGACTCATAGAGTTCCTCGAGCACATGACGCAGAAACAGAAGGACTGCTCGAAGCTGGTGTTTGATGCGCTCATTGAACATTATATTCATGTTTGGTAAGTGGCTATAAAACATTTTAGTAATAATATTGGTCAGAAGAAGACCGCATTTCTTGGAGCCGCGTTGTATGTGGTCGCGATCCTCAGCAGTGAGGGAACGACGAAGAAGAAGAAGAATAGTCATAAGTACCAGTTAATAATAAGTTGTAAGCAGTATGTATCCCGGGTCTGCGGACGGCGAGTAGTGGGTAGCTCGCCGTCCGATCAGCTACAGGCCCGAGAGTCGACGCGTGGTGTTCCACGCGCGCCTTAAAGAGATGATTGTCAGCCACCACTGACGGGACCCATCATGGCCGGTGCCTGCATGACTAGGAGTAACGGATAAATTCATAACAGAGTTACCGCTCCCCTGGGCACTCAGGCAGGGAAGGAACTTGACTGAACTTGACTTAGATTTTTGCAAAAATGTATTTACTGTTTTACCACATAACTTGTATAAAATTTTGTTATTATAATGTCATTTATTCATCTTTTCTCTTATTTTTTACATTTATAAATATTTCATAAAATAAAAACTTTAATATGGTTTACCACCGGCATCGGGAACAGGGTCCAAGCTACCGGTGATCAGGGCTCCTGAGAAAGGAATCTCCTAAAAATACGCGCCGTGTCCAGGAGTACCGCTTTCTGTATCAAGCGCTTGATCCAACTACCCAACGAGAGCTTCCTAAGGTGTTGGTCGAGGCTCTTGGCTATTAAGCCATTGGCCGTCACGACTCTCGGCACAATGACTGCTGTATCCACCACCCACATATCGACAACCTCGCGAGCCAGATCAAGATACTTTGTTTGCGTATCTTTCTCAGCCTTCACGAGGTTTTCGTCATGAGGGACAGCTATATCAACAATCATTGTGCAACACTTGTCGATCTATCACCACTATGTTAGGTTTATTGGCAACAATAGTCCTATCAGTGATGATAGATCGATCCCAATATAACGTGATATTGCCATTTTCGAGAACTGGGTCGGGCACATACCTATAGTACAGTACTTCCGATTCCACAAGATTATATTTAAGAGCAAGTTGCTGGTGGATAATCCTGGCTACAAGGTTGCGTCTATGCAAATAGTCTCCGTTAGCTAGACGAGAAAAACCAGAAATAATGTGTCGGATTGATTCCTCGGGCCGGTGGCATGCCCGACAGATGTCAACCGTACCGTCCTTCACAATATATTGCCGGTAGTTATTCGTCATCATAACATCGTCAAAAGGTCCAGTTAGGCAGGGCTAACTTCGAGAAAGAGGTCAACCGTCGAATCCGACTTGGCTGAGCGGCGTCCAGGAAGTTGCATGGTATCTTCTCGTCTTACATACCACAGTGTCTCAAGATGAAAGTCTATGACCAGTGCGTGCGTGTTGCCAGTGATGACTTATGGAACCGAAACGTGGTCGCTCACAATGGGCCTCATCAGAAGTCTTACAGTCACCCAAAGGGCAATGGAGAGGGCAATGCTCGGGGTTTCCTTGCGTGATAGAATCAGAAATGATGATATCCGCAAGAGAACTAAGGTTACCGACATAGCCCGTAGAATCGCCAAACTAAAGTGGCAGTGGGCAGAGCACATTGCTCGCAGAACAGATGGTCGATGGGGCCGAAAAGTTCTGGAATGGCGACCGCGTAGCGGAAGACGCAGCGTTGGAAGGCCTCCCCAAGGTGATCGGTCCACCTTGTGGGAGGCCTTCCAACGCTGCGTCCTGGTGAGGGTCGCGGGTAGCCGATAGATGCGAGACGCACAGGACCGATCATTGTGGCGACACTTGGGTGAGGCCTATGTCCAGCAGTAGACGTCTTCCGGCTGAAACGATGATGATAACTTCGTCCATAATCGCACAGACAAAACCTCCTTATCGTTATTTTTTTTTTCCTCAGGGGAAAATCTCCAGAAAGCGAGAAGAAGGAATACGAAGAAAAAGTCCTCCGCTTGCTTAAGGACCCCGATGCCAACTACGACAAAGATCAGACAATGATCATCTGTCAGATGCTAGGCTTCCAAGCGGGCGTGCTGTATCTGTACGAGGAGAACAAGCTGTGAGTATACTCTGCCAGGTTTAATAATAAAAAAAATATTTTTGAACTACTGTACAAAAACCATTGTAACGATAATAATTGCCGAAGTTTAACACTATGTCGCAGTTATTAACGGTTTTTTTTAAGTTAGAACCCAGGTATCATATTCTTTAAGGTGGCGGCACCGTAAAGAATAGGATACATGGGTTCTAACTTACAAGCAAGGACATTGTGTGTGTTGTTCTTTATTGTTTCAATGTAATGGAAATATTTGTACGCCGATACTTACGGCTAAACATGAATGGACTCAAACGATGTAACATCTTGCATGCTCTTGAATGTATACCAGTTTTAAAAAAAATAAAGAAATCTTATTTTATCTTAAGTGAGGGTAAGTCTCTCAAAAAGCTCAAAAATTAGTTTTAAAGGTTAATAGGCCGATTTTTGAGCTCTTTCCAAGCGTAGCATTGTAGTTTTTGCAAAACCACCCCGAGTCCCGATATTATAACCTATAATAAAAAAATAGACTGGACAAGAGCAAAGTAAACCGATTTTAGTAGTAGACAAGTTTAGAGTTTTGGTTAGCAATAGTTCTCAAATTTTCAGAAACATAGGATCCTTCTTATTATGGCAACTTAGGACTTCGTGAATTATTATCCCTACCTAAAACTTCGTGTTCGTGCAATTTGACCACAGAGTGAATAGGTAACTTCTAGGCAAGCTTACTCCATCGTCTACCACGTCATCGCTTACCATCAGGTGAGATAACGGTCAAACGCGAGCCTATCAATAATAAAAAATAAAAAAAAACCGGCCATGTGCGCGTCGGACTTCGCACATTTAGGGTTCCGTACCAATTAAAAAAAAATACAAGATGCTTATACTGTGAAAATTTGGAGACTGTAGCTCCACCCGGTTGGCTGTAAAACCTGTGTGACAGACGACGGACACGTGAATGACAGCAATAGGGACCCTTTTAACCTAACCATAAAAAGGAAGCTCCGTTCCTGGTTAGGATTACACATGTGAGCCTGAATCGAAAATCATGCTGGGGGCACCGAAGTTATCTTTGATCCAAATGCAATCAATTTCGGGTTTTCATCATTTAGGGCTTCCTCGAGCGTAAATAGTCATTTTCCTGTTTTATGTTATATATGTATACTCTATTGTCAACTTTCTGTTTCATATAATATACAGGGTGTAAGGTACATGAACGCACATACGTGTTCCAGTGATTCAGTACATGATTCTGGACCCCCTAGCGTTGGAATTTTTCGTCGGCTTTCTCCTAATTTTTTTGAAAAAAATCTGCGTTTTTTTACACTAAACTGTATAAAATCGTTATACCTATCTACCTCAATGAATTTTTAATTAAAAAATAATTATTTCGCTTTTTTCGCAAAAAACCGCAATGTAAATAAAATTACAAGAAGCGCCCTGCTCAGCTGATTTCCTAAGTTCACCGGAGGTCATCGCGGGCCCAGTAGGTACGCACGCAACATCGGCCAAAGACCGCCGACGTTCCTTTGTCGGCAAATGCTCACACAGACCTATGAATCTAACAGACGCGACACGTTAGGCATTTTAAGTGTCTACAAAAATTGATATCCCATTCACTACTTTTATTTGAACTTATTTTGAGGCGAAGTTATTTTTATAAACCTTCATCGAAATAAATAAAGAAGATCTAAAAAAAATGTGTTACAGTTTACTGATAACGACATAATTCTTAGATACATTTTTGTTATCATCAAAGTTAAGTTAAGTAATAGAATACAACAACGTTACTTACTCATTTCGTTAAAACCACATTTCTACATTTCGTATACCTACATCGAAATAATTGCTGAGTGAGTAGTAGGTACAACTTAATGCGATTGTACAGTCTATCAATTTTATTGATCTATGCGGTCTACGAGTTTTTCGGCACTTTCAAAAGCGTACCTACGATGATAAATAAAATTTTATTTCTTTAGCATTTCGCCGACGACGAATTTTTGTTAGTTTCGTCCGTGTTTACGTTCATCGCAAACGGATGTGCAGTCGGTCCCAAATTTAGGTTGTTATCGTAAAGTTGTCAAAACCATAAGTTATTTTCTTTGTTAGTGTGTGTGTTTTTTGTTTTGCTTCTTGAGTGGTTTTGACACAATAACTCAGTGCCCAGGAAAATGCTCATGCATGAAGCACGTAGGCGCCTCCCTCGTAAGAAATGAACGAACTTTAAGGTGAGTTTGTTCATTAGTTATGTACACGGTTAATAACCGCGTCCCTGACAGAGGTGTTCGTGGTTGGCGAGCGGCAGAGCTGTACCTACGAAATTTCAAAATTCAAAATCACCAAGGTCACTTGTGTAGGGACGTGATTGGCGACCGTGTAGCAGGCGCTTTATATCTACATTCCTGGAGCGCAATGTAGGTACTTACAAGCTTCTTTATTATTATCTATCCTAATCTTTATCTAACCTTATCTTATATAGTATAGTATTCTTGACGGATTAAAAATGTATGTGATATCAATGTTGTCATTAGAATAAATAGTTAAAGGTGCCACGGAACATTATACGCATTGGTCGTTTTAAACGTTTACCGCACGTTCTGATCTAGTTGTTTATCACATCGATCGGAAACATCGGAAACATCGACGTAAATGTATTTTATCACAAAGTAGAAAGTCTATTTAGGGACAAGCGCGTAGCGGTGCGACCAGGTGGTCGCGCCGCAACGCTTATACACACAGACACAGGCGTGTCTGTGTGTATAAGACGTGGTAGGTAACTACGCACTACCACGTACTACGCGCTCGCGCGCGCCTACATTCATTGCGAAGCGTTGAGATCGCATTGTTCACAATACATTGCGTGCTTGAAAATGTCAATTTCTGTAATCGATCATTACCGAGATTAATGATTATCATAATTTTGTTACTGACATTAGGTGTAACCTTTTCGCGAAGTTTGCGGTATCTTGTTCCTTACAGCCTGTATATACTACATGTGGAAACTTGTAATTGGCCATATTTTGTTAAGACTATTGCTTACTGTATCTGTCTAGCAGTAAGTTTTCCTAATATAAATAAAATAAAATAAGTTACCGACAAGCCAGTTCATAACATGTCTGAGACCCTTCGACGAGCAGATCTGTATCATCAGCGTACGTTATTGTTTTGCATTTAAGATCATTAATATAGGTAAGAAAGAAAGTTGGTCAAAGGACACTGCCCTGTGGGACTCCAAAATTACGGCTCTTATCCTTACCAGCATGGCCGTGAATAATGACACACTAAGAACGATCACTTTGACAGCTTTTAACAATTTCCAAAGCAGTACCTCTTACTCCAACCGGCTCCAGTTTGGATAATTGTCTAGAGATCGAAACCGTGTCGAAAGCTTTGTATAGGTCCAAGAAGATCCCAATTGTTTTTATCCTTTGGTCTATGTTATGAACAGAGAGTTTAAAAGATCCCTGATGGCATCTTTAATAGACCTACCTGGCCTAAAGCCTTAATGATTCTTTACAGAGAAATCATTTTTGTCAAGCTTTTATTTAGGACTTTTTTAAATATTTTTAAAATAGAATTCAACACTGATATGGGCGTGTAATTATCCATATTATCTGTAGGTCCCGTTTTATGTGAATGGATTACAATAGCTTTTTTTTTAATCCTAGGAAATATACTAGTACTCAAGGAAATATTACAAACTCGGGACTTATGACAGGTATTAGGACACATTTGACAGCCTTCAGAATATTAGTCGGAATGCTATCCCATCAGGTTATTATTAAAGTATTTACAACCTTACGCTTCACATAGACAACGATCATAATTATGACAACAGAACATTATGTTAGATAGTGTTCAGGTTACATTTGAACTCTGAAGTTGTTAACCAGACAGTTGAATTGTTTCTACGGAACTCGTTGAACTTCATTGACTCAGCGATTTACTGGTGGTCGCCAGTGTCGATTCTGACTCTATGGAGTTGCTGTGGTTGGGAATAGTGTGGCGGGCTTGTCCCATGAAATGCGTCGTTGCGTTCTGCGGTGCTCTTACATCATTTGTCGCAAAAAAGAAGACTGTAGCGTACCGGTACTGACCACTCTAACTGTATTACCCACAGTTGGCAAGCCCAGGTAGCGCTGCACCTGCGCAGCGGCGACGCGGAGGCCGCGCTCGCGGTGTGCAGGCGGCGCGGCGAGCAGTGCCCGCGCGTGTGGCTCGACGTGCTGTGGGCGCCGCCGCCTGCGCACTGCCTGCCCGAGCTACTGAACGTGATCGGTGAGTTATAGTGAACACGCTAGGTGACGTCATCGCTCAGTACACAACGTTGCTACAGTCATACTAGCCAGTTAATAACAGAGATTGTGGCAAAACCTTTTGTCTAATTTAACTGATAAGCATTTTGAAATAATGCAATTTTGTTCACAGCAAACGAGAAGTTACTGTCACCTATTCTAGTCATCGACTGCCTCGCTAGCACACCTACGTACACATTAGGAGATGTTAGAAAGTAAGTACACATCAACCTCTTTAATTATATGTTTTGCGATTGAAAACTTTAATTCGATTACGAATGGTTTAATTTTTGCTGCAGTATTCGAATTTCGATTTAGCTAACATGCTTTAAAATGTGTGAAAAGTGAGCTTTGATTTGAGTTTTTGCAAAACACAAGCATATTAGGTACTTCACGCCTGTGTCCCAAAAGGTGACTGTCGAAGAGGTGTATGTAGTACACCAAAATGTAACCACTCATGTTTAAATCTCACGTAATAGGAGGCGAGCCTGTTACCGTCAAACGGTCACTCAGACCCGAGTGTCTAATTTAAAAAAAATATAGATTCAAATTCAAAATCTTAACTCGAGTATAGGGTTAGTAACAATGTCCTTAAAAACTAAGTGTTAGTAAACAAAACGATACAGTGACACATGCAACTGACAGCAGCGAACTATATACGGACAGTCCACTCTGTCAGCAATCATTTTCAGAACCTTGTTGGGGCTGTCCCCGACACCAGCGATGCTTTTTTTTTTTTTGTGGGGTGGGAAATCATCCAATGACTTTGCCCGCTCTAGGTGGAGCGGAAGGGCGTGTCAGACTCTTACTGACTAAAACCCACCCCTGTTCCTTCCTGCCTTGAGAGTGCCCAGGGGCGAGGTAACTCTGTTTCGAATTTATCCTCAACCCCCGGGCAGGCATCGGCCATGACGGGCCCCGTCTTTATTGGTGACAACTCTTGTTCGGCGCGCGTGGAACACTACGCGCCGTCGACTCTCGGGCCTGGTACTGATCGGACGGCGAGCTACTCATTACTCACCGTCCGCAGGCCCGGGTACACTAGTGATGCTGCACGCTTGCGCATAATTGTGTAAAGTCAATCAACACGCGCCGCGGCAAGCATCCCTGACGCACTGCAACGCCATGGCAACCCCATCAGTTTTCTGAAAGCGTTATTATATTGGACACGAAGGGCTCCATACGCCACCTGCGAATACTTCTCCCAAAGCTGCAAGTGTAGAAGGTGGTACAGAGTGCTCTAAAGAGCGTCACCTTTACTTCTGCAGTACAACGTGCAAACCTGCGGGCTATCATAGTCGCACGCACGGAATGAGCCCTCCGTTCCCTTTCAGTGTCCGCATTGTCCTTAAGGTTAGTGGTGACCAAGTGACCGAGGTATTTAAATTGCTCTACTCGCTCAAGAGGAACACCGTTTAGCCGTATGGGCGGCACATCAGGAAGGAAAACCTTTCCATAATATTTATTTTTTATTTTTACCCAGATACCTAACAGACGTCCTAAAATCCGAGAACGAAGTCATAACCCGAGAACAGCAACTTGCATCAAAGTACCGCACTGAAAGCGAGCGCATGAGAGAACAGACCACCGTGCTGCAGAGCCAGCCCGTCGTGTTCCAGTCCTCGCGCTGCGCCGTCTGCAGCAAGCCGCTGGAACTGCCCACCTTGCACTTCTTGTGTCAGCACTCCTTCCACCAGAGGTGAGCTGAAAGAATTTTGACACCTGTCAAGAAGAACCTATTCGATGATTTGAAGAGTAATTTATTTATTTTTGACTAGCTTCAGCCAGTGGCTTCGCCCGTTGAATTAGTACTTCCCCCCATTATAAATTATAGTCTATATGCTATTCTGCTGTATAAGCTATATTACTGTAAAGTTTCATCAAAACCTGTTCAGTATTTTTTGCGTGAAAGAGTAAAAAAACATCCATACTACCTCACAAACTTTCACATTTATAATATTAAGTAGGATATGCTTCATTGGACACCACGTAATAAACACAAGTCAGAAATATATTAATTAAACTCACAATAACGTGAGCTGTAATATTAACTCTCTATTTGTTTTCAGCTGTTTCACAACATACGCGGAATCGGAGAATGAGTGCCTCGTGTGTGCGAGCGCCCGACGTCGTCCCGACTCACAACCACACGTCGCAGAGGCGTTACACGCGAGACTACACAACGAACATGACCCGTAAGTATTTATTACTAAGTTGTTGCGAGTACGTCTTTGAGACGCACTGTCTACGTCACCCCGACTCACAACCACACGTCGCAGAGGCGTTACACGCGAGACTACACAACGAACATGACCCGTAAGTATTTATTACTAAGTTGTTGCGAGTACGTCTTTGAGACGCACTGTCTACGTCACCCCGACTCACAACCACACGTCGCAGAGGCGTTACACGCGAGACTACACAACGAACATGACCCGTAAGTATTTATTACTAAGTTGTTGCGAGTACGTCTTTGAGACGCACTGTCTACGTCACCCCGACTCACAACCACACGTCGCAGAGGCGTTACACGCGAGACTACACAACGAACATGACCCGTAAGTATTTATTACTAAGTTGTTGCGAGTACGTCTTTGAGACGCACTGTCTACGTCACCCCGACTCACAACCACACGTCGCAGAGGCGTTACACGCGAGACTACACAACGAACATGACCCGTAAGTATTTATTACTAAGTTGTTGCGAGTACGTCTTTGAGACGCACTGTCTACGTCACCCCGACTCACAACCACACGTCGCAGACGCGTTACACGCGAGACTACACAATGAACATGACCCGTAAGTATTTATTACTAAGTTGTTGCGAGTACGTCTTTGAGACGCACTGTCTACGTCACCCCGACTCACAACCACACGTCGCAGAGGCGTTACACGCGAGACTACACAACGAACATGACCCGTAAGTATTTATTACTAAGTTGTTGCGAGTACGTCTTTGAGACGCACTGTCTACGTCACCCCGACTCACAACCACACGTCGCAGAGGCGTTACACGCGAGACTACACAACGAACATGACCCGTAAGTATTTATTACTAAGTTGTTGCGAGTACGTCTTTGAGACGCACTGTCTACGTCACCCCGACTCACAACCACACGTCGCAGACGCGTTACACGCGAGACTACACAATGAACATGACCCGTAAGTATTTATTACTAAGTTGTTGCGAGTACGTCTTAGAGACGCACTGTCTACGTCACCCCGACTCACAACCACACGTCGCAGAGGCGTTACACGCGAGACTACACAACGAACATGACCCGTAAGTATTTATTACTAAGTTGTTGCGAGTACGTCTTTGAGACGCACTGTCTACGTCACCCCGACTCACAACCACACGTCGCAGAGGCGTTACACGCGAGACTACACAATGAACATGACCCGTAAGTATTTATTACTAAGTTGTTGCGAGTACGTCTTTGAGACGCACTGTCTACGTCACCCCGACTCACAACCACACGTCGCAGAGGCGTTACACGCGAGACTACACAACGAACATGACCCGTAAGTATTTATTACTAAGTTGTTGCGAGTACGTCTTTGAGACGCACTGTCTACGTCACCCCGACTCACAACCACACGTCGCAGACGCGTTACACGCGAGACTACACAACGAACATGACCCGTAAGTATTTATTACTAAGTTGTTGCGAGTACGTCTTTGAGACGCACTGTCTACGTCACCCCGACTCACAACCACACGTCGCAGAGGCGTTACACGCGAGACTACACAACGAACATGACCCGTAAGTATTTATTACTAAGTTGTTGCGAGTACGTCTTTGAGACGCACTGTCTACGTCACCCCGACTCACAACCACACGTCGCAGAGGCGTTACACGCTAGACTACACAACGAACATGACCCGTAAGTATTTATTACTAAGTTGTTGCGAGTACGTCTTTGAGACGCACTGTCTACGTCACCCCGACTCACAACCACACGTCGCAGACGCGTTACACGCGAGACTACACAACGAACATGACCCTTAAGTATTTATTACTAAATTGTTGCGAGTAAGTCTTTGAAACGCACTATCTATGTCGCCCCGACTCACAACCACACGTCGCAGAGGCGTTACACGCGAGACTACACAACGAACATGACCAGTAAATATTTATTACTAATATATTGCGAGTACTAGTAGGGGAGCCCATGATGCTAAACGGGGATTTACTCGAGCGTCGTGGGGACCTATTGGATTTTGTAGATTAGATAATAGGAAGAATAAAAGTTATATCAAGTTTCCTCTTTCAGTGGTGGGGAAAGCGTCTACAGAATTTCAAAAATGTAATAAAAAAATATCCGTTGAAATACTCAAGCGTGTCAGATATTAATAGTTTAGATGCCCCAACGTGTCCTGATATCAAAGGTATGTTCATCTGCCGGCTTGCGTGGTCGGGGTGGATTACGAGCGTGTCTGATATTCAGAGGATGTTAAGGGAATAAAAGTGACATAAGCCCGTAGGGAATTTTTGAAAATGCAAAAAATAAATCGCCATTTTGAAATACTTGAGCGTGTCAGAAGATACAGAAGGTTCAGCTTGATGTTCCAGTCATGGTAGCCTAAAATCTGACGATTATTTTGAGGGGCATTATTAATCTGACAGCTAGATTTTTTTAAATATATTAGAACACAAACAAGCCAGACAAATAACTTTTCTGTTAGCGTTCACGCCAAACGCAGGTAGAGCAGGCATTGCCATACATTTTGTACTAAGCTTTATTCCAGCTGCACGCTCTAATCTTCATAGACGATTTTAATTACTTCGGCATGTGTATATCGGCAGATTATATTTTTTCGTGATTCTTACATTAATTCATTCAAAATAACAAAATCGTTTTTTTTTTGCAACTTTGTAACCCTCTCGGCTCCCTTACGTTACGCTCAAATCGTCTGAGTTTCTAAATGTACACATTTTAGCTAATAATAAACCTACCTTACTTTAATTTCACGTGCTTCTGACGATCGATTTTTTTTATTAATCTGATGGGCTGTCCTTTATAAAGGGTGTAATATGGTGGAGGTACTCAACAGGATACAAGGTATCCCCCCTATGTTTATCTGTCGCGCTCGAGTAAATCCCAAATCCCTTATTGGGCTCCCCTACTATACGTCTCTGAGACGCACTGTCTGGATCTGGGTGTCTTGTGTATGTGAGTTTACATGTTTTTGAACGCACCCACGATACAGAAGTCATTCCTAGTGTGGTAAAAAATCTGAAAAAAGAAAGAAAGTGGTTTATTTACATAAAGATAAAGATGATTTATTTGTAAACATGTGTTTACATACACATGTTTACAAGCATGCATTTATAGGCATGCAGAAGGTTCACCTATCATTTAGCGCTTACAAACATGTTGTGCCTAACGAGGCGTACAAATATGTCTCCTACAAATGAATTATTTTACTAAATATAGCATCTCAAAAAAAAAAGTAATTAAATAAAACAATGTGAAAAAAGTAAAATAAATAAAATCAGATAGAATGTGTTTACAAACATGTCATAAAACCGAAATTAGTAAAATTTAAAAATTTAAAAAAAAAACCATCAAATCGGAATTAATTACATGGACAGATGCAGTGTTTAAAATATGACCACGCAATTCCGTTACACCGTGTATGTCGGGGCTTTGGCACTGCCGTACGTCCTCAAGATGTCACGAATATGACCCGTAATCATGGGCATACCCAGCATTTTTTAAGGGGTGGGACTGAAGTAAATAAACTCGATACGTAGTAGAAAATTAAAAATGCTTTCTATTAACTGACACTTTTGAAGTTATACTTCTTTTGGCGCGTTAGGGAAAAATGATGAGAGTAAATTTTTACGATGCGCGCGCACACCATCCCAAAAAACCGACACCCTGAAGTTAGCTATAGTCTGTGGTTCATGAAGAATGGTTGTTTTCCTTTTGTAAACTTTGTGACAGTTTAGTTTTTTATCTTGTTACGCCAAAGAAGTATAACTTCTTAAGTGCGTACATAAGTACACACACACTTTTTATGTAATTAATTACACTTCACCTTATTTCAATAATAACCTGCGAGGGTTCTGTCTAAATCTAGATAAAATTTCGTTTTCAAAATGTTGTGCTTCTAGAACACTTCCCCCTATCCACACTCATTAAGTCATCATGCAGAGGCCGACAAGCCGCACTACTACTACTGCATTGTTTACGCGGTCATTTTGAAAGTTACCAAATGATTTTAATTTTTTACTAAATAAACCTTTAAATTCTGAGCCTGTTTCCTGACTCGAAAGTCAGGAAACCAAGTGCCCCCACCTTGCCCCACAGTGGGTACGCCCATGCCCGTAATTGAAGGTAATTCGCGTATTTCGAAGTTACTGTTCGAGTAAGAAGGGAAATAGTCCATTCACTAATTAATAAGTGCCGCCGCACATTATGCGATAGTTTTCAACGGCTCCTTAGCCACTAGAAGATGTATGTTTTTTTGTATGAAATCTTACTTTTCGGTGTTCGAGCCAACTTGTGACCTACTTGAGTTGACACTTCCTTGGTCCTATTTAAACACGCTTTTAATAGCTTCAACTGTAATTGTTAGTCAAAATGCAGGTTTATCGAGAATTAAAATGTGCTAATAGGGTTTTAACGAGAGGGTTTATAAGGTAATTTTTGTTAATTGCTCGTCTGGCCTTTGTTTATTTTAAACTAGCTATTTCAGGCGGCTTTGCTCCCGGTGTCTACCACAGAATAACTGGTTTTAGGGGAAAAAAGTAGAATTTTTGGTTCGGAACGTACATCCAGAGATTACTCTGATCTTGTTTGTTTCGGTGTTTCTTCTCAGGGTAGTCAGCTAGGCAACACCGATCTCATCTAGTTAAAACTGCCAAAAAAAAAGTGTTGTTAAAACCTACTTACAAAAATAAAATAATTTATCACCTTTTACAAATCTTAAAGCAAAAAATATCTCTTAATAATGTAGTTAAGGTGAATGCTCCACCCTAGCCCGCGAAATTCATATTTTCTTACGTTTTTTGCAATTTGCAGATTATTGTCAGGTTGTATCTTGGTCAAAATTTGATTCGCGGCCGTAGCAAGTATGTATTTATAGAATTATAATCATTAAAATCATCAATACATCTCTCTCAGTTAGAATTGATGCCAAATGTAAGTATTTCATGAAATCATGACATTTGGCATCAATTCTAACTGAGAGAGATGTATTGATGATTTTAATGATTATAATTCTATAAATACATACTTTCTACGGCCGCGAATCAAATTTTGACCAAGATACAACCTGACAATGACCTGCAAATTGCAAAAACCGTAAGAAAATTTGAATTTGGCGGGCTACCCTGGCGCTTCCACCTTAAGACATTTCCCAAGTACTTTGGAAAATCGGTGTTTAATCGGTCCTAATCAATTCACCCTGACGGAACATTGAACACAGCAAGTAAGCCAGTTGGTTGCCTGCGCGCGCGCAGTAATGTTCTCTTATCATCGCAATCGCATTTAATTCGCTTCAATATAACCGTGATAACGTGGAACATAGTGTATGAAATTAGTGTATGTAATAAAGTGTAAAATTAAAAACATGTATTTATCACAGATCAAATCTATCACCATTGCGCCATTTTTGTGGTGTTTTCCTTATAATAAGGAAGATAGGTATGGGTGAGTGATTTTTTTTAATATAAATTAGTTTTAATTGAATGTCTATGCCTATTCGAGGATGGATGAAATATGGTCACAAATAATTACAAATTGGTACCCAATAAACAAACAAAATATTTGGAAACTTATGGCCTAGACGGGTGGAAGGATAGAACCACCTGGAACAGTTTGGAGGAGATTTTCACCTCAAAAGGCGGCCCTTACACATAACAATACTAGCCTTATTTAAGTACATAACTAACAAACAAATAAAACAACACAACATTTAGATAGAACTACATTTTTGGGATAAAATAAATTTAATAAATAAATAGGTTGTTTTGTGTGTGTTTTTTTAAATGTTGCCCCACACTAGGAATTACTCCTGTATTGTGGGTGCGTTCATAAACATGTATAATTCACATACACAAGACACTATTATACTATTTAGAGATTAAACTGTTGAATTTCAGTGTCCGAATAATTCAAAAAATAAATAAAAAGTCTTAGATGGTGCGAATATTTTTTTATCAGTTAAGTGTACTTTACCCATATGGCAATGAATTTACCTATAAACGAGTCATGGTAAACATCGTGTGTTTTTGTTAATGTCCACTGATATGCTATCTACTAGATTTACTACAGTTTTTTATCAATCCCTTGTAAATTGAATCGTACTTTAGTTTTAAATGTTTTTAATGAAAATCCAACACATAGACTAAGTATTTTTTTCTTGTATTCTTTTTTATATTAGCCTATAGTGCCCTACCGCTGGGAAAAGGCCTCTCCGATATACTTCCAGACACTCTTTAATTTTTCTTTTCAATTGTTGATAGGCACGCGTTTGACCACTATCTCACCTGATGGTAAGCGATGATGTGGTCGAAGAAGGAGCAAGCTTGCCTAGAAGTAACCTATTCACTCTTGACTTAAAGACTCCCAGGTTATCAAATAAAATAGGGTATTCTCCTGTGTTTATTTTTATAAAATATTTTATATGAAAGAGCAAATAATACTAAAAAGGAATCTTTTTCCGAAATCAGTATCAAAATTGGTTATTAAATGAAGTAGCAATTAGCATTTCAAATACTTGGCATAAGGAAGAGTGGGAGTGTGGTGGGGACATCTCGCTATCTCTTTTGTAAGCGCGTAACTTAATGGCAGTGACGTTGCCCGGGGGTTAAGGATAAATTCGAAAGAGTTACCTCGCCTCTGGGCATTCAGGGCAGGGAAGGAACAGGGGTGGGTTTTAGTCAGAGTCTGACACGCCCTTCCGCTCCACCCTAGAGCGGGCGATGTCATTGGATGATTTCCCAACCCACAAAAAAATAAATAAAGCTGTGACGTCATACTTATGTGTGTGCATCGTTTTTCTATTACTTGACAGTTTCCCCTTCCACAAGATTTGAAAGGTTTCTAACTTGCTTAATTTTGAACGGATTTGCAAAATTGTTTCGATTTTGGATATTGTAACTTTTTGATACAAATAATAAAAACAATTGAGTCAAATGTCCTATTACCCACGAGTCATATAATATACCTATAACATTCTTTACCGACCATGGTTTAAATAAAGCCTATTTTCATTGGCCGAACGTCTAGAAAACAAAACCATCGCCCTTCATCTAAATAGACGGTTGTAAAAAGTTAATACCGTTCACATTTAAAATTGCTATAAAACACACCATTTTTTATCAGTAACTGCTATTTTAATAAACGGCTGCCATATGCAAACAATATATGTAATAAACATTAATTACGCCTGCATACACCTAAATCAATAATATTTATCGATATTTAAATTGAAAAGGCACGAGGATCAGTTTGTTAAAACTATAGGCTTTTCGAACAGAGATTGCGAGTTCGAACCTGGCAGGTAAACCTGTGATTGGTTAGTAATCTTGGGCATCGTTGACTAAAGTTTATAAAAGATTTAGCGAACCATCCTTGCTTCGGATTTCACTGGTACAAATTATACACCTAAACCTTTCTTATGAATCACTCTCTCACTTGGTGAAAACCGCATGAAAATTCGTTCAGTAGTTTTTGAGCTTATCGCGAACAGACAGACAGTCACGACGGGGGACTTTTTAGGGTTCCGCACCCGAAGGGTCCAAACGGAGCCCTATTGCTGTCACTCACGTGTCCGTCTGTCTGCAGTCTATCACACAGGTTTAGGAGCTACAGTCTTCAAATTTTCACAGTATAAGCATCTTGCTGACCCAAAACCATACAAATAGTCAAAAATACATTTGGTACGGAGCCCCAAAATGTGTGAAGTCCGACACGCACTTAGCCAGTTTTTTATTTGTTATTTATAATTTTTATTTTCTAATTTATAATGTGTAGTTTTTAATTTGAGTTTATTTCTCCTGTAATTGAAACGCTGTCATCTCTCTCCATTCTCAATTCTTTATTGCGTACCATAATGTTTATAGTTGGTAGGGAAATTATTATATTAGTCACAATTATGGACCCTGTCGGGCACAGCATAGATCAAGTGGGAGAGAGGAGGAAGACAACTAGCTACTGTTTTATTAATACAGAATTGAATTTAACAATTATATTGTTTTTTATTAATTTATTTTTTTAATTATGTACTAATAAGTTATACTCCTGAAGCTGGATTAATAACTGCGACATAGTTGTTATCTATTGTAGCTATTTTTGTTCCAATAAAATATTATTATACAGGCGGGCCACACCAGCCTCTTTTGTTATGGAATGCGATGCGGCTGAAAAATGTACTATAGTCTTAACATCCCGCGTAAATTCAGTACCTTATGAAGTAATGATTAAACAACCATTGTCTCACAACTGTAGCAACATGAACCTGCCATCACCTTTCATCCGTTTGAAATGTTTTGATAAGCAAATCATCGTTGGAACCTCGTTCCGGCAAATTTTGAGTTTAGCCGTGTTTTACAAATATTATACTTGACACTACGCAATCACAATGGTCATTGTTGAATGCTATGGATAATGTTTTTAATAAGAAGATGATTTTTCATGTTTTTAAATCTTTATTAAATAACAGAGCCAACTTCCAGTGGCTTCGCCCGCATGCAATTAGTACTGCCCTAAATATCCCTTTTTTATATATATATTTCCACCGTTTTCTCTGTCAGTTGTGGTTATCCGAAAGAATATACTCCCGAGGTGGTCCCATATAAATTTTATCGAAATTGCTTCAGCGCTTTTTAAAAAACTGAACAAAAACGAAAAATACGAGTATGTAAACATACATAGATGACGTTTTGGTTTCCTCCAATTACGAGTATGTTTAAATTCCACGTTCCATGTTATTGGGGTGTTTAGTTCTGGGATATATCAACTAAAAAGTGAAAAATAAAAAACTTTTTTATAAAAAAAAAAACAACCGACTTTCAAAAAAGAAAATATGTACACTACAAATTTAAAAATAACTTTAATTTCGGAAGTCGGAATAACGAAGAAATAAAATACAAACACCGACTTCCGAAATTAAAGTTATTTTTAAATTTTTATTGAATTTCCTTTTTTGAAGTCGGTTGTTTTTTTTTTTTTTGTAAAAAAGTTTTCTTAAATACTGCTGACTGAAGAACTGAAAACATATTTTCTAAATATGTGATACTGAAATGTAGGCTTTTAAAATAGTTCACTATTTTCGAAATACTACAGAAGTATTTTCATATCATTCAGAAAAATCTAGTTTGTCAATTGCTATTTTTAGAAGATTCCTAGCATAACAAGTATCGACACCCATTTTTCGCGATTCTCCTGAGAAGGGATTTTGAGTAACGTTTTGAAAGCCACCATTTCAAAACGTTTCTCAAAATCCCATGTTTAACACGCTTTTATTAGCTTCACCTGTAACCTCTTCCCGGTTTCCGATTGAGCTGTAATTTTACATACATGTTTAGTTTGAATGACAATGGTGCCGATTCTCTTGTTCAACAACTAAAATTGAGAATCGCTATCTTTTACTAAAAGGCAGTGCGAGAAAAGGACGGCTATAGCTATGAACTAAGTTATAGATGTCAAACTAGTTTACGCCTTGCGCTTTACAGAGTTTTTCGTCGACATGTTTTTACGTGTACCCTTAATTGGTATGGAAATATTAGTTCCAACTAAATTTGAAAGCTAGCATTAGCCTAAATTAAGTTTAGTTTGTGCACAACAGAATCAGCATCAATGTATGGTAAGCTTCGTGACGTCATTCTAAATCCAGCATGGCGGACTCTCAAAGATGGCGGAATTATTTTTATGGCGGATTATAATATCAAATGAAAGGGTTTGCAGAGAAGGCCACGAAAAATAAAGCGTGTTTTTAGTTTTTTATAAACTTTAATATTTTATTCCTTTTCCAGTTACGCAGTAGTCTCAGAGTACTATGGGCGCGGCCTGTTCAACAAGCTGACCGTAGTCACAGAGAGCGGGGCAGTCGAGCCGCCCGCGCAGGCCGGGCCCGCTCAGCCGCCACCGCCAGCGCCGGCGCCCGCACCGCAACCGTACGGACCTGGAGCTGAGGCCAAGTTGAGGCAAGCGGAGGGACAGAGCAAGCAGAGTGAGTTGTTACGCTTTTTTTTTTGATTTAAAGATAGAAAAGATAGTTTTGGTTAGTATTTCTTTTTCTGATGAGCCCGTTCTTGAACCATCACGTTAAGAAAGAAATATTAACTAAGAAAATATATGCACGCTCTTATGAACTTTTCTATACTAATTTCCACCCGCGGCTTTTATTTATGAACTTCTATCGTGTAAGTATGTAGATGTGTATGTGCGTTTCCAAGCATATTATAATCTTGCCAAACATCTATCTTATAATATAAAAAATACTGTATTGAAAAAATATTGTAATACCTATTAGCATCAATTTATTTAATCATTTAACCTTTCGTATCCCGTGGACGCGATATCAAGCGAGACACAATGGCTTTTTAATTGTTTCTGTAATTAGTGGTGTTCGAGAGGTTCTAAGTTATACTACTACTATTAAGATTATATGGATTTTTATATCTGAAATAAAATATTTGAATTTTTGAATATCAGTTATCTACTAACTAGCTGGTCCGACAAACTTCGTACCGCCTCAGAATCAATAAATGAATCGGTTCTCGAGATATCATCAAAAAACCGTTGCATACAAATTAATTTTCTGCATAATTTTTTTTCGCCAGCCGGTGGCAACTGGGAATTTTATTCCCGAATGCCACCGTGGCGGCAGAGAATAAAGACGACGGTTTCCTAGTTTAATACTTCTTATTTTACGTTAGAAGTAGATCCCCCCCCCCCCCCCCATAGTCCTAACCAAACTCTATTTCAGATTAATAAAGTGTCTTTACAAATCAAGGAATTGCTCTCCATTTACTGATACGCTATATTTGAAAATCTATTAAATATAGACGGTAATAATTAAACCTTTAACGAATTACGTAATTCCTACTCTTTTCCCAACTACATACGTTGAGGTTGGCTGGTATTCGGCTGCACAATTGCTATTCAGAAAAATGTTTTAAGCATTTGATAAAAATCTCTGTATTTTATAATATCAGAGCACTAGGTATCTGTATATCTTTTATTTTTAGACTGTATATGTCACCAAAAGCGTAATTTCAGGTTTGACGAAATTATGTACAACATTTTAAAGTAGTTCTCCCAACGTACTATCAAGTCCATGCCGTTCATTAATATTCCCTTATCAAAATATAATTAACTTGCCTCTAAAAACGTGATAACTTCCATTTTATAAATTTGATTGTTACCATTGTTAACGACCTCCTATTATTTGCAGTATTCGTGTCAAATACGGTAAAACAAGTGGCGCCAAAAGGCACCACTGTCGTCCCCGTCCCAGAGGGGAGGATGAGGCTAATCGAGCAACAACGATACAGTTCCAGTCTCGAGGCAAACCTGAACAAACTTGAGCCGGTCCACAAGCTATCCCCATACTCCTCACCAATCACGGCTAAGAAACGATTTGAAGAGAAGCCCAGAAGCACTGGAGTATCACCTGTCGTTCACCAGAACATTTCTGCTGCCATAAGCAACGGTTCAAACAAAAATCCTTTTGAAGAGGATAACTATGATGAAGCTAAGAACCCTTTTGCAGAAGAAGCTACGGAACCAACGAACCCTTTCAACGAAGAAGATGATTACGACAGTAACTACAACCCGTTCTCATGAACCAGGTGTAAGTTGACTTGTGATGAACTTTGAAGTGATCGGGCTCACTTGGTGAACCAAATAGCAGTTGTACTGTACACTGTTCGCTCGTGCTTACGAGAAAATGAAAAGTACTGAATACTAAATATTGTATAGCAATAAATTCTGTTTTTACTTTGTATTTACACTTAAAAATTTTGTTAAACACCATGATACTAGATTTTGGTCGGCCATATACGGCTGTATTTCTGGGCCTTGCAATCAAAGTAAATCAATTTGGTTGAACTGTGTTATATTGCCATAAACATTAAGCTTTTTAGAGAAATGCGAGCAAACGTGCAAAGGTGCTATTATTTTACTGATTAATTCTTTTCTTGCATTGAACGCACGAAATATAGTATACATTTGTATAGAAAAAAAAATTGCCAGTGTGCAAAATGCTATTAACGCTTCGGTTTAGTAGGATCTCTTCTAGACTGTATCAATGCAAACAAACTGGATGACCTAAATAAGTATATTCTAAATCCCTGCAACTATGATTGTCTTTATTCGGGGATTTAACACGACCTGAATGTGCCTTCACTACTATTGGAAAGCAATATCATCATAATTTTTATCCATCGGCTACTCGCGACCCTCACCAGGTCACCGGTCCACCTTGTTGGAAGCCTTCCAACAACGCTGCGGCTTCCGGTACGCGGTCGCCACTCCAGAACTTTTCGGCCCCATCGATCATCTGTTCTGCGAGCAATGTGCCCTGCCCACTGCCACTTCAGTTTGGCGATTCTTCGGGCTGTGTCGGTAACTTTGGTTGCGTTTGAATGTGAGACGCACAGAACCGGTCATTGTGGCGACACTTGGGAGGCCTAAGTCCAGCAGTGGACAGCTGAAATGATGATGATGTGATTTTTATTTTATATCCTGCTGTAATCTTCACACTCATGCAATGAAAGAAACGCTACAAGACTGCAATGGATTTTGTAACCATAACAACATATTATGTCAATATAATAAAAACATGAATGTTTCCACAGAATGCTTGCTTTTACAATAGATCACTCATCATGAAAAAAGTTAAATTTTTAGTTTACTGTTTTACTGGTACTTGTAGTAGTATATTATATTTATGTAAAAAAGGTCTGATATTTCCCTTTAAAAATCATTTACTTTATCGCTATTATTTTTCACGTTTATTTTGACTTGTATGAATTTATTTATCAAACAAACTAGTCAAAACAGTTTATATGATATCCCCTTTTGTTTATTAGTGTCTCAAAATGTATTCTTAAATAAAATATGTTAACATTCCTTATGATTTGATGTACATAATATAAAGCTCATAATGGAAACTATGTATTGTTTTGTAAACTATGTATATCCATTTTGTATCATGATTACAATTATGTGATAGTAAATATATAATTTAAGTTAAGCATACGTCTTTCTATTTGTTTTTCTTCCATCAATTACCCTAGTTTTCAATTGCGTGTTACCTCCTCCCGCATAATCAATAAATGAATCCGTTCTCGAGATATCATCAAAAAAGCTGCTCCATAGAAAATGTATGAGAAAATGAATTAGCTTGATTTTTTTTCGAGAACTTTTTCGATGTTTTAATAGTTATTCTGCTATTCGGTGCGGAGACAAATCCCACAAATCTAAGATCAAAAAAATCGGTCCAGCCGTTTTTGAGATATAAACTGCAACGACGGATAACTAAACCGACTTTGACTTGACAAAAATAAACCTTGACAGGAATATCTAAAGCGAGAGTTCGCATCACGGCACTCTACTACTATTACCAGGCAGGAACGGTTCCAAAGAGTCGCTCATCACAAAAGACCAAAAGCAGTTCAGGGGCCGGGCATACACTTTAGAGACCTCAACATTAACTTTCACATAGAAGAATCGAATCCAGGACATCGTGTTCAGCATTTACTAGTCCTAGCGCCTAGTATTAGTCGAGGTGTGACGGCGTGTTTATATTAATAATCTTATTTTTTTTCTAGCCATGGTGCCATAAGTATCAGTTTTTCAGGGCAAGCAATGTCGCATTTCTATGCAGCTTTTTGGAATCTTTGGTGTAAGGAGACCCGTAGTACCTACCTAAGTGTAAGCTACGATTCTTTCATGTACCTGCTATCAGTCATCATTTTAGCCGAAATACGTCCTCTGCTGTCCCAAGTGTTGCCACAATGACTGGTCCTGTGCTTCTCGCATCCACCGGCTACCCGCGACCCTCACCAGGTCATCGGTCCACCTTGTCGGGAGGCCTTTCATCAACACTGCGTCTTCCGGTACGCGGTTGCCACTCAAATTTTCGGGCCCATCGACCACCTGAACCACTCCTACCATCAATGGTGAAATTGAACTGTGATCTCGTCTCAAAATTGCCATACGACATTATTTTAACCCCGCGCATCTGTTACATGGCTTGCTTACGTTACACGGGTACAGATAGCTCCCTATAGTAAGTCGTTTTTGCTAATGCTACTTTGTCAGATATTAGTATTGCATTGGTTGTGCCTTTTTACACTGCGTATAGTCCTATTGTCTTGGGAATCGAAAAAGAAACTAATCATAGCTGATCTCAAGTAATTCTACAGCATGTAACAAAAACCTTGTCCGATCCAATGAAGTCGTATTCCTGGTTTAACATATTATGTACTAGAAAAAATAGTTAAAAAAATGTAACTCATAAAATCCAAGTTATAGATTTTTTATTTTTATAAAATATGCGAGATCTAACACAATTTTCATAAGTTGACAACACTCCACCGACCGGCGAAATCTTTTCATTTTTACCTGTTTTTATTTCAAACGATACCGCCCTGCACTAGCCGCGCTGTAGGCACTCCCGTCTCGCTCAGGCGGCTTCTTTGACACAAAACTTTAGGTGAACTTTGTCGAGCGCTCAGTGTTGCTTTTGATAAGTTTTTCTTTTTTTTTAAATTAATTATTTTCATTGGGGAAAAATAATAATCTCGTATCCATTAAATGAACACGTATATTTTATGTGTACGCAGTAGTACGATACCAAATAATACCCTTCAGGATTGGACAGGGTTTTTGTTACATGCTGGTATAGTTCTATCTCTTTTTATTCAAATATTAGGACTATTTGGACTTATTATTGAATAGATTCATATGAAGATATAATTTGGACTTATTATTGAATAGATTCATATCACTACACAGTATAAAACAAAGTCTCTTTCTCTGTCCCTATATCCCTATGTATGCTTTAATCTTTAAAACTACGCAACGGATTTTGATGCGGTTTTTTTTAATAGATAGAGTGATTGAAGAGGAAGGTTTATATGTATAATTTGTACCCGAGCGAAGCTGGGCCGGGTCGCTAGTGAAGATATAAAGGGAAGTATGCATTTTGTGTAGGGTAAGAAAAAGAAAACAACGATTTGGAAATTTTCAAAGCATTTTATTTATGACCTTTAACACTGTGTATAATATATTTTGATAGTACATTTAGAGCAATGAGTTATATTACCAATCATTACATTGTTCTTATTTTCATAAATTGAATGAAATTCATAAATTATATATAGAATATATAATTTGCTTTCAATATCATTCTCGCCCAACAATCAACAATCACTATCGAAATCACAAGAGCGCCGCCGGCGCCGGCGGTGACGTCACGAGCCACGCGGCATGCGGCGCCCCGCACCAGAACAACGACGCACACCAAATAAATTAGTTGAGAAACAAACAAACATAATCAAAACAACAGCTAGTCCTATAAAAATAGCAGTATAGCTTAAACAGTATACTCTATAAAAAAATATAATCCAGCGACCGCTGTATCTCTAATTTAAAATGTTTTGTTTCCATAGAATTACAATAATACAATAACTAAACGCCAATCAGCAAACGAAACGTCAAAGGAAATAAAAAGCTATAAAATATACGTTTACAGCCGCCTCGACACACCCGTGGTTTTATCTTCCTGCTCGCTATTACTCTACGTAAACACCATTTTGCTATGCAAAAATACATTACCCTATTTATTTCAAAAAAAACGGAAATAAGTAATATACAAACTTTGGAATGTAATGTAAACACAAAAAAATGACTAGAAAAGAAAGGTATTAACGAACATGTCATTCAGCTTGAGATCTCGTTCATTCTTTACATAAACACACCTATTGAAGAAGTTACACAAATATTAATTTTGGTGAAGAAGTACTTGGACATAGTAATCTGTTAGATTCTTATATTCTTAAGAGCGTTTCGTGTTTTAATAAAGCACATCGCCAAAGTATTGAACCAGTACACGAATGAAAAATAATTTAGCAACATTTGACGTTGTGCTGTACAAACTGAAACGGTACGTAATCATTTAATAATCTCGACGACAATTGTATTAATTTCAATTTCAAGAAATATACCTATAACACACAGCATGTCTAAATTTTGGATAATACTTTTTGTTCTTATAGCTACTTTATTATATGCTAAATTATTATCAGGATATTCTCTAGTGTTAGCCGAATATTTTATGTCTACAGTTTAGTGTGAAAGCCGGTGTGACTGGACTTTTAACAGGAGAAAGCTATTTTTTTTTTATAATTTTCTGTAACCCATGTAAGTACCAAACGAAGTAAAATATTTACAAAGACTAATACGTCTTAAGCTTACAAGTTTGTTACATAACTATGTATGCTCGATTTCGAATGAAAAATAGTCACTAGAAGCAATAGTATAGTGACAATTATTATATTTATTCCACATTTATCAAAGCGGTAACGAGAGTAAACAATTGCTCGGACTTACAACAGTGTTTGAGATAAAATTAACGCCTATAAAGATCATCCATATAAAACTACAGTCACATTCATTTTCTACCTACGATGATATTGATGTCGATCTGTATAAATATATGTGGACTATGGACTGTGACACGACGGTGTTGGGGACAGGGGACTATGGGTGAGAGGGGAGAGGGGGAGGTAAGGACAACGTAACATTGAAACACGTATATATTAACACACTACTTTGTGATTGTTCGCAGCACAGCATGGGGCTACTCTATCACATACATGTACCTACACGGCATATGACTAGAACGTACGGAATGCTCCGAACGGAATCATCGGTAATCGAGAAATCATCGAGATACACCTGAGTAACATCACATTAACCTACTTTATACATCCCATATAAAGAATTTGAAAGAAAACATCGTTACACAAAACAATATCAAGTTAAACGATATTACAAACTACATTCTGTAGCGTAAATGATTTATAATGCATAGTCTACATTTAACTACAAATATTTAATGTATTTACAATCGATACTAAACGTGAAACGGTTACGTATGACGTCACACGAGTTCGGACTACCGCCGCCACGGCCTTTTGAGCCTCAAAATATAATTTTATACTACCGTTCGGGTCATACGTATATACAAGGTAAATTACATTAATAATGTATTCAACATTAGAAGAAAATTTATATAGTTCCGTAATTTGTCTTTTCACAAGTACAATGTTTTTTTTTTCTTTAAATTCTTAGGTATAGTCATGTTACAAAATGGAGTCTATCACACATCGCCGATATTATTTGTGCGCAACATATATTATTGTTTTTATTGCACATAAGTTGTACGTAGACATACGCATTACACTTTCTACGAGTTGGCCGATGGACCACGACAGGTAGGTTACATAAATGCTGGTATTATACTCTTAAGGTGTCGTTATTATGCACTTTGACTATATATTTTTAATGGAGCTATATTACTATCATGGTCCAAAGTTGCCATTACAAGAGAGATAAAAAGAAGAGCTTTAAATAGGCCTTGAAGACATTGAAACAGCTCGTACTTCAACTAGATGTACATTATACACAGTACGTATTTATATCAATGTAAATATTATCTTTACCCCGTTCCTGTTATCAGTTCACCGGTTTGGTCCCGTCTCGTTCGACCCTCGCATCGCACTAAACTTTAAAACTCTAAACTCCCGGATTAATTGACCAGTTATTGGCGAGATATTTGGCACTTGAATATTTTTGGTTAAAATAATAAAATCTCTTTTCATGAGTATAGTATTACTTTGTAATATAAATAGGAATTAAGCTACATCAATATTGTATAATTTATAAAGACACTTTATTGTTTTAGTCAGAAATATGTAAGTCCAATGTTGGTGCCAAAGACTGGTTCGTTCATCCAATAAGCAAATATAATAAATAAAATATACATATATATCTATTTACGTATATATCGTATATCGCATTAAATGCAGCTGCTTCATATAATACTGATAATAAAACTTAGATATGCTAAAATAATTGATTCATTTGCATGTCCACTGACTTTCATTCGTATTCGTGGTCCCAAAGTTGACGAAACAAAATTATAATTTATAGAAATAGTTAACTTCGTATAAAAAAGTATGAAAGTTCTTGCTTATTAATTTAATAGTGATAGCTATAAAGCACCAAGTCTTGTTGTTCAATCTTTTATCGAATTAGGTAAATCACTATTTATAACTTTTGGTATGATTTTGGCCACTTTGAATACGAAATAAACTATTTCACTAAATATTATATAAATGGACCACAGTAAAAAAAAGCTCTTCGTTGAGCGATCAGTGACTATCGAATGACTATGCCCCACCAAACCAGTCACGGATATATTCCTTCTTTAAACGATTAGTACACTCGGTCTTTGGAATTAAACCTTTATTTTCAATCACATAAGGGATCTTTTACAATATCTAGCTTATGCAGCTAAAATCAGCATTAGAAAATACCTTATTCCTATCTTCATGCATATCATATATTTAATTCGACATAATAATATATTCGTGCAACTGTTCACACAGTGCGAGCTAAGTTGATAAATAACGTTGTTAAAATCAGCCTAAAAGTACTTGCCTAGTACTTCTGTAGTACTACCCTAACTACCCGCTAGCGTAGTCAGTCTGAATTTTAACCCTTTAATATAGGATATGCAAGAAAGATATCAAATATTGCTGAACACTTCTAAACCATAGTAACTAAGTTATCTTTCATAAATAATATTACAACAGGTAATAATGCTAATATTATTTAACATTTTTTGAATTCTTACCAGATGGTCCTTACCTTATGGATCCAATCTTTAGTAATTTGAATTATATACACACTTTAATTTACAATGAGTCAGAAGTGTTCATCACCTCCAATCTTACATTTAAACAGCTGCCTTAGTTCATCACAATTACATAACATTCTCATTTCTGTAATCCCAGTTTAATTCCACAAACCGAATACCTGAGCCGTTTCAATACCTCTGCAAGGCTTTGTGAGCGAGCGCCCCGTTGGTGACGCACTTAAAAAACGAGGATAGACTCCATGACGAGGGCGTCTCATGGTGCCGCCGCGCCGAGCGCCTTGTCCCCGCGTCGCGCCGACCGCGACCTGGCCGCACACAACTTCACGCGTGTATATTGACAGGCCCGACCCAGCGGAGGGACCGCACGCACTACGTGGACACGACAACGCTAGTCGCACGACCGATTAAGATGAAATTTGGGCCGTGAAACTGGCAATCAGAAAGCTTTGGCCGCTAAACTGGGCCTGCGGTCTCGACATTGATAGCGAAACGTTCGTTAGCTACCGATCGCTATATTACTAGTCGTTAAAAAACTCCGTCATTTGTGAGGAAAAATTAAATTGTAGTTTGCTATTAATATGTACAGAGACGGCGTAAATTTTAACTAAATTATAAGGACAACTTTTACCGCTTGTAACAATCAAATTAGCTTGTTAAAATATTAAAGGACATAAAAGTTTGCCTCCTTGCAACAATCATTTCTTAGCGAACGAATTCGGTCGTTACGCGATCGTTAACTATATCGAGACTGCAGGCCCTGGTCGGATGACCGGCAAAACTTCAACCGAGAAGAATTTTTGGGCGCAAAACTATTCAAATGGTCGGTCATGCAGCCAAAGCTCCAACCAAGATGAAACTTTGGCCGCAAAATTGGTCGACGATCCTGCGACCAGTCATGGTCGTAACCACGTAGTGTGCGAGGTCCTTAACCCACATACAATAGGGAATTTCTGACACTACTGGCTGAATAGGTTTAATATTTTTACTTAAAAAAAGTGGCTGAATAGGTCGAGTACCTATGCCTAAGAGTTGACAGTAAAGGTTTTACCTTTGGCTGTAGGGGTTGGTGCTTTTGCCTCAGTGGCAGTATGGCTTGGAGTCTTAGCCCAAAAATGAAGAGACAAGCAGAATATGATTATTTGGTAATAGTAAGGTCTTATGAAGTAAAATTCAAGATAACTGTCATACTACGTTCTGTCATGCATGATCTAAATATGAATGAAGGGGTAGTGAATGTGACAAAGGGGGTAACTCACCTGATTTGTCCGGCTAGCAGTGGGTTAATGGCGTACAGCCAGTCGTGTACTTCCTTATCGCCAAGTGTTTGCAGCAAGTAGCCGCGTTCCTTGCTCACCACACTGTAAAATATATGCCAATATATCATAACTAGACAATGATCTAATGTGATTTAATTTGAGGTGATTATTATCGAATAGCTGAATTAGGGTCGCACGCTTCAACTTGTCTTAGAGGCATGCGTTTGCACATGTGGGTCAATAAATGTCTTATTTTTTTATAAGAATCGCCAATCATAGAAACGGGAAAAGAGAGTAAGCTGCCTCATTATATCCTGTTGTCTTAAGAATTCGTTTCAAATCGGTCGCGGTATAGGACCATTTTTCGCCCTTATTCCATTACCAGTAAGGTTGAACAGTCGTTTACCGGGAACTTTTACAGGTATAAAGGTATGTGGAACAGGGTGTAAGGTTCCGCATCCTAGACTGAAAAGGAAGGATTCTCCAACCAGACAGATCTGGTGGGCAACTGCCCAATGATTGTTGTCGTGCTCTTGTATAATTTATGCTAGTCGAGCGAATAACTTTGCTTTTATGATTTAGGATTACGGTGACGTCAGGTCTATTTTTTATTTCAAATGTGGCGGTATAAATGCCGATCCAAGAACACTTTTCGCCTTATCCCTTATAATCAAGGGACGCTAAAGCAGATTCAAAGCGAAAACTGAATTCGGTCGAAAACGCGCGTATTTTTGAAGTTATACTTCTTTTGGCGCGTTATGGAAAAATGATGAGAGTACATTTTTACGATGCGCACGCACACCGTCACAAAAAACCGACACCCTGAAGTTAGCTAGAATGGACACCCTGAAGTTAGTTATAGTCTGTGGTTCATGATGAATGATTGTTTTCCTTTTGTGACAGTTTGGTTTTTTATCTTGATACGCCAAAGAAGTATAACTTCTTACGTGCGTACATAAGTACACACTCACTTTTTGAAGTTATACTTCTTTTGGCGCGTTAGGGAAAAACGACAGTAAATTTTTACGATGCGCACGCACACCGTCACAAAAAATCGACACCCTGAAGTTAGCTAAAATGGACACCCTGAAGTTAGCTATGGTCTGTGGTTCATGAAGAATGATTGTTTTCCTTTTGTAAACTTTGTGACAGTTTGGTTTTTTATCTTGTTACGCCAAAGAAGTATAACTTCTTAACTCAACCCTTGACTTTTAGCAATAAGGTTGATTGTAGGTTGACGGGAACTTCCGCAGGTGTACCTGAAGGTGTTAGGCATGCGGACCATCTGCTCCTGGTCCTCGGAGTACTCCACGTGCGCATTGGCGAGGTTGATGACGGCGCGCTCGATGGGGTCGCGCTCGTCGCGGTAGATGAACACGTAGGGTCGGCGGACCACCTGGGGGTGCGAAGGTATGCTTCTAAGTATTACCCTTACTTTTGGGATTTGCCGCATAAAGTAGTTTAAGTTCCAAGTAGTTTAGGTTAGTTGTATAAGTGAATTGTTTTAATATTGAATTGAATTATTAATGTAATAAAATTGTATTGTATAGTAGATAATAAATTTATTTTACTCTACAGGGTGTAATGGAAAGGTGAGGTCATATTTTAGGAACCGGTTCGGCCCATGGCCATGGATATGAACAACTTTCTCTAAGAAAAATTGAACATTCCCAAAAAAAAAATAGACTTTCCATACAAAGTTATCATCAGCTGATCAACATTTGTATGGGAAGTAAAAATTTTATTTTGAGAATTTTCTCAAGTTTTCTTGAAGAAAGTTGTTCATATCGATGGGCAGATGCAGATCTTAAAATATGACCACACGTTTCCGTTACACCCTGTATAGCATTAGGTTACCCGGTGGGTCTGTAATGATAGTTTTAAGTTGGAAAAATAAATAAATACAAAAATTGATTTGTATTTAGAGCTGAGAAATACAGGGTTTAAAATCTCTCATCTCTGTTGAAAACTGCTTGCGCGGTGTAGGATTTGTGTGACGTCAGATGTAGTTCTCATGTAATTGTATAGATGTCGCCACAAATACATAAAATAAGCGATCGATGTCAATTTATGATATATCTGGTTCATTACACGGCAAAACTTATCCACAGTGACCGTTTTATGCGAAAACTCGTAAATTAAGATATTTTATTTTGATTTTAATGTATGGCTTATAAATAAGAAAAGACAATGTATTAACAAGGAGTTTTTACATTGGATTGTACCACGGAACAGAAAAAACAAATGGAAGTGCCCACGCAGCTATCTGGCGCGTGTCACAATTATGCGAAAAAAAATGTAAAATAATAACAACCTTCGTCAGTTGTAGGTAATTAGTCTTAATTTTGCATGAACAAAAAATAAGCTTTTCGTTAAAATTGAATTTATTATTCATACAAAATTAAGACTAATTACAACTGACGAAGGTTGTTATTATTTTACATATTTTTACGCATAATAGTGACACACCGGATAGCTGCGAGGGCACTTCCACTTGTTTATTCCATTCTGTGGATTGTACCAACATTAATCATGAAATAATAAGCTTCAGTATTTCACATACCAGCCAACGCTTCTTCCAGCCATGCGTGCCGTGCTGCAGCACGTTGAGGTGCCCGCGGCGCGCCACGGCCGCCGACACGCGCACCTCCTCGCAGTCCGGCACGTACAGCGCGGGGCCCAGCGCGCCGGGGCCCAGCGCGCCCAGGGCCCCCAGCGCGCCCAGTGCGGCCCCGTGCGACCCCGCCCAGCCCGACATCGACTTCTCGAGCAGGCCGCGCTCGGGGGAGCACAGTCTGGGGAGAGGAAACATATTATAAAATACGTCATACGACAACAAGTATGAAATCGTAGTGGTAACGGCTATACGCCTGTATTCCTCATAGGGGCCTTACCACAGTCCACATTTCGCCAGATATGTAATTCCCAAGGTGATCTTTAATTCGTTAGCAATCTCTCAGAGGGTGAACATACCCACACAAATAGGGTAGTTTTTTTATGAAGAAAATGTCGTGAGGAAAGTCTTGTGTATGGATGTGGATGGCTATAAGAGTAAGGGAAGGCCAAAGAAACGATGGTTGGACTGTGTGAAAGAGGATATGGGTAAAAAGGGGGAGACTACAGAGATGACGACTAATAGAGGAGTATGGAAAAAAAAGACATGTTGTGCCGACCCCAAATAAATTGGGATAAGGGCAGGAGAATGATTAAATAAGGTAGTTGCCAAAAAAAAGCTAATTAATCCATCAATTAGATGACCAAAAACATTAGACACGTATTTTTTCTTTTGTAACGTCGATAAAAAATGAAAACGATACAGTGCGTTGAAATTTTGCGTGACGTCACGCCGTGCTACATTTTACCACGAAGTGACGTAACAATCCTATTTTAGAAAGTTCACCCTTTGGTAACTTTCCAAGTCAACCTATACAGGCTTTTTTGTATTACTGCCCAGAATTTTATCCTAGATGTCAACATCTGTCAAGCCCCGTTGACAGACGGCCATCGTGTAACTACAGACTTTGTCAGGTTCCGGGTTTGTAAACCTTGCCACAGGTCTAAAAACCTTGGGTAATAGTAGTAATAACCCGTGAATTTGGCAAGGCAAACGCGATTTCCCCACTGGCACACGGGTGTGCCGCTAGACACTGAAATGTTATACAATCCGACAGTGTCGCTAACTAGCGACTCTTTTTTTCCAAAATGAAGGGAGGAATATCGATTTTTCCAAAATCTAATGATGCAGTTTTAGTTTTCATCAAAATCGAGCCCGTGACTACTTTGGGTATTTTATTGCTATTTTTCATGGTTTCAGATTAGGCCATCCACACCCACTTGACAAATTCACTTTGTATATCGAAATCTTTATCTTGCGAACAGTAACGGATACTTACTCGAAGCTGCTGGCACTGTGTATGGAGGAGAGCAGACTGGGGGTGGAGATGTCGGCAGACACACCCTCGTCCACGGGGGTGGCCGGCGACGCCGCGCCCTCCACCTCCTTGGCGGGGGAGCCTATCCTTCCTATCACGGGTAAGAAGACAATTGCTTTCATTATTATATTTCGCATCTTTAGAGTTGGCACATGTCTGACAAAAAAATCCTTGACGAAAAGTCGAAAATTAGAGAGCTACATGTATTTGTGACTTTAATTGTGATATTTTTTTTTTTAAACGTTGCCCCACACTAGGAATTACTCCTGTATCGTGTGTGCGTTCACAAACATGTATACTCACATACACAAGACACCCAGACCCGGAACAACTATCTGTAGGCCATACAAATATTTGTTCCGTGCGGGGATCGAACCCGCGACACGCAGCGCAGCAGCCGAACGCTTCACCACTGCGCCAACCGTGTCGTCACACGTTTGTACGTCAATCGTATCAAATAATATTGTGATATTATTTGATATGATTGTTTCTACCGGTGTTTCTGGTGTATATGGGGCTTATAACATAAGCAAAAAATGGTAACCCACCTTGTATAAGCTTGATGTACTTGGTAGCGAGCTCCTTCTCGCGTGACGTCAGGTCCCAGGGCTCGTACAGCGCCTCGTCGCGCGCGCACTCCGCCGCCGCCTTGGCCGCCATGTTGCACACCTCCTGTGACGTCACATGCATTCACACTTGTATAGCGCTCCAATTGTAAACAGTAACTGTGAGTATTTATTAAAATAAGTATTATTGAATACCTATTTATTGTAAGAGCCGATTTTTGTCATTATGCTAGACACAAAATTTTTTTTTTTGCGTGTGTGATATCTTCCTATGACTTCTTCTGCTCTGGGTGGAGCGGGAGGGCGTATCAGACTTTTGCCGACTAAAATCCACTCCTATTACTTCCTAACCTGAGTCACGGGGTCTCATCTCGAACAAAGAAAATTTAGTTCAAATAGATCTCAATAGATGGCGTAGTAGTGCATCGATTTCTTATTGAAGTTTAAGTAATATTAACATTTTGAAAATAAATATGTTAAAAACTGTATTTTCTTATTTAATAAACTGCACTAAGCATAAAATTGTGGAATAATGGGCTTGTAATTCAAATTCAGACGATTATTGTAACGAATCCTTAAACATCTATATTTATTGTACCAATACATGGCGCTGTTTGAAGTTTTAGAGTTTATCCTTTCGCCTCTTTAAAATTTTAATACTGACACATTTTGATACAGTAAAACTGCTATAAAGTGCCAAAAATACTATAAAATAATTCCTCGATGTGTGAGAAAATATTGGTAAAACTTTATGTAAATTCATTCAGCTTCCAAGCGGTCGCTGTCTAGCGAGGTATAGAGGAACCGAACGAAGAACAAAAGTTACTTGTGCCAGAAAAAAACCCGTAGTTACGGCGGTACCGTTTCTTTGTATGGGATGAGGCATCTGTACGCTAGTATTATATTATCTGTGCCTGAGTGCCCGAGGGAGCGGTAATTCTGTTACGAATTTATCCGCTACCCCTTGGCATATAATACCTTATACCTAAGGATATATAATAAATAATTAAGGCTTTTTGATTTATTTTTTATTTTAACCGGCTGATTATTTAATTCTCAAATAAGTATTCTGATTATTAAAAAATCTGCCCTTAAAATAAGTAAGTACATTGACTTTTTGTTTGTATACTGCATTTGATTACTAAGATCTTGACTATTTTAAGTTGGATAAAATTATGAATTACGTTGAAGTTTGTTGGGACTGGGAAACTGGGATTAAAAAGCGTTTCACGCTTTTAGTCTTCCCAGTTTAAGCAACGCGGTAAAAGGCCTTTCAGAGGTTTGTAATTTTTACTGCTTAGGGCGTGATTCTAATAACTTTTTTTCTTTGATATTATTTACCTTCTCCGTCTTGGTGAAGTCGTTGGGCGCCACAGTGTTCTCGTGTCCGTGGCGCAGTCTCTCGCGCAGCGCCAGCAGATGTCGCGTGCGTCCCACTTGTTCCAGGCGGGTCATCTTTTCTAACTCCCACTGAGGATCACGAAAAAAGTCTTATTTACGCATCATAACACGAATCACTCCAGTTTCCCATTACGGAAAGGCTGTGATTTATGAAACACCCATGTTAAAGACCGATGTAATAATAGGGGATATATATAATACCCTCGGGATATAATATATGTGTATAAACCTCGAGTTGCAGCACAATGAACGAATTTAATTTTGTCTCTTTGAAGTGTTCTCAGCAACACAGAATAAGTGTCGTAAACACTTGTAGAAGTTGAAAATGTAGACCCCAATATATCGACATATAGACATAATGTACTGTTGAAAATTCTTGAAGTTTTGATAGAATTCTCAATAATTTTTTTTTTGTTGATAATTCTTAAATTTGTGAAACAATTCTCAATTACATTTTCTTGTTGATAATTCATAGTTTTGAAACAATTCTCAATTACTTTATCTTGTGGATAATTCTTAAAGTGTTGAATGAATTCTCAATTACTTTTTCTTGTGGATAATTCTTAAAGTTTTGAATGAATTTTACTTTTTCTTGTTGATAATTTTGAAACAATTTTATATTACTTTTTCTTGTTGATAATTCTTGATATTTTGACAGAATTCTCAATAACTTTTTTTATAGTAATGTATAAAACAACAGTTCGTACCTGGTGATCAAATATAAGCGAGTCCCCGCGCGGCCGCCAGCCGTGCAGGTTCTCCTCCCCGCGCACGTACGTGCCGCTCGTGTCCAGCACGCGGCGCTGGCGACGCTGCACTCCTGGACAGGCACGTAAGGCTCACGTGACTCAATACTATGCTATGATACAATCCAACCTGCCCCGCCCTATACATGGGGAAGGTCGGGCTAAAGAAATTAGGAAGGCCCAGTAGTCAAAGCAAACACCTTGTCAAGGGTTTCATGGAATCATGCAGGCTGCAGACAAGAAGTCAGAGAGAGTAGAGTAGAGCAGTGGTGGCCCAGTGGTATTGGCCGCGACTTACAAGTTGTATCTAGGTCGTGAGTTCAAACCCAGGGTGCTTTACTTTGTGTAAATTATTTCATCACCACTGCTCTCAAAAGGGTGAAGGAAAACATCGTGAGGAAACCGGCATGTCTTAGAACCAAAAATTCGAAGACATGTGACATCCACCAAACCGTATTGGGCCCGCGTGGTGGATTATGGCCCACACCCTCTCACAGAGACGAGGCCTGCGCCCCAACAGTGGGGACATTAAAAAGGCCGATGATGATGATGGTGATGATGACCAAAAGTTTTGATATTGAGAGAGAGACATAGCAAAAACAAGGCGAATATGCACGATCTTTTGTTGACTACAAAACTGTGATGGCTTGACATTTGAGCGTTTTTTTTTCTTATTCCCACGTCGTGATAATCACACAATGGAGCACTACAGTACCTGGCTCCAGAGCCCGGTGCAGGCTGAGCTCGTAGACGCCGGTGATGTGGTCAGCTCGCGCGGCCCGCGACCCGAACAGTGCGCGACGCAGCGAACGTCCCGTACGCGCCTCGCGCCCCACCACCACCAGCGACAGGTCCTTGGTGATGATGGCGGGCCGGCTGCAGTTGTCCACCTGACGGAACAAGTACATCAGTATACGAAAATATTATTCGTATCAGCCACAAGACCCACTTCGTAGTCTGAGGCATTTGTCCCTTGAGACTACATAAGTAGCCAACTGGTTGCATTCGATATATGATGTCCGTGCCTTGAACTTGAGTTTCATTGATTTAATTAGTCTTGTGAACTTAAATTTATACTTTTTGAAGTTATACTTTTTTTGGCGTGTTAGGGACAAAATGATGAGAGTAATTTTTTTCGATGCGCGCGCACAGTGTCACAAAATACCGACACCCTGAAGTTAGCTATAATCTGTGGTTCATGAATAATGATTGTTTTCCTTTTGTCAAATTTGTGACAGTTTCGTTTTTTATCTTGTTACGCCAAAGAAGTATAACTTCTTACGTGCGTACATAAGTACACACACACTTTTTTATTTACAAGCTTTCTTTTAACTTGCAATGTTTGTAGTTTGTCGCACCACTTTCTCTTATCCTACAGAGTTGATTTTTTTAAATGTTGGTTCAGTTCCGATGACAATGCATTTTTATGGTAAGCATGACCAGAATCGACATTCTGGATTAGCTCCAGATAGAGGAACTCTTCAACGGTTAACAGCACAGACATGAAATTTTGTGTATGAATTTAATTTAAAAGGTTGTTTCAATTTTTGTTTTACTATTTACTGTTTTTTATTTTATACCCTGTACTTGTCATATAACCAGTGACTGGAGCAGGTTTTGGTTCAATGACCGCAAACGTTCATGTTAATATGGACATTCCCCGGGATTCTAACTGAAACTCCGGGATTGGAAAAAATAAATTGTTTTTTATTATAATAAATTTGAGTACTATTGACACTTGTCTATACAAAATTGTTACAGAAAATTAAAATATATCATATTAAAAAAAGAAAGTCCGTTTTATACTTACCCATCGGAGGGGTGGAGGGATATGTATTCGTTCATAATTCCTTAAGATGTGAACAGGTTTTTACAAAGTAATTTCCAACTTATTTAATAATAATATTATACAGTGTTTAACGGAAAGGTGAGGTCATATTTTAAGAACCGGTTCTGCCCATGAAAATGGACAAGTTTTGCTAAGAAAAAATAGAAAATTCCAAAAAAAATATTGGACTTTCCTTACAAAGTTATTATCGGCTGATCAATATTTGTATGGAAGGCAAAATATTTTTTTGACAATTTCCTCCTTGTATAGTTTAAATCCCGGGATTCCGGGAGTGTCCATATTAAGACAACGTATCGCAAGTACAAAAAATAGCTCCGATTATTGCATATAACATTTGAATAATACTTTGAATGTGTAAACTCGTGTTAAGCTTTTGCCTTATAATGGCGTTAGCTACATTAGATTAGCCTCATGTACCTCCAAGTAAGCGCTGAGCGTGATGTACACGACTTCTCCGTTGGCGCTGACCCTGTTGAGCAGCGGGGAGCCGTGCAAGCTGCTGTCCCAGGCCGCTTCGAACCTGATACAGATGCAAAGGAAATTGTTAACATTTATATTTCTGATCACTACTGACACATTTTCAGTGTAATTTCTATGGTAGAAAGTGTTACTTAAATACGGTATAATGATACCGTAAGTATTTCGCAACCTACCCGGGCCTCGCCCCCGGGCACTCGAGGCAGGGAGGAACAGGGGTGGGTTTTAGTCAGTAAGAGTCTGACACACCCTTCCGCTCCACCCTAGAGCGGAAGAAGTCATAGGATGATTTCCCACCCCCCAAAAAAAAAAAAAAAACCTACCCGGGCCTACGGACGGCGAGTAGTGGGTAGCTCGCCGTCCGGTCAGCACCAGGCCCGAGAGTCGACGGCGCGTAGTGTTCCACGAGCGGCTCAATGAGTTGTCAGCAAACCATGAAGGGGCCCGTCATGGCCGATGCCTGCCCAGGGGTTGAGGATAAATTCGAAACAGAGTTACCTCGCCCCTTGGCACTCAGGGCAGGGAAGCAACAGGGGTGGGTTTTAGTCAGTAAGAGTTTGACACGCCCTCCCGCTCCATCCAGAGCGGATTTTATTGGAGATGTCATTGGATGATTTCCCACCCCACAAAAAAAAAGAAGTATTTCGCAACCTAAGTGATTCTTCATATTAAAATAACAGCCACGCGGAAAGCGATAAGGACGCCCTTTGTGTGTGTTTTATTTTTAAGTTTCCTTTTTTATTGTCAAATAGTGTAAGCGCAATAAAGTTCCTATATAAAAATAAATAAATATGCCACTCGCTTCGAGATGGAATCGAATAGCTCTGTAGATTTCTTCATATTCTTTGGTTCGTTAAGAAATCCAAAGAATAGGGTATTCTCCTGTGTTTCTTTTTCTACAATATTTTATATGAAAAAACAAAAAGCACTAAAAATAAGTCTTCTTTGAAAACAGCATCGTAATTGGTTATTAAATGACGCACATGTATGGTACTTTTTTATTTCTTAAATTGAAGTCTTACAAATATGAAGGAATTCTCAAAATATCTTCATCAAAAAAGAAGTCCGACATGTTTTTTGACGTCAAAGGACATGACGCCCATACAACTGCCATAGAAAACAGTGTTTTCGAGAGAGGGACAGATATATTTGTTTAAAATTGTTATATCTCGTTTAATTTTAGATCAATTTTGATTCTGCTTTAATAATATAATAATAATATTTATTTGTTCAAGACCTAAATCTATTTACAATGAACTTAAAAATTAGGCTTATTGGCAAAATACAAAACATATGCAACTGGGCTTAAACTAGGAGGATTCCTGTGCTATAAGCACCAGTAGTAGTAGTAGTATTCGTATTCAATTGTACATTCATCGATAAACCGGTTAGATAACAGATATCTTTTTCATGCATATTCCCTATTAACATTTAAAATTTGGGTATCAGGAAGAGTGGTGGGGATATCTCGCAATCTTTTTTGTACGCGCGAATGGGGGTGACATCATACGTCAGTCTGTGCATCCTTTTTCTGTTACTTGACAGTTTCCCCTTTGACCAGATTAGAAAAAACAAGTTATTCGGCATAAATACGATATCCCAATCTGTTTTTGTAATAAGTGTTTGGCTCACCTGAACACAGCCCTGTCGTCCAGCGTGGGCCTCTCTCCGGGGAACAGTCCGAGGGAGAGCGCGCCATCCTCATCTCCGTCTGTGGTGTCTTCGTTAGCTTCGGGTGAGTTGCGGATGCGGCCTGCGACATCACATACTATGGTGACAAGTGGACCGATATTTAAAAAGAAGTAAGCATATTGTGTGTCGTTTTATTTTATCAATGAAACGTTTTGGTCACAAAGTAAACGGTACGGTTGGTGCAGTGATTGAGCGTTTGGCGGCTGCGCTGCGTGTCACGGGTTCGATTCCCGCACGCAACAAATATTTGTATGGCCTACATACAGGGTGTAACGGAAAGGTGTGGTCATATTTTGGGAGCCGGTTCTGCCCATGGGAATGAACAACTTTCTCTAAGAAAAAATTGAAAATTCCCAAAAAAAATATTGGACTTTCCATACAAACTGATCATCAGCTGATCAATATTTGTATGGGAGGTAAAAAAAAATTCTAGAATTTCCTCGGATTTTTTTGAAGAAAGTAGTTTATATCGATGGGCAGATGCAGTTCTTAAAATATGACCACACCTTTCCGTTACACCCTGTATAGTTGTTCCGGATCTGAGTGTCTTGGAACGCCTACAGTACAGTCCGAGTAATTTCTAGTGTGGCGAGGCAATATTTGATTTTTTAAAGTTTAGAATTTTATTATAGAGCCTCTGCTGAGTTAATTATTGATCTATTTAAGTTAAAATATAAAATGGCTATCTCGTGTCTTACAGTCCATTATTCCCCGTTTCATATCCCTTGTTTATAACTAGAACACTTGTTGGCAAGTGGACTTACACCTAATTTCCGGAGGTACGATTAAATTGCCTGTGGCCTACCATAGTCTACAACAATTAAAAAAAGTTCTTTATTTTAAAGGGTACCAGATCTGCAAACTGCTCGAAGCTGAAAATGCAACATACCAACAACGAGCTCCCTGACGTCAGTCCACTGCAGGTCCTGCGACGGCTCGTGCAGGATGGTGATGCGGATGCGGCGCTGGATGCCCTGGTGCAGCAGGTACAGGCCGCGGCACGGCAGCTCGTCTGAGTGTTCTACCACCTGGGGTTGAGGAGGTAAGCTTAAAAGACTTGTTTTACACAACTTTAGTTTTTTGGATGGTATTGACGTCATCGGAAATATGCTCCCCCTTTGGGTAAATTCACGTCCTGCTAGAGTCGTGGTCTTTGAGAGAGTTTTGTCAGTAAGAGTTGACACGCCCTCCCGCTCCACTCAGAGCGGGGTAGTTACTTGATGATTTCCCACCCTAAAAAAAAGGCTACATTCATGTAGGAAGTTGGCAGCTAGTGCCGGTCCGCCAGCGTAAATTGTCAACTAAGCCAAGCCAATCAAGGTCGTAAGCAGTTTTAGACTTTTTGTACGAACCGATATGAACCAGCGCTTATAAGCTCGAATCTGACGTGTTAAGAGACAGTTCGAGCCAGTTCTCACCAGTTACTTGCCCTTTACTTGTATTTCTGTAATTTTTTGGTGATATTGTGGAAGGTCCTCTTAAGAGTCGTCTACAATACTGCTGATTACAGCAAGATTTGCGAGCTGGTGTTGGTGTGTTAGACACTTTTTGAAGTAAAACTTCTTTACGCTTGACTTGGGGAGTAAGCTGGTGGATGCATGACGAGAGCGTTACGAAAAGTGTGATCGGGCGAAGCGAACGGAAGAGATGGAGCTAAAGAAGTTTTACTTCAGTCGTGTGGTCTAAAGCACACTCGTTTTTTTTAGTTAGTTACGGTAAAATCCGAATTCATTCATTTTGGCTCAGCCCTGATTTGGTTTGCCTTTCTTTTTAGTTAGAGAGCTATAATAATATACTCACAGCCGGCACATACTCCCCGTTGGGCGCCAGCTCGCAGATCTCGAACCACACGAGCAGGTCGTGCTTGGAGTGCAGGTGCGACGAGCAGCAGGGCGCCGCCACGGCCGCCGCGCCCCACTTGGGGGAGCGCACGGGCGCCGAGATGGGGATGGAGGGCGGCAGCATGCGCCGCGGGGGCGTGCGCCCTCCCACGGGGCCGTCTTGCTTCGCGTCCTGGAGAGGTAGGACAAAATACTGATCAAAAGTTGAAAACGTTAAAGACATTCGAGCTGCTACTTGCTCGAAACGAAATTAATACAATATATCGGTTTCCCTCTACCCTCAACTAACAGATAATAATATTTTACAAAATATCCGATTGGAAGGACTTTGGTCCTTATAGAAGTCCGCCGGAAAGTTAATAGTGGCTTCGATTTAGTTCCTAACACGAAGATAAATTAGAAAAAATCTACAAATGAGCCCATGTTAGTAACGAACCTGTCGATATAATTTCTCGGCGGAATAACATTGGGCTTCATACATTAAATAAAAGCAAAATGTAAAATAATTATGTACTGAAACTTAGCACTTCTACTACCTCGATGGAAAGCAGGTCTTAAATGTTTACCTATGCTATAATAGTATGCTTTTTTCTCCCATTTTTATATTATATTATTTGATTTACCTGTTAAAAATAACTATATTAATTATTAATATAGTTGTATAGTTAGAAGTTTGTATAGTTCTATTTTCTAGGCCAACCTCGGTACACAAACTAACTTTGGTCTGAATTTTCCAGTCAGATCTTTCATCCGTGGAATACAATTGACGTTTCACACTGTTCCTATGTAAAGTCTAATAAAAATTCAAAACTATCGTCCGGATACAGTACAAAACACTTGAAAAATCAGCCTTTATAACGCATTCAATGTGCGTACAGCTAAGGAGTGGCATTCCCTACCAGAGCCTGTGTTTCCTGATAACTATAACCTGGAAGTATTTAAGTCAAGAGTGAACAGGTTACTTCAAGGCAAGCGTGCTCCATCTTCGACCAAATCATCGCTTACCATCAGGTGAGACAGTGGTCAAACGCGAACTTATAGCAACATTAAAATAAAATACCAATCATGCTAACACAAGTGACACCATAGTAGTAGAATGTTACGTACAATTGCGCTTACCTTGTGGAGAGGATGCTGTTGGTAGTGACCGAACACTTCGAACACGATAGGCTGCGTCTTGATATACTCCACGAATGACTTCGTTACGGGGACTGTGATCTGATAATAAAGAGACAATTGTTTAATAATCATTTACTTTTATGTGACAAGACTCATAAAAATAATAATAATAACAAGACTCGTACTGTTAGTAAAACAATGCAAAAACAATACAAGAACATTATACCAACAATACGAAACTACAAAAAGACACACGGCCATGGTTTAACGACTAAAAGCAATAGGATCCGGCTCGAAGGACCAAAAAAATTTACAAGGTGACAAATGACTGTAGATAATTATTTTCCATACGTAATGAAATTTGGCACAGAGATAGATTATAGTCTGGAATAGCACATAGGCTATAATTTATAGTGGGGGAAGAACTAATTCGCAGAAGCAAGTAGTTAATACAAATAATAATAGAATAATTCGAAACATCAGCTACAATTTTGTGGCAAACTCAGAAGAAGATTCAAGTAAAGCAAAAGGCCCTTTCCTCACCTTGAATTATTACGGTTAAGTAAATAAAAATGAGTCCTTACATTCTGCACGTGGTAGAATCCAAGCGGTGTGTTCTTTCCTGCATTTTTGACGGGCTCTGTCGAGAATGCATCTTCGTTGCGGTGTAGGAAGCTGAAACAAAACCCTATCATGTAATCCCCTTCCTCAAAACACGTACGTAATCGTTCAACGCCTTGCTACTCAAGTCGAAAGTAGATATAATATAAAGTCACTTTTCATATGGACTCGCAAGTGAGGTGTAACCAAGGTATTATGACCCTTATTGAGAGCTCCAATCAGCGTTACGACGTTAGTGTGATCTCAATGCCCGGTCAGGTGTTCAGGAAGTTTTTCCCTCACTTGCCACGCAATTTTCTACCTTATTCCTACAACGATAGCTCCCTTGGAATATAGAACTATGAACTCACTTGAACTGGCAGAAGACGTCAGCGTAGTCAGTAGACACGCTATGTGCTTGAAGCACGGTAACTCGGAAGGTGAACTCTTTGCCGAGAGTTAGGTGTTCGGGAAGCTCTTCCTCCTTTAGCTCGGACGCTAGGGAGCTGTCACCGCGACCGCTGTCTGCGTCGCATTCACCCATTGCCAGTTCTGTTGGAGAAAAGAATCATTAGTTTGTATAAAAAGTATATTTTTGATCACAAGCAAAACAAAAGTGAAAAATGGCGTTAATTAATTAATTTATTCAAGATTCGGTTTTTTTATAAGGAGGGAAATCATCGAATAACTTCTCCCGCTCTGGGTGGAGCGGGAGGGCGTGTCAGACTTTTACTGACTAAAACCCACCCCTGTTCCTTCCTTGCATGAGTGCCCAGGGGCGTGGTATCTCTGTTACGAATTTATCCGCGACCCCTTGTCATGCATGGGCCCCGTCAGTGGTGGCTGACAACATCTCTTTGAGGCACGCGTGGAACACTACGCGCCGTCGACTCACGGGCCTGGTGCTGACTGGACGGCGACCTACACATTACTCGCCGTCCGCAGGCCCGGATCTACGGTGGCCGGAGATCGTCCTGCGACCTCCGACGCCCAGGACGTCTCCTGCGGCGGCTGCGGTTGGGAGCATGAGGGCCACTCCGTAGATTCTCCCTCACTACTCCCGTGACCCTGGCAGACCGATTTGGAGGCTTTAGGGCGGTAACTCACCTTCAATCTTAATATTGGAGTCTGGCACATCAGTGATGCGCTCGTCGAGGTTGAGGGCGTTGTTCTTGTCCACCGCCGACAGCTTGGTGCGGCGCGCCGGCGCCACGTCGTCGTCGAACGAGATCTTCGCGGACTGCTTCACGCCCGCTGCGAATTCTGCGTTGTCTACAAAATCGTTTGAAGTGTAAGAATAGGAAAGGAGATACATAGAAGGGGTTTTGGATGGGATTTTTTGGCGTTTAGGGAGGTAAGAGTGAGTTAGAAATAGTAGGGCAGGGATTTTCTTACTTAGAATATTATATTCTTTTCATATGATCATTACAAATTTCTACAAATATTAAGGACCGTTAGAATATTCAATAACAATAAAGTTTTTAGTGTCATTTAGAGACTTTATTTTGGTGACTAATATCAAATGCGTTTTTGACGAAAAATTTGTACTGAATCTGGAATTCTTAAGAAACAACTCGGAAAAATATAAAAATTAAGAGTTGTTTCAACAACTTTTTAATTTTGGTTTTTTGTTTAAAGGACCAAAACTTCCGTTAGCACTATGGCATAAAAAATCAAAGATGTACTCACTCTTCTCAGCGTCGATAACAGCCTGCACGGCCACCCGCAGGTAACCTTTGACGTCTCCTTTCTCGTTCACAATGGCCACCTTGTGAATGAGCGGAACCGGGTACAGCAGGTTCGATAAGTATACGAAGCTCCTGTGAACATATAAAAAGGGTTAGAATTAGAAACACACAAGAATTATTAGTCTCTCAAAGGCACGAAGCCTGAAAACTTCACGTCGATTTTGACTCAATTTTTGTCCGCCCAGTATGTAGCCACCTGGATAGCCCTGTCATTGGCTTCATTTAAATCATCCAAGGTGCAGGTGGTTGTGCATGCTGGGCAGGCAAGGAGGTGGCGCATGTCCTGTGAAAGGACTCCACACTGGCACTGAGTTTGGGATGGGTCAAGGATACCCTATTTGGCCAGATTATTTTTACAGCGACCAACCAGGGTCCGCAATCGGTTACAGATGAAATCTATGACTTACCGTCCAACTAGACGGAACCACGGGAATCTGTCGTAGAAAGGATCACCTCCAGTGACAGACTCGATGTTGTGATCAGGCGATGTGGGAGACAACTCGGCCTCATTGTGGTACATCTCGCGCATAAGCTCCAGCCTTTGTCTGGCGAATAAACACGGTACTTTAGGCTATATGCAGTTGGTGATAGGGGTAAGAGTTGTATGACGGTGTAAGTGTTTGTTGATTTTAAGAGTATCACGCGATAGTATACTTTTGACAGATAACTTTTAGGTGTATTTTTAATTGATTTCATTTAAACGTAAAGTCGATAGATATTTAGTTTGATATTACTCATTATAAGCGGATATTATCTGTGGTCACTAAGCAGGTACCTACGCAGTATAGTAGGATTATCTACATGTACTAAGAATAGATAATAACCGCTGTGTAGCAGCAGTTACACGCCATTTTGAATTCTAAAAGTGAAGCTAATAATGTGGAGTCTGTGGTTCAAGGTGTCAAGGATTTCTAAAAGTATCCTAATTTCAACTAAGTCGAAAATGGGATACCTTTTCTTTAACGTGTCTTTATATTTATATTCATGCAATACAAGTGATACATAGGTACATTTATAGGCGATAGCACATTGCAAGCCGTAAACGACAGTTTATAAATAATACTTGGTTATTATATATGGCAAAATAACAGTAGATTCACAGAAGAAAACAGTATTAATAACATCTCGTGCCATACTAATGTGGAAGTATCTACAAAATGTGCAGATTTATTTTCACACGATCACAGGTATAAAGCTTACTATACGATCAAAATAAGTATAGTTAAAACTTCCTCACGTTCAACTGACTTCAGTCTATGACGGTTCTCTACATTTTAAATTTAATCGTAAAGTAATTTTTTTTTTTACAATGTCAATACAGTCATATTCTACATGGTAAATGAAAAACAATCCATTAAAATGTCTTTCGATATTTGGCGAAATAAATTGGTATTTATTCAATATTTGCGTAATAGCTATTCTTTCTTTTTATGAAAGTTTTCTGTTTTACTTTGATATTTTAACAGATTGTTTTCTTACATACAAAGGCGACGGGTAATCTACATATTTCGACAATTAGTGATGTTTTTAAACGACAAAATAGGAATTGTAATTTCTACATTTAACCCAATTCAATATGTATGTTTGGTACTTAGGGCCTTATTTATAAAATAATAACCATCTGATTAGTTAAAACACCGTTAAGCAGGTTCCCTCTTAGGATCCGCGGACAACCGAATTGAAGATACGTCAAAAGCCCGACGACAACCCGGGTTGCCAGCCGATTCACGCTTTTTTTTTTCACTGATTCACGTTTTTTTTTTTTTCAAACTCACAGGTGAGTTTCGGATCCTAAGAGGTTCAAGTAAATTTTGTTTTCGTGTATAAGTTTGTATATATGAAATGTTGCAAGTAAAAGCATTAGTTATCCTATACATTACAGGACGGCTTTTGGGTACTTTTTTATAAAAAAAAAATGATTTTATAATTCGCTGATCAGTATTTAAACTAACCATATGATTAGCAAATTTGTTGGTGTCAGGGCCTGCAGTTGCGACATAGTTAACGATCACATAACGACCGAATTCGTTCGCTAAGAAATAAATGTTGCAAGGAGGTAAACTTTTATGTCCTTTAAAATTTATTTCATTTAACCTGAAAAATAATTAATTTTCTTAAAGAATATACAGAGACGACGTAAACTTTAACTTGCAAACACTATTATTCATGAAAACGTATAATGTATTTAAATTTTAACGAATAACTTTTACCGCTTGTAACAATAAAATTAACTTTTCAAAATATTAAACGAATAAAAGTTTGCCTCCTTGCAACATTATTTTTTTAGCGAAAGAATTCGGTCGTTACGCGATCGTTAACTATGTCGAGACTGCTAGCCCAAGTTAGGCTAGCTTTATTTAAAATTCTTAAAAAATAAAATGTAATTTGTAATCTATTAAAACTTAGGCAAATTAAGTTCGGTTAATTAGATTGCTATCGTTTGCACAGCGTTTATAGGCATTTTTCATAAAAATAACTAAGTATGTGATTAGTACGCGTCAGGCCCCTGCGTCGCCACCAACAATAGGTTTTTAATTGTGTCTGCTAATGAGGGACTTGACGCGTTAAACACTGATTAGTGGGTTTTTATTTCAAATTTTCAATATTTTCCACTCGGAAGAAGGGTAGATGTGGGCGGTTGTGCTGACTGATTTCAAGGCGCATTTATACGATTTCAAATGTTTTTAATTGAACATCACGTCTATACGACTAGTCTTATTTCTTTGAAAAAAAATTATGTTACTTCTAAATACAAGTTCCTTCGTAATTTGATATGTGAATATTTGAAATTATATTTTTAATTAATTTGTAAAGTTATGTCTACCGCGAAGAAAAAATTGAGAATCACGCACTACAAAGCGTATTATTATGAAACGTTCACCATTTTAAAGATCACTTAATTATTTACATTTTAGTATATAACGTGTTTTAGTATAATACCTGTTGTTTTATGTATAATAAATTAATAATTCGTCTAATATCGGACAGCGCTCCTTGATAAGCGAGTACTATTACTGGGTTGACTTACGACGCATTACGTAAGCTCAGTACAGAACACGCAAGCTAACCACTCAAGGTCGTTGGCACTTGGCCAGGGGTTAATAGCGCCTTAATAAAATTTTGTCCTATAGGCCTTTAAATTTTAGAATGAGACGTATGTACCTTGAATTTAGATTCCACTAATCAGTATTTAATCTAAGCATATGGTTACCGAATTATATAAATAAGGCTGAATATAGCTAATCTAGCTTGCGTGGGAAAGGCACTATTTTCACGATACGTGACATCGAATCCAAGCTACGTGAGAAGCGTAGAGTCGCTGGCATGATTACTACTTCCGTGATGGTAAAACATAAAGCTATCAGGAAAATAGTTGCTGCAGTTCACTATGAATCATTCGAATTTGAACCTAATTATAAGGCACAACAAAAACTTAAAGCATCCGTGATATGCAGCAACTACAGGAAGAATACATTTATAAGTGGAAAGCTTTGGAAGCCGTATATTGAACAATTTACGTCAAATATTACACAATCTTCAATTCTACTGCCACAGTCCATGTTTGTGTATTTACATGTTACAAGCTGTCAGTGCGCATGGCACTCGTAAGTCCTCAGTGCAACAACACTGCCATAGCACAGGCGTCCTTCGTGCACTGCCTGGTCAGCCCTAAGCTCTGCGTCCCTGGTCTGTCTGTTTTTGAAGCCCGATACGTCTTAATTGAGTTTAGCGATTTAATTGGACATGTAAACCATCATATCGAATATTATGTGTAGTACAAGAAATATTTAAACTTCATAATGTCCTGGTTTCCTAAGAAAATAATTCGTCCGTATATGACTATTTTTATTAAACTATAAGAACGTACAAATAGTTCAGTTAACCCAGCTAAATCGCTATAATAAATCTCGACGTGAATAAGGGCTTAAGCAAGGCGCAGGTCGGCGTTCACAAACCTGGAGGGCAGCAGGTTGGCTAGCGAGAGTCGCGTCTGCTGTGCACACGCGGATATACAGTGCAGTATGTCACCGGATGGGGCCACGCCAGACTGGCCCAGCGTGTGGCCGGGCATGGCCGGCAGTGGCGGCGGGGCCAGCACCAGTGGCGGCGCCGCTTCGTCCTCCGCGCATGCGCTCTCGTTCATGTTGTATATTTGACGCATGAGCTCCAGCCGATGGCTACGGACAATACAGCCATGTAGCCCGCCGCTGCCCTACCCGACCTATGTATGTCTGACCTATCTGGGGCGTTGAGAGGATATGCCTCTCTGGTATGTGAGGAACAAATCCTCATGGAGCTCTTCCCATAACATTATATTCTTGATATCTAAATTATAAAGACTAGAAAGTTCTAACACATTTTTCTAACACTTGAAGGGTAAAAAATATCGGTTCTTCTACGCTAATCTCGTAAGGAGTAGGCATGCCCTCTCATTTTGATCGAGCAAATGATTAGAAATTCATCACGCGAAATTCTTATGGATTGTATAAGGTGATAGGTTAACAAAATAAGGTTTAAAGAGTTTTGTTCGCCTTTACTAAGCAAAAATGTGTGATAAAAATATGTAATGAATTCTTTTCATTTGCTTTAGTAATGATTTCGTAAAATGAGGAAAAACTATCGTAATATTATATTTAAATAGCACGTTAAAATGAGAAATTAAAATAATAAAGCGGCAAATGAAACAAGCTCTAATAGAAATGGGATAGACATTGCAACTATACATTTAGTCCTATTATAAGAAAGTGTACTTACCCAAGTACCCACCCAGTCTATATATACAATGTCTATATTACAGATATATAACCAACCTTATATACAATTACGTACATAAAGAAAATTCTCAACACGGCACCAGCAAAAAGGTTTTATATTCAACACTAGAGGAATAAAATATTCGGACGTAAAGACCAGAAAACCAAAATGCAACGAAATTAACAAAATAATGAATGTGAAGTCATTGTTTATATAAAGTTTTCTTAATGGGAAATAAATGAAACGAAACTTAAAAGTACTCAAAATAATAAAGGTATAATATTAATACTTAAAAGTTTGTAATAGACCTATGCCCTGTTTCTGGAAGGAGAGTTATCGCAATATTTAATGTCGCAGTGTTTTGTACCCAGGGCCAGCAGTCTCGACATTAATAGCAATCGCTACGTTTCTACCGATCGCTAAATTATCAGGCGTTAAAAAACTCCCTTATTTGTGAGGCAAAATTTTAGATCTTAGCCTGAAAAAAATAAATTATTTTCTTGAAATATGTACAGAGACGGCGTAAATTTTAACTTGCAAGCACTATTTTTCATGAAAACTGAACAACTGATCTGCTGGTCTCTGTACATATTTCATGAATTCAATTATAGAATAGAATAGAATGGAGTCGACACCACACACAGCGATCGCTATCAATGTCGAGACTGCAGGGCTTGGGCCTGCAGTCTCGACATAGTTAACGATCGCGTAACGACCGAAATTGTTCGCTAAGAAATTAATATTGCAAGGAGGGAAACTTTTATGTCCTTTAATATTTTGACAAGTTAATTTTATTGTTACAAGCGGTAAAAGTTATTTAATTAAAATTTAAATAAATGATAAGTTTTCATGAAAAGTAATGTTTGCAAGTTAAAATTTACGCCGTCTCTGTACATTTTTCAAGAAATTCAATTATTTTTTCAGTTTATGATAAAAAAAATTTAATGAGGGAGTTTTTTTACGGCTAATAATTTAACGATCGGTAGCTAACGTAAGTTTCGCTATCAATGTCGAGACTGCAGGCACTGGGATGATACCTGGGTACAACAATAATATTATATTTAGTCCGTAAAAATATTGAACGAGTATTTTCGTATTTTTTGCTTTACCAAATGAATAAAAAATTAACAAGATATAACGCATCAAAGTTAAGAAGTGTGAGCGTTTTACATCACTTCGTGGTAAAAAGTGTACCAAGGCGTGACGTCACGCAAAATTTCAACGCACTGTATAATATCGTTTTAATTTTTTGCTGACGTGACAAAATAACAAATAAGTGTCCAATATTTTTTTGGATATATAACTAACGGACCAAATGTTTTTTGGATATCTAACTAACGGATCAAATGTTTTTTGGATATCTAACTAACGGACCAAATGTTTTTTTTAGGAATCTACCCTATTGGTCGAATGAATTTGCCGCAGTCAATCGCTGCACTTGACTTGCGTTTGATTTGCGATGCGTCGATAAAAATTATTTCCAGAAACTGAGTATTACCTAAGTATTTCTTAGATAAATAAATCAAATGGGTTTTCATGTTAAAAAGAATGTTTTTTCGGATTAACAGGTGAACACCTAACCTTTCAGGACCCTTAAAATAAAAGAATATGAGGATGGAGATATTTTCCGTCTCCGATATTTTGTTAAAAATCATCTGTACTAATAACTTTGATCACTCATCCCTCTTCACCTAAATCTGTATCCATATGATAGATACAGATTTATAGATGTTAATGCCGACTACACACAAGAGCGCCTAAGCAAAGTAACATTCCTCCATCAGCGACAATCACACAATATTCAAAACGTATGGGATTGACATTTATATTTTATTGAATGGGAAATCATCAAATTGCTTCTCCCGCTCTGGGGAGCAGGAGGGCGTGTCAGACTCTTACTGACTAAAACCCACTAGTATTCAGTTGTCTGTACCAGGGTCGCGATGACTCGTTCGGTTACTCTCGCGACCCTTGCACGAATGGAATTGACATGTGCTATGGAAATTTCATGGTGGCTCCCTTACGTTTTGAAATATAGGCAATCGCTATCGCGGATAGAATATTTCTCTGTCCAGAATCCATGGACTCACACATGAAAGTCTATGCTAGTCTTCAACTGGCCCTACTTCTATCGATTCCTCTCCATCACTCCCCACTTACCGTAACTTCTCCAGCGTCCAGTAATGCGTGGCTCCGTTCTTGGTGTCGGTGACCTCGACGGCGACGACGGTGGGGGCCGAGGGCCGGTACTCGTCGTCGGCGTCGTCGCGCGGGGCCAGTTCCGCCGGGAGGGGCGAGTAGGGGGTGTCCGTTAGGAGAGTGAATTGGAACTGGACCTTCTTGCGCAGTTCCACGGAGATTGCGTTGGCTTCCTGTTGGGTAGTGAGAGGAAATTGTAAATAAATGTTTCAAGTGTTGAAGGTATTGTTGCGTTCCAGGTGGCTGTCGACCTAATGGAAAGAACATGATTCTCTGTTGCTGAAAACATGTCACTGGAAATATTGCCTGGGACATGTGAATAACAGCCGCACGGGTCGATCCACTAGGTTAAGCTACGCTTGCCGGGGACGGTCCATGAATGGGTGACCATCTTTACATACCGAAACTCCTCCGTGCCTCAGGAAGCACGTTAAACCGTTGGTCCCGGCTGTCAACCGTGGATCTTTGTCAGTCGTTACGGGTCGTCAGAAGCCCGAAGGTCTGACAACCAGTCTTACCAAGGGGTATCGTATTACCCAGTAACTGGGTTGTGAAGGTCAGATAGGCAGTCGCTCCATGTAAAATACTGATATTCAGCTGCATCCGGTTAGACTAGAAGCCGACCCCAAGATAGTTGGGCAGGCTAGGCAGATTTTTACATGTGTGTGAATCACGTTTCCAGTAACACAGAGTCACATTGCTGCAACAATGCTGTATGACTTTCATGTAGACACAGTGCATTGTTTTAAACATGCACTGTGTCTACATGAAAACCTACGAATCATCGTTTGTCATAGGGATACTAATGGTTACAACGGCTAGTGTAAAACCAGCTATGGTAAGTTAAGTATCCTTCCTTGATGATAGTTTTTTTTTTTTGTGGGTTGGAAAATCATCCAATGACATCTCCCGCTCTAGGGTGGAGCGGGAAGGCGTGTCAGACTCTTACTGACTAAAACCCACCCCTGTTCCTTCCCTGCCCTGAGTGCCCAGCGGCGAGGTAGCTGTTTTGAATTTATCCTCAACCCCTGGTCAGATGGTAAGTTAAGTAACCTTCCTTGATGACGGATGGATATGGTATCTCTCTCTTTGCCTAGCCTTATCCTATTATTTGGGCACTCCTCGTCATTTTTCGCTAGACGTGCAAAACATAATATAGCATGATATACAAACGATAAATTATGTGACGAACGTACCTTGAGGAAGATAGCATTGCCCCAGAGGTCGTCTCTCAAGGAGGTGAACTGATGGTACTTCCACTTGCGGAAGGCCCACGCGGCCAGACCCACCTCGCGCGCCGACCAACATTCTGTCTCGAATAGCGGGTTCACTACACAGAAGATAAAATAAATAAATATCAATGATACAAAAACGTTTGTGTGTAACCATACCTATGTGCGTCCTGAAAGAAACGTGGAGAACGGTGCCTAAGCAAAATGCTAAATTGTAGCATAGGAATCGAAATAAGAATCCGTGTAGAAGAAAAACACACACAGAGCATGTTCCAAATCGCGCTGTCAACAATCGGGGGCGTATGATACGCGCATACTATATAAGAGTATTATTTAATTTTCTGGGATACTGACCACTGGCAGAATCAATAGCGCATAGGCAAAACTTCCCCACTAACCCACCAACTTAACTGTACCACGGGGTCTCATCCCGAACAAAGAAAATTTATTTCAAATAAATTGCAATAGATGGCATAGTATGCACCGATTTCTTATTTTAATTTTTTGTAACATTTATATTTTGAAAAAAAAAAATGATAAAACTGTATTAAACTACGCATAAAATTGTGGCTCCTAATTAAATTTTAGATGATTATTATTACGAATCCTTAGACATCTATATGTCTTGTACCAATAGATGCCGCTGTTTGAAGTTCTAGAGTTTATCCATTCGCCTCTTTAAAATTTTTATAGTGACATTTTGAAACAGTAAAACTGTTATGAAGTGCCAAAAATACTATAAAATAATTCCTCAAAGTGTGAGAAAATATTTTTAAGACTTTAAATAAATTCATTCAACTTGCAAGCCGTCGCTGCTAACATCATCTAGCGAGGTGTAGAGGACGAGCCCGAACGAAGAACAAAAGTTGCTTGTGCAAGTCCAAAAACCGTAGTTACAGCGGTACCGTTTTTTTGTATGGGATGAGGCATCTGTACGCTAGTATTATATTATCTTTGACTGTACTATGTCGTTCTTTGGCAGTAAGTGTTAAATTATGCAGGCTATCGGGATATCCCGAAGCTTCTGTTTTGGAATTATTAGGTGATGGTAGACTTACCAAATATGTCTTCGTCATTATGGAAGTCCTCGGGCGTGTAGGAGCTGTACATAGACATGGTGACACTCTGCTCCTCCACCTGGCGCTGGAGCGCGTCGATACGAGCTTCGTAGTTCTACAACAACAATTTGTTTGATAAGCATCACAGGAACATTGTTGGATGGGATTATAAAAAAGATAAAACTATTACGTCTTTGCTTGACCTTTTGGTCGGACGTGACGTTACGTTATGTCAATCTAGCTTTAGCCCACGAAAAAAGAGAGAAAGAAAAGAAAGAAAGAATACAAAATATAAGAGAGTACAAGAGTGGTTTATTTTTAGTATCTTTTTTATTTTCTAAGTATCATTGTCAAATGTTTTTGCTATTGTTTTATATGTGTTTCCAATAATAAAAAAAAATAGGGAGTCATGGGGACTGCCGACAGAAGTGAAAACTGTGTGCTACGCGTCGTAGCACTCGTAGCGGTACCGGTGTCGCGCGAGTTCAATAGTTTTTTCCCATCTCAAAAATGCGCAACGCGCCTACAGAAATTTTCACTTCAAAAATCTATTTAGCAAATTCTCAATCTCTTTAACTGCGTTAGCTAAAAGTATTTTTTAAAGGTTGTGTCTCACCTTCCTCTGCTCCTCAAACTGCTGATCAGCATGTTCCTTTTCCCTGCGGAACTGCTCCTCGAGAGCCAGCAGCCTCTTCTGCATCTCGGCCTTCAGGTCGATGCCCTGCTTCTCCAGCAGCTCGCACTGGGCGTAGTCCCAGTCCACGTTCTTGCCATCAGCGTCGGTTCTACCAGCTGCAAAGAAGAATATTGTAGGTTTGAAAAGTGTGTTTTTTGTTATGTGGATATGAAAATGTATTGGGAGTTGAAAATAGTAATAGGAAATCATAAAACACGACAAGTTTTAGTGCATTCAAAAATAAAGAAGTCAGAGTTTCATTCGATATATACAGGATGAAAACTTTCAGCAGGGCAGTAAGGAGAACTACCTTAACCGTTGCAGCTACACGAAAAAGGTCTTAGGAGACTATCCATAATTTTTCGTGAAATTTTGATCCCCATTCACAGATTTTCAAAAAAATTTACAGATAGCAAAAAAATGGCTATTTTACGCAACATTTTTTATTGATGTCAATCGATCTTGTTTCTAATACTGATCAAAAACTTATACGGGACCAATCCAGATTGGAGTACTAAAAAAGTCAGAAATCACAAAACCCTGAATCAAACTAGTACAGTGGGCATAGTCTCATACTTTTCAATACACAGAATATTTTATGCCTGACACGTTCATCATGGCATCGTACAGTGAAGTAGGTAAGACTCATTTAAAACTCACAATCGTTCTCAGCATTGCTGGCAGTGTCAGTCAGTTCCTTGTTCTCCTTATTGATAGGCTCCTCTCGCGGCTGGCCGGGGTGCGTGAAGCGGAACACGTGGTTCTTGCCCAGAATCACGCGGGACCCTGATTTCAGGATCACTGGTTCTGCGAGCTGGAAAAAGCGGCTTTGTTAGTAGTGGAGGGGCAAGAGACTTAGTACTCTAAAGCTAATAACCTGTTTAGTTTTCTCTGTCTATATCAGAATTAATTTGATTGGCCTGTTGGTCTAGTGGTTAGTGACCCTGACTGCTATGCCGGAGTTCGTGGGTTCGATTCCCACCCAGGACAAATGTTTGTGTAATGAGCACGATCATTTGTTCTGTGTCTGGGTGTAATTTATCTATAATATCTATGTATTTAGAAATATATAAGTATGTTTATCAGTTGTCTAGTACCCATAACACAAGCTATGCTTAGCTTGGGACTAGATGGCGTTGTGTGATAGTTGTGGAATATTATTATTATTAATTCGTGTCTTTAAGTGACCATAACGTGTCATGATCCAAAAGTGTCGGTTTGTCTAACATAATGTAAGAATTCTGAATATGCAACCAGCAATTTTGGGTTTGGGTCCATCAATGTTAATTTTCCAAAGTCAAATGATTTATTTAAATTAGACCATTATAAGGCACTTTTGAATGTCGAAATGTATTGTTATAAATAAGGACCGAGAACTTCAACAGTCAGAGAAAGTCAACATCAGAGTATTTCTAAAAGGACCAGAACTACCAATTTCTGCCATGCTGTGGGAAACTGCCAACAAGGTCAATTGACCAGCAAAAGTCTCAAAGTATAATTATTTGCCACTATTTATTTTTTAACCTCTCTACTCTCGAAGATTTAGTGCTCGCTCAGGATGTGTGAGTGGTTCTTACCTCTCTACCATTAACATAGATGAGCGCGTCGCGATGGGGGATGAGCAGTATGACTCCGTCTGTGTTCTCGAAGATGCAGTGCTCGCTCAGGATGTGCGAGCCTGACAGCTGGATGTCTTGTGGGACGTTGGCTTCAGATGTACCCACGCGGGTTACGCCTAGGGATAGAAATATAGTTTAGAATTGGATCCTTTCATCATTTCACCAAGCGTTTACTCGAGGTTTCTTCCCTTAAGGTGAACGCTTCACCTTAGCCGGCGAAATTCAAATTTTCTTACGTTTTTTGCAATTTGCAGGTCAGTGTCAGGTTGTATCTTGGTCAAAATTTGATTCGCGGCCATAGCAAGTATGAGTCTATAGAATTATAATTATTAAAATCATCAATCATCTCTTTCAGTTAGAATTGATGCCAAATGTCATGATTTCATGAAATACTTACATTTGAAATCAATTTTAACTGAGAGAGTTGTATTGAAGATTCTGAGACCTGCAAATTGCAAAAAACGTAACAAAATTTGAATTTCGCGGGCTACCCTGGACCTTCTACCTTAAACAAGTTCGCCCTAAAGTTTTCACTACATATTTTTCTTAACGTCCACTGCAAACTCACCATTCTTGATGTAGTAGATGAGACACTCCGACAGGTTCGGGTCCTCGTTCAAGTTGACGAGATGCGGCGTCTTCTTAGGAGAGTAGATGCCGACAGTGATGCCGCCCTCCTTCACAGCCAGACCCATCTCCGCGAACACAGCCTCGCGCTGCACTCGGATCTGTTCGGTGCGCTTGAGCTTCTCTTCCCATGTCTCGTTTAGTTCTGTTTGTGAGAATAATAGAAAAAATATTATAAATGATGTTAGTGATAATAACAGCCGCACGGGTCGATCCATCAGGTTAAGCTACGCTTGCCGGGGCTAGTCTATGGATGGGTGACCATCTTTACATACTGAGACTCCTCCGTGTCTCGAAAAGCACGTCCCGGCTGTCAATTACATTATTTAATTACAAACATTTGCTTACTACTTTGGATACGAAACATTTTGAGTCCTGTTTTAACAACGTAAAAATACCTTATCCTCTTTGTAACAAACGCAACATAGGATTCTTTAATTATCTATTATATTATTATATACTAAGATATGATTTTTTATTCAATGAAAGCGCCACTTATGCGGAGGTAGGCCCTTAAACAGTTGCTGACCAGGCAAACTTTGTACCGCCTCAGAATCAATAAACAAAAAAGCTGTTTCATACAAAAATGTTTGAGTAAATAATTTTTTTTCCAACAATTTTTCCGATCTTGTAGAAGTTATTCTTCTATTTGGGGTCAGTTTACGCTTGATGAGGCCAGTTAAAGACAGTAAATAAATTAAGTATTCAATTAATTTCATTAATCGTACCCTGGGCTAATTTTCCTGGTGAAATATATTTGAAGGATAAGGCAAGGTTATGTTTGAACCGCAAACGGTACAAAATCGCTTGTCACTTTACTTCAAGTCTAATATTGATCAGCCACAAAAGCGTAGAATATGTCTGTCCCGCTGTTATACAAAAACTAAACCATAGGCGACCATTACACGCTCATGCAAACTTCACTCAATTCCAAAAGCCATGATGTAACATGATGCAAAAATCAAACTATCGAGATTTTTTCATGCAACTATCAGTCACTGTATAAGACTATAGGTTCAGTCACAACCTTGACTGTGGTTAAACTGATAGTAAAACCTACCGTGTTATGGAAACCTTACTGGAAGGATCATTGTTAGACTTCTGGGCTTTACCTTTGCCTGTTGTAAATGACCCTGCAAAATCTCTATGTCATACAAACTTACCAGCAATGAGTTTCTCGGAAGCCTGTAGCTGGTCGACGGCCTCTTCGGCGATAGTCGTGGCTGCTCGGGACAACTTCGGGGAAAGCACCTCTGCCTCGCTCTTCTTGCGTTGAGGCGAAGAGTTGTTCTCTTCTCCTGTGTAAACATAACGGAAAGGAATGTTAGTTTTGTAAAGATAGAGAAAATTGCAGATTTTGGGAAGGTTGGTTTTATTTATTAGTTCTTTAAACGGAAATCTGCTTTCATTTTTTTTTTTGTGTTTTATTTTTTAAGCCAGTAGTGTATTTTTTTATTGGATAGTTATGAAATAGTGGACTATCAGAAATATTTACGATCTTTCTTTTCCTTTTTCATTTAATAACGACTATTTTTTTTATCTTTTTTTAGTTTTTTATATACTGTAGAATCGAATTCGGGCGAGGTTTAGTTCTTGGTCCAAAGAACGCTTTTGGTCATGCAACATGGACACATGATTTTATATCACATAAGAATTTTTGATACACACCAAGCCCAATTGTTGTTTCAAATATAAAAGCATGCTTAAATTGGTTAAATATTTTCGATTTTTAAATCGATTTCTACAATTTTCTATTCTAATTTTATACTGGAGTATACTTTGTATTTATCTATAAAACACGTTAATATTGCACTAAGTGAGTTATAGTGCAAATTAATGTGCAAATCACATTTGTTCTTTGTGTAGATAGACAGATAGACAAAAGTCCACAGTAATATTATTTTAAAAGTGATTATAGGTACTACACAAAATAAATATTTGACACCAAAATTATTCTATTCTGACACAAATATAATGGGGAAACATGCAAGGCTTCTGAAGCTAGGAAGCTTTTATTTTAGCAATGCAATATATTCACAATATAACAGCCGTTTGGCGACCAAAGAAATTTGGACCATAGTATGGTGACCAGGGAAAAATTTAGACAAACGCAGTTACTGTTCCAATGCCAATGTTTGTGATATGGCCGCCAACTGACGGCTTGATACCCACCCGATTACACAATCGATTTTGAAGATATTGCGTTAATAATGAAGTCAATTAAAGGAGTACTTTGGATAGTAACATTGACTCAGTGATGAGAGATTTTAAATGTTGAACGTTTCAGTTGAGTTTAAATGTGGCAGTAAGTAAATAGAGATGTTGCAATATTTTGTGCCACAAGGTACAATAGATAATCTGTTCGAACAAAATCGATTGTTGTCATAATGCGGGACTGAGCATTTTAGAATAATAATATTCTATTGATAAATACATTTTATATACGATAAATAAAATGCTCAGTAAAATATATATCAGCACACCAAGTATTATTTGCTACATACATTTACATACACTATCTGTATATGACCATGTTCAATAGTGTTCCAGACCAACACCAATCGAATATAGTGATAGATAAGCGCAATTATAATATTCATAGTCATATATATTTATGGTATGACCCACACCACAGTTCATATAATATTCGTATGTATTTGTGAAGTGATATACTATATATTTTATGCCTACAAACGCCACAAGCGCTGGACAAGGTGCAAAATAAATTGCTTTTTTTTTCATTAAAGTGTCAGGCTGCCAGATCAATATATCAAAAAAGTTTGCATATTTTTTTCGTGTCTGGCAACCCCGATTCAAAATGGAGGCCAAGCGTACAGGTGGGGTGTACAGATGCAAAAATGCGCAAGCCTCTTTATCGTTGTTACTTACTGGTAGGCTCTTGTTTCTTTTCATAAAGGACTTTACCATCTGGTCCTAGTTCGTGAGGGTTTTGGAAACAGAATGAAGTTTTAGTATCAGGAATATGAGACTTAGTTCAATGGTTACAATTGTGGCGTTAATCGTAATGGCGTGGCTTGTTCGCTACGAAACGATCACACAGGACGGTCTATCATCACAAGACGTCTAAACAACCTAACTCACTCAAAAAGCCGAGAATAAGCTGTCATGAAGGTCGATAGATAAACTGACATCAAATTAATTTTATTTTGGCAGTTATAAAACAAAATAAATTGTACAAATTCTAGTTGGTATAGCAATATTGGTCGCAATATTCCTACCAGCAAAAGCTTAAATTACAGCAACATAATCTACCCGGGCCTGCGGACGGCGAGTAATGGGTAGCTCGCCGTCCGATCAGCACCAGGCCCGAGAGTCGACGGCGCGTAGTGTTCCACGCGCGCCGAACAAGAGTTGTTAGCAAGCAGGACGGGGCCCGTCATGGCCGATGCCTGCCCGGGGGTTGAGGATAAATTCGAAACAGAGTTACCTCGCCCCCGGGCACTAAGGGCAGGAAGGAACAGGGGTGGGTTTTAGTCAGTAAGAGTCTGACACGCCCTCTCGCTCCACCCAGAGCGGGAGAAGTCATTGGATGATTTCCCACCCCACAAAAAAAAAACAGCAATATTCTAAATAAAATTGCATTCTTATTTCTGTGATCCATATGATAGGGCCTTTTTTTTTTGGGATGGGAAATCATCCAATGATATCTTCCGCTCTAAGATGGAGCGGGAGGGCGTGTCAGACTCTTACTGACTAAAACCCACGCCTGTTCCTTCCCTGCCCTGAATACCCAGGGGCGCGGTAACTTTGTTTCGAATTTATCCACAACTCCTTGGCATTCTTATTTCTGTGAGCCATATGATAGTGCTGGCCTCTCCAATATCCTTTAATTTTTTGTCACTAACATATCTTCGTACTGGCACTAAACAGTTTCACAAGCGCATTTGTCCCGGACAGTTCCTGCCCTACCACTTTAACGACTGGCTAATACAACCTCAGCATATTGAGCTAAATTCTCAAATCACTCGCGTACCGATAGTAAATTAGAGAAACGAATGATATTTTTTTTCAACTTTCGTCTGTTTATCTAGCGACCACCAAACCAAACTCAAGGCCCCACGCACACAGACACCTACCTTCTGCCACCTCGATGCCCTCAGCCTTGAGCAGTTCTCGCAGCTTGAGTATCTCCTCCTTGAGTTCTCTGATGAGCTTGGCGTTGGCGTCCTCGTTGACCACAGCCTTGCAGACAATTTGTTTTGCGCGGTCGGCGTATCTGTGGGGGAGTAGCTGAGTTTAGGATTGTGATGTGTTGTCAATAGGGAATTTACTTATAGCAGAACTCTTAATCGCAAGTTAATTTTATAATTATAATGTTACTAATGGGGTTACAGCAAAAGTGAGTGTGTATTTATGTACGCACGTAAGAAGTTATACTTCTTTGGCGTAACAAGATAAAAAACGAAACTGTCACTAAGTTTAAAAAAGGAAAACAATCATTCTTCATGAACCACAGACCATAGCTAACTTCAGGGTGTCGGTTCTAGCTAGCTTCAGGCTGTAGGTTTTTTGTGACGGTGTGCGCGCGCATTGTAAAAATTTACTCTCATCATTTTTCCCTAACGCGCCAAAAGAAGTATAACTTCAAAAAGAGGTTACAGCAACAATAGAATAATTTTTAAGGACTTTTTGAAGTCGCTGAGAGAGTCATTTGAGAAATTCTGGGATTAATGATCTTTGTCTAGCCGTCAAGTGTAGTTTGCTTGTCTGTTGCGTCAGGAAATAAATAGCAAAGACAGGGGTGAAATAGGTGATATACTTTCTTGTGTAAAAGACGCCAAAAGAATAGAGTTCGCTAGTACCTATTCTATGAATTTGCACACCTCATTAGGTTATAATACAGTTTAAGACTTATTCTTTTGAAACATCTTACAAACCTGTATTACGAATTTAAACAGATAGACTTAATTGCTGAAAACAATCAATCAATTATTGAGATAAATGGTAGAGCCATGTTTAATCAGTAAGAAATACCTAATATCAAAGTTTTCGAATATACCTGAGTGTACTAAGAGTCTCATCAAAGTTGATATCAGCCGGCGAGATGGCGGCTATCATGGCCGTCTTGGAGTTGCCTCCAAGATTCTCTCTTAACAGCCAAGTCAACACGGAGTCACGGTATGGAATGAAGTCTGCTTTCTTCGATTTCTTGCTCTTTGACGCCTGGTGGAGAACGATATTGTTATGAAGCACAGGTACAAGCGATGCTGAGGAAGCTATCGGAAGATATCGGTGTGAGGCAAGCCGAAATTTGCAAACTACCTCGGCGTTCATATTGCTCTGTACGACAGTGAAAAGTGTCGGAACTAAAGGCGCATTTTTTTTAGGATGGGAAACCATCAAATAACTTGAGCGGGAGGGCGTGTCAGACTCTTACTGACTAAAACCTACCCGTGGTCCTTCAGCTGCTCTTTCTATCAATCCCGCGACCTGGCAGAACTACAGGCAACACGTGCATAAACGCACTGCTAACTTTGCCAGCTGCCAGTGTGCGTGCCCCTTTAGTTCCTACATGCTTGGATCTTTGTCCATCAGTGTCCAAACTGAGACAGGGTTAATTCCCTCGCATAGCTTAAGCATAGAAAACTATATTTTGTTTACTACATCTACTTATTAAATGAAGAACCAACTTGAATAATTTCAAGAGGAGGACGCAGATATTTTCCGATAACTTTTAATACGAATAAGGCATGATCTAAGTTATGTGTCTTGACTTAGATCAAGCAGTCTTAAGCATTAGGCCAAGTACAGATAGCCGTGCGACGACGCACTTTTTTTTTAAACTTAAAAGTTATCACTAAAGCTTAGCTTTAATCGCCTGATTTGTATGCACATAAAGCACATAACTTACCATCGCACGATCATCTGAACTTAGGCAAAAAGCCAAATATTGCAAGTGAGCCAATGATTAAAAAATAATTGGTTTAAAATTCTTTATTTTCCAAATTCGTATTGAATTGAAGCAACAATAGCCAATTGGCTAAGGCGTTGGTTAGGCAATTTTTAGGCCATGAGTTCGAAGCCCACAGCGCAGTGAACCCACTCTTAGCACAAGCATATTTAGCTTAATTGTCAGCGAATGGTCTCCCTATGACGTGACGAAAAAAAAAAGAATTGGCATCAAGATCATTTTGACAATACAACAAAACCAATATTGTTCCGTATAGCAGTACCAGGATATTTTGGCAGATGGCAGAAATCGGAACTAATACCGCCATGTTGTTTTTCAACACAATTTCACAAATATTTAATAACAGCGCCCCCTGACATCATTCAGGTGTCAAAATATCCTTATAGCACTGTATGTTTAGACAATGACGGTTTTCAAGAAAATTTACGCTACCAGTTGGCGCCATTTAGAAGTCAAATCTTTTACTTTGAAAACGAAACGACGTAAACATGACGTTGGAATTTTGACATTGGTGCGGATTCTGTTGTGCACAAACTAAACTTAATTTAGGCTATTCCTATCTTTTTCTTTCTAATAAAACAAGAAAGAGACGGACGTAAATTAGAGCTGTCAAATTTAGTTGAACTAATATTTCCGTACAAATTAAGGGTTCACGTAAAAACATGTCGATTAAAAAAACGGTGAAGCGCAAGGCGTACACTAGCTTGACATCTCTAACTTAGTTCATAGCTATAGCCGTCCTTTTCTCGCACTGCCTTTTAGTAAAAGATAGCGATTCTCTAATTTTAGTTTACTTATTGAACAAGAGAATCGGTGCCATTATCTGAAGCGTCTTGACAGGTCTGTGTACCTGACGCCTAAGTAATGCCATCTGGTGTACGTCATTTCAGAAAACCGTCATTCCATCTGTTCAACAGCAGTAGTGACGCAATACATATTATTGCAATGTCAAAATGACAGCGACTGTCATTTCCAGTCGGTCTATTACGCAACTATAATAGGGTGCAGATCTATCGTCAAAACACAGTAGGACCACTCGTTAAAGGGGGTTTAACAAAATATTAGTAATGTGCACACACACTCCTAGTATTCTATTAGAGAAACCAAACTCACCGACTATATTATAATTTCCACGGAGATACGGGGCATTAAAACAAACGTGAATGTTTTGTTAGTTTAGCATACATCTACGTATAAAGCACGGTTCACTAGCATGTTTAATGGCGTCCGTTAACTTCCAGTACCAACTTGTACAGTAATCATCTATACACACATTTTTGGGCTAGATAGAGCTATACATCCTGTATAGCTCTATCTCTTTTCCGCAAGGTCGCGACCCACAGGGCTTTTCAGACTTTGGACACTCCGGATTTTCCTTTTGCTGTCGAGATAACCCGGACTCAGTAGGCTGGACGGCCTAAACCCAGAAAACCCTATCCTTAATATATGTGTGGATATACCTTTTAAACTTCTTCAGAGACTCAGCTGTACTGAGTTTTAATACGGTGCAAGTCAGTTACGAAAGCGAACTTTCCTAATAAAACCTACTAGTGTACACCGTGATTTAGTTGAATATCTAAAAAATAGCAATAATCAATCAAATTACAAAAATATTGCGGTCCGTTGGAAATTATTTTCTTAAAACTATGTTTGTATATACAGTTATCTAAACACAACACCCAGTTCAAGATAGCCTAGTATAACTTGGGTTTAAGCTAAATTATTCTTTTGCGTCAACTTTGGCTATCTTGGATCAGCTAATCAGTTCCACCATCATTTATTCCGACTGACTGATCTTCTATCATGGCATTAGCTATTCTATTATTCTAGTATAGCTAGTGCCAACAGTACAGTAGACGAATAAACCATACAAGTTATCTAGCATGACTTCATTACTCTATGTAGTCCTAGCACCAAACTCAACCCAACCCTTTCAGGTTCAGTGATGGTACTCATATTTTCAGCTTCTCCAGAGCTTAATATGTTGTTATCTTTGTGTCATATGAAACACACTTTTTTAGAGTGTCATCACTGTAAAAATTAGTCCATTATTCAGTTTGATCTATGTAGGACAACTCTTCAAAGATCTGATTTATAACAGAAAAGTTTAATAAAAAGACAATCACAGCCAGATAATAGAAATTTAGCACTCTTTCTTCTTGAGTCGTCATTACCGAAAATATCAATATGTTTTTTGTTCCCTGAAGAATTGTCCTCTAACACAGAACTACTCAACTACCACCAAGACAAAACAAATGAACTCACAATCTCAGCGAGTGCAGAGATGACTTTTCCGAGGGTAGTGAGAGATTTATTGATGTTTGCGCCCTCCTTCAGACGAGTGCCTTTGGCGCCCGTCGAGTCCGCTCGCTCGGAACCTGCTAAGTCTACTAGCGAGATTTTGGACACCTGAAAGTAGAAAAGATGTTGAAATAATTTTGTATTAGTAAAAGTATAATATACCCTGTGTTCCATAACTCAAGTAGCAGATGTTGGGGAAAAAACAGCCAGGCTGAAGTGTGAATGTACCCAGACAGGTGGGCAAAGATCGTCAGAGCAGTTGCGCACTACGTCCGATACTTATCCGTGAAAATACGGTCCGGCGTGGTCGTAAAACAATTTGTATGGTAGGTTACGCACTACCGATCCGAGTTCGGTCCGAGTTTTCTATAGATCTGAATTTTGACGGAGAAGTATCGGATAAGTATCGGACGTAGTGCGCAACCGCTCTAACTCATTGGACGCCAGAGGGAGGACGTCGCCGTCGAAGTCCACCGCGGCGAATATGCTGTAACGATCTGATCATGTTTGCGGGGCAAACTTGGCCAGAAATCTCCTAGGACTGAGAGGTTTGGAGGGCGAAAGGGGAGGCTTTTACCCAGCGGTGGGATAGCATGTAGGCGAGCAAAAAAGAAGTATAATCAGCCTTATTATGTTTCAACTGCTGGGAATTAGGTCTGTTCTCTTAGAGAGGGAATGGGCCGTAATCCTCCATGCAGACCCAGTGCGGGTTGGCGGATGTCACATGTGTTCGAATTTTTGGTTCTAGGACATGTCGGTTTCCTCACGATGTTTTCCTTCACTATTTTTATTTTATTTTAGATAGGTTTGCTCTTGACTCTAGTCTAGGTCAGAGGTGACAGAGACAAAGTCGACGATGGAGCGGCGAGCTTACCCAGAATAAGCCTGTTCACTCTAGCTTTGAAGAGATTAGGGTTGTATGCATTCGGAAATACAGACGCAGGTAGAGAGTTCCACTCCTTTGCAGTGCGCATTATGAAAGACGTTTGGAAACGCTTAGTGTGAGTTCGTGGAATAGCAACAAGGTAGAGATGGTAACTTGCAGTGCGTCTAGATGTCCGTTGGTAGAAGGGGGCCGGTGGGATGAGGTCGAGGAGTTCCTGGGCACACTCTCCGAAGTACAATCTGTAGAACACCGACAAGCAGGCAACCTTGCGGTGATGAGCCAAGCTGTGAAGGTTGGCATCCACCAGTTTTACGTCGCCAATGAGCCTCTTAGCTCTGCGTTCCACTGAGTCAAGCGCAGCAAGTTGGTACTTAGCTGAACCATCCCAGAGGTGGCTACAATACTCCATGCAGGATCGGACTTGTGCTTTGTACAGGGTTAAAATCTGTCCAGGCGTGTACTATCTGTACGAGAAGAGGATTTTGTTCAGCAGTAGGATCATTACAAGTTTTTACTGTACTATTGTTATAGTTTGGCAGCATGGGTGGGGTCAAAAACCGAATTGGACGTAAAATTGCGGACACCAACCCGATAACAGTATAGTGGGTGGGTACGTGGACATCGTTGTTTTTAACGGGATTTTGTAGATTAAGCACTATTAGGGAAAATTAACACGATAGTTAGCTCTATCATCTTTTTAATTTAAACGATCTTTACTTACAAAAACGCTGTGGGAAAATCCTTACAAAATAAATAGATTAAAGGAAAATAATTTAATATCACAGGACTTACTAACAACCTTCAAGATGACTCATGGTATTAATCTCTAGTTTCACTGAAAAGGCACAATCATTTGTTTATCTATTGTTAAAGGATATATTTTCTTACCTTCTCCGACATAAGATTGGTGGTCTGGTCATGCCTCTGTTGAGTGAAAAATATGGTGAAGACGGCATGAGAACGGGACGAGGTCTCGTTCATGTTTGTGGCTGCCACAGTCCTGTCAGAAGATGTGTCAAATGTTATTACATTTTTTTAAAAGCTTTTATTTAATTTTCAATGTTTGTTTGTTCGGGTTAAATCTTCCAAGCTGAATCAGAACCACTTTCTCTTATCCTACAGAGTTGAATTTTTACATGTTGGTTCAGTTCCAAAGTCAATGCATATTATGGTAAGCATGACCTGCAGGTGTACTTGCTGACTCAGTTGACATCAAAATCAATTTGATGGGCACTTTGTCGTACATTGCTGCTTTAAGATGAATGCTCCAGGGTAGCCCGCGAAATTCAAATTTTCTTACGTTTTTTGCAATTTGCAGGTCAGTGTCAGTGTATCATGAAATTCTTACATTTGGCATCAATTCTAACTGAGAGAGTTGTATTGATGATTTTAATGATTATAATTCTATAAAGACATACTTGTTACGTTCGCGAATCAAATTTTGACCGAGATAAAACCTGAAACTAACCTGCAAATTGCAAAAAACGTAAGAAAATTTGAATTTCGCGGGCTAGGGTGGAGCTTTCACCTTAACGTGTAGGAAAACCGTAGTGCCTCTTATAATTGATGCCCACCGAGCAATGTACTGCATAGTGTCTATCAAATTGATGTCAACTGAGTTAGCGAATACACCTGCTGAATCGACTTTCGGGATTCGCTCCACTCTTCAACGATCAACGGCACATACACGAAATTTTGTGTATGAATTTAAAAGTTTGTTGAAAAAAAAAAATTTCTTAATATACACTTATTACGTTTGACAACTCTATACCTGAATTTGTAATTCGAGATAAGTTAAATCCATCGCCACCAATTTTCCACCAACTCAAGTAATGACGTTTAAGTATGATGCAATGGAATCTGAATTTTGTACTATAAGACATAATACATAGAGCTTGTTTTACCAAAATTTGATAATTATCTCTAATTCTGAATTCAAATACAGGTAAAAGGCTGAATTCATTATAGCGACCTCATCACATGATCAGATGTTATGATTATAGACATACAGGGTGTTAAAAGACACATCACATAGCCCCATCAACTACGCACACTGTACATCTAACAAAGTAGTTTACGCACAAATTATTGCTGAGAAACAACTTTTATTTTTAGGTATGAAATAAAAAACTATTTTTTACTGCGCGCAATGTAACGCGAACCCAGACAAGTGGAGTTAAACCCCGCCCCTTCGCTCTAAGCCACGTTGGTACTTGTCGTTGTCGGATACGTTTGATATTAATTGCGTTTGTGTAACTGCAAATGAATAATTTTGAAAAAAAAAAATTGAATATTCAGGTAATGTTTGTTTGGTAGTAATAATACTTAGTTCATTTTCGTAAAAAAGTAAAAAAAAAATTGCTACTTTGACCTTCAATATATCCAGAACCATTGAATTCAAATAATGGGTAGAATATGTGGCTTTCGGCTTCGGAAACTGTCTTTTTACACCCGATATATTCGAAAAATTATTATTGTTCGACTTGAAAGGCTCGTTCTTTGATCTTAGAACAGTAACTGGATGGTGGATAAGCTTCTTGATCATCAAAATTTCCTAGCATTTATGGTGCACCATTAATAAAACATTTTTTTTATCATAATAGGCTCGCGCTTGACCACTATCTCACCTGATGGTAAGCCAGACTTGGTCGACGATGGAGCATGCTTTCCTAGAAGAAACCTATTCACTCTTTACTTAAAGACCCCCAGGTTGTAACTATCATAAACTGTGTTAAAAATAGTTGTTTCCCGTTATGAAAGCGTACAAAAGAAGCTCATTTCATACTTACTACTAAACAGATTTACTGAAAAACATCATCTCAAAAAAACTTTTTTACAAAAAAAATAGAACCGACTTACTAAAAAAAGTGCAAAATAACTTAAATTTCGGAAGTCGGTGTTCCTGATTTTGTATCTTCGTTATTTGACACCGACATTTAATTTATTTTGCACTTTTTTTGGGAGTCGGTTCTATTTTTTTTTGTAACAAAGCTTTTTATTTTTCACTTTTTAGTTGTGGTTCTCCATTAAACTGTGTTAACAATTCATAGACATACGATCGCAGCAATCGCGGTTGATTTGCTGTCAATTATTGAAGAGCTCTGTTGTCTGTCTCCGAAACCCATCATCAGATCTATATGAAATTTTAATGGGACCATTTCGGAACAAACCAAACAAAAAAAGAATATTGTAAATCCGTCAATATATGACGGAAAGAATTAAGAACTATTTCTTACCTAGCCTTGTTGCCCTCATCAATGAGGTCGTATATGTCCTGGTATGAGGTCACAGCGAGCTTGCTGAGGTCCTCCACGTAGGGTCCGAGGGCTGGATGCTCGCGGACCCGAAGGTTTCCTTTGTTCTTAGGGTTCAGGAGATCGCGGACTCGCTCGCAGTATATCTCCATGTAGGATACTTCCACCTGTTTGATATTAGAAAATGTTAGATTAATAAAGTAAATGCTTACGATGTGGGTAAGGCTTTTCATTTTATCTTGTTACTAACGACCCGCCCCAGCTTTGCATGGGTACAAATTATACACCTAAACCTTCTTCACGAATCACTCTGTCTATTGGTCAAAACCCCATGAAAATTCGTTCAGTAGTTTTTGACTTTATCGCGAACAGACAGACGCGGCGGAGGACTGTGTTTTATAACATGTGTGTGTGTGATATAGTATTTCAATGTACGTAAGTATGTTGCCGTCTATTCGAGTTCTATTAAAAAACTTTACACATTGATGAACTTTTTAAAACTATTTCTTGAAGTATCAGCAAGGTTCTTAAGCCGTGGCGCGTCTAATTAGCAAACACAATAGATTTTAATTGTTTCTCGCCCACCATGTGTCCGCTAGACGCGCAAAGAGTTAGGAAGAGTAAAATTGCTTTTCCTTTATTAAATTCAAACTGTTCATAGTTGTCAATATAAGGAATAGTCTACAATAGAGCGAGAGCCAAGCCGGGGTAAAAAGCTAGTGATGAAATAAAACAAAGGGAATTCTTGAGAAACATAAAACTACAATATTAAACTGTAGTCAAGTATTTTGACAAGTCACTCGGATAACTCACAATATTTAGTTATGACAAATTACGGAAAGTCTAGTAGGTGGTAGGTGATTAGACCTGTCGTACTGTATGGGTCAGAATGTTGGGCTGTGAAAAAGACGGATGAAAAAAGACTGTAGGTGGCGGAGATGAGAACGTTGAGATGGATGTGTGGAGTAACGAGAATGGATAAAGTGAGAAATGAGTACATTAGAGTTAGTTTAAAAGTGGCGCCAGTCACAGAAAAGTTGAAAGGGAACCGCTTATCTTGGTATGGTCATGTAAAGAGGAGGGATGAAACACATATAACTAAAAGAGTTATGAATATAAATGTGGATGGATGGAGAGGGAGAGGGAGGCCAAAGAAAGGATGGATGGATTGTGTGAGGAGTGATATGAAAGAAAAGGGAGTTAGTGATAGCGTGACGGCTGACAGGACATAATGGAAGAAAAAAACGTGTTGCGCCGACCCCAAGTAACATGGGATAAGGGCAAGAAGATGATGATGACGAAAAGTCTAGTAGGTACTCAGAAACAACAGTTTCTCTTACTTATGAAATACTAATTACCTAAAAGGATATTTCCTTCTCGTATTTCGGAAGTGTTATTAACCTAAAATAAACTCAATTTGAATTGCTAACGAGTAACGATATAATTAGAATGAATATGAATATTCATAACAGTTGAATCCTACTTGCTTTACGGAGAAGAACCGTATACATTTCGGACAGTTTCAAACATCTGTCACTTGAAATAAAACGTTGAACTAATTTTAATTAATACACACACGAGCCGCCCCGGCTCCGCAGGTGTAAGTTATAAACCTAAACCTTGCGCATGAATCACTTTGTCTATTGCTGAAAACCGCATGAAAATCCGTTCAGTAGTTTTTGAGTTTATCGCGAACAGACAGACAGACGCGACAGGGGACTTTGTTTTATAATATGTAGTGATACATACACTCGCGCCTTTTTACCCAACTGCGCGACGCAAGGGAAGGTAATGTGTATATCATCCTAAGTATGTCTGTTTGTTCCTTTGTGGCACTACAGAGAACAAACGCGTGGGCCGATTTTGATAATTCTTACTTCAATTGATTCGTCTTAATCTTGCGAGTGCTACTAAAGACATGACAGTAATCAAAATACAATATGTCGATAACCAGACGACATAATTGTGAAAAAAAAATGAAAGTCGACGAACTATCTCAAGTCTATCGTATCAAAATAAAGGGTTCGAGGAGGCGATTCTATAAAATGAAGAAAATAAAAAATATTTTGTAATGAAATGTGACTTGTTTGAAACTTTTTAGTTGTTTTTTACAGTCGGGTGTTTTGAAAATATTCATTTTTCGTAATAAGGGGGAAATGATACAGAATGATAAGATTTAATTTTAAATACTTCACTGACTTTATTTATTTATTTCAATTTTATTCTGGTGATTTTTTATTAATGAATTAATTGTAATCATGTTATTATTTTTAGATATTAATTTAATGTTTTATTGTTACGAATGAATGGTTTTATTATGTATTTTTAATGTTTTATAATTTAACTTTAATGATTTTGTGACTTACTTTTTAGTTCATTGATTTTGTTTTTATTTTTAAATTAAGATTATATGTTAAATAACAATTCTGATCAATGGCTAGCAATAATATTTAATATTTGAGGGGATTGGCACTGATAGCTGAAATTCAGGCTTTTGCCTAGTTCGGCTACAGATGTTTAATTCTTTTGTATTGTGAAAATATAGCCTGGAAATTTCTTGTAAGACTGTGAAAAATCAAGTGAAATAAACTTATTACATTATTATATTATATTATTATTATATTATATTATAATGCCACCTGCTGCGATCCTTACATCTTCTCTTCTATTTGCGAATTGTGGCTTTTTAACCGAACTTCAAAAAGGAGGAGGTTAACAATTCGTCGGAAGATTTTATTTATTATGTATGTTCCCCGAATACTCGAAGACGCCTGGACTGATTTGAAAAAATATACTTCCCAAGTATTCCATTTAAATTTGGTGAAGATCTGATGAACGATTTCGGAGATAGTCAACGGAACTCTTCAATAAATGATAGTATTGTTTTAGTATTGTATCCCGAAATCTGTATGTGAGCTAGTTTGATGACGAACGAAAGGCTCGCTTTCTTGGCGTAAGCCTTCACTGAAGAAATGTGAGTCTTGTATAATCAGGGACACTGACGTGTAAACTAATGCATAATTCATTGGCAATCCTGAGCCAATAAATAAACCACAGCCCAACTACGTCATATACTCATGTACTGTGTACTGACGTAGGGGTTGAAAGGGGAGGTGGGCGGTATGACGGGGTTATTTCTAGAACCAGCTGGTTAAAGAAACTATGTCTTAGTAGTAGCTACTAGCTAGTCATATTTTAACACAACCTAAATGCGAAAGGCTTTCTATTTTTACCCGAGTGTTCCAGAAGGAGGGTAATGTTTTTCAATGTATGTATGTATGTATGTATGTATGTGTGTATGTCTATTTCTTTTGGCACGCGCTGCAGCATCATTAGATTGGTCTTGACCGCCGAAGTGACATAGGATAAATGAATTTTGAAAAAAAAAAAAACAAAATTGCGACCACCATTAGATAAATGTAGTCGTATTTTTTTTTGTGACATGGTCATGTGGAGTGTCAAAATAAAGAGCTCGAGGAGACGAGTCCAAAAATATAACTCACTAAAATGTAGAAAATAAATAAATTGAATATATTAAAAAACCCCGACTGTTAAAAACAACAAAAAGGTTCCAAACAAGTCACTTTTGAAGCAGTTTGATGCAGTTTGTGGCATGAAATCAATAATTGAACTAAAATAACAGCCACCAACTGCATCAGACTGTTTGAAAATTGACTTGTTTGGAACTTTTAAGTTGTTTTTAACAGGCAGGTTTTTTGAAAATATTCAATTTTTTTACCCAATTTCTCACTGAACTCAAAATCAATGAATGTTTATTCGAATTGGCTGTGAAACGGAATTTTTGAACGTCAAAAATCACTAAAGATAGTCCTCCAAAACGCCCGCCCGTCACCACTTCCAAGTGTTTGAGCTGGGAAGAAGTGGCGCAACGAACTCCCCAGTAAAATGGCAATTTTTTTTTCGTTTCTTAGTGAGCGGCGATAGTATCTTAATTATGTCAGTTCCAGAGTACTAACCGAATATTTGAGGTGATCAGAGGAGGTCTGTCTGATGCGCCTGAAGAGATCCATGCAGATTTGCGGGATGATGCCCTCCTGGCCTTCTTTGCCCGTGCCCATCATGGTATAGGACTTGCCCGCGCCAGTCTGCCCGTACGCGAATATGCATATGTTGTAGCCTGTGGAAGAATAGATATTAGTGCATAGCTCGTTAGTTTTAAGGTTGAATTTTGAAAATTAAGATGACATTTTGAAAAGCTGTTTCTTTCAATTACTTGGCTGCTTTTGTATGGAATGCTGGCTCATCGTCATCAAATGGAGGCATTCTTTGGAGGTTTCTACTTGACATAACTAAAATACGATGAATCAATAGATAGACATCTGCTTTAGATCTGTGGCTATCAATTCTATTGCATTTTTGGGGGGAGGGGGGGGGGAGGTGCGAAATCATCCAATGTCTTCTCCCGCTCTGGGTGGAGCGGGAGGGCGTGTCAGACTCTTACTGACTAAAACCCACCCCTGTTCCTTCCCTGCCTGAGTGCCCAGGGGTGCGGTAACTCATTTTCAGAATTTATCCGCTACCCCTAGGCATGCAGGCACCGGCCACGATGGACCCCGTCAGTGGTGGCTGACACTCATCTCTTTGAGGCAAAAGAGATGGCTAAACGACTGCCCCCAACATGACTAGCACAAATAGGAACCTCACACTAACCAGTAATATTTAAATATTAATTCATGAATTACTTAGTTTTTAATAATTTCTTATAACTTTCGTGAACTAATAAACATAAAAAAGTTTCTTAATTGTATTTATGCTTTGTTTTGGTTTGACATGACAAGGTCAAGTAATACTGACAGCTAGGGAAGAGACATATTATTGCATTACCAAAATGCCAAATCGAATAAGTTGAACTTCAATCGATATTTAACAACAGTTATCAAAACGATTTATTTTCTGAAACTACTTAATTGATTAATTGTATCTGGATAAGCATATTACTAACATTTCAGGCGCACAATCTTAATACATATTTTCTGTCCGTCGAGGTCCACAAAAACAATTTCTTTTTCTGTCAGTCCATTCGATTATTTTATCGATTTAACTCAGATTCCATCTCTACTCTATGAAAAAAAAAACGTCGGACGTCGTTTGAACGCTTTTAAGAGGCCGAATAAAATCAAGGCATATCGGTCAAAAAATATACTATGTGTATATTTTATATGAAAGCGAACCCACAAACAACACTTTAGATGACATACTGTCATATTACTGCAGCTGTATTGTGGGTAACAGAACTCTAGGCTGTTGTTGTCATGTCATGACAGTGATCTGGTATCTCGGTTGGGCAAGACATCAGAACACATTATCATCTCCAGCTTCTTTTTTAGATAATGTCCTAATAAGACTTACCGAATAAATAAATATATAAATCGCATTATTGTTGTTTTATTTCAATGTCTTATATGTACTCAGTGCGTTTATTATTTAATTTAGGCAGAATTGTTTACCTACCTACCTCAATACAGAAATCTACAAATATTTGGGTCAGTAAAGCTAGAACTACACTGTGCACACGTCGTGTGCCACACGCCGATCTGGGCGCGTCAATCTCCTTCATTTTATATGGAAACTAGACTTGTAGAGCTACACTTGATCCACGCCACGCAACGTCTACGTACAAATCAGGCGTGTTAAACGTGTGCGTCGGTCTAATGTAGTTCTAGCTTTAATCTAAGATCTTTTTCGAATACGTTCATCATTTCAGCCATAATATTATTTACATTGTCTGTGAATACTGTCTTTATTTCAACTCATTTGGATAAGTAGTTTAGGTTTTACAACAGAATACTTATATTATTTTGATTTTTGCTGGAGAGCTGGGGATTATACAGGATGTAACGGAAAGGTGTGGTCATATTTTAAGAACCCGTTCTGCTCATGGAAATGAACAACTTCCGCTAAGAAAAAATTTAAATGTTCCAAAAAAAAAATTGATTTTCAATACAAAGTTATCATCAGCTGATCAATATTTGTATGGGAGGTAAATTTTTTTTTGAGAATTACCTCAGATTTTCTCGAAGAAAGTTGTTCATATCGATGGGCAGATGCAGTTATTAAAATATGACCACACCTTTCCGTTACACCCTGTATACCGAAGGTTCGTTGTATCAAATTTTTTTTGCTGCAATTACCCCTATGTAGATATTTACTTCAAGTACCTTAGTGCAAAATCGCCAGTCAAAAACACAATTATCAATAAAAATCGTCGCAGACACATTAAAACGCCTAGATAAAAGTTTATAGCAATGTCATTGTTTGAAGTTTTTGTACCTTTGTCGTAGGAGTTGCGCGATTTTGTTTTTAGGATTGTGCAAATATTAAAAGTTCCTGAACCTTTTTAAATTACAAAATACTAATTTCAGCTATTTAGCATTACATATTGCTAGGTACCATGTTTATACATGCGTTTTCATTGTGGGGGCAGTCGTCCATACTTCAATTTAGCCATGTCCTTTAATTGTCAAGATGCAATTGTATTGCATCTTGACATTACATTTTCAACTATTGAGTTGAAAACTATCGATTGTCGGAACCACGAGTTTGTGTAACTGACGCTACTAATGTATAATTTTCAAAACGACGAATTAATTGAAACGACCGTGTGTAAGGACAATTCTATGGAAGCTTAATACATTTTTAACTACCGAGTAAGCCATTGACCCCTTGCATCGATTAGTTGCCAGGAGGGCGGAAACCAATTTAAGTATGTCTGATTCTTAAAATTATGTATTTTAATTTTTTGCTTATGCCTTATTGTTTTTCTTAACAGATTTGCGCTAAGAACACAAAAGAGGCTCTCACTCGCAACTGAATTCTAACCTCTTTCCACAAAAACATATCACCAAAAGTAGATCACAGAGATACGCCGATCTGAGATGCACAGATATGGCGATTCGCGAAAAGAAAGTGTAATTATGAGTGTGTAGTGGGTGAAAGTAGGAAGGAAAGTAAATAAATAAGTAGCAATGGCCGTTACCGTCGAAAGCATGTTGTAACATCTCCTCCCCGATGTCTTTGTACACCATGACTTGCGATGAGAACTCTGGGTCACTTGGCTGCAACAAAAAGAGACATTATTAATAAATCAGTCAGAATAGTGTCTACGGGTGATTTAAATTAGGTCCATATTTGAACCCTCACTGGGCCCACATGTTAGAATACGGCCCCCACACACCATCTTACAAAGCAGCCTTTTTTTTGTGGGGGTGGGAGCTCATCCTATGACGTCGCCCGCTCTGTGGAGCGGAAGGGGGTGTCAGATTTTTAGTGACTAAAAACCACCCCTGTTTCTTCCCTGTCTGAGTGCACAGGGGCGCGGTAACTCTATTTCGAATTTATCCACGACCCCTGGGCATTACAAAGCAGCCTGTGGTTCGGTATAGGTAGCAATGTCATCTAGCACCTAATTCTAATGAAGGAATTGCTTCAGCCCGCATGGGCCCTCTCCTCCGACCTGAGTCCCAGCAGTGGGAATATCATAGGGCCGATTATATACTTATGTTTATTATTATTTTTTTTATTTCAATATTTTTCTTTGCAATTATTTATTCCTCTGTTGTTTAATTCAATGTTACCTAAAACCTAAATAGTCTTAACCAAATTATGGCTAAAAGCCGAAATGAGAAAAACTAAGTGAACTACTTAGATAATCACAGCAACATCTGTGAGGACAGTCTGCGCGCAGACGCATACATTTGCATGAATTAAAGAATTAAACCCATCCCCGGATCCACTCGTTAAAATTGCTAATTAGGTAAACGCGGCTCTTAGCCGGTAACTTTGTTTGTGAAATGTGTGCCGCTTTTTTGTATGGTTGCTTTTAGGAATTATGTGATTTTTAGGGTTCCGTACCCGAAGGGTCCAAATGGGAAGCTCCGTTTGGACTTCATCCGCGTGGATTTCAAAAAATAGCCTAAGACACTCACAAATAACATGGCTTTTTATTGGTAAAAGAATTTTCAAAATCGGTTCAGTAGTTCCAGAGATTACTTTCTAATATTAGTAAGTATGGATAGCAGGTTTCCTTATCAATTATGCTCCCAAAATCAGTTAAAAAATTTTTCGCAAAAAAGAATCATAAAATTTGGTGTGTATAGGTACTGTGTATCCCACGATCATCCCCAAATGGTTATGATGAATTTTATGATTGCCAATATGAAACCATGTGTCGCTGTGAGATGAGACCACAAACCGAGAAGCCGCGATTGCGTCCGAATCAGACCGAATGGTAACAATTAGACGTTGACAACACCTTTATTGCGTAGCAGCAAGGACGATTTTCGCAGTTCAAGTGTTGATTGTGTGCACAAATTAATCACAACGGCGCAATCTCCGAGCGAACGTCCATGTAGGACGTGGTTTCTGCGGTTATGCGTCATTTGCCAACGATTCTGATGCTTTTGTGTGTTTATTTGATAGATTATTGTGTTTCGTTGTGAAGTATAGATTGGTGTTAAAAGGTCTCATATTTATTTCAATCATCCAATTAACGCCCAACCCGCTATAACAACAAATAAATATAAATCGTACGGAACCCTCCGAATGCGAGTAAAACTCGCACTTAAATGGTTTTTTTAAATATAATATATAATAATAAATTTATTTATCTAAAAAACTCAGTTATGTTTTACAGAAAATAGTTTGCAAGTATTAAGGTGAATGCTCCAGGGTAGCCCGCGAAATTCAAACTTCTTACGTTTTTTGCAATTTGCAGGTCAGTGTCAGGTTGTATGTTGGTCAAAATACGATTCGCGGCCGTAGCAAGTATGTATTAACAGAACTGTTATCATTAAAATCATCAAAACAACTCTCTCACTTAGAATTGATGCCAAATGTCATGATTTCATGAAATACTTACATTTGACATCAATTCTAACTGAAAGAGTTGTATGGATGAGTTTAATGATTATAATTCTATTAATAAATACTTGCTACGGTCGCAAATCAAACTTTGACCAAGACACAACTTGACACTGACCTGCAAATTGCAAAAAACGTAAGAATTGAAATTTGAATTGAATTTCGCGGGCTACACTGGCCGAACTAGGCAATGCCTGTATTTCGGTTTTCAGTGCCTTTTCCCTCGATATTTTAACACTAAAATGCCAACAAAGCAAACATGTTTAGATGTATTACTAATTTATTTTGATGACTTATAACTAACTTCAATGTTACATATTTAAATTTATGTTACATATAATAAAATAAGTAGTTAATCACTCATTAATCACTCATAAATGAACTAGTTAATGACTCATTTAATCAATCATATGAATACTAAAAATGAAATAACTATCCAAGCCTTGCTACCACCTACCTACTATCTTGGGCACTAAACAAAGATACATCAGCGACGATTGTCAAAAAGTAAAAATTAATGGGATATTTTTGATTTTTTGACAATCGCTTTGTCTCGGCACTCTTGTTACTGCTATGTTTTATATGATAAAACTATAAATACTCATAGCGTATATCAATGCCCTTAAATTAATCTACAGCAAAATCCCACAGCCATAGACTATTAATCCGATAACAATATAGCCTGTATCCAATATGGCTGCCGTCCAAAACCGAACAAGCAGTAACATTGGCGGACAATCGCGTTAGCCGTCCATTAACATCTGAATTGATCGGTTCGTGTGATTATGGGGCTGGGAACATGTAAAGTGATAGTGAGCTTTGGGAAGAGTAGGCATCTTCATTATCATAATTATTAGCTCGTAAGTACAACCCGCTGCTCAATATGAGCTCAATATATGTAAGTATACTAGTCGAGCTTCATTGCTTCGGCGTTTTTTCTGGTGGTCGCCACTGTTGATTCTGGCTTACAGAAGTTACAGTGGTTTGGGAATAGTATGGCGGGCTTGCTCAATATGAGGCATCTTTATTGTTTTATCGGTAGTGTTAGTGATTCCGCCAAGCCCGTTCCATCAGCGGACCATCAAGACGGACGGCGATGTGCCACTGGCACATGGTGAACATCCCATCCACACGCACAAAACGTTTTAAGAACACATTCGTTGTGCGTACAGCTAGGGAGTGGAGTTCCCTGCAGGAGTCCGTGTTTCCTGATAGCTACAACCTGGGAGTCTTTAAGTCAAGAGTGAATAGGTTACTCCTAGGCAAGCGTGCTCCATCTTCGACCACGTCATCGCTTACCATCAGGTGAGATAGTGGTCAAACGCGAGCCTAGCAACAATAAAAAAAAAATTAAAAAAAATTGGTAGTGTCCGACTGAAGGTTTCAGTTTCAGCTTTGGTTTCGACCAGTTTCGACCAAAAAAACTGGTTTCAGTTAGAGTTTCTTATAAAATGTGGACCTATTAATGGGCTTGACCGAAACTAGTGTTTTTATCTAAGCAGGTACTGTTTTAGGCCCTCTTCTGCATTCCAGGCGAAAATTTTTGAAATATTTAAAAGGCTAAGAAGCCTTTTAAATATTTCAAATAATTTCGCCTTCTTAGGCGCATGCTTCTACAAAGATGCCTAAAATCCATTCAGAACTATGACGTTATTCAATATAGAAATTGAACGTTATTATACGTAAATCAAGGACAGTATTGACAAGGCAGCTATCGATTAACAATTACAATTATACTGGAGTCCTCCACGTGTGGAGACTACACGCATAACACAAATGATTTTACAATTATACATATTCAAACCAATCATTTTACCATGCATTTTAAAATTGTTAGCAATAATAATAAAGATAGGTAGTTGGCCTGGTCTTTCAGAATTGTTTATAATACTCGCTAACCATTATGCTTAGTTTAAATACTGATTACCGGATTCTAAATTCAAAATCTCCATAGAACATTTGTTTAATATAAATATGACCCTTTGTCCTTAGGGTTTTGAATCTGTCTATATATAAAAATTAATCCCATTTCCCTTGGTCACGGCATCACGTGTGAACGGTTGGACCGATTTTGCTAATTCTTTTTTCGTTGTGTTTGTTAGTGTCAGGAGAAGGTTCATAGGAAAGAAAAAATTAAGAAAGTTGCGTGAAAAATAGAAAATTTCAGAAAACTTTTTAACAACTATTTAAATTTCGCGCGTTTGACAGTTCATAGCTAAGACAGGACAACGTCTGTCGGGTTAGCTAGTAAAAAATATTTCTGCTATGATCTTAAATTATGTTGCATTGCAATATTTTTTGTAGTCTGTATCTATACAGTGCATTTTTCTTTACATATCTATTTCGTAAACAAATAAGTAATAGTGAATTTTCGAATCCTTCACCCACTTTGAAACAATAATGCCTAGCTCATTGATATACTTAGGTTAGCTGTTTCAATTACTGTAATTAGTACTACTTTATTTTTTGCTTAATAATACTTTCTTATTGTTTAAACATCAGTCATATTATCTCTCCACCACCCTTGGTTGGCTGGTAGAGAATTCCAAAAACATTAAGGCCGCCTTTGTACTTTTGTTGCTTATATTTTAAATAAATAAATAAATTGACAAGACGCCATGTTTGTTGACCAAAACAGAAAACGATAGAAAACACACTTAACGTAGTCTCTGGCCAATTCACAAATAGATGACTATTTCCCAATATGTACTGTATACATTTGTAGGTAGTGCAAAACCAATAGCCATCAGAATCTCAGACTTTGATTAACAGCGGTATCGCATCTCCGGTGCAAGGAAACCGGAGCCACGGGGAGCCAATCCACTTTCTCGTACCTACTATTGATCCAACGAATGGCTACGCGATTGGTTCAACAGCTCGTTTGAGCGAGGTTCTCTGTGTAAATGTTTGATGGTATATCGATTTTAATGTTATTTTTAGCAGTTTGGAGCGTAATTTAAATAAAAAACCGGCCAAGAGCGAGTCTGACTCGCGTGCAAAGGGCCTGCCCCTTTCATTTGATATGTCGCGAAGTTCAGTTTGAAAACCTTATTTATTAATTTTCCGATTTGCACCCCAAAATTGAACCCTTTTTTCCAATTATTTATATATTTCCATTTATTTCCGTTACACGTCCGTGTTTAGGCCACAGATATTTGTGTGTTTACCAAATTTCAACTCAATCGGTTCAGTAGATTCTGAGCAAATTGGCTGTGACTGACTGACGGATAGTCAGACAAACACTACAGTATCCAATTTCATTAAGACGTTCGCAACCCTAAAAATGGGAGCATTTGTTGGAAAAGATAAACCGTGTTTTGTTGAATTGACTTAAGGGCCTACCTCCCCATAAGTGGCGCCCTCATTGAATAAAAATTCGTATCTTAGCATAGAAAATAAAGAATCCAATGTTGCGTTTGTTACACATAAAATAAGGTATTTTTACGTTGTTAAAACAGGACTCAAAGTGTTTCGTATCCAAAGTAGTAAGCAAAAGTGTAAAAAACGGCCGTTTTTGATATTTTTGCTTACTACTTTGGATACGAAACACTTTGAGTCATGCTTCCACAACGTAAAAATACCTTATCCTCCTTGTAACAAACGCAACATAGGATTTTTTAATCTTTATTTTCTACGCTTTGCTACGATTTTTTATTCAATGAGGGCGCCACTTGGCGACTATATACGCCATTTTGCTTAGTGGCCTAACTTACACTTTTTTTTTTTTTTTTTGAGATGACGACTTACAGAGAAGTAGATATGGAAGAAAACATATTGCGCCAGCCCCCAGTTAATAGTAATAAGAAAAAGAGAATAATGAATAACCCTACTATAGCTTTACGTAGACACACTAAATGTAGTTACATATTTCAAACAAATGATTAATTAATTTTTGATTTATTTATAACAAAGGAAGGAAAACAGCGAGTAAGTACCTATTTATGATTGTTTTTTCCCGGAATAATATTTATTTCCTGAAATTTGATGACACTTATCACACTGTAATAAAAGCACTAATAATGGTGCTAATGATAACCTATAGTTATGGTCATTCCTTATTTCCTTTCTAGTATTACATATTTCATTTATTTTTTAGGGTTCCGTACCCAAACCGGAACCTTATTACTAAGACTCTGCTGTCCGTCCGTCTGTCCGTCTGTCACCAGACTGTATCTCATGAACCGTGTTAGTTAGACAGTTGAAATTTTCACAGATGATGCCGCTATAACAACAAATACTAAAAAACAGAATAAAATCAATATTTAAGGGAGCTCCCATACAACACATGATATTTTTTGCCCTTTTTAGAGATAGTGATACTACAGTGCCTTGAAATTTCGCATGACGCAACAGTTGAGTTAAAATTGTAATACCTACTTTTTACTCAAAAGGACGTAACAAGCCCCCACTCCTGAACTTTGATGCGCTTTTTCTTTGTCATTTTTATTGGTTTGGTAAAGCAAACATACGTGTCCAATGGGTCGTGGGGCTTTTGGGACCGGGACCGCGGTCCCAGATTCCACCTATATAATATTTGAGTGGTACTTTGGGACCACAAGAAAAAAGAAGTTAAAGTACAGTTAACGAAACCGCTGATATAATATTTTGATCACCGGTAGAAAATAAAAGGTAATATTATTTTCAACACACTTGCTTGTAATGTGTTGAAAAACGTCGTGTGAAACTCGTGAGCTCTGCTCATTACACACTCGGCTGAATTACGCCCTCCCATTGTTACTATTCTGAAAGCTAAGTTTATATTGTAAAATATGTGTACACATTATGTTGATAGGTTTATCTAATACCATTGCTTGAAGGAATGCCCACTTAGAAACGTAAAGGTTTTAAGTATTTGCGATGCATCTTGAAGAGAAAGCGTGAGAATGACAGTGACAGTGTTTTACATAAAAAGGTAAGAATAATTATTTTCTTTTTACTTTACTTCAATTCTTTTTCTGTATCAGGTTAAATTAAAATATGCTTTATAATAAATTCGATCATACATTTTATAGTTACCAAGCATAAAAATGTTTCTTTTTAAACTTTCGCGATTTGTATACATCGTACAGAAATTGCACCAGTGGTGGCCCAGTGGTAACGGCCGCGACTTACAAGTAGGTCGTGAGTTCAAACCCAGGTAGGTGTTTTACTTTGTGTAAATTATTTCATCACCACTGCTCTTAAAACAGTGAAGGAACACATCGTGAGGAAACCGGCATGTCCTAGAACCAAAAATTCGAAAACATGTTGTAGTATTTCATACTACGTTTTAATATTTTCTGTATTAAGGCGTAAACAGCCGCCAAGTGGCACCCTCATTGAATAAAAATTCGTAGCAAAACGTAGAAAATAAAGATAAAAGAATCCTATGTTGCGTTTGTTACAAAGGGGATAAGGTATTTTTACGTTGAGGAAGCATAAAAAAAAGTACCAAGAACGGTCGTTTTTGACACTTTTGCTTACTACTCGTACTTTGGATACGAAACACTTTCGAGTCCTGTTTTAACAACGTTAAATACCTTATCTTTTGTGTAACAAACGCAACTTATGATTCTTTAATCTGTATTTTCTACGCTTTGCTAGGATTTTTTATTCAATGAGGGTGCCACTTGGCGGATATATACGCCTTAAAAGGGCTGCTGATGATGATAATAATGAATGATATTCAATAATTGCAATAATTATGACCACTGCCTTATGCTTGTTAAGAAAGTTAAGTTTTTTTAAGTTTATTGTTGACGTTTCACATGAAGAGGTGACTTTTATGTGCAATTGTGTAGATTTAAGGGAATAAAAGTAGAAATGTTTTCAATTTAACTGTTTTAATTTAATTTTTAAATACTCAAGATTAAAGTTATTATGTTTCGTAATGAGTATTTTTTATTTTATTTTTTTGGGTTTAATTTTAATACAAGGCTGTGGTTGCGCCAGAAAACGAACTTCTAGTTTAACAATATTTTTTTGGTTGGCAAACAGAATTAATTGTTGGATAGGTTGGTGGTATTGAAACCTCTCCTATCCTTTTCCTGGACAAAAACCTTTGCTTGTGTGTGAGCGAGACGTCTACAACTATCGTTACCCTCGCTCGATCTATTGGTGACATGAGCTATTGACAGCTCGTGTAGCATCGTATTTAGGTAGTTCATCGAATTGTCGTTGGAGTGACTTCCCGGTGAAGTCCCTCCGTTCCAGTTCGAAGGAGCACATTTCGGGAACAATCTTCATGTCACCACCAGGATCCTACCAGAAATCGTTAGGTATGTACTCTTGACCTATGTATTTCCTTTTTCCTAAAACCTATATCCTATCCTATCCATATCCCAAAACTGTGTGTAACTTCTGAATTTGGGTGACTGTACTTTCCCAATACAAACTTCGTTTGTTTTATTTGTGGTCCCAAAATACCACTCAAAAATAAATACAGGTGGAATCCGGGACCGCGGTCCCGGTCCCGAAATCCCCTCGACCCCAATATTTTAACCAAAAATTCGAAGACATGTGACATCCACCAATCCGCATTGGGCCGGCGTGGTGGATTACGGCCCACACCCTCTCACAGAGAGGAGACCTCTGCTCCAAGCAGTGGGGACATTAAAAGGCTGTTGATGATGATTTTTTGATTATCTAATTTACGGACTAAATATAATTATAATTTTTTTACCATTTTTTTTTACCCTGGAATCATCTCTACTCTCTAAGCCATAAACATAATTGTTTAGTGCGGGAATAGAACCCGCGACAAACGTGCCGTCATATTGGTTTCAACTTACTCATAACTTAATTTTGTAGTTCATGCGTCCGAAAACATGTTTTTGTAAGAGCATTAAAAATATCGTCTTTGTATCTATACGAAGGAAACTTACATTGTGAGACCAGTATGAGAAGTCAAAGTTGAAGCTTTTAGCGCCATCCTTGCTGCCAGGAGGTGCCTTCGGGTTTACTATCACTGTAACAAAAGAAAATAAACATTTTAGTATAAAGTATAAATCCAGAATAAGATAGATATTGTTGTAAAGGAACGCACTCCTGCCCAGGGGTTGAGGATAAATTCGAAACAGAGTTACCTCGCCCCTGGGCACTCAGGGCAGGGAAGGAACAGGGGTGGATTTTAGTCAGTAAGAGTCTGACACACCCTCGCGCTCCACCCTAGAGCGGGAGAAGTCATTGGATGATTACCCACCCCACAAAAAAAAAGGAACGCACTCGTGCTTTGTTGTTAAGTCGGTGCAAAAAACGAAGAAACAACCAATTCATCGTTTTTTGATACCGACTGCCGAAATTTAAGTTATTTTGCACTTTTTTGTTTTTGGTTCTATATTTTGGAAATAAGTTTTTTATTTTACAGTTTTTAGTTGTGGTTCTCCATTAAATTCTGTTAACAATATTTAGACAAACGATCGCAGTAATCACGAGTCATTTGTTGTTAGTTTGAAGAGTTCCACTGTCTATCTCCGTAACTCTTCATCAGATCCTAATCTACACATATACTAATATTATAAAGAGGTAAAGTTTGTGAGTTTGTACTGGATCTACTGAACCGATTTTGAAAATTCTTTTACCAATAGAAAGCCTCGTTATTTGTGAGTGTCACAGGCTACAAATTTATGTAATCCACGCGGACGAAGTCGCGTGTGAAGTGCTAGTGCTAAAACCTTCCTTGAAAAATATGCAATTGAATAACGAAAACCTCATCCAAATCGGTGCAATAGTTTTCGAGAAAATCGCGAACAATCAAACATACATACATTCGGGTCGAATACAGAACCTCCTTTTTTGAAGTCGGTTAAAAAAACCCCTGTTCCATTATTTAACATTAACCCTTCTGCCCCCGCGGCCAAATCCGGGTTGTCAAATTGAACCCCGACGACAACCCGGGTTGACAGCCGATTTGTTTTTTTTTTTGTCCGACTCACCAGTGATTCGCAGGGCTTAACAGGAAGTAGGTACATGACAGACTAATGATAATTTTCCGTTACAATAATTCATTCCCCTTGATATGGCACTACTTGCGTTAATTGTAGATAGGTAACAAACACAAGGCTACACAAGGCTTACTTGCAAAATCATTAAAAAAAAATTGCCATTAAAAGTGAGTCTGATCCTCTAAGTTCATTCTAGACACATAAGACAGGGTCATTATTACTGCACTTGTGAAAGCACCTAGACTCATAATCCTATTCAAGACCATCATTAACCAGCTGCCACTAGACGAGACACTCTGAATCGTAAGTCAGTGAATACCACAGAATTGAACGGAAAAGGAAAACCGACCTTACTGCTTTGAAACAAAGACGCAGTCAAAGATACCTGGACGTAAGGTTGCCAGTACACTTTGGCTCATAAATCAGTACCTAAACTAGAACTGCGAAAACCGCCCCTCCGGCTTCCAAATGAAGGCGCTATCAAAGTAAAATGTGCTGGAAAAGTAGCAGTAGTGTGCGGTTGCTACTACACTCTTGCTCGTAAGTCAGAAGTAGATATACTAGAATTATATGTACTTACAAAAACCGCCCTTACTACTTCAAAATAAAGGCGCTGTCAAAGTCAAATAAAATAGTTGTTAGTTTATTATTATAGCATACATAAGTGCTTCATTAGTCCAGTAATTTCGATTATAAATATTTTTTATATGTTGTCGCCGTAGGTTGTTTCACACCTACCACAGACACCACAGAGTAGTCTCTTTAACCAATAGGTTGACTGGTAGAGAATCCCTTGTTACATTAAGTACAAGTGTAAATATGGTTTTTATAGGATTTTCTTTGTTTTTATTATGTGTTATTATGCACTTTTGTGTGACTACTGTCTTAGTTAAACTGACTGTATACTGTCTTATTACTGACTTCTTCTTCTTCTTTTTACCCGTCTGCGCGACGCAAGGGAGGGTAATGTGTTTATCAGCCTATGTATGTATGTATGAATATTTGAATGTTTGTTCCTTTGTGGCACCATAGAGACCAAACGCGTGGACCGATTTTGACAATTCTTAACTGATTTGATTTGTCTTAACCTTGCGAATGCTACTAAAGACATGACAGTAATCAAAATACAATATGTCGACAACCAGACGCTATATTGTAAAAAAGGAAAAAATGAAAGTCGACGAACTTAATTAAGTGGGGAAACAAAATAAAGGCGATTCAAAAATATAACTCGCTAAAATGTAGAAAATATTAATTTTTTTTCTTTTGAGTCTTTGTTTACTGTCTTATTTGCTGTTCGGAAACCCAAAATCTGGGTTAAGCTCGCCTTTGTTAATAACTGTCCCTTTGTATTTGTATGAAGTTTAAATAAATAAGTTAAAAATTTTATTTTAAATAAGCTTTTATACCGGCTATCTCTATTAAATGTGAACACGAAATTTCGTGTCCGTGCTGTTGAGTGTTGAAGAGTTCCTTTATCTGGAGCTAATCCTGGATGTCGATTCAGGTCATGCTTATCATAAAAATGCATTATCTCGGCATCAATCGCATCAATCGGATACGCAAATTTTGACCCACAACTTACAAACATGCCAACAGTGCAAGTTAAACAAAAACTTGTAATAAATATTCTGAAAAAGTAGCCAAGGACGTGCGACTGCCAGTACATTTCCCATTTCGCACAAGTGTGAGTAGCCGAGGCGTCGCGACGTATCGACCGCCGTCGTCGCCGCCACGACACTCGCTTGCATTCAGTAAGGGCTGGTGCACACGAGCGAAAGACTGCTTTGGAAAGAACGTGTCAATTGCTAGGATTGCTGTGAATGACTTGTTTGCTTTCTTTTGTGTGTTTGTTGCTTTTGGTTAATTCAGAATAGAAAAGGTTGTTATTAATTTTGTTGTTTTGATTTTAGTTTTTAAAGAAGCTATCAATTTATTCAAAAATATGTTGCTTTCGGTTAGTTCGTCGCGACGTATCAATCGTTATCGTCGCCGTCACGACACTCGCTTGCATTCAGTAAGGGCTGGTGCACACGTGCGAAAGACTGCTTTGAAAAGAACGTGTCAATGCTAGGATTGCTGTGAATGACTTGTTTGCTTTCTTTTGTGTTTTCTTTTTGCTTTTGGTTAATTCAGAATAGAAAAGGTTTTTAATTTTGTTATATTTTGATTTCAATTTTTAAAGAAGGTATCAATTTATTCAAAAATTATGCTGATTTCGGTTAGTTCGTCGCGACGTATCGACCGTTGTCGTCGCCGCCACGACACTCACTTGTATTCAGTAAGGACTGGTGCATACGAGCGAAAGACTGCTTTGAAAAGAACGCGTCAATGCTAGGGTTGCTGTGAATACCTTGATTGCTTTCTTTTGAGGTTTTGTTAACCCAAAATTGGAAAAGGTTGTTTTTAATTTTGTTACTTACATAATTTTGATTTGAGTTTTAGAAATATCAATTTATTAAAAAAAACTACTGATAAGTTTATAGTAAAAAAAAATAAAAAATAAACAAGCTTTTATACCGGTTATCTCAAATTAAATGTGCACGGTGGGGTTATGTTGTTTATCACAGAGATGCAGTGGCCACCTTCCAGCTTCATCATCAGACCCTGCTTTTTAAGACAAATCAATCGAGCCCAGACTCGATGGGTTTATCTTGTTTAGTTCAGAAGTTCCTATGGCCATCTTCCGTCTCCATCATCAGACTAGCTTCATGGTACCATATCATTGTATTGTCACCGAAGATACATATATACACCAAATTTGCGTCCAATCGGACATCGGGAAGTGGGTCTAATTTGAGTTGCAAGATTCCACCCAAACAAACATAGTTACATGCATACATACATACATACATTGCAAGTTAAATAAAAGCTTGTAAAAAGTTCCAAACAATTCATTTTTCGAGCAGTCTGATGCGACGCGACATATCGACCGTCGTCATCGCCGCCACGACGGCCACGACACTAGCTTGCATTCAGTAAGGGCTGGTGCACACGAGCGAAAGAGTGCTTTGAAAAGAACGCGTTAATGCTAGGGTTGCTGTGAATGCTTTGATTGCTTTCTTTTGTGTTTTTGTTGCTTTCGGTTAATTCAGAATTGAAAAGGTTTTAAGTATCAATTTACTTTTACAGTTGGTGGCAGTTTCTTTAGTTCAATCATAGATTTCAGCTGCTTGAAAAGTGACTTGTTTGGAACTTTTTAGTTGTTTTTAGCTAGTTATATTTTAGGAATCGCCTCCTTGAGCTCTTTATTTTGATATCCCACATGGTCATATCACGCCATTTTTTTTTTTCTAAATTCATATAGCCTATGTCACTTCGGCAGTCAAACCCAATCTAACAAAACCTCATTTGTTGAAATCCGTCCAGCCGTTTAGGCTACAGGGCCGCAGGCTATAGCCAAAGAAATAGACATACCTATACACATACAGACTCTTGAAAACATTACCCTCCTTTGGAAGCAGTCGGGGAAGTGGAAGTTTGAATGTTTGCGTTAGTAAATCACGTCTCGATGACTAAACGGACTTAAATGAAACATGCCACACGAGTAAACCACGTCCAAGATACAAAAAATGACAAAAGATATCACCGCAGGTGTCTCTTTCCCTTAAGGCGTATATAGCCGCCAAGTGGCGCCCTCATTGAATAAAAAATCGTAGCAAAGCGTAGAAAATAAAGATTAAAAAATAGTTATTGTTATCCTATTTGTAACAAACGTAACATAGGATTCTTTAATCTTTATTTTCTATGCTAAGATACGAATTTTTATTCAATGAGGGCGCCACTTACGGGGAGGTAGGCCCTTAAGATAATTTCCGTCTTATTCGCGGGCGAAACCACCAGATCTCATAACGTATTCCACTATAAATATAGATGAGATTCTAAATAACTTAAGACCAACTTGTAGATAACCTTACCTACTTCAATGTCTAGCCTCAGGAAACTTAGCCTATCAAGTTCTAAGATATCTAGTGTTCAGAACAGACTGAACGGGTGAACAGGTTAATTCTAAAGCGCTACTTAAAGTTGCGATACCTACCGCCTATCTATTCACTTACCCCGACTTAGGATCACTTAAGAGTTGGGGCAAGTTGATCTAAGTTCGAAATTACGAGGCAATTGGATCAGGCGTATAACTTGAAAGAGAATTAGTCTAGACAGTAGAAATCTAAATTGAATTCCCTTCAGGAAGCGATTAGTTGGAACAAAAGAGATACTTTTCAAAAGGATTGAGTTACCAATCTTGCCTCAATTATTCTACGTAGCATATATAAGCTTCCAGTCTTACCGGATGCAGCTGAATTTACCACCATCCTACCCAGTTACCCCACTTACCACCCTAGCCTTCCATCTCTAAATCATAAAGCCAACCCACATGAACCTTGATAAATGCATCCAGTACCCAATAACATTAATCCCTAATAGCACATAAGACATAACCCAAGACATCCAGTTCGCCCCCCACAATACCTAATTTAATAACCCTCCCCTTGCATCATAAACTTGAATCGTAAAATGGCGTATGAGTCATGCGCGCTTCACTGCCTCTCTTGTGCACCAGGGTTATATCTGAGTCACAAATGCACCTCTGCAGCTCATGTATTTTTGAAACAAGAATTCAAAATTTCCCTTGGAGAATTTAAACTCAGAATCTGCTTATTAGTATATAAACTAATTAGTTAACGAGTCTTATAAAAAGCTAAATAAAACTTTGATTAGGATTTTGACTTTGATACCTTAATATTGGTTTCTACCAAAGCATTGATTTATTTTATATTAAAATTCATAAATAAATTGGAGTACGTACTTCATCATCTTCCTGCCCTTATCCCATGTTACTTGGGGTCAAAGCAACACGTTTTTTTTTTCTATTCTATCCTGTCAGCCGTCACGCTATCACTAACTCCATTTTCTTTCATATTACTCCTCACACAATCCATCCATATTTTCTTTGGCATCCCTCTCCCAATCCATCCAATGTACTTAAATGTAGGAAAATAAATCTTAATTACGTGAAAAACCCTTTCAAATGTTTGTATCTATTTAACCCCAGGTTTCTCTTCACCCCGTTTGACGGTACTCTCGTGCAGCATGGTTTATGTATAAGTCACAGATGCAGCTCTGTAATATGTATTGTGTGCCAAAATTTTAACACGGTACTGAGAGCAACTGTCTAGGTTTTGTGTCCGCGTTAAGACGAAATTATGCAAGAGGAAAGCGAAATTCCTAAGTAAATTCTGTTCGTTGGTAAGCATCACTTGAGATCGGGTGGACCGATTTGGATACTTATTTTTGTTAATCTTAATAATACTCGGACTTCTTAGGAAAAGAAGAAATGGAAAAATTGATATTTTTTTTTAAATCGGGGAATCCTGACTGTTCTATTCTCTATAGGATTTTTGTATGAACCAAAGAGTAATAAAGAGGGAAGTATAAACTCAGTTTCGACAGGACAACAAAGAACAGCATCTGTTTGAAATAAGGAAATATGCATACTTCCCGGCACATACGTACTTAATCTGATTTTAATTTCAAAACTAATTCATAAAGCGCACTTCACAGCCTCTCTTGTATACCGGAGTTTATATGAGTCACAGATGCAGAGCGCTGCAATTAAGGCTGCAATATATTGTGTGCCAATATACTCGTATACAAAGCCGGCTAATACACTGAAAAAAATAATTTCTTACTACAGCACATTAAAGCGATTTCATTAACATTCATTGACTTTATACAGTAAAGCGAAATGTTTTTAACACATTAAAAGGCAAAACAGTAACGTTTAATGATTGAACAGTTAATTTAACGGATAGCTCTGTAAAACTCACTGATCTTGATGCCCGAAAAAGTAACCGTGTTGTAGCAGTAAATTTTAAAGGTTTGAACGATATCTCCAAATGACTAAAACAGTTAATTTAACAGACAGCACGATAAAACTAACTGATCAGTATTCCCGAAAAAGTACCCGTGTTGTAGCAGTAAATTGTAATGGTTTGAACGATATCATTAAATGACTAAAACAATTAATTTAACAGATAGCACAGTAAAACTAACTGATGATTATTCTGCAAAAAGTACCCGTGCTGTAGCAGTACGTTATAATGATAGGAACGATATCACTAAATGATTAAAACAGTTAATTTGACAGATAGCACGGTAAAACTAACTGATCATGATTCCGGAAAAAGTACCCGTGCTGTAGCAGTAAATTGTAATGGTTTGAACGATATCATCAAATGACTAAAACAGTTAATTTAATAGATAGTACAGTAAAACTAACTGATCATGATTCCCGTGAAAGTACCCGTGTTGTAGCAGTAAATTGTAATGGTTTGAACGATATCACCAAATGACTAAAACAATTAATTCAACAGATAGCACAGTAAAACTAACTGATGATTATTCCCCAAAAGTACCCGTGCTGTAGCAGTACATTGTAATGGTTTGAACGGTATCGCTAAATGATTAAAGCAGTTATTTTTGACAGATAGCACGGTAAAACTAACTGATCAGGATTCCGGGAAAAGTACCCGTGCTGTAGCAGTAAATTGTAACGGTTTGAACAATATCACCAAATGAATAAAACAGTTAATTTAACAGATAGAACGGTAAAACTAACTGATCATGATTCCCGTAAAAGTACCCGTGCTGTAGCAGTAAATTGTAATGGTTTGAACGATATCACCAAATGAATAAAACAGTTAATTTAACAGATTGCACGGTAAAACTAAATGATCATGATTCCCGTAAAAGTACCCGTGCTGTAGCAGTAAATTGTAATGGTTTGAACGATATCACCAAATGAATAAAACAGTTAATTTAACAGATTGCACGGTAAAACTAAATGATCATGATTCCCGTAAAAGTACCCGTGCTGTAGCAGTAAATTGTAATGGTTTGAACAATATCACTAAATGATTAAAACAGTTAATTTGACAGATAGCACAGTAAAACTAACTGATCATGATTCCGGAAAAAGTACCCGTGCTGTAGCAGTAAATTGTAATGGTTTCAATGATATCACTAAATGACTAAAACAGTTAATTTAACAGATAGCACGGTAAAATTAACTGATCAGTATTCCCGAAAAAGTACCCGTGTTGTAGCAGTAAATTGTAATGGTTTGAACGATATCATTAAATGACTAAAACAATTAATTTAACAGATAGCACAGTAAAACTAACTGATAATTATTCTCCAAAAAGTACCCGTGCTGTAGCAGTAAAATGTAATGGTTTGAACGATATCATCAAATGACTAAAACAGTTAATTTAACAGATAGCACGGTAAAATTAACTGATCAGTATTCCCGAAAAAGTACCCGTGTTGTAGCAGTAAATTGTAATGGTTTGAACGATATCATTAAATGACTAAAACAGTTAATTTAATAGATAGCACAGTAAAACTAACTGATCATGATTCCCCAAAAGTACCCGTGCTGTAGCAGTACATTGTAATGGTTTGAACGGTATCACTAAATGATTAAAGCAGTTATTTTTGACAGATAGCACGGTAAAACTAACTGATCAGGATTCCGGAAAAAGTACCCGTGCTGTAGCAGTAAATTGTAACGGTTTGAACAATATCACCAAATGAATAAAACAGTTAATTTAACAGATAGAACGGTAAAACTAACTGATCATGATTCCCGTAAAAGTACCCGTGCTGTAGCAGTAAATTGTAATGGTTTGAACGATATCACCAAATGAATAAAACAGTTAGTTTAACAGATTGCACGGTAAAACTAAATGATCATGATTCCCGTAAAAGTACCTGTGCTGTAGCAGTAAATTGTAATGGTTTGAACAATATCACTAAATGATTAAAACAGTTAATTTGACAGATAGCACAGTAAAACTAACTGATCATAATTCCGGAAAAAGTACCCGTGCTGTAGCAGTAAATTGTAATGGTTTCAATGATATCACTAAATGACTAAAACAGTTAATTTAACAGATAGCACGGTAAAACTAACTGATTATGATTCCCAAAAAATTACCCGTGCTGTAGCAGTAAATTGTAACGGTTTGAACAATATCACCAAATGAATAAAACAGTTAATTTAACAGATTGCACGGTAAAACTAAATGATCATGATTCCCGTAAAAGTACCCGTGCTGTAGCAGTAAATTGTAATGGTTTGAACAATATCACCAAATGACTAAAACAGTTAATTTAACATATAACTCGGTAAAACTAACTGATCATGATGCCCGATAAAGTACCGGTGCTGTAGCAGTAAATTGTAATGGTTTAAACTATATCACGAAATGAATAAAACAGTTAATTCAACAGATTACACAGTAAAACTAACTGATCATGGTTCCCGAAAAATTACTCGTGCTGTAGCAGTGAATTGTAATGGTTTGAACGATATCACCAAATGAATAAAACAGTTAATTTAGGGTGTGTGTTCATGAAAATGGATGTTAAACAACCTTTATGGGACAAAAGAAATAAGTTCCTATCATACTGATGGTGACTAGTAGTATTTCTTCGGGTGAAATGGGTTTTTTTTTTTTTTTTTCGTGGGGTGGGAAATCATCCTATGACTTCTTCCGCTCTAGGGTGGAGCGGAAGGGCGTGTCAGACTCTTACTGACTAAAAGCCACCCCTGTTCCTCCCTGCCTCGAGTGCCCAGGGGCGAGGTAACTCTTTCGAATTTATCCTCCACCCCCGGGCAGGCATCGGCCGTGGCAGGCCCCTTCCCTTTGCTCACAACTCTTTGAGGCGCGCGTGGAACACTACGCGTCGTCGACTCTCGGGCCTGGTGCTGATCGGACGGCGAGTTGCCCACTACTCGCCGACCGCAGGCCCGGGTCTACGGTGGCCGGAGATCGTCTCGCGGCGCCCGAACCCCCTGGCGTCTGATGCGGCGGCTGCGGCTGGGGGCGCTAGGGCGACTTGGCTGTTGTCGAGTCTCCCTAACGTATGCCGCCTCCCTCTTCGCGAGCATTACTGCTTCGCAGAAGGAGGAGACGGCTTCCATTCCCTCTCGCTCCGTACCATGGCCTGAACCAGGGCACGGCGCGAGAGGTCGCTGCCGCCTATCGCATCCACGAGGACACGGCGGTGCTCTGCCCAAGCGGGGCAAACCTCCACCGTATGCTCCACCGTGTCCTCTGGGCGATCCTCGCAGTGGAAACACCCGGGGGGGGGGTGGGGTTAAATGGGTTGAACAAGCCAGTTACACCATCTCTTAATTTTCTATTTTATTAAATACTAGCTGCACCCCGCGGTTTCACCCACGTAGACCAGGATAAAAAGTAGCCTATGTGTTAATCCAGGATATAAGCTATCTACATACCAAAATTCATCTAAATCCGTCCAGCCATTTGAGCGTGAAGAAGTAACAAACATACACACTCACGAACTTTCGCCATTATAATATTAGTGTGACGTAGTTACTTGTATGTTTCTTGTGTCATGCTGGTATAATCATAAAACTTGTGTTCATCAAACTTTGTCTTTTATAAATAAACTAACTGCGCCCCGCGGTTTCACCCGCGTAGACCAGGATAAAAAGTAGCCTATGTGTTAATCCAGGGTATAAGCCATCTACATACCAAAATTCATCAAAATCAGTCCAGCCATTTGAGCGTGAAGGATTAACAAACATACACACTCACAAACTTTCGCCTTTATAATATTAGTGTGATGATAATATGACCCATGCCTACTTTTTTCTTTTCGTGTTATAGACACAAACTGTTCTTTTCTTTCTAAATTTATAATAACACTTTCCAGAGTTAAAAATTTGTCGTCGAACGAACTGGAGGCCGTGGTTGTCAATAAGGGCAGATTTATTTGTTTCTTTACAGCTGATCGCGGCGGTCACTGCCCTCACGCGCGCGCGAATTTCAAACTGTTGTTATTGTGAAAAAAGTGAATACGTATAAAAAAAAAAGTTTCTTTGGGAAAGTTGTTTGTAATCATGAGTACAATCACGTGTTTAATTAAGTATCGGTCAATAATTACCAGTCACCCTATATACAGGGTGTAACGGTAAGGTTTGGTCATATTTTAAGAACCGGTTCTGCCCATGGAAATGAACAACTTTCTCTAAGAAAAAATAGAAAATTCCCAAAAAATCCTGTATATATTTGATACATTTTATTCAAATTGTAATCAACTCGATGAAGACTACGACATTGTACAAAATTTCAAATAAACTACTTTCGTCTTATGTATTTCAAAAACATACATTTTCTCATATCTAATGGTTGCATCTGGGGAGTGTGCGGACGGAATTGCATAATTTAATCCCACCAAACCCGTTCCATCATCGGACCACAAGACGTACGGCGATGCGCCACCGGTAGATGGTGGACATCCCACCTACACGCACAAAACGTTTTAAGAACACATTCATTGTGCGCACAGCTCCCAAACTCCCAACCACCTAACAAATTATTGTTATCGCGTATTTGTGTAGATAGGTAGGTAAGTACCTATAACAAGGGAAACAACAAGCTTTTCGACCATGCTCGCGTTGACGATAGACGGATCGGGAAAGGCCGCTCAGTACCTAGGGCTCTGTCATGGCTTACGGCCCATCACCCATCTATGGACTAACCGTATGCCTTGTGCTTTACCTCATCGAATTGTATTGTTTTTCATTGTTGTGTATTGCTTTGTACTTAATTTTTTGTTTTACTATTATGCGTTAAAAAGAGGTAGGTAAATACCTATCAATCGCCAGAAGACATAATGGTTAAATAGTACGTACACCGCTTAGAATCTTCATTAGGTACATCATATTGAATAATAATCAAAAATGTAGGTAAGTACAGAAAACAAATAAAATCTAGATTGTCTTCTTTGTTTCAACTTTTTCGCTTACATTTTTCGGGACCCTGAGGTCCCGGGTCTTTGGAAAGCGTACCTAGCTACGAGGGGCCGAAACCAACTCGCAGAGGCCCATTTAGACGCTTTTTATGAAATGAGGCACACGATTATTTTTATTTTTAAACTAGGTACTTACCTATTCTTAGGCAAGTTTATTGTTTACGAATAATGAAAAAAAATTACAAATATACAAAATTTACACCCTATTTTAACTGAGAATAATCTTTGCTTCCTACAACGAATCTAAAGCTGCAACTAATGATCTTATTTTGATTTAAAAATTTAAGCAGCTGACCCATTGTCCTTGACAAAACTCTTTATAGTAATACTAGTGACCCATCCCAGCTTCGCACGGCTACAAATTACACCTAAACCTTTTTCATGAATCATTCGGTGTATTGGTGAAAACCGCATGAAAATCTGTTCAGTAGTTTTTGAGTTTATCGCGTAGGTACAGACGCGGCGGAGGACTTTGTTGATCAAAAAATATTTTTAAAAACAAGCTCATAGCTGGGACAAAAAACTAAAAAGTTAAAAATAAATTCTAGTAAGTAGGTATTTGGCTTGTAGATACTTACCTATATTCTTAAAAGCTTGAGGCACTACCCGTTACAGGTTAGAGGTTAGGTACTTACTTACTATACTTCTGTGCCTCAAGCTTTTAAGAATATAGGTGAGTACCTACCTAACTAGCTAGAAGCCAAATACTTAGGTACTAAAACTTATTGATATTCCTGGAGGAACATTGGCTCATACACGGGATAGAAAAAAATTCTATTCCGTGGGCTCATATAACACAGGCTTTTTGCCTAGTTTAGGAGGCTGCAATTCGAGTTTTGATTGTCACCATGTAGGTACAACATTATGTTTTGTAACTGTGTTCTAAATATTCAAGTGTAAATGTACAAATGAAAGATTAGTAGGTATTATTATTTTTAACTTTTTAGTTCACAGTCCCAGAGCTCGTGGCTAAAATAATAACAGCCGCACGGGTCGATCCCTCAGGTACGCTTGTCGGGGTTGGTCCATGGATGGGTGACCATCTTCACATATCAAGACTCCTCCGTGCCTCGGAAAGCGCCTTAAGCCGTTGGCCCCGGCTGTCAATCGTGGATCTTTGACAATCGTTACGGGTCGTCAGAAGCCCGAAAGTCTGACATCTAGTATTACAAGGGGGTATCGTATAACCCAAGTAACTGGGTTGTGGAGGTCAGATAGGCATTCGCTCCATGTAAAATACTGGTATTTAGCTGCATCCGGTTAGAATGGAAGCCGACCCCAAGATAGTTGGGAAAAGGCGCGGGCAGATTTGAGTCCCAAATAAGCTTGTTTTTTTTAATAATTTTTACTTTTAACTTTTTTTTTACTTTATAGTAAGTAGGGTATTTTAGAGAAGGCGTGATGCTTTAAAATATTCTACGGATATTATGATGTGATGTAAAGTGCTCCTCAAGACGAACGATCGAGTACAAACTCGGTGGGGTTATGTTATTTTATCACAGAGATGCAGTGGCCACCTTCTAGCTTCATCATCAGACCTTGGATATTGTCTAGGTGTAAAGTGCTCCTGAAGACGAATCCATCGAGCCCAAACTCGGTGGAGTTATGTTGTTTTATCACAAAGAAGCTTTGGCCACCTTCCAGCTTCATCATCAGACCTTGGATATCATCTAGGTGTAAAGTGCTCCTCAAGACGAATAAATCGAGCCCAAACTCGTTGGGGTCACGTTGTTTTACCACAGAGATGCTGTGGCCACCTTCCAGCTTCATCATCAGACCCTGGATACAATTTGGTCGTAAAATGCTACTGCAAGACGAATTAATCGAACCCAGACTCGATGAGTTTATCTTGTTTAGTTCAGAAGTTCCTAAGGCCATCTTCTGTCTCCATCATCAGACCAGGCGTCATGGTACCATATCATTATATTGTCACCAAAGATACATAAGTACACAAAATTTCAGTTCATTCGGAAATTGGGAAGTGGGTCTAATTTGAGTTGCAAGATTCCACCCGAACAAACATACCTACCTACATTGCAAGTTAAAAGCTGTCGACCCATTGTCCTTGACAAAATTCTTAATAGTAATACTAGCTAACCATTCCAGCTTCGCACGGGTACAAATTATGTAGGTACACCTAAACCTTTCAACCACGAATCACTCTGTATTTTGTTGAAAATCGCATGAAAATCCGTTCAGTACCTAAGAAAAGAAGAAAAGAAAGAAAATACGTTTATTTACGGTAAACATGACGCAAAAAACAGAGAAACACAAAAACAAAGAAAAACTGGGGGAAAAAATGCGTCACATCCACGCAAAACGGCCATCGCTCAGCTTAAGTGCCATGACCCCATGCAAGACAGAGCCCCAGCGCTGGTTTTCAGCGACAGCCGGCGCCGACGTCATGACGTCGACCGGTGCAGAAAACAATGAGTAAAACTTCTAAATATTATACAGCGTGTACCTATTTTTTTAATTTATCGCGAACAGACGTTAATTAAAAGTTATTGTTTAAAAGGTTAAAATAATGGTTTGTTTTATCGAACAAGTCGTAACTCGATTTCTTCTAAAAAAATATATTATTATTTTACTTAAAAACTGTTTGATGGTTATCATTTTCACATATCATTATTATAAATAAGCTCATACTCAAGACTTAAGGTTTATTTTTTTTTCTATGTTTAGTTCTTTTTCGTCGGTTTAATTTTTTTTTTAAGTTTTCTAAAGATTTTTTGTGGCCCATATCATCTTTTTATATCTAACTACTAATTGTTTAGGAAAGGTATGGTTTCCATCATCATCTCAGCTTCATGATTTGTGATTATTCCTAAACGTAAATACTTGAAAAGTAAACAGAAACACTATTTGTGTCCACAATTTTCGAGGGTTTCTCTCAATTTTATCAGGATCCCATCATCTTGACATGGGACCACCCTTGAGGTATACCCTATTTAACAAAAAAATAATCATCAAAATATGTTCATAACGAAGTGAGGGCTGAACATATGTTAAAAACCTCCTCTTTTTTTTTCGTCTGTTAAAAACAAAGATATTTTTTTCAAATAAATGGATTTTCATTTGTGTATTGATTCTAAAAATCATCAGATGATGTTTTTTACTTGGCGACTGGCGTTGGCAAAATCTATTATTATTATTTTAAATGAGTGAAGTGCGTCCCACAGACTCCACAAAGCACTAAGTAATATAATAGGTGCGTCCTCAACAGCTATAACAACAACATGACTAATTATGAATAATTGAATATCAAAGCGTACAGTGCAAAGTGAAATTATGGTGTATGCTCCAGGGTAGCCCTCGAAATTCAAATTTTCTTACGTTTTTTGCAATTTGCAGATCAGTGTCAGGTTGTATCTTGGTCAAAATTGGATTCGCGGCCGTAGCAAGAATGTATTTATAGAATTTTAATCATAAAAATCATCAATACAAGTATTTCAGTTAAAATGATGTCAAATGTAAGTATTTCATGAAATCATGACATTTTTCATAAATTCTAATTGAGAGAGTTGTATTGATGATTTGAATGATTATAATTTTACAGATACATACTTGCTACGACCGCGAATCAAATTTTATGGGATCGCTTTGCGCATCGTACACTTATGACAAATAAAACGCACACCCGTTTATTATTTATTTTTTATAAGTTACCTACGTAATTTCTTACTGGTTCTATGGTTGAAAGAAACAGATGTGTTCGTAGCCTCCGGTGTTCTTTTTTGAACTTGTTTTAATTTCTGACTCCTTCTTCAATCTCCTTTTTCATAAAACAGTTTACATGGTAAATCAGTTTTCTGGCTTGTCTATTTAAAACAGTGTTTTACCTTGGCATCTTATACCTACCTAAAAAGAATACTATGTCACATAGGACCAAGGCAGCTTTCAACTGGTAAAAGAATTTTTGAAATATGTCCAGTATATTTGGAGCCTATTGAATACAAACAAACAAACAATCAAATCTTTCCTCTGTATAATATTAGTGTAGATAAAAACTTTATTTATAGTACATTTCGATACAAGTACAAATAAAATAATTGAATCAAAAATAGTTTTGCTATAATTACAAACTGACTTTAATTATTTTTTTCCCCGCTTTGCTTTCGAAAAATATCACCTTTTATTATAATTACAAAGGTCTAATTAATAAAAATCACATAAAATATTCGAGCTCTACCTTACCAGATAAATTAAAATGATGCAGTTTAAAAATTGGTGTCAATTAAATTGGCCGGAATTGTACTCGTCGTCGTGAGGTACGTAAACAAGAGTATAGAACAAATCCCGAGTGACGGCTATGACGCGATGCGCTACGGTCCAATCACGGCACTTTCGCCGCCCCACGCCTCACTTCATACCACCAAAGGGACCCAATAACTCACTTTTGCGCAGGTGAAGGTCAGCGCTCAAGAATCGTGCCGATGATTGTACGCATCTAGAAACACCACCGCGTACTTACGCTGCGATCGTGCGACGGACGCCATAATTTGTCGTAACGTTAACTATCCAGACTTATAGTGTTTATTGTGCTGTTACCAATATATATTGTTTTACCGAATTCGTTTAGTTCCTACTGAAGAAATAAAATACCCCCTTATAAAATTGCGCCCAACTCGTGTCACGCACTGCGTATCCGTACGGCAAATACCTACCTACGAATCGGAAAAATAACGGACGCGTGTGTACGAAATCCACGCGAACTGTGTTCAACGTTCTACTTCTACCTAGTCACGGATCGAGTAATTTGTGTACCTACTGGACTATACTGCCGTTACCTATTCACCGTTTGCGTCCATCACCGAGTGTTATCTTCGAGAAAATGCCGCCGAAAAAACGCCACGCGCGCGCAAACGATTAGGAAAACAGTGGTTCCAGTAGGTAGCGATGACAAAAGCCACGCGGTAGCTAAAATTGTGCTCATTTACAAAAGAGTGCGCAAGTGTATCCGATGACTACGCCCTTCGAGGTCTACCTATGTTACGGAGACGACGCAGTGAAATCTACCGTGGAAACCTGGGACGAAGCGATACGAGGACTTCGATTCATGTTTGCGGCCCGCGCCCCGCCCACCGGATCCTTCGAGAAATATTCGCGCACGAACAAAGTGATAACGATAGTGTCGATGCCTTTATATAGTAAGTGGCAGAAATGTCGCGTGTACAAAGAAAAAGAAAGAAAGAAACAATATTTATTTGTACCTCACAACAAGAACTTAGTAACTATAAATACTAAAAAAAAAACGACTGCGAGGCCAAAAAGGCTCCTAACTACCAAGCTACAAGCTACCAGATGTTATGCAAGTAGTTATATTTTACGACCTTTTACACCGTAAGTTCCGTAAAAGAGTGTCACGATATTATTAGGTACCTATGTAGTGTTTAAGTTTTTTTTCTTACTATTTTCAGAAAATGAAATGGCTTCATGTGCGTTATTATTATTAGATAATGTGCAAGTGACGGCATTAACTCCCGCGTTGTGACCGCACACAAAATTCAAAAAAGTTATTCCAAAAAGGAAGAGGAAAAGTTAACAGACAGTCTCAGTAAGTCTCAAAAGATAATATTTTCTGAGTTTGTTTTGTTTTCACGATCATCAGTATCTGTGTCTTTTTCACGGGGCCAATTTGTAAGTAGATTTATAGGGTTCCGTACCCGAAGGGTCCAAACTGAGTCCTATTGCTGTCACTCACGTGTCCGTCTGTCTGTCTGTCCGTCGACTGTCACAAAATTTTGTTCCGAAGAATTTTTTAACATCCCATTGACCTATGAACTTGTTTGGTGATAATGTTTATTATTACGTATATTTTACTAACAAATACCAAAATATTGATTTCCCTCATGGTACGTAACCTTAAATCTGCAAAGACCACGCACTTGGCTGGTTTTTTTTATTTGTACTACAAAATCACCAATACCAGTCTCCTGAATGGTACACATGATAAAATCAAGCCACTGTGTATTTTTAACCAACCACACAACACTTTTTAGTTATTTTATACATACCTATAAGACTATGAATGACATGTTTTTATTTTTGGGGTCTTGTTCGCTCTTAGCAACTACCATAGATGGTCAATTGCAACATGATCAAGAAAAGACCTATGTCTTTGGACAGGAGAACAATATAGAAATATATTAGTACAAGCAATTTCCATGGAAATCCTTAGACATGATCCCAAGGCAAATGTAACAGCAAAAACTTATTTAAGTTGGCTTAACTTAATAAGTAAGTAAGCTTTGGCACTTTTAATGCACTTCACGTCTTATGTTTTAATGCTTTGTTGGTATTTTTCTTTTCAGAATGGTTATTTCCTTCAAAAATCTACACTGTTATTACATCAAACCAAAAACTGATACAAAACGAGCTCACGGCCAATACTATGACGCAGTGGCAAATTTAAAAGCCAAGTATAGACGCTCTCAACCGAACACTCCATCTGCCTTGTGTGCAAAAAAGTGGCAAAGAACCAACCAGAAACATGTTCTCTCAAATGAAAATGAGAATTATATACAAAAAATCCCGTTTATAGCGCTCGTGTGGACATGAATTGGTAAATTTTTCTTTCACTGTTAAGAGTGTCTATTACCTTAGTCGTAAACTTATAAGGTTTCGCAACTGCATGTCTTAATTTCAGGTGACTGCTGACTTCAATCACTGCTATCCTTAAAATTAACATTAATTGGATAAACTAATGCTGCAAATTACTCAAGCATCTAAAACCTTATCAAGATGATCACCATTTAAAGAAGAACTACATAAACTTGCACAAGGTGAGTTTGCTATATTCATACTTTCATAGGTATTGCCATTATGTTATACTGTATTTTTCTGCAGGTATGTCACAGTCAACTAGTTGAATCAGCCAGTTATTTGGATGTCTAGTCAGTTAATTGGTCGGGGCCCTGCCAATTTCAAAGTCAACACATACCTAAACATAACAAATAAAAATAATTATACTTCTTTGGCTTAACAAGATAAAATACCAAACTGTCAACTGTCATGATTTTTGTGTGTGCATAAATAAATAAAGTTTACAAAAGGATAACAATAATTCTTCATGAACCACAGACCATAGCTAACTTCAGGGTATCGGTTCTAGCTAACTTCAGGCTGTAGGTTTGATGTCAGATTAGCAATCGGCACCCCCAAAAACTAATTTACACGATGCCCATATCGAATGTTTGAGAAAAAACAAGATAAAAAACCAAACTGTCTCAAATTTTACAAAAGGAAAACAATCATTCTTCATGAACTACAGACCATAGCTAACTTCAGGGTGGATCGGTTCTTGCTAACTTCAACCTGTGAATTTTGTGTCATAGTGATGCGCGCGCATCTTAAATATACTCTTCAAAAATTGACAGCAAATCAACCGCGTTTGCTGCTATCGTATGTCTATGAATTGTTAACACAGTTTAATGGCGAACAACAACAAAAAAATAAAAAACTTAAAAAAAAAAAATAGAACCTTCTTCCAAAATAAGTGCAAAATAACTTTAATCTCTCGAATTCCCAATCCTTCGACTTGTATCACATGCTTTCTAAAATCAAAATCCCCTTTCCTATTCTCTTCTGACTAACTTCTCTCCTAAACTTATTCAACTTCTATCAAAATTTTTAAACGACAACGACATCACTATGTAGCAGTGTGTGTGATAACTTCTTACGTGCGTACATAAGTTCACACACACTTTTTTTTTTAAGTGAAAACTTTTATAGGCGCGTTGGGCATTTTTGAGATGGGAAAAAACTATTGAACTCGCGCGTCACCGTCACCGACCTTCGTAGCTCTCGTAGCTGATTGTTTTTTTTTTATTAATTTAGATCGTATGGATCTTTCTACGTAAACTATTAAACTCGCGCATCACCATCACTGACCGTCGTAGCACCCGTAGCTATTTTTTTTTACGAATTTAGATGGTATGGATCTTTCTACGGGGTTTTTTAAAGGGAGCCCAAATTTTGATTATTTTTGCGATCGGTTTTACCGTTTTCGAGATATTTGTGATTTTATATCTTAAGGCGCGGTATTACCTCAATAGTCAAAAAAATTGGTTTCTTGCATAGGCGAGTATGACGTAATGCAATGAAAATATCCTTTGCAAGAAATACAGTGGATAGAGAAGGGTTTAAAGAAAAATTGTAACCGAATAGAATAGTAAAAAATAGTTTGATATTCCCAATAAATAATTTGGAAATTGCTAAACAAAAATAAACTTTGGCGTCGAACATCTCTGTATTTTCAGCGATAATAATATAATTTTTTTAAGAATTGAATAGAATTAGCATTTTATTAAAACTTTGACCGAACAATTATTTAATTTACTGTGTATATTCTGCATAATCTAAAGAAAACCCGTAAAATAAATGCCTATCCGCATCGTCAACACAACTATTATGTTCAATTCTCAACCTTATTTGAAGCTATCTCAAATCGTAGTCAGTCCGCGCCAAGCCCCATCTATCATCAATTTTCTTTTAACTTGAAGTTTTGAATCACTTGGCTGAGTCTTGGTCAGTCATCTTCAAAGGGCTGACTTTCAACATGTCAGGTTGTTAAACGTTGAGTGATCCTAGTTGAATTAACTATCTGCTTAGCCATTTAATTGCGGCCTAAGCATCCTATTGAATGGCAAATTCAACCAGATGGGTGCGACATAGATACAACATACATTTCCAGACACTTAAAGATATCAGTAAAATTCATTCAATTGTCCACCTCGATGATAAAAAATGATGGTCACTAATTTTCGTTCTTGTTGCTTGACAGATAAAGATCCTGAAACGATTATTCTCGTTGTATTACTCCTTATGCCGCACATCATTGGACCAGTTCACTTAAAAAGGAAGAGAATATCTGCTGCATGAGTGTGTCAAAGTTTTATTTTACACTTTGAAGAGAAAAGGAAGCGCCACAGGTTCGAACAATATTACTATGCAGAAGACAATTGTTTCCGTAGACATCCTTTCGTAGACATCACGGTTGTTAGCATTCTAGTTTCATTCTTTTCTAGAAGTGAAAGCTTGTATATGGCCCAGATTTCAACAAAAACAAAATTTTAATTTTTTTTTGGCTGTAAGTTTCCAAATAAAATAAATAATATATAATATATTCCACAACTATCACACAACGCCATCTAGTCCCAAGCTAAGCAGAGCTTGTGTTATGGGTACTAGACAACTGATAAACATACTTATATATTTCTAAATACATACATATTATAGATAAATTACACCCAGACACAGAACAAATGATTGTGTTCATTACACAAACATTTGTCCTGGGTGGGAATCGAACCCACGACCTCCGGCATAGCAGTCAGGGTCACTAACCACTAGACCAACAGGCCAGTCAGTTGATAAATAAAAACATAATGAACTTTTTAGGGTTCAGGTCACCAAAATTCTTTCAAAAATCGATATTTATAGAATAAATTAAAAATATTTTTAATGAAAGTACTACATCTAGAGTAAATCTTATTAAAATTATTTATTAGAATTAAACTTTTGTTTAATCAAAAAAGCTAACTAACGATTAACTTTATGGCTATAGTACTTTAATTTAACATATTTTGTTTATTTAACCAGATTTGTTCTTTAAATATCGAGCTCGATATATTGCAAAAATACTGCTTTTCGCAGAATTTTGTAAAATGGCTCTTAAGACACTAGGAGGTTTATCTCATTAGGTCTGCTAGCAGTTTATCTGGTTAAAGTTAAAAGAGTAATGTGCATTACCCGGGCAAAATGTTGTGCTTTAGAGAGGTGAGACTATAACAAATAATTAGTGTATCATGAGGAGCAATTTGATTACTAATATCAAAATTTGTGTGAATTTTAGTTTTAAGGTTATTTGAGAAAACCAGATTTTGCTGGCGTAACGTTTGAAACATTATCCTGGCAAAATCGTTTTTCAAAAAATCGTTTCAGCCCGAAACCAAATACATGAATAAATAGCTTTTGTTGCGTGGTAAATGTTTGTAAATAGCAAAATTTGTGTGCTATGGTTCTTAAGTTATTTAAGATTTTGCTGGGGTAACGTTTTGGGATTCGCTGGTAGCGATGAAATACGCTATTGCCAAAACATTAAAAGAAAAATGGCATACTTTAAACAAATTAAAATGATTCATGAACATTTGTTCCTGTAAATTTCAGCATTCAATTACGGTTATAATGAAAGTTATATCAAAAACAAGAATCTGTCAGAAATTCTTTAATAAGCCGACCAAATTGAAAAGTTAGCAGCTTAGTGTCCGATGTTCTGTACAGTTAAGCAAAAAAACTTTATTCGTGAAGCCGAATTTTTTAATTTGATAAGTGCAGTTACCATTACACAATTTCTCTTAGTTTTCTGTTTTATTAATTGAAATCATGTTAATTAATAGTAGTTTAAAACAATTTAATTGATCACAATTACTTAAAGTCAAAGTAACTTTAAAAAGGTTAGTAATAACCTGAGTAAATAAATTAATAGTGTGATTTGAAATCAATACAAATATATATATGTATATACAGAGTGGTGATGACAATACGACATTAAATTAAACCTCGCATACCTCAAGACGTTCTCAGTCTACATACAAAAAATCATTTGAATATATCCAGTAGTTTAGTAACAGGAAATTATTTTCGATTTTTAACATTTGCTACATGATGTATCTGATAATAGGGAAACACTGTCAGGTTAACGACCCACATCGGTATAAACATCAAAACATTAAAGCCACGTTGCCAACTCGCTACTTTAACACTTTCGCCAAATTAGTATTTTCATCTGATTTAGTGAAAATTATACCTTAACTCTGAGTAACAAGAGTCATAAAGCGTGTCATCAGAGTTGGATAAGAAAGTAACGAATGCGGAAATTGCAATGCACTCATAATATTAATAAAAAATTTAGTGTGGGCGAAAGAGATAAATCTAGTTTCGTTTGTTACTTCGCTTTCTTGAAGAAATTTGCTACAACAAATTTATGTTAGTGTGTTGCCGGCCGCCGCGATCCTGTGACGAGTCACGCGTCCTCAGATGCCGCTAACTTTCGTTCGCGCCGCGCGCGGGCGCCTTTGATGAGGGACTTCCCCGCCGCTCGTGTTTAAATTTGTAAATTCATTTACGACTGTATTAGTGCGAAATTGGACGCTTTATTTTAGTGACAGGACACGTAACGTTTTAGGTATTTAGTTAAACAGTGAGTGAATTGTGCGAAATTAGACGCTTAGTTTTTATTGTTTTCGTGTTTTTTTTTTTTAATAATCATGCCGCGCTACAGTTACACAGCTTCGGAGTACACCGACATGATTTTAATTTATGGGGATTGTCAAAGAAACGCCGCTTTGGCTATACGGACATACCGAGAGAGGTTTGGAAACACTCGATTTTGTCCGACCAACGGGCGCACCATTGTCCAAGCTGTCCAGAGGATGCGAGAAAATCGATCCTTAATCCCGCATGTGGATAGTGCTCCTCCACGTGTAAGAGTGACCCTTGAGGAACGAATTTTAAATTATTTTGAACGCAACCCAACGTGTAGTTCGCGAAGGGCAGGTCGACATTTTCGTGTTGACCATACAACTATTCTTAAAGTTTTAAAACGCGACAAACGGAAGCCGTATAAATACAAGAAATTGCATGCATTGTTACCTAGAGACAAACCAGTTAGGGAAAACTTCTGTCGCTGGATTGAAAACAAACATTTCGAGAATCCGGATTTCTTGTACAATGTGATGTGGACTGATGAAAGTACATTTACAAGGAACGGTTTATGGAACAGACAGAATCTTCGTTACTGGAGCCGCGTGAATCCGCGTCTAGGACGGGAGACTTCGCACCAGTACAGATTTACTGTGAATGTTTGGGCTGGCATTCATAGAAATACTATTATCGGTCCGGTTTTCATTGATGGAAATTTAAATGCTGAAAAGTTTTTAGAACTCCTCAATGGACCTGTTTGCGAGTACACGGATGAGCTTTCGGTAACTGCGTTCAGGCAGATGTGGTACCAATTAGACGGAGCACCAGCTCATTCAGTGGTGTCTGCTAGAGAGCGTTTGTCTCAAATGTTCGGACAGCAGTGGATTGGCCGTTATGGACCAACGCGTTGGCCAGCCAGGTCCCCCGACCTTACACCACTGGATTTTTTCTTGTGGGGTCATATCAAAAATGAAGTGTACTCAACAGCTCTTGATACTGTTGATGATTTAAAAGATAGAATAATCATATCTTTTAATAAATTAAAACACATGGCTGCGAATGGGGACCTTTTGTCAGACGTTAGAAATAACCTTTTACGTCGGTGCAATTTGTGTATTCGAATTCATGGCGGCCATATTGAAAAACGAAAAATTTAGTGACTTTCATACCTACATCCTGATCGTGATTAATAATTTGATTAATAAATAACACGCCGTTGAGAGATGCCTGATTATTTGGTTAATAATCTGTGATTCAGTGTAATTTTACTGAGCATTAATCCATAATTAAAAGCCAAAAGATCAAGTCGCTACAGGACCGCGCGTTGTTGCCGCTCTTACGACAGGTTAGTGAAGTAATATTTATAAATGGTGTTCTATTTCGTTTCTAGTTTTATGCCATTTAGTTTGTTTGAAATTTTTATTTTTTTATTTTCGATGTTAGGATTTTTTTGATAGCTTAAACTTATTCTTATGAACTAGTATTGTCTGTGTTTTCATTTATTGTCGTATTGTCTTCTCCACCCTGTATATACTTTTAGTTATTTAGCATTATAATTAGTTATATAGCAACGCCACGCTAAACTTTATAACGTTCTCGATGCTAGTCAGAGCAGCGCGCATCGCTGCGTGCGGTGCAACAGCTACATGCGTTTTCTTACTTACTCTTTATCTGTGAGTAGTTAAGTACGCTATGATTTTATACAATTGTTACAGGATAGACACAATACCGGCCCTCATAACGACAAGAAAGATAGACAAAACGATAATACCTATTTCGTTAAATTTATTATTGAATATCCTTTAAGGTCTTCGCACATTACGCCGACGCAACGCCTACTCCATTCTATCTCAACTCACACTGTTGCATTGAAATGTGGGCTTTATGTAGTGTCACTTAAGTGGATTCAACATTAAGTTTAAAGAAGTGACGACGCGTTGACGATGCGTGGTTCATGCGTTGATCACCTGTGACAGTCACATGTAATGTTGAAATATCCACTCTAAGTAACACGTGCATCATCAGCTTTTTTAATGTCCCCACTGCTGGGGCACAGGCCTCCTCTCTGTGACAGGGTATGGGCCGTAATCCACCACGCGGGCCCAATGTGGATTGGTGGATGTCACATGTCTTCATTTTTTTTGTTCTTGGACATGCCGGTTTCCTCACGATGTTTTCCTTCACTGTTTTGGGAGCACTGGTGAAAAAATAATTTACACAAAGTAAAGCACCTGCCTGAGTTTGAAATCGCGACCTACAATTTGTAAGTCGCGGCCAATACCACTCACTGGGCCACCACTGCTCACCACGTTAACTTAGTTACGCCGCGTTAAATTAGTAACACGTTACAAAGCTCATATTTAAATGCCATACTGTGAATCCAGGTGGAATGTAGCCCACCAACTTACCCAGGATATTCGTACCTATCTACCTCTTAAGGAAAATTGGACAAACTATTACATTGTATTTTAAGTTTTAAACATTGGTACTAACAGAAAAGTATTATGTATCCAAATATTGAAATTAAGTAAATACTCCACTTATGATTTTTCTTTAAAAACGTTAATGCTTAGGCAAAGCAATACATATAATTTATATAGGATTGATTTTTAAATCAAAATAATGAATTTTACCTTTTTATTATTTTTACTACTCCGACCAGTAAACTTTTGTATGCAACTGTACTAGCAAAACATCAATATTATGACGTTCATTTAAGATGATTGCGCTTACGTATGGTGCGATCGCTTTTAAGTTATCTTTTCAATTTGGTCGGCTTACTAGAGAATTTATAACATATTCTTGTTTTTGATATAACTTTCATTATAGCCGTAATTGAATGCTGAAATTTACAGAAACGAATTTTCATGAATCATTTTATTTGTTTAAAGTATACCATGTTTCTTTATGTTTTGGGAACTGCGTATTTCATCGCTAGAGTACGATCAGTCTCAAATCAATCAAATTTGTTTCTATCTTCTTATCGTGTAAAGTTACAAAATCTAAAATTCCTGACGTTATAAGCGTCTACCACGGGTATATTATTTGATTATAAGTGTTTTTGTTTACTTGCAAATCCGTTTTTCTGATTTTTGAAACCATTTAATTACATTGGTTTACGTCAACCAAATCAAAAAGTAATGTTTAAACAAATTAAGGTTTCTTATTGTTATTTTTTTCAAACTTCTGCGTTGAGCCGTTTTCGAGATCTGGGTAATCCCAAAACGTTACCGCAGCAAAATCTTAATTCTATTTACAAACATTTAACACGCAACAAAAGCTATATTCATGTATTTGGTTCCGGGCTGAAACGAATTTTTGAAAAACGATTTTACCAGGGTAATTTTTCAACGTTACTCCAGCAAATCAGTTTTTCTCAAATAACTTTAAAACTACAGTATTCACACAAATTTTGATATCAGTAAACAAATTGTTCCTCATGGTACACTAATTATTTGTTATAGTCTCACCTCTCTAAAGCACAACATTTTGCCCCGTTAATGCACACAAAATATTAATAATTTGCAGTTGTTGAGCACAGTGTTATCATATTATATTGTGTTGGCATTTTATTTGAATTTAGTGTAGGTGGATATTTAATTTATAGCAGACTAATTTCAGTAGCAATTACCCCAGACTCAAACCATAGTTCGATTTTTCTTCAAAAGGTGTTTCAGAACAAAACTGTTTTGAATTTGTTTAATTAGAAACATTTTCAATATTATATTGTTTAACTATCGTTTTAATTCTAAATGTTGTACTTAAATTTTTGACTGTCGTAATATTAATAATAATAAGTTTATTTCACAATAACCTAGCACTTTGCACTGTATACATTCTTTGAAAATAATATTTACATTATGATGAAATAGTAGACTATCTTTTAAACTAGGACTAGCCTGTATTTTAAAAGATAGGGTTCAGCCAAATGGATTCTGTTAATATTCACAACCTAAAACAAGTGTAAACAGTGTCACTGATTAGTAATCTGTACAGAAAAATACAAAATTTAAAAATAAAATATTAACAAAAAGTGATCCTAAGTAACACAAAAAGTGTAAAAGACAGCAGACATGCATGTGTATGTATGTATGTGTAGGCGTGTGTGGGTGTATGTGAGGGGTGTATATAGGGTGACTGGTAATTAGTGACCGATACTTTAACACGTGATTGTACTCATGATAACAAACAACTTTTACTATGGGACAAAACCTGAAATCGCGAAAATAAATAGGCAGTACATTACATTTTGACCAGTCAGTAGGCCAACATAAATGTACTGAAAAGCAGTTTTTTGCACGATTTCAGGTTTGGTCCCATAATAAAAGATGTTTGTAATCATGAGTACAATCACGTGTTTAAGTATCGGTCACTAATAACCAGTCATCCTATATAGCTGTGTGTGTGGGAAAGGCAAGTGATTCCGTTAATGTAATAAATATGTAGTAATTGGATATAAAGTGTGATTACAACAAAGGTTTTAAATTAAATTTTAGATATAAAAAGGTTTGTGGTAAACATAAGAATTTTACAAGTTTAATATGTGTGATTGTTTTATAATAAATATCGTAAATAAAATATTTTTTTAAATTTATTTCACGTCACCTGCTACTCTACACATACAGTACTCGCTACTGTAAGTGCACAGTTACAGGTAATGTGAAGGATAATACTTTTTAATGTGCATGCTCAGTAGTGAGTACGGTTAGTGGCCAGTTACAAGAACGTGAAGGACAGTACTTTTTAATGTGCATGCACATTAAAAAGTATTGTCCTTCACGTTACCTTTTACTGTGAAATTCATTATCCGCTACTGCGCATGCACATTTAAAAGTACTGTGCATGCACATTAAAAAGTACTGTCCTCCACGTTACCTTTAACTGTTCATGCACATTAAAAAGTATTGTCCTTCACGTTACCTTTTACTGTGAAATTCATTATCCGCTACTGCGCATGCACATTTAAAAGTACTGTGCATGCACATTAAAAAGTACTGTCCTCCACGTTACCTTTAACTGTTCATGCACATTAAAAAGTACTGTCCTTCACGTTACCTTTAACTGTGCATGCACATTAAAAAGTACTGTCCTTCACGTTACCTTTTACTGTGGAATTCATTATCCGCTACTGCGCATGCACATTTAAAAGTACTGTGCATGCACATTGAAAAGTACTGTCCTTCACGTTACCTTTAACTGTGCAAGCACATTAAAAAGTACTGTCCTTCACGTTACCTTTTACTGTGGAATTCATTATCCGCTACTGCGCATGCACATTTAAAAGTACTGTGCATGCACACTGAAAAGTACTGTCCTTCACGTTACCTTTAACTGTGCAAGCACATTAAAAAGTACTGTCCTTCACGTTACTTTTAACTGTGCATGTACATTAAAAAGTACTGTCCTTCACGTTACCATTTACTGTGAAAGTCATAATCCGCTACTGTCTATGCACATTAACAAGTACTGTCCTTCACGTTACCTTTAATTGTGCATGCACATTAAATAGTACTGTCCTTCACGTTAACTTTTACTGTGAAATTCATTATTCGCTACTGCGCATGCACATTAAAAAGTACTGTCCTTTACGTTACATTTAACTGTGAAATTCATTACCGGCTACTGCGGATGCACATTAAAAAGTACTGTCTTTCACGTTACCTTTAACTGGGCACTTACAGTACCCGCTACTGTGTATTCACATTATTTTTAACTGTTTTAAACATTTCATTTATTAACTGTTTTATACAGTAATTTTTTACTGTTTTAAACAGTATTTTTTTTATTGTTTTACACAGTACTAAATTTTACTGTTATAAACGGTTATTTTTTTTACTGTTTTAAACAGTACATTTTTTTACTGTTTTAAACAGTAATTTTTTTTACTGTTTTAAACAGTACATTTTTTTACTGTTTTAAACAGTACATTTTTTTACTGTTTTAAACAGTACATTTTTTACTGTTTTAAACAGTACATTTTTTTACTGTTTTAAACAGTACATTTTTTACTGTTTTAAACAGTACATTTTTTTACTGTTTTAAACAGTACATTTTTTTACTGTTTTAAACAGTACATTTTTTACTGTTTTAATCAGTACAATTTTTTATTGTTTTAATCATTACAATTTTTTACTGATTTAATCAGTACTATATTTTACTGTTCTGAACAGTTGCATTTTTTACTGTTTTTAACAATTTTATTTTGTGACCCATAAAACAGTAATAAATTAATCCACATGAAACATTAAAATTTACCGTTATGACGGTAGCATTTTGCCACAAGCTTTAACTGTTTTCGGATCAGTAAAAAATACTGTTTTGAACGATAGGCTCATATGGAACTGTTAAAAGCAGTTCAGAGTAATGCTTTTTCATTATTATTTACTGCTTATTTTTTTCAGTGTACAATCTACGGAGACCAACTGTATAGCTGGGACTTTGCAGTTGTCTGTTGCATAATTTCTGCTTAATAATTCCAGTTATTATGCAATAGGAATGCTATGATTAACTTCTTAATAAATGTAGTTATTAAAAAATAAAAAACTTTTTTACAAAAAAAAACAACCGACTTCAAAAAAAAAATACACTAAAAATTTCTAAATAACTTTAATTTCGGAAGTCGGTGTTTGTATTTTTACTTCTTCGTTATTTGACACCGACTTCCGAAATTAAAGTTATTTAAAAATTTTTAGTGTATTTTTTTTTTAAGTCGGTTGTTTTTTTTTTGTAAAAAAGTTTTTTATTTTTCACTTTTTAGTTGTTATACCCCAGAACTAAAAACCCCAATGTAATGGAACGTGGTATTTAAACATTTGGAGAACACCAAAACGTCATCGAGGTACACGTATTTTCCGTTTTTGTTCAGTTTCTCAAAAAGTGCTGAAGCAATTTCGATAAAATTTATATGGGTGGTCGCATATAAATTTTCCTCGGGAGTATATTCTTTCAGATGAAAAAAGAATTTTGAAAATTGGTTCACAACTGACGGAGAAATCGGGTAACATACATACAAAAAAAAAATATAAAAAAATAAAAAAAATCATACAGACGAATTGAGAACCTCCTCTTTTTGGAAGTCGGTTAAAAACTATCACTTCGTCCGCGTGGATTTCAAAAATTTGCTTAGCCTATGAAACTCACAAATAACGCGGCTTTCTACTAGTAAAAGAGTTTTCAAAATCGGTTCAGTAGATCCAGAGATTACCCCCTACAACCTTACAAACTCACAAACTTTACCTCTTTATAATATTAATATAGATAAGATAACTCAGAAAGAAAACATAATCCTATAGAGGATGTAACGGATAGGTGTGGTCATATTTTAAGAACTGGTTCTGCCTATGGAAATGAACAGTTCTCTTTAAGAAAAAATAGAAAATTAACATTCCATACAAAGTTATCATCAGCTGATCAATATTTGTAAGGGAGGTAAATTTTTTTTTAGAATTTCCTCAGGTTTTCTTGAATAAAGTTGTATATATCGATGGGCAGATACAGTTCTTAAAATATGACCACACCTTTTCGTTACACCCTGTATATCCCACTTCCTACTTAATAATATTATAAATGCGAAAGTTTGGATGGATGGATGTTTGTTCGTCAATCACGCCCGAACGGCTGAAAGGATCTGGATGAAATTTGGCACAGAGATAGATTATATTCTGGAATAGCATATAGGTTTCAATTTAAAGTGGGGGAAGTGAATAATCCACGCGGGCGAAGCTGCTGGCAGAAGCTAGTGTTGGGTATAAGTAAGTAAATACAGAATCCGAAGGCTTATCCGAATTTATCAATGGTTTTGTTAGCCCCATCATCATCATCGTTTAGGCCGAAACGAGTTCGTCGCCACATCGACCAAGCCTGAGTTTTTCGCATCCAGTGGACCCCATGGCAGTAGAATAATTTTATACTCGTGATAAATTATCAATCTCACATTAACTATTCGACTATTCGCTACAATTAAAAAAAACCTGCCAAGTGCGTGTCGTACTTCGCACATTTAGGGTTCCGTACCAAATGTATATATAGCTTATACTGTGAAAATTTGAAGACTGTAGCTCCAACCGTTTGGCTGTAAAACTTGTGTGACAGACGACGAACAGACGGACACGTGAGTGACAGTTATAGGGCTCCGTTTGGACCCTTCGGGTACGGAACCCTAAAAATGATAAACGCGATTAAAACGGAATAAAAAGTGTGGCCAAATCGGCAAATAAAAAATAAGGTAAAAGTGGGACGAATCCGGGACAATCCAATATGTTTTTGTACTTAAAAAAAGTATTATGTATTGTAAAGTATTATGGATTTATGGTCTGTCTGTTCTCTGCCCTATATTAAAACGCTCCTGTCTATCCTCTGCCTTACATTATAAGTATGAGCCACACAGCTGCATCGTCGCAACCAGACGGTCTGTGTGCCAGGGAATAGTTTCCGAGTTAATGCTGGCGAGGAGAAAGCAATCCAATAGAGAGCTAGGTTATTACTCTCTTTGTTTCCAGACTTGTTTTTAAGAAAATAAAATGTGTGCTTCATATTTCTAGTAGAAATCGTTGCGATAAAATAAAATATAAGTACTGAAATAAACTATAATATTTTCATTTCATTTATTTTGCAAAGTAAGGCTAATTTAATTAAGAGCCAATCATTTTTCGAATCTGTTTTCAGATTCAAAGAAGATCTAATTTTGGCAATCATATCAATAGAAAATATTGAGTTCGGCACTTGACTATGTGAATACCAAAATACCAATACCCCATTAATAAACGCGGAGTAATGAAACTGATTGTTTCATTACTCCGCGTTTGTGTTAAAGTGTTAGAAACGGCCGTTTTTGGTACTTTTGCCTACTACTTTGGATACGAAACATTTTGAGACCTGTTTTAACAACGTAAAAATGCTTTATCCTCTTTGTGACAAACGTGAAGTTGGATATTTTAATATGTATTTTCTGTGCTATGCTACGATTTTTTATTCAATGAGAGCGCCACTGGACCGTTAGTAGACCCTTAATGACGCGGAGTAATGAAACAACCAGTTTAATCTCTACGGATTTAAGTACCATATATTTTTAGAGGTTTCATAAATTAACGATTTAAAAAAAAAAAAAAAATATGCATTTACTCGTAAAGGGAGAAAATTTTTGCTACTTCGCCATCTCATTCCAGCTAAATCGCCAGACTCATTTACAGCCTTATTTATGAAATTCGCGGATTCTTAATTCAAATTGTTCATAGAATTTTTTGAATTAAGAAACCGCTAATCAGTTTTTAAAGTAATCATAAGGTTTTTTTTTTACCAAGGGATATCGTATTACCCAGTTACTGGGTTGTGGAGGTCAAATAGGCAGTTGCTCCATGTAAAATACTAGTATTCAGCTGCATCCGGTTAGACTGGAAGCCGACCCCAAGATAGTTGGGAAAAGGCTAGGCAGATGATGATGAAGGTCTTTTATTCCAAATTCAAACAGCGAACGACTCAAACACTCCTCAAAGTCGCCGGTATAAAACTAGCCTTACTTTATGAGTCACAACTGCACCGTTGCACCGAGCTATGTGCCCAGACACAGATTTATATAGTTGTTTTACTGTCCCTAGCTTCCAGGGGTGAGCAATCACACTGAGAGCAATGCCATTATTATTTATTCTTCGCTTTATGACGCTGTTTTATGGAAAGGAAATAGTTTTGACGTCTTGTTTGTGTGAGTCAATTTAAGCGCGCAGTTAACGGAGCTGGTCTGTTCTCGGTTTTATATAAGTTAAATTATAGTACCTACTCTATGTAAATGCAGGAAATAGTTACCCTATTTCCTGCATTTATCTCATCGATCATTAATATGTACGTCGTTACATCGATGAACTATTATGGTAGGTAAATTGTGGTTTTACTTCCCCTTGCTTCTAAAATTCAATAATCAACTTAGAACCATGGTAACACTCCACGAGTTTTTGACGACACGGTTGGCGCAGTGGTTGAGCATTCGGGTGCTGCGCTGCGTGTCGCGGGTTCGATTCCCGCACGGAATAAATATTTGTATGGCCTAGAAATAGTTGTTCCGGGTCTGGGTGTTTTGTGTAACATGTGAGTTTACATGTTTGTGAACGCACCCACGATACAGGAGTAGGTAATCCTAGTGTGGCGCATATATGTTTTTTTTTTTTTAATTATGACTGTGTTGTATTCAAGAATACTGAGAATAAAACATGGTATATAATCAAGAAAAATCTGATAATGTAGCCAGATTTGAAACCTAGTTTTAGGAACTCATACTCTGTGAATTAGGAAGTCGACATATGGCTGAGTCTGTGTTTAATAAGAGCTGGAACCTGGGACTCTTTAAGCCAAGAGTATAAACTTTATTACTAGACAGATAATAAAATGCATACAATTAAAAAAAAAATATATATATTATATACCTACAGTTTGATCTAACTTTCTAAAAAGAACACCTTATATTTTCGCCAAAGAGATCAAATACGAGTACGTACCAACTATCGACACAAAAAAATCAATAAATAGCCATCAATGCACAAAATCGAATTAATAAAAAAAGCAAAAGTCATTTATTCAAATTAGGCGACTTTTGCTTTTTGCTAGCACTTTTTGAACGTCATAGTTCCACTTAAAAACAGTCCCCTAAAAACGGGCCTCCGTCACCACTTCCAAATGTCACACTTCAACACAAACACTACTAGTAAATACTAGATATTAGAATGCAACACTAGAAGTATATGTATATACTAGATATTAAAACGCAACAAGGGTAAACCAGCCATGTTGACGGAACAGGCGAGAGGCTTCCGCCATCGGAAACCAGCCCGCATCGAACGCTCCAAGGTCGTTCAGACAAAGCATTCGATTGTCACAGCTAAAGTCGCGGTATAGCGTAGTATAGATAGATGTTTTGAGTTGACGACAATACTATTTGTATTCAGATGATTGTTTGCAGTAATAAAAAACTTTTTTACAAAAAATACAACCGACTTCTAAAAATTGCAAAATTTCGGAAGTCGGTGTTTTTATTTTTCGTTAAAAAAAAAACATACACACGAATTGAGAACCTCCTCTTTTTAGAAGTCGGTTAATAAAATGGAATGTGTCAAAAGATATAATGTTTAGACAACTGCAGGTACTCTTAGTATATTATAAAAAAAAACAAGTAGCAAGCAAGTGTTTGTAATTTATTTCTTCCTTTTTTGACACCGACTTCCGAAATTAAAGTTATATTTGTGTATTTTTTTTTTTGGAAGTCGGTTGTTTTTTTTTTTGTAAAATAGTTTTTTTTTTTCCTTTTAGTTGTTATACCCCAGAACTAAAACCCCCAATAACATGGAACGTGGAATTTAAACATACTCGTAATTGGAGAAAACCAAAACGTCATCTATGTATATGTATTTTTCGTTTTTGTTTAGTTTTTCAAAGAGCGCTGAAGCAATTTCGATAAAATTATATGGGACCACCTCGAGACTATATTATTTCGAATAAAAAAAGAATTTTGAAATCGGTCCACAACTGACAGAAAAATCGGTGGACATACATAAAAAAACGTACACAGTCGAACATAGAACCTCCTCCTTTTTCGTAGTCGGTTAAAAATGGTGCTAAGGCTACGCATCAAGTAAAATCAGTTTAGAGACTACACGAGCGATTGAAAAGAGGGAGCGAAGTCCTTTACCCTACAGTGGGATGGCACTCTACCAAATTCATTTTGTGTACCTAAACAGCGACAGAGCAATCATTCGTTGGTCTATCGGTACAAATATCAATATTTTTTTATCATAATATATTCATTTGGTTTTCCTTTAAGATAATTATAAAATGATAATCATTTATATACCGATTCAGGGCATGAGGTCGCAACTTACTAAACTGAGGAAAATGTTTCTACCATCTAAGCAGTTTAGGTATAAATCAAACAATAGATAATATAACCCAAGAAACATTAATATATTTCTAGTTCAAAATAAATAATACCACAAAGTAAGCCGTAAGTCACTGAACTGAACAAAAAACATGAGTGCCATGAACTTCGCATAACGGCCTATAATTGGTTGTTCCATTTTATTTTACAATCTCTACCAAACAATTGCCACGTTTCATTGCGTTCAGATGAGAAATGGTTATAAAAGCGAATGAGGCATCAAAAACCGAAGGGTCGAAATACCCGTGAGGGTTGTGATTGTGGAGGCATGATAGAATAGAATAGAATAGAGTAATTCTTTATTGTAGGTACGCCAAAAAAGTTAAACAATTTTATACAAGAACTTAAAGCTATGGGTACACAATGGCGGTCTTATCGCTGACAGCGATATCTACCAGACAACCTTTGGATGGACTGAAAGATCTTAAAATAGAAAGGAGGTAGTCAGTGATATACTGTTCTGGTTGCTTTGATGGTGATAAAGGGCGAAAGAATGAAGATCATATGACTAGAAAAGTGATTAATAGGAATTTGGCTGTAAGTAAAGAGGCAGACCAGAGAAAAGATGGTCGAATAGAGACGGATTGGGAAACAGTTGGCTAAGAAGGTGATCGGTGGGATGAGGGACCAGCTGATAGACATGTGTGCAAAAAATGAGGTGCTCCATCGATTGTAATTAAAATATGATAAGGGCAGAAGAAAAATAACTCTGTTTTAGAGTCTTAAATAAAATAAAAACTTGCTCCAAATATTTCAAGCTCTATTTTGTTCTCAAAACAAAATACTGGAAAGCTTTTGTTATCTCCATCAAAAAAGATTCACTTCACAAATGATCGCTCATTCTCGAGAATTTGAGACGAAACGTAATTAACGGTGACTAATTGCTTTGATGCCTCGAGAGCCTTCAGAGAGATTATTTACGTCATTTCCAAAGAAAAAATGCTGCTTTATTTTTTTTTTTTTTTGCAAAAAAACCAAGTTGAATTTTGTTAAAGGTTGATTAGATTTTGTGAATTAAATTAAATTGAAGAAAAACGTGGCTTATTTTCAAAAAAAGATTAGGTACTTTTAAAATATTTAATTAAACCGTTAAATATCAAATCAGTTTTATTTCGCAAAATTAACCAAAACACTTTAACATCTACTGAACGAATGTGTTTTAATATATTTCTAACTAGCACATAATCCGCGTAGATTTTGAAAAAAAATAATGTATAGCTTTCTACCGGTGAAAGAATTTTAAAATCAGCTTAGTAGTCCCAGAGATTACTTGCTACAAACAAACTTACAAAGTTATTAGTATAGATAACCATAAGACGAATCATTTCATGAACACGATACACAACTTCAGACCTTGATCAATATTCAACCTAAATGCTCATTTCAGCATAAATTCTAGTCAAGAAGAGGGTTGCGTGCGGCCGCATGCTTAACATAACATGCTGTGTGCCGTAAACTGTATGTAGCTAATATATTATACTCCAATTTGGCATTTCAAAACGTTTTTTTTAATGTGGATTTATTTATAAGTTTTAGTTTGCTTTTAGAGCATAACTGCTCGAGAGAAACTAAAGTAAGGAACAAAATTAAAGAACAACATTTAAAAATAGACACGTTTTTAAAACTGAAATTGTCAAAGAAGAAGACACGAAACTCAAAGCAATATCTCATACAGTTCCTGGAGAAGAGGATTTTTTGTCAGAGGCAAAATTAAACCTAACTAGTATCAGTGAAAATAAGACTTTTATAGTGCCCAATCATCCAGACAAATAAAGAGAGGACTGTGGACTATAGCTAAAAACTCCTTCAATTCCTCACAGTAGACCAAAGTTCCACAATGCATTAACAAGTTAGACCACAAACCCACAGATGAGGGTACTGCAATATATAGTTAACAATTTTAACGAGCGCCACCGCAACGCGCCTCGACACGTTTCGGACGTAACTCGTAGAAAATGGCAACTTAATAAAACTTTATGTGACATTATGGTTTTATTTGCGTACATGTAATCAAAACGCCAAACACGTACTCTATAAAATAATGAGCCACAAAATCTATGGGGTTTGTTGTTTATTTGGGTTGGGTGCGAGAATTTCGGAGAATGACTTAATTTGTGGACGATAAAGGACATTTTAGAAGGACCAGCAATGAAACCGATTCAAAACTGCACAAACTTATCCAAATATATAAAGAAGATGAGAAAATATATACATGGTGTAACGGAAAGGTGTGGTCATACTCGTATTTTAAGAACTGCATCTGCCCATTGATATGAACAACTTTCTTCAAGAATACCTGAGAAAATTCTCAAAAAATTTTTTACCTCCCATACAAATATTGATCAGCTGATGATAGCTTTGTATGGAAAGTTAAATTTTTTTTTTTGGAATTCTTTATTTTTTCTTAGAGAAAGTTGTTCATATCCATGGGCAGAACCGGTTCTTTAAATATGACCACACCTTTCCGTTACACCCTGTAGAGATAATGAAGCATGGCAACGGTCATCCAAGGTTGTTTCCAATCTAAACAAAGCAAAAAAAAATCCAACTTCAAATATACATCCAATCAAATCCATTTGTACAAGTAAATGAAATGAAACCATGCGAATCATTTAGAGGCAGGAAGCGAAACTGCGGTGAATTTACGAGAGGTATGGAGCAGCCCATGGACAAGGTTTATGGGTCATTATGGGCTTTATAGGCCATTGAAACGCATAGGGATACGATAAAGCGTGGGGGCGGAATGATTTTCAGATTTTGAACACCTGGCCACGAAATTCAAGGCTGGGAAGGGTTTATAAATGACTCAAGCTAGCGAGGGTAGTTTTTGCGGAAATAAAATGAGTCATGTATTTCGTTTGAAAATTGAATTTGCGTGGTTTCGTTCCTATAAATTCTCACTTCATTAAATGGTAGACAAAGTCATGTTGAAAATACGTCGGCCAACATATAACATGGGACCTAGAAGATGAATAGAATATTGTTATTGTAAATACACAAGTAATTACGGCTGTCAAAACGCTGTCTCTGAAACAGCCATGAACATCGCTAGTAGATGGGTGTGAAAGCTTTTACAGTGTCCATGCTAATGCATATTAATGGTATCCGAGCTTAATACTCGGTATGACGCATGATATGACGTCACGCCTTGCCCTTTACGAGCCGTCGTCGCTTTAACACCCATGCTGTGGAGACGTGACAATGAACTTGAAACTAGCTGATCATACGGGCCATTGTATTTGGATTTTATGTATCTAGAACTTCATGATGGTTGACATAGCGACACTTCCATTACTTAGAAAGAATACCACATATCTTTGAGTTGTTTTTTTTTTCTTTTCAATCAAATGACATGAAATGTAATGTTTATTTAACATCTGGCAGGATTCTATTCTATATTTTGATGTATCAAACATAGCCGATGTGGAATATTTTGCCAATTTTGATATGGCAAAAAAAGCTGATGTCGACTATTCGACCAAAGTGTTAAGTGACCAACCTACTTCATAAAACACCGAACCAAAACATTGGCAACACGAAGACACTCATCAATGTATATCTGGACGCTTGGGAAAACATTACCGAAAGGAAAACGTACATAAATATGTACCGTAGTTTAGCACTAACGAGGTCGGAGCTCGTTAGGTGAGCGCACAGAAATGGGAGTTCCCTCGACTGTGACGACATATTCAGGCCAGTTGCCGAGCTGTTAATAGCAGTAATTGGTTTACCTGCGTCCACAACTCCTAACAGGGAGAAACATCAGGCTAAAGTTTAAGGATGTAAGGATGACATTTCGATTTTTAGGGCCAGACTTGTCGATGGTGAGGCCATGGTGCTTAAATTGGATAACATCTTTATGTGGTAAAGGTATTTTTGGTAGCGTTAGGTAAAATGGTGAAATGCCAGTGATAGGACCAATTAAAGCCAATCAATCTGCCTAGCCTTTTCCCAACAATCTTGGAGTCGGCCTCCAGTTTAACCGGACGCAGCTGAATACCAGTATTTTACATGGAGCGACTGCCTAGCTGACCTCCACAACTCAGTTACTGGGTAATACGATACCCCTTGTTAAGACTGGACCAGCCACGACCCTAAAAGTATGTCTATAAAATCGTCTTTAGTGTTAACTGCGAATATCTCACAACCATGGTCCACAATACTAATAACTTTGCTCATGCAACCAGTATCAAATTGCCTTTGACAAGTAATTTTAAGAACTTGGAACTTTTAGATTAAATAGTGCAGTGCTCTTTACATTGCGTTTTTATCGTTCATCATCTGAAATTCGATACGGTTCAGAAACTTTACAGTCAAGAGCGAAACTGATAGCAAAACTATTTAATTTAACGACAGTTTGAACATAAACTTTTAGTTGAAAATACTTCAAAAGGCTGAGAAATATTTATTTTATTTTAACGATGAAGGATTAAGGCTATATTTTAAGGTTGTAGGAAGATTCAGACAAAGGCTTTCACTAATAAATTCTAACAAGTACCCTTATTTGTTCTCATTGTTTGAAATAGCAACAGCGCTATTTATATAGGAATAAAAGCAAAAGTTCCAGTAACAAATGTTAAAGAAACTAAGTTTTCTCTTAGTCTAACACAATTACTGTACAGTGTAAATAATTTTCAAGCGGCGAAAATTCTTAGCTTCGGGTCAAAGTAAAATGACCTTTACAAGATAAATTCCAAAGGTGAATATCCAATGAACAGAACCTATTAAATTGTGTGAGGCCAGAGTAATAAATTTAAAACTTGCTACAGTTCAAGTACGACACTCCACATGACTACATGAGTGAGGCTTTCCCTCGAGATATTTCCAGAGAGCCCTCGAAAATACATGATATTTTTTCTAACAAAGAACGAAATTCTGCTAATAAGGAGAGCATGTTTTTTAGTGATGAAAATTCTAGGACCGCCGCAGAATATTCACATTAAACACTATTATGTTGAGAATTTGGGACGGGTTGACCCAATTTTGTTGAAAAGTTTTCGACGGACCTCTATATGGGAAAAATTCAGACATGAGCTCAAAGAAGCCAAAATGTGGTCCAATACAATTTTGGTGATATTAACTAAGATTTTACAATAAGTCAAGAGAGTTTTAGGGTTAGTTAGTAATATGATATTAATTAGCAAGTACACTTCACATCCCTATTAGTAAACAGCTCGATTGATTTCTGCTGACATTGCTGCCTTGTATGGTTTCGTTCGCGACCTTCCAACAGTAGGTACTTCGCGCACACTCTGTACTGCGCATATAAAACTCCGAAATCTTTCCAACACTTTGTTTCATCCACACTTCAGAAAAGAAAAAGATTTCTAGAAATATATTTTTATAATTCAGCTTGCACTGAACTTTATTGAGACTCATAAGACCTTTATTTTCTTTAGAAACATTGATGGAGCGTAGATATTTATTTTAAAGGCACATTAAGCGTAAAATTTTAGTGATATATTTCTAACAATTTAATGTACTTAGTGTAACTAAATTCAATGAAGTTATAATGGCCAGCGATTTAACTCTTTAATGGGTTCGGAGAGTGATTTGAAAACGAAATGTAGAGAAACGTTGTAGCAATAACGATTTATCTTTAAAATAGGTAAGTGTGAAGGATATATTTCTTAAAGGGTATGTACAGTCAGTATGTCGTTAATTTGTGGCAAATAAATACTTTTTCTTTCTTCTTTCTTTCTTTTACAGCTTTCAAAGTTCCTTTTTAGGGATGGGCCGAATGTGGTTTGAACCGAATATGAACTTCGGCCGAACATTCGGTAAAATTAAAATGTTCGGCCGAATTTCCGCCGAAGTTCGGTTATTTTCACCGTGTTTATTCGAAAGTGATATGTCGAATCTTTATAAAAATTTAAAATGATCATTTTATTTTTGGCGATAGTTATTTAAATGTTTAGTTGTCCAAATTCTGATATTGTTAAGAATACATTTCATTGTTAAATAAGTAACAACTAACATACAATAAATAAATGTGTATGATTTTATTTTGCTGGTTTAGTTTTATTTTAGACAAAACAAGAGTTATTTTAATATTTTCATGTATCGAATGTTCGGCATTTGAACCGAATTTCGGCCGAATGCCGAAGTTCGGTTCAAAACCGCCGAAGTTCGCTTGAAACGAATGTAAAACGAATTTCGGTCAATCCCTACCTTTTGCTTCTTGTCTAGCGTTGTTTACACCATATACTCAAGACCCTAAAATCTTTGAAGTTCATAAGATACCTGTTTCTTTTTCCTCTTCAACGCATAAATCAATTTCCATCAAAGAGCCCTATTCCTCAACCTTTATTTTCACCACTTTATAGGTAACTAAGGGCAAAGGGCTGGGTTTTACTGCAATGTAAAAGTCAATCTTCGTTATCTAGGGCTGCGTGGTCGCTAATTTAAAAGCCTTTCAAGGTGGCGTGGATAATAAAAACCACTGAAGATTTGAGATGTTGATTGCTAGACCGTAATGGTCTTTGTCTGACTGATATTAATTGGTAAGAGTAATCTATTTGATTAATAAAGTCTTCTTGTAACTCTTGTCAATATTAAAAAAGGTATTTACGAAAATGAAGATCTTCACTGGTGTCGCCAAAATAACATATTTTCGCTGTTAAGGCAGCAAATCTAATATATATTTACTCCCTTAGGTACGATATTGTTAATTATACCATAGTGAAATTATGAATCGTGTCAAGTAAAGAGCTTATCTACACAATCTTTACTAACCTTAACATATAAAACATGTTATGAACAACTTAGACGGCCGTAACATCGAGATTGCGTATTGTATAACAAAAAGCTCATTTCAGTCATTATCTAAGCTCTGATACATGTTATTGTTATATTGGATACATAAATCAGTCGATGTGGTACTCAACATTGGACACATGTTTTTATAAAGGCGAACAGATCGATAGATAACAGTTTGCTTTTGTGATTAGAAGTGGACCGAGGTTCGAACCCTGGTGAACGCCGATGATAGATAAAATATGAAACATAAGTGTAAGGGTTTAAAAATTCTATTCTATATTTCAAGGTCATGGTGGTTGAATTATTTGTTTATTTATTTAACTGGCAGTTTGAGTACTTTTGCAGCTTACCCAAATGTCCTTACTTTGATATTGTTCGTCGGTTCGTTGAGCTCCTTAAAGTTCTGAGTTGAGCTACACGATAACTAACAATTGCTTGCACTGTCTGGACAGGTCCACTCAAACCTGCGGGGTGCTTTCCTCAAAAGCATTATTAAATTGAACACGCAGGACGCTGTATGCTCGGCGCGTGTATGACACCCAAAGGCCACTCGTGTAAAACGACTGACAGAATGCCCTAAAAAGGGTTATATTGACATCCGCTGTACAGCGAGCGAACCTGCGGGCAAGCATATTGCTCCTAACAGACAACGCCCTGCATTCCCTCTCTATATCTGCGTCATCCCTTAGGTGGCTCGTGACAATGTGGCCAAGGTACTTAAAACTATGTGAAACTACGTGATGTATGTTATGCATTATGTTATTCTTTTGCTCACACTTCTAATACCATATACTACCAGTAAGCTGGCATAATATCCTGTTGAATTAAGCAGTACCTTTGTGCTCTTCTATATTTGTGGCATCGATTAATGATTTTCCAAATCATATCGAAAACCTTACCTGTAGTATTCCCGGTCATCTCGATGATGCATTTGCTTTCCCGGGCGATCTCCCGGGAGTTGAAGGGGCGAACCCTCACGGCCACCTTTACCGAAGACATGGCGGCTGTGGCTTCTTGCTCGCTCCTCACAACCACTAGTGCATCGGTACGGGGCCGGATTTACAACTGGAACAAAGGAATTACGTTAGGATATGATATTATGGAGAAAACATTTCGTATATTGTTTTTTTGAATGGTATGATGTGTTTGGATGGAAGTATATTTCGCTGAGTTGCCCTTAGGATTGTGCTACGTTTTTAGTTAATAATATATTCCTAGGGGTTATTGTAGATTTATCACAAACAATAGATCTTGATGAAAGAGCTCTGCGGATCTTAGGACCGAAAGTTTATGCTTGAATAGAATGCAGTGAATGATTGAAACAATGAGTCTTCCCCGCCCCTGTGCACGTTTGAGATGCACGAATTTAATTAATTGATAAAATAAATCCAACGCATTAATAAGCATAACTGAGAATAAGATTCAAGTTTCAAAAGGATTGCCGAAAATGTATAAAATGAAATGAATCATGATATAAAAATTTATTCAATTTCAAAGACTTGAAATCATCCCAATTTTATTTTATCATAACCCGTATGTTAGTTTAATGTGATTGAAAATATTTTCTAGTATCTATCTGAATCGATAAAGGTCATACGACTATTGACCTAAGGCATTGGTGCTACTAAGGTCAATAAAGGTTCAAAGATTTGCAAAACTATTATAATAAAATAACCAAACTTTAGACACATAATCGTAACAGCAAAGTTTTTATCATCAGCTGTTAGATAGAAGTTTTGCATTCACGAATGGCTAATGGCGTTATGATTAGCCACATACACGGTCTGTGTCCTCAATTGTTTTCATAACTGACCTAATCTAATCGGGTACTATAAAATCGATTAGCAATTAAGTTGCAATCGAAATTAGACTTTCTTTGTATACCGTATCTGGTCGTTGTGGCGACACTTGGGGGAGGCCTATGTCCAGCAGTGGACGTCTTTTGGCTGAAATGATGATGATGATGGATCTTTATACATATACTGTTGAATTTAACTTAACGTGCCCTTTCGTCTCCGCCCTACTGCCATCGACCGTAGCATTCAGTCTTACTCAGTATTCGATCTGCAGTATTGAAGTCTGAATTTGAATCGATTCTATTCAAAGCTATTTTAATATAAGCTGCTGGAAGGGAAGTAGAGAGCCCTTTTCCAAATCCATACTAATTACTACATATAATAAAACAATGTCCCCCTCGGCGTCTGTCTGTCTGTTCGCAGTAAATTCAAAAACGACTAAATGATTTTCACCAATAGACAGAGTAATTCATGAGGAATGATTAGGTGTAAAATTTATACCCGTGCGAAGCTGGAGCGGGTCGCTAGTAATAATAATAATAAAATGTACTCAAAATTTACTCATTCTATGGTTATCAGAAATCATGTTAACTTAGTAATCACAATTTTATAAAGGGTCGATTGAAACACGCAAACCGTAAAGACGTTGCCGTGTTGGCCAAAATACTTCGGACCAAAAATGTAATTGAAATCATAAAGTAGAACACCAACATAGCTGTTATAGCACTCAGTGTTATCTTTTGTAACAATCTAGATCAAAGCAGTACAGCTAGATTTTGGATTTTCAGTGGCATCGAGTTTAAAATCAATACTCAGAACATTTATACTTACAAGCTACAATGAAGTTAGAACTAGAACAAGGAAGGATTATGTCATTATAGTATATATTTTGTAAAGCCTCGTCCGCGCGTCACTGCGGGGTGCCAACTGACTGACGCCTAGCAAATGCTGAGATGGTAACCCTTTCGGTATGGGCACGCTCAGCGCAATTTTAGTGTCTTTGTGTACCATTATTTTTTGTACCTTTTGTTTGTTACTGTTGTGTTGTGTCTGTGTCGAATAAAAGTTTTCTATTCTATTCATTCTACACAAAGTCAAGTGAATTTTCTCAAAGCTAAAGACAGTTATCAAAGGGGGACTCAACGTTTAAATACAATTACTCAAGAAACCGAGAACTACGCATTAAATGGTCCTAAGATCCGGTTGTAAGACGTTGAAAATAAAATAAAAAAGTCGACGGCAAAGACAAGAAATATACGCTTAAAGGAGGGATAAAGTCGTGGACTCGTGGCATAATGAGGTTGTCGCGTGGGAGGGTCGTTGGGAGGCAAATGCTAACTCCTCCAGGCGATTTCACAAGCTATAACAATTATCCAACGTTCTGGAATTACTGGAAATGTTTCGGTGACGTCATTGAGACGTTACCGTTGATGGTGTTCGAGATTCGAAACTGTTTGCTTTAAGGGGAGCAAAGTCTGTCAGGGTTTTGTTCGCTGTATTTTGTTGTTATGTCATCTTTTCAATGGCGTATTTATGTGTTTTTCGCATTTTTTAAGGTTTATTTTGTTCAGGGAACTCTGGTTGAAGAAGAAGAAGAAGCAGAAGTTATTCTAGCAGCGTTGTAATCCACCTTGTAGTCACCAATGTCCAAAATATTGAAGTGTACAATTGTGCCTACATACTAACTATATGCGCATTTGTGATGATGACACATTATAAACTTAATTTTATTTTAGATATTTTAGACTCCTATTTCCATTTTTATAAACAAAGAACCAGAAAACTTGAAATGACCAAATTGAATGTAATTTCGGTATTGATTTTCATTTCGGCAGCTTACTACAAACCCTTTAATGTTTACAATTACCACCTTTCATACGTTAATTGATATGTAATGATGACACTACAATCGATCTATGAACCTCCAACGAAAGACACCATTATATTTTTGATGATGGTTTTTTAAAAGAAATGATGTTACTGGCCAGAATGCTTCTATGCCTTCCATTACGGTTTATTTTTTTGCGCGTTCCACGTTCAAATCTAACCGTTGTTGTCTAAAGACCGAACGTCACGGCTCGCGCATGCGCTGTGACCGTTGCGCGAGCGTCTCAGCTGATACGTTTTTTGCCCTACAATGGTATAATTGGAGTATTGTGTTAATATGACTAATGTCAGGTTATTTACATTTGTTAATGATTCGGTAATCATTATTGTTCGAATAGGAAACTGATTTTCACATAATACGAGTAACTTTGCGTAATTTCTGCGTAATGCTCAATACGCATTGTTATAGCAATGCGTTCAATTAACTATAAGTATTCATCAGCTTACTTCAAGGTAAATGAAGAAAATATCTTGATTTGGTAAATATCTATCTAAAGACAACACGCCTTTCATTAATGCAATTATAAGAAGAAAACAAACCGCAGGTTTTTTTTTAATCATGAATATTACTTAAATAAGAATATATATTTAATAAACATTAATTTTATAATAATAAAGTAACATCAGATTGTAATAAAATATTGTGCAATGAATTGCAGTAAATCTTCATCCAATTTAGTAAATAAATAAAACCGTTACCTACTCTTTTGGGGTCCCCGATTATGTAATTATGAAACGCAGCACAAACAATTATAATAAATAACGGATTATATTCACTTGCACAACAGACCGATTTCACTCAAATATCCCGGCGAAGTACTGGGCACAGTAACGTATGGAGTCATGACGTACTTCACTCAACTCACAGTTGCTCCCAAGAGCGCCGCGTACAAAATGGTGAATGTTTTCCTGAAAACGATCCTCGCGTGCCGTAATTGGCCGCGGTCGAGTGCCCACCGAGCGTATCGAAAGCGTCGGCCACCACGGCCACTGCACTACCAACGCACTTACGTAACACCCACTGCAACCAACATCTTCCAAAACCCTCAGCTAAGCTAGCAACGTACGCGAGATCGAAGGGGCGGCCATGAAAAAACGTGTCGCAGAGATGACTCACCGCGCGCACTAGCGCCACCTACAACCCTCCGAGATCGCAGATCGGTATCCGGGAAAAGCACATCGGAAGCCTTTAACCTTGGGCACTGCACTCGGCGCGATTACATGAGGCGTGAACGGATCCGCTACGGACTTACCCGAATCCCCGTGCGATTGCGACCGATGGCGACGATTTGAAACGCGATTTCACAAGGTTTGTTTTCCAAGAGCTGGGAGCTCGGTCAGGTAGCAGCGCCGGCCGACATGGCGCGTCGCGTGCGGGTCCGCGGTGCGACTGCGGCCGCCGCGCGCCGCCGCCGCGCCGCCGCCGAGTCGCCGGAGAGGCCGCGGCCGCGCATGCGCGCTGGCGGCCCAGCCTTCGATCTAACGCCGCCATGCGCGCTGAGCTACGCGCACCCAACACCGCAAATAACACAATCTTCACTAACCTGACTATTTCAACTGCCCGATAGCTGACCAAGCATGTTCCAATTCACACTAATTGCTATTTAAAATGCTTTTACCTTATACGGCATTTCTCCATCTTTCGTAGCAAACATTGACGCTGAATAGAACCTTTTTGCGACGCAATCGTATTAGTTAAGGTTCGTCGCAGTCTCCGCCTCCCCTACACTCCCACGTATGAAGCTATTTGCTCAAAAGCTTAGGGCGTGATGAATTATAGCAACGTCGTCTTAAATAAACATTTTATATTGACAAAGTACATTAAGGGTTAGCAGGTATCTAATTGAAAATGCAAACAAGAGGAAAGGGCCGACCAAATCTGGAATGGAATTTGCTGATCATTCTAGGCACGTACGCTTTGATTCCAGTACTCTTGATCAACTTGATCGGTGACCTGTCTTGAATTTTGATGCAAGTAATTAAAATGAAGCAGAATTGTGCTCCCTCTAACGTCTTCGAACAGACCCTTAGTCTTTACGTATAACTTGAAAATAATATAAACGTCATTGGCTATTCAACGCATGAACTAAAATTACACCATAAGGATTAAAAATGAAATGGTCCTTATTAACACAAGTAACTGAACCTCCGAACACAAAGACCAAACAATAACAAAACAAATTCAGGAAATGATCAATCTCGAAATACGGAAACAGGACTCCCGAAACTAAATTATTCAGTACCCCCTGAAACCCCTCGAAAAGTCCGCTGCCGCTAGTAGACACCATAAATCATTTCGTTGGCGAATCTTGGGTCAAAGGACCAGACAACCTACGCACTTACACCGTGGAGCTGAACGAGTGGTGACGCAATTGAACGGATCGATTCACACCGGTATCTGGACCTGAGCTGAAATACATCGCTTACCGACCAAGACTACACATCCAATCAAAACTTAGAAACAGCTAGTTATAATTAAGTAAAGTAACGGTTTTCAGTCGTTCGATGCACGCCTGCATTCTAGAAAGATGACGCATCGCCGCTTCAGGTGCCGACATCGAGTCTATGTTAGTACATTCTCGAAAACTGTAGCTTGATAGAAGTTATTTTAACCAGAGGGTGTAATAAATGGAGCAATGGTAAGTATTGCAATTAAGTCATTGAGTGGAATAGACAATGTTTCAGTGGTTTGCAGGATGCAATTACCTTTGAACTAATTTAAGTTTTACACAAAAACGTTGAAGAATGAAGACCTTCTATCCAATACAATTAATGAATAGCAATAGCATCGATTGAAGTTACTGCTGCCATATTAGGCGGAATGCCTCTTGGGCACGCATTACAACGTAACGCAGTCATAAAAGATGTTTATGAAGGGACCCTTACCACGGGTCACCTCCCTTCGAGAACCTTTTCTATATTTTTCATGTTATTGGTTTTATGCAATATCATTTCTATAAATTTCTTTATTTAGACACTAACTTGACTGGAAGATAAACGTCAAGACAAAACTAGATCGTCGCAACGCCATTGTGTAAACAAATCATGGGGAATAAGAAATTTTATGTTAGTCGTAAATTTCTTGTTTTTATAAATGACCAATCTCGGTCCCTAGCAATTGTCCTTTTGTCTTGAGCTATGTCATTTGGTTTCAGACTAAGACAAGCTCTGAATAAAACAACCTGGGGTTCTTTAAGATAAAAGCGAATAGGTTTCTCCTAAGCAAGCGTGCTCCATCGTCGTCCACATCATCGCTTACCATCAGATGAGATAGTGGTCAAGCCGGAGCCTATCAATGTTATGTCATTTAAGTCATGAGTTATTTATTCAGAAACAATAAATTGTATCTGAAATTACATGATATACCTACTTAAAAAAAAAAGAAAATTAAAATAAAATTATTGGAATTTCGTTAAAGATCTTCCACAGCTTAAAGACACTTATTCAACAGGTTTTTTTTTTTTTAATTTTTAAAGAGCTTGAGTAGATAGCGCTTTTAGCGCTCTAGAGGCAACTTATTACCGCTTACTAATCTATACATTTACGCTCATAATTGTAGTTCGTTCGCTGACACTGCATATTCTTGCCCCACTTTAGCTAAAGCTGACCATTTAAAATATCTAGGTGTCACTATTGACTCCAATCTAAATTTCCGTAAACATATCGAGTTAGTATGAACTAGAGTACGCAAATTAATATATGTATATAAAAATTTACGGAACATAGCCATAGGTTGGGGGGTGGGAGAATAGGTTTTGTGTTTTTAGGACCTTTTCTTTATAATAGGCTCAACAAGTTACTAGGATTCTATAGTGTTAGTTATAAAAAATTTAGTATTATGTTATCCGAGTATTTAGCGATACTAAATTACACAGACACGGTAAAACTTCTAGAAATTTTGGCTTAATGATAATTTATTTCCTCGTAAGTATTTACTTTTGTTTATTTACATAGGTTTAGTTTAAGATAATAATGTCTAAATATGCTTTTTCTCATAGTTGTTAATAGATTATTTTATATCAGTTTAACTTAAATTTTTACTGTCCCAAATTTTAATTAAATTGTAAACTGATGGCCTGAAACACAGGTTTGAATAAACCTAGTTCGGGCGAGTCGCTATCTAACATTGTAATTCCTAACCATCATCTTATTTTGCACCAGTAATGTACCATATTTTAGTTTTAGTTTATTTTAGGCACTATAATTGTATAGGAAATGTTACTACTGTAGACTAAATGTAAACTTTTTGTAAACCATAATTCAATAAATATTCTATCTATTCTATTCTATTAAGGTGCTATTAACTGCCAATGACCTTAAGTGGTTAGCTTGCGTGTTCTGTGCTGAGCTCACGTAACGCGTCATACGTCCACCCAGTAATAGGACTCGTCCATCAAAAAGCGCTGTCCGAAATTAGACGCATTATTAATTTATTACACATAAAACAACAGGTATTAAAATAAAACACTGAGACTAAATTATAAATAATTGAATGATCTTTAAAATTGTAAAGGTTTCATAAAAATACGTTATATAGTTTTTGCGTGATTCACAATTTTTTCAAAGAAATAAGACTAGTCGTTTAGACGTGATGTTCAATTAAAAACTATTAAAAGTCGTATAACTGCGCCTTAAATAATAAAACCGATTGATATCTAAATTAGGCTGTACCTTGCCAAGAATAATGTCTTGTCTACGTGTGCCTTCTCTAATCTATCGTTCTTCTGCTGTCTCATATCCATGTATATATTTGGCCATGAAAAAAATTATAAAAAAAAAACAACAAGAAAACGATGACATTTCAAATATAGAACAAACCTTCCACAACTTTACGGTTAACCTTTCCAGTGAACGGTGGTTAAATCCAAACGCGTGGACTCAACAACGCGTGAGAGTATTTTACGAGTACATCAACGGAACCTTCGAATTCCTTGCCTACCCGCGGATTTTCAATGTCAACAGAAGGAAAAGAATGCCGCTTTATGTGGCTTAATGGACCAAAGGATTAGTTACTCGGTCGTTCAGGGAACATCAAGACTCTTTTCATTATCGTCATGACATTTAAACGGCTTTTCCAATTTGTTTTCTTTGTGCCTTTAAGAAGCTGTGTTTATTTTAATTAAATCTTTTCACGTCGTAATAAATCTATTTTTGTTAGGACATGTGAATTTTATTTTTGCTTCAGATGCTTTAATATAGAAAACTACGTGCGCGTGAACAAGAATTTCTATGGACCTCAGCGTCGTGGTTGTACGATTAAGTGCTTAGAAATAGTTAATCTTCTTAATGAAGGTAATAAAGAAAGTAAAACTAGATTAGACGTAGAATAAGAAAATAATGCGCTAAAACGAGCCCAAGATAAGATGTGTGGGTCGAGAATGGGGTTAACGGGAGCCTTCAATCTAAATCTGACGTAGGCTAAGCTGTTGAATCACGCAAGACCCATTTTGTGAAGAATACACTGGTCTAAATGAAAAAGTCGATAAATAACAACCTTTTAAAAACACAAATTAAGACCAGGGTATATATAGGGTATGCCTAGGGGAAGCGGATAAATTCTGAAAATGAGTTACCGCACCCCTGGGCAATCAGGCAGGCAGAAGGAACAGGGGTGGGATTTAGTCAGAAAGAGTCTGACACGAAGAGCGGGAGAAGTCATTGGATGATTTCCCAGCCCACAAAAAAAAAGGTATATATAGGATGACTGGTAATTAGTGACCGAAACTTAAACACGTGATTGTACTCATGATAACAAACAACTTTCTCAAAGAAAGATTTTATTTTTACTCATTCACTATTATCACAATAACACAACAGCCGTATGAAATTCGCGCGCGCGCGCCTGTGGCCGATCAGCTGTTAGCCGCGTGACGCTGTTCTTTCTTTGGGAAAGTTGTTTGTTATCATGAGTGCAATCACGTGTTTAAGTATCGATCACTAACCACCACCAGTCACCCTATATAAAAAGAACGACCACATTTAAAATAAGCTAATACTAAAAAAAACAAACGTTTAAATTCATACACAAAACTTCATGTCTTCCCCTAACTGTGATACTTGTGGCGTAACGGATGATGTATACCATTTGTTGATGGAATGTGTTCAGTTCCATGCAGATAGAAAGGAATTATTGGAAAAATTAGGTCTGGATATATTACAAGTCGGAATCATAAATTCTTTACTATCAAAACCTAACAGTGAAGGAGCTTGTCTTTTGTGTTTAATCTATTGGCATCTTAATTTAAGTTACTCTGTGATAATGATAACTAGTGAATATGATTAATCGGACTGACATACATATACTTACATGTAGTATAAAAGTCCAAAAAAAAAAAAGAATTAAAAAAAAATCATGTCTGTGCTGTAGACCGTTGAAGAGTTCCTCTATCTGGAGCTAAGCCTGAATGTCGATTTAGGTCATGCTTACCATAAAAATGCATTGTCATCGGAACAAACATGTAAAAAATTGAACTCCCGATAAGAAGCTGTGGTTCTAATTCAGCTTAGAAGATTTGACCAACAACACCATTGCAATTTAAATAAAAGCTTGTCATCATCTGCCGAGCCTTTCCCCAACTATCTGAAGCCTGAAACACAGGTTTGAATGAACCTAGTTCGGGCGGGTCGCTATCTAACATTGTAATTCCTAACCATTATCTTATTTCGCACCAGTAATGAACCATATTTCAGTTTTAGTTTATTTTTAGGCACTATAATTGTATAGGAAATGTTACTACTGTAGACTAAATGTAAACTAAAAAATGTAAACTGTAATCTTGGGGTCGGCTTCCAGTCTAACCGGATGCAGCTGAATACCAGTATTTTACATGGAGCGACTGCCTATCTGACCATCACAACCCAATTACTGGGTAATATCGATACCCCTTGGTAAGACTGGTTATCAGACTTTCGGGATTCTGACGACCCGTAACGACTGTCAAAGATCCACGATTGACAGCCGGGACCAACGGCTTAACGTGCTTTCCGAGGCACAGAGGAGTCTCGGTATGCCATCTATGGACCAACCCCGGCAAGCGTAGCTTAATCTTAACTTGATGGATCGACCCGTGTACATACAAAAAAGGTAAGAAAATTCATCAGAGATAATAAAGAGGGCTCATAAATGAACAGGCCTTTCTTAGCTATTTCCAAGTGTTTTATGAATGATAAATTAGTGTTACGGTTAGTTAGAGTAACGTAAATATTCATTAAACCGTATAACGGCCCTCGAAACGATGATTAAGCAGTACCCTAAAATTTATTTCAAGAATTATATTCTTTTTTTTTCTGCATATAGAATATTCATAACAAAGGCTTTGAGACAGTTATTTAAAAAATTGCAGATAAACATTATGACTAATACGATAATATTTTAAACCTATCGTAATCCGCGAGGGTTTCGCAAAAGCCTCAGATTTTATTTTATTTGGCCTTGTTTCTCTTACATCGAACGTGTTTATTTCATTAAAGAATTTTAAACTGTTCAATCATTTTAGAAACGGAAAACTATTAAAAATATATTCTTTGCTCTCTCAACTGTCAAAGAAAAACTATTAAATCATAGCTACAATTACGGACATTCTCCAGTCACATAAATCAGCAATGACATTTACAGACTATAATTAAAATGTCCAGTTACAAACATTGATAAACGGTCTTCCCCGCCCACGATATTAATAAACTGCAATAGTCAGTTGTGTGCGTATCAAGTTCATCATTGAACACTTGACCTGAAAAAGCTACGTCAAAGTATGTAGCTTTTTTAATAAAAAGTAAAGTTATAACTTAAAAAATACAACCGACTTCCAAAAACGAAAATACACTAAAAATTAACAAATAACTTTAGTTTCGGAAGTCGGTGTTTGTATTTTATTTCTTCGGTTTTTGACACCAACTTCCGAAATTAAAGTTATTTTTGAACTTTTAGTGTAAGTATTTTCTTTTTTGGAAGTCGGTTGTTTTTATTTTTTGTAAAAATGTTTTTTATTTTTCACTTTTTAGTTGTTATACCCCAGAACTAAAAATCCCAATAACATGGAACGTGGAATTTAAACATACTCGTAAAAAATTGGAGGAAACCAAAACGTCATCTATGTATACGTATTTTGCGTTTTTGTTCAGTTTATCAAAAACCACTGAAGCAATTTCGATAATATTTATGTGGGACCACCTCGGGAGTTTATTTTTTCGGATAAAAAAAAGAATTTTGATAATCGATCCACAACTGCCAGAGGAATCGGTGGACGTACATAAAAAAAAACATACATACAGTCGAACATAGAACCTCCTCCTTTTTCGAAGTCGGTTAAAATTTTAACTACCACGCATTGTTTTTGTTTCGAGAGCGTAGGCGGCAACGACGCAGTTTCTGTTAAACAAATAAAAAAACTTTTTTACAAAAAAAAAACAACCGACTTTCAAAAAAAAAATACACTAAAAATTAAAAAATAACTTTTATTTCGGAAGTCGGTGTTTGTAATTTATTTCTTCGTTATTTGACACCGACTTCCGAAATAATATAATATATAATAAGTCTTTATTTTTCAGATAACTAAGATCCAATGTGTTAGTAATTACAATAAAAGTTATTTTTTTAATTTTTAGTGTATTTTTTTTTGAAAGTCGGTTGTTTTTTTTTTGTAAAAAAGTTTTTTTTTATTTTTCACTTTTTAGTTGTTATACCCCACAACTAAAAACCCCAATAACATGGAACGTGGAATTTAAACATTTGGAGTACACCAAAACGTCATCGAGGTAAACGTATTTTTCGTTTTTGTTCAGTTTCTCAAAAAGCGCTTAAGCAATTTCGATAAAATTTATATGGGACCACCTCGGGAGTATACTCTTTCGGATAAAAAAAGAATTTTAAAAATCGGTCCACAACTGACGGAGAAATCGGCGGACATACATAAAACATACATACAGTCGAACAAAGAACCTCCTCCTTTTTCGAAAGTCGGTTAAAAATACCAACAATATTGTGATGTTAAACATCACATGGATATAAGTAGTAACATTTAGGTGTTTTTTGTCCGTATGTTATTAGTCGTTTAAAAGAATAGGTACATCCAAAGTCTTAGCTGTCTATAAAACCAATTCAAAACATTAATGATCTGTAAACTTCGCATATACTACATCAATACACTTCCACATCAGATTTCCGTTGTTTGATTGCGTCGTTGCACCGCCCTGAGGGGTTGTGTAACAAATATTGGTATGAAATTGAAGTACCGCCTACCCCCGCAATCCTCAATGGGATTCAAACCCATGAAAGCGAAATACCTTCAAGTTTTGGGTATATAGTAACGTAAAACATTGCCATCCAATCGGGACATTCGATAATCCAAATATTTGATGACGCAAAACTGTTTAGGAAAACTACGAATACAGAAAAGTTCAGAGGTGATTCTAGTATAAAGAACAACACGAATAAGTAGATATGTCTGCCTCTTTTAACATTTTCAGGCCTTGTGTACGAAAATTAATCTAAAAACAATAAAACAAAAATGCGATTAAAATTGTGGAGTCACGCCTTCGCATGTTGAAAGGCCATTAAGAAGCGAAGCAATTAAAACAACGTTCAACGTAATAGTCGTGTAAATTCATCTGAAACTTTTCAAAGTAAAGAACCTTCTTGCTGCTGATCTAGGATTTTCAGAACTTAGAATAACATATATTAAAGTTTAGACAGTAGAGAAAAGTAAGGAAAATGAAAAACGATTCTGCGGCTTTACATTCAAATAAGGTATATTTTATTCCACTCCTGAAATGACACTGAGTACAATCATTATCAAAATCAAAAGTTGTAAATGTCAATTAATATGGAACTATTCATAATATTTATACTTCAAGTATTACAGTATGATACCCGCGATGACTCTACGTACAAATCAGTAAACGGATGCCAAACACCTATAATATTGTCTCTATATTCCTGGTTTTCCCATTAGGTGAGACAAGTTTCACGTAATCTTGAATACAAGAAGCTTAATTAAATGTCAGTTTTCTAGCCGGGAGCTCCATGTGTCTAGCTGGCGGCTGTTCCGCCCATGTGACGTTGTTGTGACATAACCCACTGCCTCGGGCATCGCCCACATTCACCACAAATATATATTATTAACGCGACGTTCTTCAAGATATTTTTCTACGTCTTTCCGTCGAAGAAAACTTACATTTTTAAATGATCAGAATATGAAATATTCAGTTAAAAGTCGTGCCTGACTAGAACCACTAAACACGTAGGTATCGATTTAATATCAGAACTCGATTAAATTCGTCGGTAGCTTACACAAAATCAGACAATTCAAACTGTGGTCCTTCGAGACGGTTGTTTTGCCCAAAGTGCACAAATAGTAAACCTAATCGAACCATGGCTCCAGCTACTTGAAAACTTTCCGTCTTCAGAGAATTGAGGTGTTCTTCAGCAGTTCAGTTTGTTGCCCAAACTTCGCCCTGTTTGTGTGGTCTTAGCTAGTTTGAAGTTTGCTCCCGAACACAAGCCCCATAAGACGAGAACAGATCGTTAAAACAGCTTTTATTGTAGAAGAGAACGTTGTTGAATTTTATTTTTATGGTCTAGAAGACAACCATGTTTCTAGTTAAAATCCACGCGAGCAGATTCCGACATAAAACTTCGTCTACAATATGTATCCTACACTTCCATATTCAGCAAGAAATTCAGAAACAACATCTTCAAGGGAATATTTTGAAGGATCAATACATTTTCCTGAAACAATTCTGCAAGATTGACAAAGACAAATGGAGGTGCGACCTTACGAGGTCTGTAGGGGCCCAAGTTCACGATTGTTACACGAATATACCTATTGCAGACGGTAGCAGAGTCAGCTGAATTTGCAAATAAGGCTTTAATTAGATACAAACGAGTTTGCCGCTTCAATTAGGGACTTATTTAGTTGTTCCTTCCCCTGTGGGACTACGTTTGCGTATCTAAGGATCTTAGTAACTGTAGAGGGGTTATTCAAAGGCCTTTTTTTAGGGTGCAAAATCATCTCATGAGTTCTCCCGCTCTGGGTAGAGCGAGAGGACGGGTCAGACTCTTACTGACTAAAACACACCCATGTTCTTTCAGTGGCCGTTGCGTTGCAGGACCGCGGTAACTCTTTCAAATACTCGCGGGACATATTCATAGACCTGACGTTACAACAACATGTCTAGTACCTACATAAGTTAGTCGTCACTGTATTCATAGTCTCGTGTATCGTTATTAAAGTAATAATTTCATCTCGTGGAGTGCTGACATGGAAGCTCAGGAAGGAAATTATGCGCGAAATTAAATTGTGGGCAACATTAGGTTCAGGGCTTCATTAAAATACAAGACAAAGTGTTATACGTAAAACGCATTACCTTACTTTATTTAATTACTGTCTCATAAACAATTTATAAGGCTCTGCTCGTGTTTGAACATTGTATTTTGCGTCGCGATATATTTTATACTTAGGTACTTGCGTAGGTTGTTCCTTCAGTCCCAGGAGTATTTATACCTGTAGTGTCTTAGGCAGCGTACTGAATTTTTTAGGTCTAAGTACAATAATTTATACGTTTCTATCTAATAAGGGGATATATTTTTAGTTCTTTACTGAGATGTCTTGGGCGTGCAGACATCTCCAGCCCACCTCATGAATATTTGAATATTTAACAGTGCCGATGGTCTTGTCAAAGGGTGTCGGGTGTTGTTTGCACACGCTAGTCGCAACACATCAAAGATGCCGATGATGTCAGCATCTAACCTGATTGATCTTGTTTTAATGCGACAGATTTTTGTGGTACGGCAAATTTTTTTATTTTTTATTTTATTTTTTTTTATTTGGGGGGTGGGAAATCATCTCATGACTTCTTCCGCTCTAGGGTGGAGCGGAAGGGCGTGTCAGACTCTTACTGACTAAAACCCACCCCTGTTCCTCCCTGCCCTACGTGCACGGGGGCGAGGTAACTCTTCTCCCGAAGGTTTCGTGCGATACAATATTTTCATGGTGATTTTCAGAAAGAAAATTGTATAAATCATCATTTCAGCCGAAAGACATCCAATTCTGGCAATACAAACAAAAAAATAAAAATATAAAAGGCCTCCCCCAAGTGTCGCCACAAAGACCAGTCATGTGAACCCATCGGATTCCTGCCAAGTACCTACTCAAAGTAAATTTTAATTTACTATGAGTAGGTTCTGGAACTGATTCTAGGCCACTAATTCAGACTTAGAACATTTATCACAAGTTTTTGAGCAACAAAATTAAAAAGTCAGAGAAACTCCGTAACAAATTAAGAATAAAACATCTAAATAGCTCCTGTCACAACAAACTCCTGAACAAAACACGAACATAACGAATTACCAAAACAAGTTAGAAATGCAAATAACTAAGCTAACCCTTTTGCCCTTAATATCACGAAATTAACGTTATAACCAACGTTTTAACCAACGTAGTGCAAGTTATCGTCCGGATCTAAACGAGCATGTTAGATCCGCGTTTGCAAGAATATGCTGAATCATGTTCCGATTTATTTTAATGATAAAATACCACAGAGCAAAGATATGCCCCGGCGGCCATTACTAGCCAGAGTAGAATAGAGAGTATCCAAACCAAGTGTCAGTGTCACAATTTTGTCATAGAAACTGACGGCTCGTGATAGTGAGGGTTTTCAAGAAAATTTACACCAACAGCAGGTGTATTCGCTAACACAGTTGAAATCAATTTGATAGCCACTATGCAGTACATTGCTCGGTGAACATCGATTATAATAGGCACTACGGTTTTCCTATACGTCAAAGCAGCAATGTACGGCAAATGGCCTATCTAATTAATGTCAACTGAGTTAGCGAATACGCCTGCAGTTGGCGCCACTTAGGCGACAGGTCTTTGTCTTTTACTTTGAAAACGTAAACATGACATTGACGTCAATTTAACTAATGTCAAAAACACAATAGTTTTGACAGGTGCCTGGACCTGACGCATCAGTGCTGCCATCTGGTGTACGTGATTTTAGAAACCCCTCATTCTGTCTGACTATGGCTGTCGCCGCAGAAACTTATGCTCAGCGTATCATTATTAGTAACTAGAAGAAACCCTTGTTCGAATAGGTGAAAAGTGTTTAATTATCCAACGAGAACTTACTATCGGCATGAAAAGTATGTACTAAACCATAATCTATACGTCTATCCGTGAACTAAGTTTCTTTAGAACTCATTCAGCAGTTTAGACGTGAAAACGTAACAGACAGACAGACGCTTTCACAGTATGACGAAACTTTCACTCTAGTATCTGTCGGCGAAGTCATTCAGTGCTCTGTGTAAAAAACTAACAAATTGTAGTACGTGAGCCATCAAAAAGTGACAAGTATAGGTACACTTTTTGTGCCTAAAAATGTTTGATATACCGTAACAAGACTTACTCAATAGATTCTTAACATAAGTACTGATGTCATTTTTATTATTATGATGTTTTTATAATGACAAGTGAATTTTACAGTTAACACTGATGTTTTTATGCACATAATGGGGTCAGATCCCGTTACTTTAAAGTTGAGAAATACTATGTAGCAATCATGCTTATCTTTCCTGTCCATCTAGGCCATGTCTGGTAGATATTGCTCTTATTTTTAACCGACTTTCGACAAAGGAGGAGGTTCTATGTTCGACTGTATGTATGTTTTATGTATGTCCCCCGATTTCTCCGTCAGTTGTGGACCGATTTTCAAAATTATTTTTTTATCCGAAAGAATATACTCTCGAGGTGGTCCCATATTAATTTTATCGAAATTGCTTAAGCGCTTTTTGAGAAACTGAACAAAAACGAAAAATACGTTTACCTCGATGACGTTTTGGTGTACTCCAAATGTTTAAATTCCACGTTCCATGTTATTGGGGTTTTTAGTTGTGGGGTATAACAACTAAAAAGTGAAAAATAAAAAACTTTTTTACAAAAAAAACAACCGACTTTAAAAAAAATACCCTAAAAATTAAAAAATAACTTTTATTTCGGAAGTCTGTGTCAACTATCGAAGAAGTAAATTACAAACACCGACTTCCGAAATAAAAGTTATTTTTTAATTTTTAGGGTATTTTTTTAAAGTCGGTTGTTTTTTTTTGTAAAAAAGTTTTTTTTACTACCATGTCTTTCACGGTTAAATAACATAATCAGCCTTATAATATTCCCACTGCTGGGACACAGGCCTCCTCTCTAGGAGAGGGAATGGGCCGTAGACCACCACGCGGGTCCCAGATCGGGTTGGTGGGTCTTCAAGTTTTTGGTTCTAGGACATGCTGGTTTCCTCACATGATTTCTTTCACCGTTTTGAAAGCAATGGTGAAGAAATAACACAAAGTCAAGCCTGGGTTTGAACCTACGACCTCAACCTACAACTCGTAAGCCGTTATCACTAGCCCACCCATGATCCCTTCACGGTTAGTCAGAGAAAAAAAATAAGCTTAATTGGTACATAATAAAGTAACTGTATGAACATCCTTTTACGGTCAATAAAGCATATCTACCAACACGATCAAGTTCCCAGTATTTCCTTTCCCACAAAAACCCCCTTTTCTTGTAAGCTTTCATTTCATCCGATCCTCTTCCCGGAACTCGTATAGAAGTTCAACGACCCGTCTCACGTCAAACAAGTTCACAACATGACATCTCAAAGAAATTTTCGGGCATTAAACTTAACAGGGAGATAATCGGTACGGATTACCCGAGTTCATTCACCCAAACAGGACAATATAACGAGGAAATATGTAACAAACTGATGCAAACCGACAAGATAATTTCTTTTACTTTATTTACTGTTATATTATTGTAACTTATTGGGGAGAAAAGGCCTTCTAGAGTGCCTTTATCTTCTAATATATAAAAATCTCGTGTCACGGTGTTTGTGGTCTGCCCGGGGGTTGAGGATAAATTCGAAAGAGTTACCTCGCCCCTGGGCATGTAGGGCAGGGAGGAACAGGGGTGGGTTTTAGACAGTAAGAGTCTGACACGCCCTTCCGCTCCACACTAGAGCGGAAGAAGTCATAAGATGATTTCCCACCCCCCAAAAAAAAAACGGTGTTTGTGGTTGCACTTCTCCGAAACGGCTTGACCTATTTTAATGGTTTTTTTTTAGTATATTTGGTAGGTATGAGAATAGGTCGTAAAGTATTTTTCAACCTTCTACACCCACCCACCATTTTTTAATAGCAGAACAACTTTTGCTAGATAGGTTTGTGTTAAAAAGTTCGTTCTTGGACATATTTTTCCTTATGGGCCTAGTTTTATACGATATTATTCGGCTTGTTAAAAAAGAAAAAAGTCAAACGTTTTTGTTAGTATATATTGATTAAATCAATAATGTATATATAGCTTATAAGAATGTATAGCCATTTATGAAACCGAAAATTTATTTAATTCTGTCAACAGCACTAAACCTATTTCTAATACAAACATGTTTAGTGTCACTTTAACCCCATTCCATTCAGTTATTTTGAGCATTGAGTTACAAAACTGCTATTAAAGCACATATTCTATACCAAAATGTCTGGCCCTTTCGTACGAGTTCGAATAAAAAGACCAATAAAATTCTTGCAGAAATATGAGTAGATCCACTGACAATCGTACTAATATTAAAACATACTTGAATGTATCTGATTCCCAAGACTGGTAGGTGTCAGTCCCCCTTGGTTTGGGGATCGATGTACCAGGGGAGCGTTGTACCAGGGGGCAATGGCCATGTGTCCCACAGACGTTAACGATCTCTCTTAGTGTGTCGGGGTGATTCGCGGCCGATTAGTATATTAGACCAATTAAATGGAAGCTGAATTGAGATTTAAGTCATTTGGGTAAATTATGGATTTTAATTGGGTAGGAAAACTAAAGGTGACCCTGCAAGGGTAGATGAAGGTCACAAGCTAATTGAAACATTGCTATACCAGCAATTCTTTTGTAAATAAAAGAAAATAAGAAACAATAAAAAGAAAACATTGGCTCGTTATTAAAGACAGTATTCTCCAACATATTACAATTATGTCTCACATGAGAATAATATTTACAAAACGAATGTACTGAGATAAAATAATTTCACAACGAAAAGGTAAAACGAAACACTTTGGAATATCTCGTATAATATGGCTGAGCTAAGAGCTGAATAAGCCTGCAATGTTTAATTTTATGTAGACTAGAATTTGTTTAGCATAGATAGAGATAAGTAAACACTATGTAATTGGGTTATACAAGTCTGCTGTGTGCGGGGAGGACGGGGACAAAGGTCATAGCATCGCGCAATCGATACGAACCGACATACCCCAACATACCCATGATGGGACGGGTACACGAGATGAAATCATTTTCCCCACAAGATGGCCCGACAGACCTTCCGATATCACAGATTTGTTCAAACACGACCTTAGAAATTGGTGCATTAGTAATCTTTGCCGGATTTAACCTTTCTTTGTGATAAAAGGAAACCCAGATAAGGTTTCCTTCTTTAAATTGAACATGATTTCTGTATTTTATTTTTGGGTAGGCGTGATTTCTCTCTATGGAATACTAACTTTTTTTTATCGTGACTTATCCTACAAAAACCGTGCTTTTTTTCAGGATTAAAAGTAGCCTATGGCAGTCAGCGACAGTGTAGCTTGGTTTACTTCCAGTGTTTAATTTTACAAGTATTGAAACGCCTTGGGTCCACGTTGGAACTCATATCATGAGAAAACACCATTTTTCGAGATTGCATGGTTTTACATAAAGTGTTATTACAGTAAATACAAAACCCAAAGAAACAAATAAATAACTAGGAAGAAATAAAATGCTTTAAATTTAAAGTTTATTTGAACTTTTAATATACCAAGTCAATGCGAAGTTATGTCAGCTCAAAGTGACCCGTTAAAAAAACGACAACGTCATAGGTTAACCTAATATTTGCAATGATTTCGTTTGCAATTATAAGTTTTTAACTGTAATAGAAATCAATGTGGTAAATACGTCACAAAATATCAAAACCCAAACAGCCACACCAGCTAAAAGACGTCTACGCACCTGCGTAGCACATCTACGCACCTCGTAGGCACATGCTACGCCGTAGGCGCGGCCTGTTGCGTCATCAGTATTTAAAATATATTCGCGGTAATAAGCTCAGAGGGGAGTTTTCGGCGGGATTTTTTCGAGTAAAGTTCAGTAGCCGTTTTAATTATTCCCAAATTGATTCCTAGCGGATATTGTGAGGTAAAATTGGTGTAGTTTTGTGTCTCAAGTGTCTACGCAACTGGACTATATGTGGAATCTTTGAAACAGGCGCGATCTCGGTAAAATAAAACTGAGAATTTTATTGTAGCCTACATCAGCGAGGCTTACCCAGAAGGCTGACTCGACACATTTGCTGAAAATTACTGCAAAAATTTTAGATTGTGTTACATCTGCATTCTTATGGTAAAAAGTGACAGTATTCTATAGCTAAAAACTAAATACTCTAAATTTGACACGGACTTAACGCACAAGGCGTGCGAAGCAGCAATTGAAAAAAAGCTCTAATTTGAGTATTTAAAATTTTCGTTCGCATTTAAATCACAATCTTTCAAAAACTCCTTTAATGAAGACTTTTGACAAGTTTTTGCCATAATTTTTTAAGTAAGAAAATTTGCCTTCTGAAATGAACTTTAATGAATGCTTGTAATCCGTAGGCGTGAATACAAAACGCCTCTAGCGAAGTATAGATCTTTCTCGACCGGTCTAGGGGTAATTCAGTCTACAGCCTAAGCCATTCTCAAGACCGTTAAAACTTTGTAATTGGCACGTCCACAGAATATAAGATGAAGTTTTATTATATTGGAACATTTTCGGCCACCATAATATCTACGGTACCATTACATATCGACGGTGAAAATGTCGTAAGAGAGATACAATGCACTTTGGATTTTCAAAGCTCGGATCAGCGCCGACGGGTGAAAGTCCAAAGCGCATTGTATTTTAACAAGGCAGTGTTAAAGCCTTGTTGATTTTATGACCTCTATTCCAAAATTACGTTCTTTCCTACGTTTTTTAATTTATAATTTAAATATTACTTGTTTTCTCTGTCAATAGCCTCTGTTTTTATATTAAAAATGAGTTCTAATTCTGCTGCCAAGCTAGACTAAGCTCCTGTCTATCATTTACATTTTCCTTCTATTCAATTACTGACAGTTACGTTTTCAAGAGTTTTCAGGCATGGTCCTGACAATAATACAATTTAAATATGTACCTAATCACAGTATATGGTGTACGTACGATTAATAAGTGCTCCATATTATAATAATAATAATAATAATCTTTATTTAATCAGACTACTATGTGGTCTATAGTGTTAGTAACAAAATAGCTTATGCTTATTATTGCTTATGCTTATGCTTTATTATAATAAAGCCTACTGTTATTAATGAAATATGAGTCTTAATTCGACGTGTGTTTTTCTTCATTAAACTCCTCATCTACGGTCCTCCTACCCTACATCATCTAACTGCGTCTCTCCTCTACGTGTCACACTACACCGCCGGCTCCGCAACGTGACAGTAAGTTCCTTACAACATTTAAAATTTTCACCGTCAGTATGTAACTAGAAGCTATTTATTGTTAAATACAAATACAAAATAGTTTATTGCTTCATAAGTTTACATAAAGTAATTATGTTACAACATTTAATTAAAATGTTTGCTATGATATATTGAGAAAGTTTACAGGGGTACGTAAATACTTCTTACGGGTCTAATTTTTTTAATATACAAAGTATGTCAATATCGTTTATCAGTCTTAAGTTTCCCAGAAAAGCGCTAACATTAATTGGAAACAATCTTACATAGAAAAGCTCGTAACGAAGGCATTATTCCCAGAAATAATTATTCTCCGAAGCCTTTTGAAAATTTCGTTACGTAATATAGAACTAAAAATAACCCTTTTGTATAACTTCTCGCAACACCGTTTTTAGATAAAACTGTTGACTCATGAAGAAAAAAGTTTAAAATTAATGTCGTAAAATAAATTATGTGCGTCAACAATCCTTTCAGTTACATACGTAACTTCAGGCCTGAAATAGCTCTGTTACATGATATGCGGATCCATTGACAAAAGCTGTTAGTGAACTCTGACATTTCACAGATTTCAGCCGGGATCCGGCGGGGGTGACAAAGGGGAGTGCCGACAAGGGACGCCGAGCGCTGATCATACAAATTGACACGTTATACTTTTATAAAGACCTCAGGTAGGAGACCCGTTTTGAATTCTGATGTTGTTACAGATGTTCTCTGGATAGAGGATGGAAGGACCAATTTCAGTTACACTAATAAGTCTTTACGTGTTGTTAAATCTGTTATAATTTATGTTTGACTAGCTGCGGCTCGCGAATACATGTTTGTCGGATGCTATAGAGGATGTACACCGGGATCTGAATGCAATCAATGATTGGTCTGATAGATTTGGGGTGTCTGTGAACCCCTCAAAATGTAGGCCATTGTTATTGGAAGGTCACGCATGATGGGTTGAGTGGCGATTAGCTCTCTTCCTCCTATTATTTTCAATGGCACCGTCATTCACATAAGCTCTAGCGTAAAAGATCTCGGTTTGCATCTTGACGCGACGCTTGGCTGGCAAAGTCAAGTCTCTAGTGTCAGTCAAAGAGTCAACGGGACTTTGCGGTGTCTGTATTGTCTGAGAAACTTTTTGCCTGTAAAGACAAAAACTATACTTGTGCAGAATGTATTTTCCCTATAACCGACTATGGTAATGTGTGCTACTTTGACCTGAACCCGGTGTTGCTGGATAAGCTTGATAGGCTCCTCAATAACCGCATCCTGTTAATATTCAACTTAAGAGGGGTACGTAAATACTTCTTACGGGTCTAATTTTTTTAATATACAAAGTATGTCAATATCGTTTATCAGTCTTAAGTTTCCCAGAAAAGCGCTAACATTAATTGGAAACAATCTTACATAGAAAAGCTCGTAACGAAGGCATTATTCCCAGAAATAATTATTCTCCGAAGCCTTTTGAAAATTTCGTTACGTAATATAGAACTAAAAATAACCCTTTTGTATAACTTCTCGCAACACCGTTTTTAGATAAAACTGTTGACTCATGAAGAAAAAAGTTTAAAATTATTATATATATATATATAATAATTTAAGCTTGATAAGCTTGATAGGCTCCTCAATAACCGCATCCTGTTAATATTCAACTTAAGAAAATAAAGTTATTTTGCATTTTTTTGAAAGTCGGTTCTATTTTTTTGTAAAAAAGTTTTTTAGGGTTCCGTACCTCAAAATGAGAAAAGGAACCCTTAAAGGATCAGTTTGTTGTGACACAATCAAAAGATACAGCCGATTATGCCGCATATTCCTCAAGGGTACTTCTAGAATCATGAATTTGGCAAGAACCAAGTAATCACAGCACAAGTAAAGAATAAAGACCGAACACAGTTAATTTGCAGATTTACACTTTCTTTTTTAATAGCTATTTTAAACTTACATTTGCAGTTGGAAAATTGACCGTGATGTATATCGATGTATGGGAGAACACTTTTCAACTAAAAAGTTAAGTTTGTGTTTGTCACGTCATGGATGACAAACAACTTAACGGACGGCTAACTTCGGAACCCTACTCTGTGCGTGGACCGACATGCACTTTGCGGGTTTTATATAGCGTAATGGCAGTGGGAGTTAGTACAACATATTATTTGACTGGCCTGTTGGTCTAGTGGTTAGTGACCCTGACTGCTATGCTGGAGGTCGTGGGTTCGATTCCCACCCAGGACAAATGTTTGTGTAATGAGCACGATCATTTGTTCTGTGTCTGGGTGTAATTTATCTATAATATGTATATATTTAGAAATATATAAGTATGTTTATCAGTTGTCTAGTACCCATAACACAAGCTCTGCTTAGCTTGGGACTAGATGGCGTTGTGTGATAGTCGTGGAATATTATTATTATTATTATTATTACAATCATGACACAGGATGATGATGATGATGATGTATTGTATGATCGTGGAGGTATGATTGTGGAGGCGATCGGCGGCACCGACCTCTCGCGCCCGGTCCTGGTCCAGGCCATGGTACGGAGCGAGAATGGGAAGCTGTCACCTTTTTCTGCAGCGAAGCAGTAATGCTCACGAAGAAGGAGGCGGAACGCGTGAGGAAGACTCAACGGAGACGCCCTCACGCCCGCAGCAGCTACCACAGGAGACACCCTGGGCATCGCGGTTCGCAAGCCGATCTCCGGCCACCGTAGGCGCGGGCTTGCGTACGGTGAGTAATGGGTAGCTCGCCGTCCGATAGGAACCGAGAGTCGACGGCGCTTAGTGTTCCACGAGCGCCACAAAGAGATGTTGACCGATGCCTGCTTGAGGTCGCGGATAAATTCGAAAGAGAGTTACCGCAGCACAGGCAACTAAAGGAACAAAGGTGGGTTTTAGCCAGTAAAAGCCTGACACGCCCTCCCGCTCCACCCAGAGCGGGAGAAGTCATTGGATGATTTCCCACCCTCATTTTTTCCCGGAGAGAAAGGTAAACGCAACCGCCTTTGCCTTTCTCTCTCTAAAGAAGAAACCAAATCCAGTTGTGTCTATGTTTATAGTAAAATTATTCCTGCGTGATTGAGGGCAAGGAAAGTGATAGGTACTAGATTTTTGACAATACACTTGCGATTAGTGGACATTGCGGTGACACCTCAAGTTGCAGGTAAACACGCGACACTAATCCGATGTCCCGACACACAATAGCGACATCCCTAATCTCACGAAACTCCTTGAATTCCTTTACACACTTCTTCGGGATCAAATGAAAGCAATAAATACACAGTAACCACAAGTTACGAGATCTTTTCCACGCCATTACATTTAAAAGCTAAGAAATCCCATTCCATTTCATTAGAGTAGAAGTAGGTACGTGGAAAAAAAATGTAGAGAGCTTTTACTTACTATTCGTCGAAAGGATTTTTATTTCGTTTATTTCCGACACGTTTTGTAGAACACGTTACAGCATTCAGCCATTTGCAAATGGCACACGTTGCGAACGGAAATCCGAATAAATACATGCAAAAATAAATGGATAGCTATTTCAAAACTGCACGTTTGAAAAGTATCATATTGTACAGAAGATTACTTGTTAACCTTTTGACCGTAATAATCACAAATAGAAGACAAGCCAAATTGTGCTACGCTAAGAGGACAACTGAAAGACAGAGACTCGCAGACAAGAACTTACACAAGAGGTCTCTTGTCTAAGTTCTGTAAGCATTATCTTACAGTACCTACTCTAATTATTCAACCTTTCACAAAAAGTACAAACCAATTATTTAATTAGCCTTTATTCTAAAAGTAAACAGCTATTACAGCCACGCAGGCTGGCAACAGTCCGCTACAACTGAAGAAAAATAAAATAAAACAAAGACATTGACCTTCTCAACAATTCAACTTTTAAACCTTGCCAAGGACTAATCAATCGAAACAAAGGGACATGGCGTAAGGGGAAAATTAAATCCATTTAAAAGTTAATCTAGTTCCGACGTCGTGTGGGAGTCCACGTGATACACATATACGTCACCTTAATACAGTTCCGCCCTATACGTTTTATCTTTATTAAATTTTAATACTAGAACGGGTAATGAATAGTAGACTTGTGAGCTACTTAGAAAACAATAATCTTATCGCACCAGCGCAATTTGGGTTTCGCTCAGGCAAATCCACCTCTGACGCGGTCCACGAGTTAACAGACTATGTAGTCAAAAACATGGATAGTGGGGATAAGGTTATGGCTATATTTCTGGATCTTGGCAAGGCTTTCGACACGGTTTCTGTCCCAATTCTTGTACATAAGATGGAAGGCTTGGGAATCAGAGGACTTCCACTGGACCTCTTTAAAGACTACCTGAATGAGCGTACCCAGAGAGTAAAGATAGATGAATTCATCAGTGAGGAACAAATAATTAATTACGGCACGCCTCAAGGTAGTGTCCTCGGCCCTTCACTATTCCTCATTTATATCAACGATCTAGGAACGCTCACTATCCCTAATGGCAAAATCATTAGCTTTGCTGATGACACTGCGCTTTTGTTCAGCGGGAGCTCGTGGGAAGATGTCTATGAGCGTGCACAACTAGGCTTTAATACGGTATCCAACTGGTTACGCGACAATCTGTTGACACTTAATACGACCAAAACTAGTTACATAGCATTCTGCATAAAAAACAATGGATCCTCTCAAACATTACCTAATACTATTGTGGCTCACTCCTGCACAAACCCACTCACCGGTAGTTGTAACTGTGAACCACTCACCAAGGCTGAGAATGTAAAATACCTGGGAATAACAATCGACAAAAACCTAAGATTTCAAAACCACATAACCACTCTTAGTAACAGATTACGGAAACTAATATATGTGTTCAAAACGCTGAAACTTGTAGTCGATAAAAATATCATGAAATCAGTGTACAATGCCCTTGCTCAATCTATAATATGCTACGGTATCACCTCTTGGGGTGGAGCTCCGAAAACTACCCTAATTGAAATTGAGAGAACCCAAAGAGCTATACTGAAAGTGTCGTATTTTCGACCATATCGCTACCCCACTGAACAGTTATACAAAGAAATTAAAGTGCTTACAGTGCGTCAACTGTTTATATTGCACACCTTGTTGAAACAGCATACTCTCCTTGTTTATAATCCAACACTGTCCAGGGGGAAAAGACGATATGATCCAGTGGAGCGCCGTCATCTTCGTCACAAAACCATTTTTGCAAAACGTTTCTTTTGCTATCTAGGTGGCTACTTATACAATAAAACTCATAAGCTGTTACATATTTTTAGTCTCACCAAGAATAAATGCAAAAAGAGGTTAACTGACTGGCTGCTAGAACTTAACTATAATGATACTGAAAACATGCTTACAAAAACCTAAACACATAATCACACACTCACACACACCCACACACTCACACACTCACACACCCACATATTCGCCCATATTAAACTACACACTTACTAACATTCGTCTCGCATACTTTACCTAGATATTAAGCAAAATAAATAAAACTATAAATTAATGTTGTATGAAACCTTACTACATTCTGTCAGCGCGCTTAGTGCATAATTTATAAAATGGAAAAATTTAAAGGGGTGGGGTCCTGGTGTCCTGAAACACAGGCCACGAGCCTAGCTTAGGCACCAGTCTCCCACAATATATACTTACCAGAATTATGTATCACTGTCTGATCAATGTAAAATTATTTATGTATATTGTGGTGAGAAAATAAAAAGTTATTATTATTATTATTATTATTTAGAAGTTAGTCCTCTTGACCGAATTTTGGCCATGGCGACTCTTACTGAAGATCTGTCATCAACGCGAGAGACCGAGAGACATTATCGTGTACAAGTGAGTGTAACCTCAGAAGCCCTGTGTCTCTTCCCTCGCAGTCCGATGGGACAACAATACGACGCGACCGGAGAGGCGCAGGACTAACGGCATATAACGGCTATCATAACATCATCTTCCAATCTCAATAACAGTGCTCAACCTGGCAATCAAACCCCACGCTCAACAGTCGTGAGCGTCGTTTGTGACCGGGAGACTAAGATGGTAGTTAGTAACTTATACCCATATAATACAACAAAGCCAACATGCAGGATCCAACATGCTGCTACGTCCTGCAATACCGACAACGCAGCTGTACGTGTCTCGTTTGCACCACTCTACCAAGACTGAGGACATCGTAGAGTACATTCGGGTGAAGACCGGAGGTTCTTGAGGGTGGAGAAGTTGGAGGCGCGCCATAACACCAATTTCAAGTCGTTCATGGTGCGCGTTCCGACTCACCATTTGATGACCTTCCTCAAGGAAGAGTTTTGGCCGAAAGGTGTGCTGTATCGGTGTTTCCGCGGCCAGCTACGCGACACCTCGCAAGCGTAACACGACGCCGTCACTTCGTGTACAGTAAGTTTTTGTTTATTGTATAAAATATGTATTAGTTTATAGTAATTATTGTTTTACACTTATATATGTATTGTGTTTTATGGGCCATAGTTGCCTGAAATAAAGGATAAATAAATAAATATGTATGCAAGGATCAAAAATAATATCGCAGCATTCTATACAAAAATTTATCATGTAGGTAAGGGAGTCCTAGTTCGAGTCATACCCCACTCAATAGGCTGTGTCGTGAAGATAAAAATACAAATATTATTGCAACAGCTCACATAACCTATAATATTTATTGATCAAGGGTAGATTAAAGTGCCAACACCCTGCGGCTCTCAGGTTCTGATTTGACAAGAGCTAATTTGTACCAAATATTGTATCGGTGAAGCGATGAGAGCAGTGGTGGCCCAGAGTTAACGTCCCCGACTTACGAGTTGTAGGACGTGGATGTATTTATTTATAGTTTATGAAACAAAAGTACAAAGGCGGACTTAATACCTTAGGTATACTCTACCAGTCAACCAAGGGTGGAGAGATAATATGTGTTTAAAGAAATTTATTCTCATAAAAAGACTACAGTCACTTACATGAGAAATACAATAATATGGCAGGTGTATAGAAAAACAAATAAAGTAATATAAATAAAAAATAAAAAAACGGCCAAGTGCGAGTCGGAATTCGCACATTTAAGGTTGACCAAATGTATTTTTGACTATGTGTATGGCTTTGTGTCAACAAGATGCTTATACCACGAAAATTTGAAGACTGTAGCTCCAACCGCTGTAAAACCTGTGTGACAGACGACGGACAGACAGACAGACGGACACGTGAGTGTCAGCAATAGGGCTTCGTTTGGACCGTTCGGGTATGGAACCCTAAAATCGGGAACGAAACTATATATAGTAATCATAAATATAAAGTAATAGAAAGGGGTTTCTGAGACGACTCTACTACTTGTGTAGAAAATAATTCCGCAACTTCCGCTTAAATGCTTACTGACTGGTGGCTGTCTTGATATCGAGAGGAAGCGCATTCCACAGTAGAATGGAATGTATATGAAAGGAAGAACAAATCCAATAACCAAACCAAACCCAGGTAGACCCTACTTTGGGTAGGTAATTTATTTCTTCACCACTGCTCTCAAGACGAATGAAGAAACCTGCTTATCCCAAGACAATTCGAAGTTCCCACACCCTCTCACACAAATGAGGTGTCAGTCCCAGCTGTGGGAACATTATAAGGCTGATTATGTTATATATGAAGCGATGATTGTATACAGCATATAACAAAAACCCTGTCCAATCCAATAAAGGCGTATTTCTGGTTTAACATACGTACTAGAAAAAGTTGTAAAAAAAATGTTTTTATTTTTAAAAAATATGCGAAATTTAACACTAAATATGGCAAATTTTCATAAATTGACAACACTCCACCGGCCGGCGAAATCTTTTCATTTTTACCTATTTTTATTTCAAACGATACCGCCCTGCACTAGCCGCGCTGTAGGCACTCTGTCTCGCTCAAGCGGCATCTTTGAAACGAAACAGTAGGTAAACTTTGTCGAGCGCTCAGTGTTGCCTTTGATAAGTTTTTCTTTTTAATTTTTTAATTAATTATTTTCATTGGGGAAAAATAATTATCTCGTATCCATTAAACGATTACGTATATGTGTACGCAGTACGATACCAAGTAATACCCTACAGGAGAGGTGAGAGCGGTGACTACTGAGATGACGACGAACAGAGAAATATGGAAGAAGAAGACATGTTGCGCCGGCCATCAACATCATCCACAGCCCGACTTCGCCCACTGCTGCGCATGCCTCTCCTTTCTCGTGCCAATCCCCACGCTTCTGTACCAGTCTCATCCATGTTTTACCCGCGATGGCAACAATGACGTCCACCCATCTCGCCCGCGAACGACCAACATTTCTCCTACCATCACCACGCCTTGCCAAGTGTCCGACCCCAAATAAATTGGGATAGAGCGCAAGAGATTGATGATAAATGAATCGGCGAAAGAAAAAGGTTTTGTTATTCAGTATGAATGTCGAAACTATTAATAATTTCTGTATTTATTTAAGGAAAATATTGAGCCGAGTAAATATTAGCAAAACTTTGGATTAGTTACTTTTAGAGTAGTGGGCGTTAGTCGAATCTTGAGTGGGTGTCACTTAATATTCTTCTGGTAAAATAAACATTACTGTTACGTAATACTTTCAGAATATTACACTTCTGTTTCCAGGAATCCGAATCGAATTTATTAAAATCATTCAGCTTTTAGATGGCAACCATGTCTAAAAAGGTGGAATAAATCGCGTTAGCAAATAAACCATATTCTCTGAATATCGACTTGTAATATTGTTACAGCAGATAGAAAAACAAGATCGTACATTGAATCTTATTTTCCTCTAGAACAATAAAGAGAGCCAATAAAATCTTGATAGTTCGAACTTTCTAAGAAGAATGAGTACCTATCTTTCCTTTTACAGGCATTATTCCTTTTATATCAGTCGGTCGATCTTTCTCTGTGAAGCGTTTCCGTAGTGCACCTTTAGAGGCACGTAACCCAATAACGTATAGAATTTAAATTGTACAAGCATATTGAAGCACTTTCAAGCGCTTTAAAGCATAGTAAAGCGCTGCAGTGGGACGGATTGTTAGGTAGACGCCCCCGCGCCATGTAATAACCTATTCCTCTCAGTCAAACAAGTGCGTGGGAGGATCTCTATTCATTTTTTTATTTCTATTTGTTGGAAATGGGAACCCAGTTTCACTAGCCTTATTGAAGGGAACAAATTAAAAAACCGGTCAAGTGCGTGTCGGACTTCGCACATTTAGGGTTCCGTACCAAATGAGGGCATTATCAATGAAAAAATCAGATTTATCAAAGTGTTGGTATTTTTTAGTAAAATATACGTAATAACAAACATTATCAACAAATTTCAAGTTCATAGATCAAAAGGAGAAGTTAAAAAATTCTTCGTAAGAAAATTAAAAAAAAAAAAAAAAAATTGAAACGGCCATACGGACACGTAAGTGACAGAAATAGGGCTCCGTTTGGACACTTTGGGTACGGAACCCGAAAAACTGATAATTTTGGAATAAAAGCTCACTGAGATTTCACTGTTATTTGATATAAACTCTTAATTACTCATAGTATCCAAAACTTTAACCCGGCTCTTTTAATATCCACAGGCGTAGAGTACAATTAAATATTCAGCTAGGTTATGGTAGCCACCATTACCTAGCTGAATATTTACCACAGATAAAAAATAAATTACGTCTAAGTTATACGGCGTGAAGTTTAAATTCAACAAAACAGTGTTGACATAGATATCGTCCTCTACGTTTACGTCAATAACCTGCGCAGATCGTTTGCACCCTTTCAAAATGGCTGAAAGTAACAGATAACTCGAGCTACTTATATTTATTTTCTAGTTATTGGAATAAATTAAACGTGCTTTGTTTAGGTAGACGATGATCCCAATTCTTTATGTTTGCCCGCTCCATCCTTTAGTGCGGCCAGAAGTCGAAAATAATACCATAAAAATTATAATCGTAAAATCAAAGGCTATAACGAATTCCTTCAGACCATTTCTTTCTTTATTTAGTAAGTCAAACACCTAAGAATGGGGGCAAACTCTTTAAGAGAAGAAAAGAAAGGGGCCAAGCGTGTATAGATTAAGAGTAATGCATTTGTCACATTACGGGACTTGAATTTGGGGCGCTATAAAATGCCGGGAGTAGGCTGTCATGTCGCCGACGCACGCTTATATTGCCACATTACCACAGCTGTGTTACACTGAATACCGTAATATCCCGCTGTAGTTTGTGGTATTTGGATATGAAACATGTAGGTCAGGGTTTCTTCATGCTACTTTGATTTCTGTACCGCTGGAAATAGTGCATCGAAATCTGCCTCTTCAAATTTTATTTATTTATTTATTAGGTACAAAAAAACAGTTACATGTTAAGGCAATACAATACGATTCTTAAGATAAATAGGTAAACATATAACCCACACTATTGTCCACGGATTAGTTAAATAAGTGAAAAACGGAATAGATTTTAAGACAATTGATTTAAGTTATTTTAATTATGTGAAAATTTAAAATTTTGATGCTAATAAAGTTATAGCGAGAGTTTTAATTTTTGTTATTAGAAAAAAAGAAAATGTCTATGTCCATGAAGTGTGCGTTATAAGTTTCCAAAAGGCGTCGAAGAGGTACTCGAGCCCATGGCATTGGTCTTACATGAATTCACATGTAATAGGCAGGGCACGCGAGTCCCATTTCTCATTACATTTCTGGGTACCGTGTAACATACTTTATTTGTAATTTCAGTGCAGTCAAATCTATTGTGGCACAAACCATGCAGCATCATTGCATCCAAAAGTAAACGTCTAGATTGTAGACTCTTAATGCTGTGGTGTATTCCAGTTCGTCCCACCGACTTCGTCCCCCTGGTGGGACGAACGAGAATTTAAAAAAACTTGAGAGGTGTCAAGGGACACCCGGATGGAACGAAGTTCCTTTCGATTAGTTAGTGAAGGAATTGTAATATAATTTTATTTTTTTTAATTTATAATATTTTTTTTATTATTAACTACGCACACACGCACGCACGTAAGAAGTTATACTTCATCATCTCATCTCATCGCAGCTCGGCTCAGCTCAGCTCAGCTCAGCTAAGCTCAGCTCAGCTCAGCTCAGCTCAGCTCAGCTCAGCTCAGCTCAGCTCAGCTCAGCTCAGCGTTCCAAGCTCCGCTAGATAGCACACGAAATTGGTTAGATAATGCTTGATCTGCTTGCAAACTTTGTACCTACCCACCAAAAATACAAGAAGTTTTTATTAGATTGTTTTTCCAACACAATCTTTTTGGATGGACAGCCTCATTAGTGTCGTCTCGACTTTTCGTAAGAATTTTTTCCGTCTAGCCCCCTTTCACAACGCGCGATAAGGAACTTCGTTCCAAAAAAAATTATTAAATTGGGTCCCTACATGTTGTATAGTATGGAAAAATATTCTCCATTGAAAAAATCATAATAGGCATCCAAATCCATGAAGATTTTGACCTAAACTAGACCCTGAATCTTAATGCGAGTTCGAAGAAAAAATCTGCCCACACAGAATATTAAAATCTCTAAAAGCTGAAAAAGGAAATCCTATTACCTACAAACTTCGCTTTCAATGTGTAAGATCGATCGTCCTCTATAATAGTGTTACGAGCTGGGTATAGGATAAATTATTTTACACCAATTAATTAACCAAATATCCTTTATTAACTCAACAACTTATAAACACAAACACTAATTCGCTAATAATCACTATTCTCTTCGCAATCGCTTGTATTCGCATCCGTTCGCATCCGTAGTCGAAATCAGACTGACTCACTCGCCCGCCGTCCGGCCTATTTATACGGTCATGGAAGTTTCCAGAACATTGTCGAACTATCTTATAGTGGAATATTCTAGAAACATCTATGAACTTCTACACAGTACCACAATGGAATGTTCTCGAACCTAGTGGAAACTTCTGGAAACTTCGACCACATTCTCGAACGTTCCAGTGTAATACGGTCGACGTAACACTGCCCCCTCCTTAGACATGCTCGTCCCGAGCATCATTAGTCCCGTAGTATCGCGCCATTCGGTCTACATGGACTATCTTAGGCGCACCTCGTGGACCCTTCTGGATTCGGTAGGTAACATCGTTGATCCTGGTCACGATTCGGTATGGTCCATCCCATTTTGCTTGCAATTTGGGAGACTTCCCTTTGCTGCGCACCGGGTTATGCAACCACACCAGTGAACCCTCGTCAAAACCTCTATGGTTTGCCTTCCGGTCGTATCGGGTCTTCATCTTATCAGACATTTGTTGGCCGGATTGTCTGATATGCTCATATACATCGTTCAACTTGTTACGCAAGTCATTCGCATAATCGGTTACACTGCGTGGGGCATCAGGGGGGGTTCCGGTGATTAAATCTGCAGGCAACCGTAATTCCCTTCCAAAGTTCGCGAAGGCTGGTGTCACGGTCGTACTTTCGTGAACTGCACTACGGTAGGACAGAAGAAATGGCTGTATGTGCTTGTCCCAATCCCTTTGCCTGCTTTCCACAACTTTTGCCAGATATCTCTCCAACGTTTGGTTGAAACGTTCTACCATTCCATCAGATTGCGGATGGTAAGAAGTGGTTCTGGACTTGTGAGTACCCATCAGTCGACAAGTCTCCTGGAAAACTTGTGATTCAAAATTCCTCCCTTGGTCGCTGTGAATTTCCAAGGGTACTCCAAAACGACAGAAGACTTCCTGAACCAATTTATCTGCGACTGTTGTTGCTTCTTGGTTGGGAATGGCGAAGACTTCTGGCCACTTTGTGAAGTAATCCATGACAACCATGAAGTACTTGTTTCCGTTTTCACTTTCCGGAAATGGTCCTGCAACGTCTAGTGCTATCCGTTCCCAGGGGGCTCCCACGTTGTATAATTGTAAAGCACCTCTGCTGCGTGTCTGGGGTCCTTTCACAGCCGCACAACTGGTACATTTGCGGCACCAGTCCTCAACATCCTCTCGACAGTGAATCCAGTAAAACCGCTCTCGTATCTTCAGTAGAGTTCTTTTTACCCCCATATGTCCTCCTGAACATCCATCATGGTAGAGCCGTAAAACATCAGGTACTTTGGCTTTGGGGACAACAATTTGTAGATGACAGTTGTCTCCACGAGCGTTTTCCCATTTACGGCACAAGACTTCATCCTGGATAACCAAGCTGTTCCATTGTGCCCAATAGCTCTTTGTGATGGAACTTAACGCCGCAACATCACTCCACTTGGGCTTCGGAGCACCAGCTTTAATCCACTCAAAGATTGGTTTGAGGTCCGTGTCATTTTGCTGAGCAAGCTGTAGGGTTTCCTTCCATTCATTGCTGAGATCCATTCTTAGCATCCTCACGGGCACTGCCTCCTTAGTCTCCTGCTTGGTACAGTGCTTACAATCTTCTGGGCAAGGTCTTTTATGAGGAGCATCTGCTCTTCTTGGCGGCGAGCCTGCTCCTCTGTCTTGGTGAAGCTTCTCTTCCATCCGGCGGGCCTGCTCTTCTTGGCGGCGGGCCTGCTCCTCTTTATCTTGTTGAAGCTTCTCTTCCAACCGACGGGCCTGCTCTTCTTGGCGGCGGGCCTGCTCCTCTTTACCTTGTTGAAGCTTCTCTTCCAACCGACGGGCCTGCTCTTCTTGGCGGCGGGCCTGCTGCTCTTGACGACGAGCCTGTTCCTGCAACAGCACCATTAGCGCAGACATGTCTGGCACCGCTGGTGCCGAAGAAACTCCACATAAGCCAGCGACTGGCTCTGTCGCAGGCTGAACACCACCCGGCGTCTGTATCGGGGAATCTCCAAACCGCCTCTGATCCATATCTTGCTGCCGTTGACTCCTTGTACGAATACCCTCCGTGTCGTCCTTTGGTAAAATTGGCATAATTTATCCCTCACTTCTGACACCAATTTGTTACGAGCTGGGTATAGGATAAATTATTTTACACCAATTAATTAACCAAATATCCTTTATTAACTCAACAACTTATAAACACAAACACTAATTCGCTAATAATCACTATTCTCTTCGCAATCGCTTGTATTCGCATCCGTTCGCATCCGTAGTCGAAATCAGACTGACTCACTCGCCCGCCGTCCGGCCTATTTATACGGTCATGGAAGTTTCCAGAACATTGTCGAACTATCTTATAGTGGAATATTCTAGAAACATCTATGAACTTCTACACAGTACCACAATGGAATGTTCTCGAACCTAGTGGAAACTTCTGGAAACTTCGACCACATTCTCGAACGTTCCAGTGTAATACGGTCGACGTAACAATAGGTACCGAAGGAGCAACAAAGGTTGACTCGAATAAGTTCGGTACCTAATTAAAGTTTTACACGTTTATCTTTGAATTTATTTTATAGAAAAGAAGCAATATTAATCGACATGCGACCCGGATTTAGAAATCCTTGCCAAACGCGGTCTGCAAACTGATTGTACTCAAACTTGCCATACAGATAGGTGAAGGATAGGTGTCAGGTATGTTTGAATTTCGTTTCGTAAATCTTGCATAGTTTTGTCTTCATGTTTGTTTTCTGAGGGCGGTAAAATGCTAGCACTATAGGGTTAAGAATTTGATGCTTCATCAAATTTAGCCAGCATTATAGCCAACGACAAAATACCATCTCATGCAAGTTTGAAAGCATCTTATATCCCTTACGAACTTGGCAAAATTTCAATAGACTTTATAACTCAAATAAATATTATGATATTCTATCATAGCTACGTAATCTTTTATCAAAATCCAATAGCAAAACAAATATACAAACCAGCCTACACGTATGAGAAGCTAATGTAACAGGCTTAGCAAACCAATCGATCTTCCGTTGTATGGTCGTACCATCCATCAAACCGGACGGACGGACACATCATTCGATGTGTATAACCCTTTAGGATAAAAATATGTAGGAAAAGAACTTGAAGAAAATGAGGATTTGATGGAAAAGCTTTGTAATCCACTCTGTGACGAAAAAGAAAAGACTAAATCAATAGAAAGAAAAGAAAAGCTAAAGGACGTTTTCTTAAAATATGCGTCAGTAAGGTTAGTAAGACTAAAAATATCAATAGCTCAAGATGATGTAGCTACCTCCCTACCTTCAATCGGATTTTACGGCACCCACGGGAAACGGGGCCGTTTATTTTTAGACCCAAGGAGCTTAATCGTTGTAATTAACATGGGTAACAAACATGGGTAGGATATAAATATACCCACGTCACGACGATATTGCACAAGAAGCTGATAACAAAAAGAGAATGACGTCATAGCAACTCTTTTCGTCAATACAATCGATTTGGATGAACACCAAAGTCGTTCAGCCTTAAGTAAGGTTAGCAACAAAGGTCAGTGAAGTGGGCTCTCAACGCCGTTCAGTGGAGAATACAATAACAGGAAGGCTAATACCTCTTGACAAGCTGAGAGCTGCCTGACAGCTGAAGAGTATTAATTTATCAAGACGACTGTACCGCCCTCAGCGGCTAAACCTCCTTGTTCCTGAGTGGATCACGCTACTGTTAAGGGACTATTATTAAGGGCGAAGCTTATGGCGTTTCAAGGACAGTCATTGTCTTTAGTTTCAACTAGCCGTTACCTGTGACTTCGTCTGCATGTATTTTTAACCGACTTCAGAAAGGAGGAGGTTCTTAATTCGACTGTTTATTTTTTTTGTTGTGTTTGTTACGCGATTGCTCCTTCACTTGTGAATTGATTTTGATGATTTTTTTTTGATTGGTAGATCATACTTCAGAGGTGGTCTCATATAAATTTTATCTAATACCTTTAAACGAGCAATTCTACATACAAGAATTAAAGAATATATTTAAATAATCTGAATCTCGGAATCGGCTGCAACGATTGTCATGAAATTTAGTATGCAGGGGTTTCGGGGGCGATAAATCGATCTAGCTAGGTTTCATTTTTAGAAAACGTCGTTTTATCCGTGTAAAAACCGAGCACAGCACGGTCATCCAGCTATTAGAAATTGATTTAGCGCTTTATTCAACAAAAACAAAAAATATGTACACACAGATGACGTTAGTTTTTAACCGACTTCAAAAAGGTTCTCAATTCGTCCGTATGTTTTATTTTTTTAATTGATTTTTTTGTTAATTTGTTACGCGATATCGCCGCCATTTGTGAATGGATTTTGATAATTCTTTTTTTGTTTGGTCCCATATAAATTTTATCGAAATTGATTAGGCACTTTTAGAAAAAATCAACATAAACAAAAATATGTATACACAGATGACGTTTTGGTTGTCTCCAAATGTTCAAATTGCATGTTATAGGGGTTATCCATTCGGGGATAGCTTTAATATTTAGTTTTACTTCTGGGGTACAACAACTAAAAAGTGAAAAATAAAAAACTTTTTTATAGCAATAATCTTTACTATTTATTTTTGGGGTAAGTACAACTAAAAAGTTAAAAATAAAAACTTTTTTAGAAAAAAGAAAATACACTACAAATTTCAAAATAACTTTAATAACCTTTTAGAAGCCGGTTGTATTTTTGGTAAAAAAGTTTTTTTTTATTTAGATTTCTAGGATACTGTGGAGGTGAGCGGAACAGAGTGTAAAGTCCCGCAAACCTCCGTTGAAAAGGGAGGATCCTCCGACCAGACGGATGTTGTGTCTGGTCCGGGCAACTGCCCAATGGTTGAGTTCGGACTGTTGTATATGTTCAAATCGCGCGGAGAACTCTGCTTGCGCGATGTAGAATTCTTGCTATTTTTAGTTCATGTGCGGCGTCATAGATGTCGCTACATCACTCCCCTCCGGAGATCGGAGATCGATGGTTCTTGATGAGTCGTCCATACATCTTGTGATGCTTACCGGGCCAGTGGAAGGTTGGTTCCAGTGAGTCGGAACCGGAAGAGCCGCATAGTTCACGGTGAGTCGGAACTGTCTGCGGTGATGCCCCAGTGAGTCGGGGTGTTGCTATCCCAGTGAGTCGGGATGATGCCCCAGTGAGTCGGGGTGATGATGTCCCAATGAGTCGGGATGATGCCCCAGTGAGTCGGGGTGATGATGTCCCAGTGAGTCGGGATGATGCCCCAGTGAGTCGGGGTGATGAAAGAGGCTGAGGATGCTGACCAGGAATGCGCATCCGCTGCATGCTGGTGGTCAGGATACCCGTAGAAGCCGTTGGTACTGGCTGGCTGTATGACTCGTTGCTCAAGAGCTTGAAGGAAGCGATGATGATGACGTCACGCTGAAGTAGCTGCACGAAGGCTGCGCTGACGTTCATGGTCGAGGGTCACCAGTGTGGAGGTATGCGGAACAGGGTGTAAAGTTCCACAACCTCCATTGAAAAGGGAGGATCCTCCGACCAGACGGGTGTTGTGTCTGGTCCGGGCAACTGCCCAATGGTTGATTTCGGACTGTTGTATATGTTCAAATCGCGCGGAGAACTCTGCTTGCGCGATGTAGAATTCTTGCTATTTTTAGTTCGTGTGCGGCGTCATAGATGTCGCTACAGATACCAGGTTACCTACCTCTTTCATAAAGATCGGTTCTGTCGTTTAGGTGTGTGTGAACGGACACAGTTACTTTCATATGTACGTATACCTAATGTTTGTGTGGATGTTGCGTAATTTGATGATGTTATCCTCTGTGACATGCCCTTAATTCAGGGTTGTTTATAACCATGTTACTTGGTAGGTAATATATTCAATTTCCTACGCAATGTCTCTTGGGTTTTGTTACCACATTAAAAATGATGAACGGCAATGAATAGATACTGGCAGTTTACACAATCCCGCCATTAATTTCCATTGAGCCAATAATTCAAATTATTCCCATTATTGTCATTTATGAGTTTCGTTATGGAAATAACTTAAGAGTCAATTCCATCAGTGTCCATTTCTCCAATCGATAGGAAATAACCATTCGTTATGGCGTTTTCGTTGATGCTTCGTTCAGTGAATACGGATGATTCTTGGATAGGTACAAAGATAACTCTATTTAGTCCTTAAGTCCGTAGAATTATCCAAAAAACATTAGAGATGTATTTTTTTTTTTGGTTTACCAAGTCAATAAAAAATGACAATGAAAAAACGCAAAAAGTTCAGGAGTGGGGACTTGCTACGTCAGTTCTAGATAAAAAGTGGACGTGGGTGTGACATCACACGAAGTTTCAACGCACTGTATCGTCCTCATCAAAAGAAAAAATACGTGTCTAATAGATTTTGGTAATCTAACTGACGCATAAATATATTTTTTGTCGTCAACCCTATTCCTTAGTTATTATTTTTACATCAAAATTTGAAAAAATATAAGCGGGAATTTGGAACCAGCACGAACATTGGCACGAAATTCGAACCCATTTTAACTAAAAATTTGTTTGTATGCATGCCATATTTGACAGGAAACTGGTTCAAGGCGAAGCTAAATAGTGATACGAATCGTGTTTTTACGAAAACTCAGTGACAAATTACATCTATAATGGCGCCATGGGGGTTACGGGACCGTATCGAATCATCTTTCATTATCACACTATAAGAATTTGACTTTGATAAATACAATACCCACGTACGAACTAAATATGGGTTTTGATAGTGAACAAAATGCTGATCGAGAAGTCTGAAAACTTAGCGAGAGTAAGACAGTCTAAACACTAAACTGTCATAACAACGATAAATGTTGGAGAGAAAATTACGTTATGCAAAACAATATTCACTACGATGTAAGTATCAAGTGCTAGCTTAAGAAAATTGGATGCCATAACGCTTACAGAGAATAACCACTAAAGTGTCTCATATTTTTTCTATCACTTACAAAAATAAAGATGAACCACTCGAAGAAAACCATACCAGTATCCAATTTTATGAGATAAATATACCAAGTCAAAGAAAAACATATCCATAGGTCGATACTGTGAGCTCAGCAGCTGGTCTAGCATTAATTACATTCTCCATTAAGGATCGACCGAATTCGGTAAAGTTTAATTAGTGATACGGCTCCTTCGAATTTCGGTTTACTTAAGTTATCTATAGCATATTTCAAGTCACACAAACTTGCTCCAGTATCAAGGAGCAAGTTTGAAAACTTAAATATTCTTCTACAGAATTTCAATACGCTTTTACAGAAAAGAGCCTTATTTGAAATTCTGAATAACTTCTTCGTAAATGGCATAGACGAAAATCCTGCGTTGGTGCCTAGAAGAATAAGCATAGAGAGAGAGAGAGAATTCGAAGCCTTATAATTTTTAGAAGAGAAAAAAGCAGCCAATTTAGCGAAAGAGGTTACAATCGATATCAAAGCGGGCCACTCAGCAGTTAACACTACTAGAGCTGAGCCTTCAAGTGCTAACACGTTACACCCCTATCAAGAGCCTGCACTCGCTTCGTAAATCAATACCCGTTCGTAAAAGTTAGTAATTCCGCGTCTGCCTCCCAACTTGTTTAAACTGTAGTTATACGGAGAATAAAAGCTCCGAACTGAAATGCTATTACTGCCAACAATATTCATATTACAGGTGGAAATGGCTGCTATAGATAATTTGGGGAAACATTGGTCTGTCACACGCCTAGTATTCACTTATTCAAATGGATATTAAAATAATTTTAGTCACTGACAAAATGAAAACGCTAATAAACAAAATATATCTACGAAAGAAATATGTATTTTTACCAACACTCGTAATTTATGATCAGTTTGTCTTGCTCCATATAATTTTCAATATATATAAACAACCCACACGTTATTGATCCAGAAGTTCAACAATACCAAGATACTCTATAGAATGAAACTGCCGAGACGCTCGACTTGTATCAACATTCATTTTAAATTCTCCAACACAGCATTGTTGTTGCATTCGAAGAAAGCTCGGAATACCTTGTAAACATCGAAGGAATACATAATAGGAAAGGGTTTAAATCACTTCGAGAAGCTTTAGAACCCGCAAACAGGGATTTTGTAAATGGAAACTTTCTCACACTCAAAGTAACAGGCAATAAGATAGCCTCTGGCAGCGATTACCCTTGTTACCCTAACCATTTTTACCCAATACGTATAACGTTATCTGTCTCCATAGTGATTTTATTTAATGCTTCCGTCGGTAAAAGGGTTTTTCAGGACAATATCTGCCCTCCAGGCTCAAAGAACCCGAGCACCCTCGAGCCTTGCCGTTATTATACGAGACATTACAATTCATGAGATAAAAACATCCATCTGCACTGTTGGGGAACATTTCATAATGCTCCTGAGTGCCTTTTCGCTATCATACGTTTAAAAAAACAATTGCGTTATGCCTAATTAATTTCATTTGTGAACTGTATAACTTTTGGAGGCGCCTTGTCTGTGAGAATAATAACAGTGTTAGAAAAAATAAAGTAACAACAATCTCAATACCATTTGAAATTGTAATGTTGGCATCTTATTTACAATTGAATCTAATTTGCAATAGGTACCTTCTAAGAAGAAAGTTCATTGGGATGAATTTAAAGGTCATAAAATATGATTTTGTATTTTAAAAGAGCCTTTAAAATACAAAATCATATTTTATCATATCAGTAAAGTAATTTACTATAATAACATACCTGAAAAATAAGAAAAAGATGATCTTGATCAATCAAAGATAACACAAAAGCAGTACCCAAACCTACATTAATTAAAATGGTTAAATAGAATGGACTCCATTGGCCGTGAAAATTCAAAACAAAGACGCATTTCAGTATACACAATACGTAAGTATGAACAAAAAGGAGCCGAGGAAATATCAGAATCGTTCACATCGATTGACGTGCGACGAGTCGGCGCCATTGGTCAGCGGTCGTGACGTCACGCACGGTATCGACCCGACGCCCACGGGCGCGCATGCGTCGCCAGGGCGCTCGCACGCGATTGGTCGACGGATCTGTCGCCGGATTGACGTACGTAATGAATTAAAAGAATTCAATTGAAATGAATTTTAGAACGCGCATAACTTTTTTAACTGACGGCACGGGGCGGCGGCGTTCTACCATTTGATTAGGTTTTTTTTTGAACGGCAGACGTGAGAATTATTTTTAAACCTCCCTTTGGTTTTGTGTTGCTTGAGGTTTTATATGTGATATAATTTTACTAAGAATAACAATATTTAGCTTGATATATAGAAGGCAGGTTTGTCATTTTAAACACATAACCGTCCCATCCCTCGGTCTTCAAATATACAACTAAAAACCGGTCAAGAGCGAGTCGGACTCGCGCGCAATGGTTCCAAAGAAATCATATTTTTTGATGTTTTTTTTTTACTACCTCCTTCTTATAGGTTTTCCTGTAATCTATAAGTAAAGAACTATTTTCCGTTTTTGTTTTTAAAAATTTAAGGCCCAATGGTTTCGGAGAAAAGGGGTAATTTTTCATCTATTTCCTTAAATAACTTCAAAACTTTATATTTTAAAATTATGAAAAAAATACATTAGAGACCCTCACAATGTGTTTCATTTGATATATCGCAAGGCACAGTTTGAAAAACTTTGTTTTTTAACTTTTCCAATTTTCACCCCAAAAGTGACCCCCATATTACAAATTAATTTATTTAGGGTAGACGTTCGTGTTTGGGTCACACATATTCATGTGTGTACCTTTCAATTCTATCAGTTCAGCAGATTCGGAGCAAATTGGCTGTGACTGACAGACAGACGGACAGACAGACACACGAGTGATCCTTTTAGAGTTCCGTTTTTTCATTCAGACTTTCGGAATCCTAAGGAACACCACGAATTTAATACCATCTCCTACACAAATAGAACCGATTCCCATGCAAACGACACTGGTGATCGATTCGTTCCTAAGCCCCAAGGGCAAGGCCCAGTCGCAGACGGGGTGTCAGACAGACAAGCTGGACACACAACACCTACTGAGATCAGTGAGACGTGAGATGTGTTAACGGCTTTTTATTTTTGCATACATTGGGTGAATACGTTCCGACATTTACAGAAAGATAATTATATGGATGTGTTGGTCAGTATTGTACTTTAGATTTAAAAAAGAATGTATTCTTAAAAAGAAAATAAAAAGAAACAATATTAGATTTTGAGTTTTGTTGAGCACTTATGACAATCCTAAGCAATTATGTATTTTTCACCTTGTGGTTTGCTGTAAGTAAACCCAAACGCTGGGTTAAGCTCGCCTTTGTAATTAACTGTCCCATTGTGTTTTTTTTGTATATGTTTTATGTGTACAATAAAGAATAATAATAATAAAAAAGCACTTTTAACTTTCGATGTAAAAGTTGGTCCTTCGATCCACAATTGTCTATACTAAGTGAAGCCATAAATGAAGCAACGATTTTTAAAGCCACAAACGTTAAGGTTTGTTCAACAAAAACAAAATAATGAACTTGGAATAATAGATGTTAACTTTAGGAAAATAGAAAACATACACTTCTGGACACATCTATTGGCCCACCTTGTATTTTCAGTTTCGTTTGGTCCTAGCTAAAATTTTATATTAGGTCGAGCAAAAAGTTTTTATGCAGTTTTGAACCTGGCACATTCACAATTTCATTCAATAGTCTTTTTTCGAATTTCCAACACAGAATTTAAAGAAACAAAAGACAATTTGGAGCCTGTTTGTTGATATCAAACAATCGAATACTAAGAAAACTTGGTTTTATTGGTTTACTTGGATTTAATTCTTGAAAAAGTGATTGATATCTTTGGTTTTGCAACAAACATTACTTATTCTTAACATTAAGGTGAGGTTCTATCAATAATCTATGGCTACTTCACCTGAAGTCGCCGCCCAAGCTGTGGCACTTATTCAGGCCGGACACAGCCAAAGAAACGTGAGTGCTCAACTTAATTTAAGTCGAACTGCGGTCCGAAATGTTTATCGGAGGTACCTAGAGACTGGCGGCTTTGTTCGTCGCCAAGGAAGGCCACGATCTCGGGTCACAAATGAAAGGCAGGATAGATTCATCGTAACGACCAGCTTGAGAAATCGTCACCTTACCTCCATTGAGATACAAAACCAACTTCGCGACTTCCACGGAGTATCTGTGAGCGCTCGAACTGTTCGGAGAAGGTTAAAAGAACGCGATATGGTACCACACAAGCCAGCTAATGGGCCCAAACTAACGCGAGCCCACCGAACAGCGCGCCTTCATTTCGCACGCAGTCATTTAAATTGTACACAGCAAGATTGGAGCCGTGTACTCTTTTCTGATGAGTCTAAAATTGTGTTACATGGCAATGATGGAAGGAAGAAGGTCTACCGACGTAAGGGAGAGCGTTTCGCACAATGCTGCTTTGAAGAGAGGGTTGCTTATGGCGGTGGCTCATGGACTGTCTGGGGCGGTATATCCGCGAACGGCAAAACTCAACTTGAGGTTGTTACAGGACCACGGCTGCCAACATTAAATGCTGAAAGGTACATTCGTGAGTGCTTAGAACCTCACGTGATACCATACGCGGACTATGTGGGCCCAAATTTCCTTTTTATGCATGATAATGCAAGAGCCCATGCGGCCGGCATCGTCAGGGAATATCTTCGGGATGTGAACATCACAGTTATGGACTGGCCAGCCAGAAGCCCAGACATGAACCCCATTGAGCACATGTGGGACGACCTAAAAAGACGTGTTAGGGCTCGTCAGCCAGTTGCCCAGACGATGCAGGAGTTGAAAACTGCCATAGAAGAGGAATGGGAGATGATCCCTCAAAATTTCATAGAGCGGTTGATAAACTCTATGCCTAATCGTATGAGAGCTGTGGTAGATGCCCATGGAGGCAACACGCGTTATTAAATTAAACCTTTATTTGATAAAACATGTTTTTTATTCAAAAATCAATTGCCTTTAACAAGGCGCATATCCGACTTGTTAGGCCTAGCTCCATGTCGTATGGTATTCTGAATTCAAATATAAAACAATACGATCGAAAAAGATGGTAAAATGTATCAGGTTTAAAACTGCATCAACAGTTTTTGTTCAATCTAGCAATCATATTTCGGTAGGGGCCATCGAAACCTAAACTCTAAGGTGGGCCAATAGATGTGTCCAGAAGTGTATTTTCAAACACGACGTTAACAAAGCTAGCCTCGCGCTACAGCTGTCGACATTTCGGGTATACCGCAACAGTAAAATTGTTTGATGTGTCTGGCGCTACAAAGACCACAGTATAACCCTAATCCTAGGGTTTTGTCCGGGCCGCATAATCAGCAAAGCCCGCCGGATAATTCGACTCCATGCAGAACAAAAGGCCGTATATCGTGGGTTTAAAGGACCCACAATGGGAACTGTCCAGCCTCCTATTCAAGAGATCAACCTGATGGCCCTTGAATGTAAATGCGAAGCCCGCATTGATCCCGAGCTCGATAGCTGATCTCCTGGAATTTTAATTACCGAATTATTTCGAGTGACGGGCGATGGTAATCTATTAACGATTGGGGGAATTTCCCTAAAGTTTCTCTTGATGACTTTAAATGTCGTGAAGTAGAGGGAATGTCAAGGTTGAATCCATGCTCGGTTCGGCTGTAGAATTGTGTATGCCACGTGTAAGAGAAATAACATAGATTCAATACCACAGGCAATTGATCGTTTTCTGAAAGAACAAAAATCTCACAATGGGTTTTTAATTAACTCGTGGACAATGGTGTGGATTACATGTTTACCACCTTCATTGATAACACTTTTTAACCGACTTTCGAAAAAGGAGGAGGTTCTATGTTCGGCTGTATGTATGTTTTTTTTATGTATGTCCGCCGATTTCTGCGTCAGTTGTGCACCGATTTTCAAAAATCTTTTTTTGTCCGAAAGCATATACTCGCTAGGTGGTCCCATATAAATTTTATCGAAATTGCTTCAACGCTTTTTGAGAAACTGAACAAAAACGAACAAATACGTATACCTAGATGACGTTTTTGTTTTCTCCAATTACGAATATGTTTAAATGCCACGTTCCATGTTATTGGAGTTTTTAGTTCTGGGGTATAACAACTAAAAATTGAAAATAAAAAAACTTTTTTACAAAAAAAACAACCGACTTCCAAAAAAGAAAATACACTAAAAATTAAAAAATAACTTTAATTTCGGAAGTCGGTGTCAAATAACGAAGAAATAAAATACAAACACCGACTTCCGAAACTAAGTTATTTTTTAATTTTTAGAAGAAAAAGTATATTCTTTTTTTGGAAGTCGGTTGTTTTTTTTTTTTTTTAAAGAGGTTTTTGTGAACATGTAATGTGTAACTGTTTATTGTCTCAAACAAATGCAATAAAATAAAAATGGGATATATACCAGGCAATTATATGCCTCTTAATTATGATTGCACAATTAACCACTCTGTTGTCGACGGAGTAATTTTCAAGTAGATATTTAAATACAACTCGACCAGACCCTAGACCTCGACAGACGCCAAATTGTTATCAAACAATTTATATGAAAAATATGAAAATAATAAAGGTCCAAGGCGGGGTAAGGCTTAGAAAAAATCGCATCGGTTGAATTACGAGTATCTTGGCACCACATGTTAGGGATGATAGATGAGCCTTTTCATTACAGCTACATATATTACCGTCTGCCATCGTTATTATGAAAGAATAATAAATAAAAATAACGATTTATTATGCCTCAGACAGGATTAACGATCTAGCGTAATTAGATTAAGTAAATCTTCATTGCTCGTTTAAAGTTGTAAAATAAAATTTTGAACTTCTCCTTAGACATTAACCTCGCTATGAGAACGATTCTAGAGGCATTAAATTTCAGACAATTTTCGGCCCTAAACTTAAGGGCCTACCTCCGTATAAGTGGCGCCCTCATTCAATAAAAATTCGTATCTTAGCACAGAAAATAAAGATTAAAGAATCCTGTGTTGCGTTTGTATCAACGTAAAACGTAAAAATACCTTATCCTATTTGTAAATAGGATAAGGTATTTTTACGTTGATAAAACAGGACTCAAAGTGTTTTTTTTTGGGGGGGGGAATAGTCCAATGACTTCTCCCGCTCTGGGAGGAGCGGGAGGGCGTGTCAGACTCTTACTGACTAAAACCCACCCCTGTTCCTTCCCTGCCTGAGTGCCCAGGGGTGCGGTAATTAATTTTCAGAATTTATCCGCTACCCTAGGCATGCAGGCACCGGCCACGATGGGCCCCGTCAATGGTGGCTGACACTAATCTCTTTGAGGCGCGCGTGGAACACTACGCGCCGTCGACTTACGAGCCTGGTGCTGATCGTACGGCGAGCTACACAGGACTCAAAGTGTTTCGTGTGTTTCTTTGGATACAAAACACTTTGAGTCCTGTTTCAACAACGTAAACATACCTTATCCTCTTTGTAACAAACGCAACCTAGGATCTTTAATCTTTATTTTCTACACTTTGCTACGATTTTTTAATCAATGTAGGCGCCACTTGGCGGCTATAGACGCCTTAATGTCTTTCAATTTTTAAGAATTTCATTACAAAATTCTCTTTATCTAGAATTGTTACATTTCACCGGAAGGCGCCTGTGCCGACTTCCCGATTGTAAACTCAATTTGATATGCCTGGCCAACTTTGCTTCCACGAAAAAGGTTTCTATTTTAAATGCACATAGTTTAGTTATTGATTTATACTATACTGAAACGATACATTGAAAGAGTTAATTATAAAAGTTATCTCGTTTACTGAGAAATTCTCTGAAATTAACGCGTCGGGTAGGTACCAACAGATAAAAAAACAATAGATTTTCGATTGTGTGTGTTTTCCCGGTTGCTGACGCGTTAATATCGTTTTTAGGGGTCCAAAAGGAGCCCTATTACTGTCACTCAGGCGTCCGTCTGTCTGTCATCTGTAAGAGTCCGTCGTCTGTGTGTTTGGCTTTACAGCCAAACGGTTGGAGCTACAGTCTTAAAATTTTCACAGTATAAGCCTCTTGTTGCCCCAAAGCCATACAAATAGTCAAAAATACATTTGGTACGAAACGGCCGGTTTTTTTTTTACTTGTGGCTAGGTCTTGAAAATCACGAAACCATGCAGCCTTAAGAGAACAGCGCCTAAACAAATAAAACTCATTCATCAGCACTAAATATTAACACATTTCATCTAACCTCTTTGTTGACTGGTATTGTACTCGTATACATTTCCCCGAAGCATCAGCCATCCCGAAGGTGGTTGGTATAAACAAGCCAGGGGTCGGGAAGGGCACAAATTCGTGGCTAACGTCCATAAATCGAGCCAAATGCTCGCATCCCACACGTATTCTCCTCACGCATCTTGAATTACTTCAAATTTCAGAATTCAGACGGTATTTTTCTGTGTGAAGAGCATTATTTAACCTTTTGGGTTTTATTTATGGGTCACATACAGATTCGGTATTGATGTATTGGGCGATCGCTCTTGAATATTCTAATTGGCTGTTACCAATACATCACCTAGATACACAATTTTTTTTATTTTACTTTTGTTCCATTCCATACAGCTTTTAGTATTAAGCCTTTGATTATAAGCATTTCAGTAAAATACAAAAAGATAATGCATAAGATTCCCTTTGAGTAGTAATTCTTTTGTATTCAGAATTGTTTTTCATTTGGAATAAATGCTGAAGCAGTCGACAAGAAATATTTACAGCATTAAAGTGCTACGTTCGCGAATAATTCACATGAAAAAATTATATCCGTCTACATCGCCTGTCTACATATTCTTTTTGAGAGAATTTGTCTAGTAAAGTGAACTGTCAGAGACAAAGAAGTACCGTACCTTTTGTTTGTTAAGCGTCGACTAAGTACGGGATGGATATCACCAAATAGAAAAGGCATTTCAAAATCTGATTCATTTCAAATACAGGTAAACACACAAAAAACAGTTTCACAACAAGCTGCGGAATTCAGAATAGCTACACCGAAACAAGCTCAACCTCAAAATTTCTTCATACTTTGAAGAACTTCCTAAGAACCAATTACGAAACTTTTCAAAGTTGATTAACGTATCACAATAAATATTGTGTAACTTTTGAAATAACTCTATGATACTGTTTTACTTAAAATCAAATTAAAGGACCAATATTGGAACAGTCAATCTCTATGAAAAATAACAAAACCCAACCTAGTCGTTAGGCGTGGCTTCTATGGGTTTTTCCTCGATTCTGGGGAAACACCAGAGGCAGCAGTGAAGTCAACACGCACAAAGTTCATATTTTCATTTTGGTACAAGAATATGAAATGGCCCTAAAGGAAAAAGACAGAAATACTAAGATGATAGTCAGCTGTGTGACCATAGACATTAACAATGGTCACTGACCAATGTGGATGATTATAAGAGTAGGGTTTGGTCTCCAAATAAACGATGGAAGGACTGTGTGTGACAATGGCGAGAAAGGAGGTGACTATTCTTTTGTTAAAACTTATCATAGGCTCGCACTTGACCACTATCTCACCTGATGGTAAGCGATGATGTGGTCGACGATGGAGCACGCTTGCCCAGAAGTAACCAATTCACTCTTCGTCTTAAAGACACCCAGGTTGTAGCTATCAGGAAACACAGACTCCGCCAAGGAATTCCACTCCTTAGCTATACGATTAATAGAGAAGTCTGAAAGAAGAAGACATATTGCGCCGACCCTAAATAAATTGGTATAACGGCAAGAGAATCATGGTTTATATGACAGCTGATAGTAATGGATTAAGGAAAGATGATGCACTTAGAATAAGGGTGTAATGATGATATTCCTCATTAAGAGCATGGCGGCCCAGTGGTAACGGCCGCGACTTACAAGTTGTAGGTCGTGTGTTCAAACCCAGGCAGGCGCTATACTTTGTGTAAATTATTTCATCACCACTGCTCTAAAAACGGTAAAGAAAAACATCGTGAGGAAACCGGCATGTCCTAGAACCAAAAAATCGAAGACATGTGTGTGACATCCACCAAACAGTATTGGGCCCGCGTGGTGGATAGCGGACCACCACCACTCACAGAGAGCAGGCCTGTGCCCCAGCAGTGGGGAGATTAAAATGCTGATGATTATGATGATGTTATTCTGAAACATAATGCAACAACATTACCTAATGACAACAAAACCCGCAAGACAATGAGTCTCATCATTCTAATGGTACAATCTAAAAACCATACAGCAACACAGTTATATGAGATCGTTATGAAAGGTACGTTTGTTGAATCAGCAATGCAATAAATAACGCAGAAGGTCTCGGAGCAATCAAGTGGGGCACTCTTCGCTGTTGCATTTCTTATTGCTTATAACATTCTGCAGAATTCGTTGGAGAAGTCGCTGGAAAAGAAGATTATAGATATGATTTTGTCTTTAGCGAGGACTTTTCATTTCAATCTATACTTAATATTATAAAGAGGTAAAGTTTGCGTGTTTGTGATGTTGTAGGGGTTTTTTTTTATCTCTGGATCTACTGAACCGATTATGAAAATTATTTTACAAATAGAAAGCCACGTTATTTGTGAGTGTCATACGCATATATAAATTTTTGAAATCCACGCGGACTAAGTCGCGAGCGAAGTGATAGTATCGAATACTGTAGTACTTACTTATAAGATTCTTGTTATGAAAGAGTTTGACGTAAACAGAAAAAATATCCTGTCAGGCTCAGCCAAAGCTGGATGAACATTTCCAAGAATCGAAGTTAATGCCGTGCTAATTGGAGAGTGCTATGTCCCGCAGAGGACTACTGTAGCCTGATGATGAAGACAGTATTGATTTAGGTTTATTAGTGACAAGAAAAAACACTTCGACATATAATTCATCATTACTTTTTATTTCCACACAAATAGTAAGATGGCTGTTATCTAAAATCAGATTTCCTAGCACTCTTTCTAGAAAACTAGACAATAACAACGCGCACAAAGGAAGTTTCCAGAATTGGCATCACAGCAAATATCGAACTGTTTCCTTTGTTGTGCTTTATTGAATATTTGCACGTTTTCTCGTATTGTTGAAATATAACCTGAATTGGTAGTTAGACTTTGATATAAAATTCTATATTCTTTACTTACAGAATGTATTGTGACATCTAAATTACAGAAATTAAGACTAAAATATTGAAATAACTAATTTACATAACTGCAATTTCACAAATGGGTTACTTTTCTAAATTAAAATATCAGTTAAAATCTCCCTGTTACGGCTACGTCATCTCCATGAAAACAAACCGTAAAATGTAAAGAATTATGGTACAATTATTTTAACAGGATCCCGGTCCCTCTCGCAGTTCAAAGAATGGTACATTTTTTACAATTTCAAGATAATTTCTGCCTCCTTGATGACGCTGAGTTCATATCAGTGAACAATGCATGCACATCATATTTCACTTTTCAGCTGATTGGATCTGCTTCTCTGCGTACAAATTTTCATTGTGTGTAGTATTTATCTGTTTCTCATGTTGATTTTTATCTGTCTAAAAGTATTTATGTCCCAATACCCACGACAATATGTTGGTGCTAAAGGAAAACAAGTTATTTACCGCAGCCGCCGAAAACCGTTTCAGTTTATAATGTTTTTCCTTGACATGTCATCAAATAAAACTGCACACATTCTTCCCATATCTTTCTGAGCACGTTCTGGTTAGATATAAATACCTATTGCAACCCTTATTACCTTTATTATATAATCTTTACATTGAACGTGTCTAGATAGAACGTAGCGTCAACAAAAGTTCCAAAATGACAAGTAACTTCAAGAAACCCGAGAACTTTTGTATTTGCTTCATTTCCAACTACGGTTGCTTGACTTGCTTGTGAGGTCCCAGAAATAGGTCGAACAGTTTCAGAATACTGATGTCTGTTGGACTGTAAACTCTAATATTTTATACAATGTTACATTCAGTATTACAAGTTATGAATTTCAGATGGACAGAACCAACTTGAAGAGAGTCTACTGGACTAATGATGCAAAAGATATGAAATAGAGAAATTCAGTGAAAAAGATAAGAATATACAAGACGACAAAGACACTAGAACGAAACCTTAGCACTAAGACACATCTAAATTCCAAGCTTAATTTATCCAAACAGATGTATTTAAAGACCTAGGGAGGGATGCGTCTTCGCATAAACGAATCGAATAAGAATTGAAATATGATTGGCAGGAGCAGACGACTAAATTCGGATATTTTCGCTATTACATAAACTAAGTATCCGAAAGACGAAATTTCACGGAGCATCACTTCAGTACGTACGGACGTACTGAAGTCACCTTGGACGCAACTGAGCACGGAATACTTAATAGATACCATAAGTTAGGACATTTATAGCTCTATAAATTCATAGTGAAATGGGACAAGTTCATATGAAATGTTTCGTTTTTATATAACAAAAAAACAAATGTAATTGTTTTCCTTTCAACGTTCGACGTCAGCTCAGCGTTGCTATCAAGTTTTTATTGAAATGCATTAATTGTGTTTCCCGACTGTTCTCGACTAATTGGATTATGAAGGATCGCGTTTGCTCATTTCATGGTAAAGTTCTGTAAATAACAAAAAACTTATGTCCCATGATATTATCTGTACATAGTATAAAACCAATTCGCTTACCGCTTCTGTATTTCTGATTATCCGCAAACTCATCCTAAACCATGCGGTTTTCACTATTAGAAATAGCGATAGACGAAGAATATTTGTGTATATGTATAATATATAATTTAGTAATTTCGAGGAGCTCATGGCTAAAGTAATAACAGCCGCACGGGTCGATCCATCAGGTTAAGCTACGCTTGCCGGGGTTGGTCTATGGATGGGTGACCATCTTTACATACCGAGACTCCTCCGTGCCTCAGAAAGTACGTTAAGCCGTTGGTCCCGGCTGTCAATCGTGGATCTTTGACAGTCGTTACGGGTCGTCAGAAGACCGAAAGTCTGACAACCAGTCTTACCAAGGGGAATCGTATTACCCAGTAACTGGATTGTGGAAGTCAGATAGGCGACTGCCGACTGCGAAATACTGATATTCAGCTGCATCCGGTTAGACTGGAAGCCGACCCCAAGATAGTTAGGAAAAGGCTAGGCAGATTGATTTTTGTTTGTGATGTATATAATTTGCACCCGTGTGAAGACGAGGTGGATCACTAGTAAAGAATAAAATTAAGAGATCGGTACGCAAGATGATGCTTTGAAGCTTGATACTTTAGCAAGCTGTTTCTAGACTAATCCTTAGAGGCACGTTACTTAGCAACAAGTAAAAGATTCGTAAATGTTTGCATTTCGAAGAAAGGGTCACCTCAATTCGAACAAGCCCTTTTAATCGCCCAGGCCAACCAAAACTGTTGTCCCAAATAAAAGTACTGTCCCAAGTGGTAAATGTAGCAGAAAGCCAGGAATTTAGTTCAATAGTAATGTTTTAGACACTGCGATGGCGCCACTGTGTCGCGAGTGACCGCCAATCAACGCGAACAATTGACTCAACCCCCAGAGTTTACAAGCACGCAACGGTATTTCAAAGAAAGCCTTCCGTCAATGCAGTTTGTGTTATTAATCTATGGAATCCAGCTCGAAGGACCATTTCAGTCCATAGTTTTTGATATGGAGACACAGTATTCGCGAAAATGAAACAGTTGTTAGGTTTACGGAAACGAAGCTTCTAATTAACTATGTAGTAACAAATAATGTAGAGGAGCTCGTGGCTAAAGTAATAACAGCCGCACGGGTCGATCCATCAGGTTAAGGCGCTATTAGCTGCCAACGACCTTGAGTGGTTAGCTTGCGTGTTCTGCGCTGAGCTCACGTAACACGTCGTATGTCCACTCAGCAATAGGACTCGCCCATCAAGAAGCGCTGTGCGAAATTAGACTCATTATTAATTTGTTACACATAAAATAATAAGTATTAAACTAAAACACTGAGACTAAATTATAAATGATTAAATAATCTTTAAAATGGTGAAAGTTTAATAAAAATACACTTTATGGTTTTTGCGTGATTCTCAATTTTTTATCCGCGTTAGACATAACTTTACAAATTAATTACACTATGTTATAAAAATATTATTTCAATTATTCTCAGATCAAATTACGACGGAAATAGTCTAGAGTAACATATATTTTTTTCAAAGAAATAAGATTAGTTCTTTAGACGTGATGTTCAACTAAAAACCTTCAAAAGTCGTATAACTGCGCCTTAAGCTACGCTTGCCGGGGTTGGTCCATGGATGGGTGACCATCTTTACATACCCAGACTCCTCCGTGCCGTTATGGGTCGTCAGAAGCCCGAAAGACTGACAACTAGTCTTACCAAGGGGTATCGTATTACTCAGTAACTGGGTTGTGGAGGTCAGATAGGCAGTCGCTCCACGTAAATTACTGGTATTCAGCTGCATCCGGTTAGACTGGAAGCCGACTCCAAGATAGTTGGGAAAAGGCTAGGCAGATTGAGTAACAAAAAATGTACCTTGTCCGAATTAAATATTTTGAAATTGAATTGTTAAATAAAATACTTTATTATCATAATACAACAATTTATGAAGCCTCTGACTCCCGAACTAGGCGGGCCTGTATGTCAAGTAAGTGTCTTCCCCATTATATTATAGCTTAATTTCTTTTCTATCCTACTTACTAGAATAAATGTTTTTTTTTTCATATTTTCTAAAACCTACTTCATATTACCGCATTATATCTGAATATAAACTATAAGATGTATTAAGTAACTGTTTATTTTGTGGGAGGTAATCTCTGAAAGTACTAATCTGATTTCGATAAAAACTTACAGTATCATGCACGGTTCCTGTAGGACACACCGAGGGCAACTAGTACATCAAATTACGAATTTATTTATTTATTAAGCTTGGCAATTAGTGGATATCTAATCAGTCAAATGTTGTTGAATTACTCGACTATTGTATGTCCCCCAGGGTCCGAAAAAAGGACTATACAGGGTACAACTTAATTATATTATAGAGTCAACCTTGATGTTTTTGTAGGAAAAGTTGTGTTATTGTCACTTTAAACACAACCATTATAAATTGTAAAGGTACCTACTTATTATGAATTTTTTATCAAGTAATTTTCAATGTTGTTTCATGGCAATAAGAAAAGCTACAATAAAAAAGTGTGTGTGTGTAACTGTGTGTATACTTATGTACGCACGTAAGAAGTTATACTTCTTTGGCGTAACAAGATAAAAAACCAAACTGTCACAAAGTTTACAAAAGGAAATCATTCTTCATGAACCACAGACCATAGCGTTAGCTATAGTCTGTGGAGACTCTCGGGGAACCGACACCCTGAAGTTATTCAGGGTGTCGGTTCCACGAGAGTCTACGGCGCGTAGTGTTCCACGCGCGCCTCAAAAAGTTGTCAGCAAAATACGACGGGGCCCGTCATGGCCAATGCCTGCCCAGGGGTTGTGGATAAATTCGAAATAGAGTTACCGCGCCCCTGGTCATTCAGGGCAGGAAAGGAACAGGGGTGGGTTCTAGTCAGTACGAGTCTGACACGCCCTCTCGCTCCACCCTAGAGAGGGAGATGTCATTGGATGATTTCCCAGCCCACAAAAAAAAAGGGTGTCGGTTCTAGCTAACTTCAGGGTGTCGGTTTTTGTGACGGAGTGCGCGCGCATCGATTTACTCTCATCATTTTTCCGAAACGCGTCAAAACAAGTATAACTTCAAAAATCTAAGAAATATAGAAACAAAAATGTTCTTTTACCTAGAATATTATTTCTAGTTACTGCAGGTAAACAAATAACTTCAGCTAGAAACTATTCCTGCAGAAGTTAGGTATAGCCTATCGTAATAATATAAGCTAAGCTGGTGACGGGCGGGCGTTTTTGGGGGACTGTCTTTATGTAGAACTTTGACGTTCAAAAAGTGCTGGTTCTCAGCCTAGTTTGAATAAATGACTTTTGATTTTGATTTTTGCTGGATGTACTTTGTAATATTACAAGAATTACAAGCTCAAATTACTGCGTAGGTTAAGAGAAATCGTGATAAACTACAATAAAAACCGGTAAAGCTTATATTATTCTCGAGTAGTACTTTAAAATTATAACTGTATTATTGGTATTACGAGTACCTAAATGAAAACGATCTGGTTTTCATGAAGGAGGACTCAACAAAGAACTGCAAATACAGACTATGGAAACTTGTTTGTGAGAGAGAGAGATTATTAAAAGCAACGCTTGGGACTGACAATATACTAGCAGTATTATTTACTATATAATTTATCGTACACCTCATAATGAGCACAGGAAAAACATATAAACACACAGTATAAACTACTCTTACATGAAGACATTACTAAAATTTAATTCAGGGAACTGCGCCCTAAGTTCAACTTTAGCTTCTATGTTAGCTTACCCTTAGCAAAACAAGAACGATATAAGAGTTTCGTATTACTTTCCAATAACGAGGTAAGTTTTGGTTCTCGAAAACTCCACCGTGTAAACACTAACTCGCAGAATCAATCTTCCTAAGGGAATTAAAAGCAAGTTAATGTAAACATCCAACCGAGGACGGGATCGCTATAAATTCAATAAAAAACCTCGTCGACCCGACCATGAACTATTTCTTCAACTTAATAAGTAGAAGGTACTGTAAGCAGCTTTTAACGACGTCACACTCATAAGTAACATACACACAGTTTACACACAATCTAAATTTACATACACACATATAAATTTGACTTTAATTAACCACACAAAAGCCTGTGTAATTAGGACTCCATGTAATGGTAAACTGGTCAATTCAAACGACCAAAGACTAATTAAAAACAGTGTTAAGAATAATTATTATGTCGTTCGTGTTTATAAAATCAGCAAAATTATCAACAAATTATAGTAATTACGGCATACTAAATGAGAGTCCCTAAAGTTTCAGTAAACGAAATGCTGGGCAGAATTACGGGCAAAATGTGCTCAGAGCTATAATTGGTAGATTAATCAAAATAAATGAGCTCAACCATAAAAAAACTTTCAAGTTTCTAGAAGACAATTCTTTAGGGTCGTTAGAGTACTTATAAATTACATCAAGCCAGCTAGTCGCAACAAGACGCTTTTAGCCTTTATTTATCTAATGACGTAACGTGTCATTAAATCCAAAATAACAACAATACATGCGTAAACTAAAGTCATAAAGGGGTCACGACTAATTATAATAATAAGTGGATCACATGCAGCCCACTCATAGAACTTGCTCGGAGTAGTATGGCGCCCGGCCGTCGCGCCTGTGACGCACCATCCGATTAAAAAGATGAACCAGCGTCTGGGAACTACCACTGTTTATTTACAATACCTACTTGGGATTAGTCGTCTTCCCTGCTAAGTCACCTTCACTTTTTATGAGATGTCTGGTTCAAGCCTAGGAGTACTACAGTAAAACCTTGCCATCATTCACACATATACATAACGTCATCCATGACGTAGCAATTGGCTAAAAGTCCCAATGTGACGTAATCTGTCGAAATCACGGGTTTGTACAAATATTCTAAGAACGAATCGAGATTCGGGACCACCCCTATGAATCATGCAAAGACATTTTCTCTCATAAATTCAGTTACAATTTTTGTTTTGCGAAGAAAAATTACAGAAAAAGCTGTGTTCTTTGAAGCTTTATGATATAAACGATAACGGGAAGATATAACACGAATCCATATTGATATGTTACCGAAATGTACTGAAGACGTAATAGACCACATACTGTGAATCGTGTTTATAGGGAGCATCCGGAACAATCATCCTTGATGGAGGAAGATAAAAGATAAATCACTGATAATAAATCAGTAATCTTGTTTATGGCGAGACTATCTTTTTTTTTTGTTTTTGCAACTTAAGTGGTCATTCAATAAATGGTCGGGAACTTTTTTGTTAAGACATAGAAAAAGCTAGAAAACTGTTTTTTTTTTAATATTGCAGTAATAATTTGGGAATGCATACTTTCAACACATGCCTAGGTGGTAGCGGCGGATAAATTCGTAACAGAGTTATCGCTCCCCTGGCACTCAGGCAGGGAAGGAACAGGGGTGGGTTTTAGTCAGTAAGAGTCTGATAAGCCCTCCCACTCCACCCAGAGCGGGCGATGTCACTGGATGATTTCCCACCCTACAAAAAAAAAACCCTTTCAACACAAGCGAAAAAGCTGCCAAGCAGCCAGAAATATTTTTCTACTAGCATGCACGATGCAAAATTTCCTTCATATGGTAACCTTTACAGTACCTACAATAAACCCAATCATAATTCAAATTGAAAATATTATGCTTTATCCAATTCAACAAGGATCACAGTCATAAAAACCGTAAGCAAACCGTAAATACAACATGAAACATTTTTAATAGACTACGCTTGAAAAGTTTCGGTATTAATAGAATTCCTGCTGGTAGTTTGCATATACATAATACACTAAACTTCCAGCGAAATGCAATATGAATTCCGTGAAACTGAAATGAAGTTGAAAGCGGCAAGTATCTGGAGCTTACATGATGAGTATGCCATACGTTTAACCTTCTTGATTAAGTCTGTTGTTTTATCTACGCATAGTTCTTAAAGTAGACTATACTTCTTTATCCTTTGCAATGTGATCAGTAGAGTTAGGTTAGCATCTAGCTAGCCTTTTTTGTTCATTGTCCCTCCTCCCTCTTCCACCCAACTCTGTCCTCTGCTAGTACGGGCCAGTCCCTTCGGCAGGAGTCGTGCTCGTCCCACCATCTTCGCACTGGTCTGTCGCAGTGTCTTCTGGCAATTCGGTGTATTTTTTTGCTCATTTCTCGTTTAACATGTGGCAAATACTAAACTTGCAGCGAAATGCAATATGAATTCCGTGAAATGAAGTTGAAAGCGGGCGATGCCGCGCTCTAAATAAGTATCTGGAGCTTACAGCTTACATGATAAGTATGCTTACGTTTGACCTTCTTGGTTAAGTCTGTTGTTTTATCAATGCATAGTTCTTAAAGTAGAATATCCACTTCTTTAACCTTTGCAATGTGATCAGCAGTGGTCGGAGTAGATAGATTGATTTTACGTACTTGCATCATGAATAGTCATAGAAATCATAACATGGATAAGCCTTTTTTCCGGGATTTCATTTTGGTACTCACGGGATTGAATCAAATATTGTGAATGTAAAGATTTTTAAACTACTACATTTGAAATTTATAGAATGCGATAGTTAAACGTTTAAAATTGCTTTTTTCTTATTTATCAAGTAATAAAGTGAATCTTACTTTTGTGCGTCCATTCGAAACTTACAAATGACTAATTTAGTAGTTATTTCTTGCAACTTTATTATCTGCTGCTTGTAATTATCATATATTATGTTCTTGAATAAATAAATAAAAATTATTTTTTATACTCCTTAATATTTTTTCGCATTCAGTTTTCTTCTTTCCGCCACCCGCTGTCGTTGACAACCGTTGTCAGTAGGATAGCGGAGAGGCAAGTCCCATCTTTCGTCGCACGCACGCACATGTAACTATTATTAGTAGAATCCCACTTTATATGTTTGCAACGTTTTTACTCAAGTTTAGCCATGCCATAGTTTTTTTTTTATTATAGAAGGCCGATCACATATTCTATTAAAAAGACAGCAAAAAGGTTAAACATTCCTTATTCATATTGATAATATATTCTTCATCTTACACATTAAAATATTTGAAATTCCTAAAAAATCTTAATTATTACAAAAGCCCGGAATCCCGGAGGCATATCCATATTAATATATACGTGCCAGTTCATTGACCCCAAATCAATCTACCTACTCCGACCACTGGTGATCAGTAGAGTTAAGTTAGCATCGTGACAGAGCTAACTAGCTAGATGTTTTTGTTCCACTGCTGGGGAAACGCCTCCTTCTCCCTCTTCGTCACATCTCTGTCCTCTGCTAGTACGGGCCAGTCCCTTCGGTAGTAGGAGTCGAGCTCGTCCCGCCATCTTCGATTTGGTCCGGTGTCTTCTGGCATTAAATGGGACATTCGGTGTTTCTTTTTGCCTATTTCTCATTTGATATGCAGCAAACATGTCCGGCCCAATCCTTGTTAAGCTAAGCGATTTTTTGGGGAGGTAATGTCCATGATTTTGGTTGTGCGTTGATCGTGGCAGAGTGATTTTAAAATCAAATTATGATTTTTTAAAGTCACACCTATTTGTAATTTAAAGCTACGTCTTCGAAAGTTTGTAAGTTTGAAACCGTTGCTGTCATTTTATTTGTCTATAGTAAGAAAGAAAAGAAAGAAAGAAACATTGTTTATTCTGCACAAATATAACGCACATTACAGAAAAACAGATTAATAATATAAACATACAAGATTGCTAAAAGCCTCGTATTCACTCAATGTAAGTCTTCTGCTTCTCACATTGCGTAATAATGGTAATAGTACTGCAGCTTTCAACCGGGTGGGCGAAGAGTAGTAATAGCATATTTTAACTTTGATTATTTCAGACACAAACCGAGCTGGAAACATGGGGAGGCCTTTGCCCAGCAGTGGGGTAGAATGGACAGATTAAAAAAAAATATTCAGAAAGTTTTTAAGCTCCGGTTGGAATCATAAAATGTGATTAGGTTCCTTAATTTTTTTCTGACGTACTTATCAATTCAAATAGAAATAGTTGACTTTAAAACTGTATCACTACATGTTGGATATGATGCAAACAACATTTTCTATATCGAGCCAACAGCGTCCATGCTTCTGCCTGCCCCAACCAATCGAATTGTCTGCGGAGGAAATTCAGTTTTTAAGTCTACAATTTGTAATATCCGCATTGCATTTAAGGTTTATAGTTGATTTAACCTGCGTGTCCTCTTTCCCCAACTTATGTGTATGTTTATAAATATATTTCAGAATTTAGCACCCTTTTTTATGAAAAAACTCACCCCAGGCTTAGTTCAAATACTGATTAGCGGATTCTAAATTCAAGATAACAAACATTCAGTTGTATATAGGACTAGGGTTTGGGAATTCCCGACAATTTCAAAGTCCCGGGACACGAGACAGCCAACAATCAAAGTCTCGGGAATTTCAGGGGCTTCGCGACTTTTAAGAAAAAAATATATTTTTTGTTTCTTTTTTAAGAGGGGAAAGCCTTTTTTGAAGAATTTTAATTGAGTTAATTTCTGGTGAAACGTAATAAAAAAGGCATTTTTTTTGTAAAAATCAACATTTATTAAACAGAAAAATAAATCTTAATAAGTTTAACATACGTTTAATAAGTTTATTATACAGTCTTAATAATTGATTTGTTTATTTATTTATTTTAATTACACACAGATTTACTTTTAAGCAGTGAAATCTTATTATTAAAACTAACTTCGTTAAAAATCATACTAATTCTTAATAACTTTACTATTATCTAGTAATTCTAGTATCTAATCATTGGTCATAATTAACAATTTCGACAATCTTGTCTCGTCTCGAGTCTCGACACGAAAGTCCCTTGACTCAAGAGAACTAAAATTGCGAAAAGTCCCGGGACTTCGAGACAGGAGACGCCCCGGGAGCCAAACCCTATATAGGACAAAACCTCCTTCAAATGATAAGTCAGTACTATAGCAACCCACATTCCTCCTTCTTACGGGCAGAAGATTTTGAATTAAGAACCTGCCAATAATTGTTTAAAATAATCACACGTTTTTTTTTTATGTTTAACATCTTTCCTCTCGCTTTCCTGCAATCTGTGGGAGTAATTTCGTGAAATGGGACAGAAGTGTGTAACAGGAAGTCGGGGAAGCGCGCGCTATTTGATTTGACCAATGAGCGCGCACGGTGGTAGAGTTCACCGTCAGATGGTAGAGCGCGCGCATGATAAGTCTGCGCGAGGTCGAAATCGAAAATAAACGTTTTAATTATATTTTTCAGGATAGAATGTTAATGTTGCTTATTACCAAGGCACGCTCGTTTTTTTTTATAAATAATGTCGTAGACGTCTACGGGGCATTGGAAATTCGTAAAGCTCTTTATATAAGATCCTTAAACTCTACATAAACATACATGGCCTAAGATCAGATTTTTATTAACCATCTAAAAGTTCATCCATCAGAAAAGTCCTATACAAAACTTAAACAATTAAACAAAAGTTTAACAGTATCATGAATTCATGACAAAGATAGGGGACGTGGGGCCGAGTCGGGCTTTTATTGGGTCGCCTGGTTACAAACAGGTCAGACCAATTGTTCGCTCCCGGGTCGTTTAATGATCACTCGCTAGTAATTCTGTAAACTGTTATCCATAAAGATCAATGTTTTATTTTTTACAATGGCTAAGAGCCAACAGTCCTGACCAATCAATATTAGGTATAGTTACAAGATCTTCTTCTTAACATAAACAGTACAGTCCGACCGAAACTGGTTTTCCGGCCGAAACCGAAACTGAAACCGAATATTCGGCCGTGGCTTCAGTTTCGGCCGAAACCGAAACTCACGTGGTCAAGTATAAAATTCCTTAAAATACTGAAATTTGGTGCATTTTACCCATTATTCTGCATTAATTAGGACATGAAATGGAAACACAGTAAATTTTTTTTTTTTTTTGCGCAAGACAATTCCCGAACAGGGCCGCCAGCGTCCGCCAAAGCGTTGCCGCGAGAAACGAAGTTAGGTAAGAGTGTACATCTTCCGAAATCAATTTCGGTTTCGCCAAAAGTTTCGGCCAATTTTGGCCGAAACCGAAACTGCCGCCGGAACTTGATTTTTGGCCGAAACTCGGCCGAAACCGAAACCGAACTGTCGGTCGGACACTAATAAATAACAATCGTCAACTCAGTGTCCACTCCCTTTCTGGTCATATTATCATGTGCATAATCCACCCAACGTTTCTTTTATCATCATCATTTCAACCGAAAGACGTCCACTGCTGGACTTAGACCTCCCTCAAGTGTCGCCACAACGACCAGTCCTGTGCGTCTCGCATCCATCAGATTCCCGCGCCTCTCACCAGATCATCGGTATATCTTGTGGGAGGCCGTCCAAAGCTGCGTTTTCTGGTACGCGGTCGCCACTCCAGAACTTTTCGGCCTCGTCGATCTTTGGTCAGTTGGGCAGTTTTGAGATGGAAAAAAACAATTGAACACGCGCGCCGCGGACAATGCTACGCGATTCGCTACGAGAGTGCTACAACGCGTAGCGTCGTAGCACTCGTAGTGAATCGCGAGGGGCGTTGGGCATTTTTGTTCAAGTTTTTTTTTTTTTTCTAACATTTGTACTCGTAGGCTAGAGCTAGACCACTATCTCACCTAATGGTAAGCAACGTTGGAGCACGCTTACCTAGAAGTAACCCATCATTCTTATTTTAAAGACCCCAGGTTGTAGCTAGGGTTTGCAACCGAAAGTAAGTATTTTCGAAATTCGAAAATAACTGAAAAATTCGGTTTTTCGTAACTTTTTTAAATCCAGGAAACACAGACCCCGGCAGGGAATTCTACTCCTTAGCTGTACGTACAATGAATGTGTAGAGTTGGTAGATCAAACAATTTATAACACACCGGAAGGAATTCTTAGACTTAAATACTTCTCTCTCCAACTATGTAAATTTATCTTAATATAACATGTCGTCACGGATCGAGTTTTATATAAAACGTTCGGAAAGGCGCGCCGTAACTCAACCGGCCAAGTACCGGTCCGGTAAGTTACCCCAGAGGCTGCCGGTCCGGTCGTAAACCAGCCGTACGGCCCGGACGCGACCGGTAAATACTATTAATAAGGCCGAACTCGATTGGTTTAGTTTCTGGTATCAATATTATTGGCAAGATGAAGGGAGAAGATAGTTGAATTGCTGTCATTTTCTAAAAAATAACTTTAACATCTTTTTTTTTTTTTTTGATAAAAGTTTTCGATAAATTGGTGTCTGATTCCAAATGAAATGCCGTCTCAAAGGACCCAGCAATGATGTGCTCTTAAAATTCTTACTTTTTTGGTAATTTGCAGGAAAATTGATTATTATTGGAATACCATATTATTATCAAATTGTTCAAAATCCTTTTCGAAGAAGGTGCTTCTCACCAATGGATGCCGTTACCTATGCCAATAAGCAATTGGACAAATAAACAATTTAACCAATTTTCAGTGCTTTTTTTTCAGTACAGCTGCAACCTGGGAGTCTTTAAGTCAAGCGAATCGTGGTCCACTTTATCGCTTACCATTAGGTGAGATATGGTCAAACGCGAGCCTATATTGAATAAAAAAAACTCAATTTTCAGTAATCTTTCCAAAGCTAAAACTTGTCGTTTGAATACCTGTCTTACGCAATTCAGGAGCAAAAACGTGCATATTTCAAGAGCGCAGGTGTACGAGCAGCGTCTTGTATAACGTAATACGAACCCAATTAGTCCCGACCGATAGGCTCTCGCTAACCGCTAATTAATATGTCACAGCATTCATCTATTTTACAGGATTTGGGTCAAATCTTTAAGAGAATTCTTCAGTTTATATATTTAATGTTACCAATTTGTATTCTGTCAAATGTTATTAGTACAGGTGATATGGATAAGGGTTCACAATTGTGTTAACTTAATAGTACTTACGTAATTACGTATTTTTGACGTGTAACATCTTTCCTCTCGCTGTCCTGCAATCTGTGGGAGTGATTTCGAGAAATGGGTGGAAGTGTGTAACAGGACGCCGGGAAGCGCGCTCTATTTGATTTGACCAATGAGCGCGCGCGGTGGTAGAGCTGGCCGTCAGATGGTAGAGCGCGAACGATAAGTCTGCACGCGGTCGAAACGGAACTTAGTCAGTAGGAGTCTGACACGCTCTCCCGTTCCACTCAGAGCGGGAGATGTCATTGTCATTGGATGATTTCCCAACACCCAAATAAAAAAATCTACTACCGGCCAAGTGGTGCCAATTTTTTTTTTAATAAAAAATCGTAACATAGCATAGAAAATAAATATTAAAGAATCCTACGTCGCGTTTGTTACAAAGAGGATAAAGTATTTTTACGTTATTAAAACAGGACTCAAAATGTTTCGTATCCAAAGTAGTAAGCAAAAGTGTCGAAAACGGCCGTTTTTTTTTATTATTGTTGATAGGCACGCGTTTGACCACCATCTCACCTGATGGTAAGCGATGATGTGGTCGAAGATGGAACACGCTTGCCTAGAAGTAACCTATTTACTCATGACTTAAAGACTCCCAGGTTGTACGAGTAGCTTGGTACTTTTGCGTGACGTAGGATTCTTTAATATTTATTTTCTAAGCTATGCTACGATTTTTTATTTAATGGCCACTTGGCCGGTAGTAGGGCCTTAACGTTTTAATTTTATTTTTCAGGATAGAATGTTGTTTATTCCCAAGGTGAGATGTCAAATGTTACACATCATATGCGACTACTGCAAGGCTCACGCGTTTGCTTTATAGCTGTTGGTACTACTATATCGCTTTTAATGGAAGTATGAACTTGATTGAGTAATCACACAGATATGTCACCGTAAAATTGTAAACACCGTAAGGTTGTAATAAATGTTGCGGGAGTGTAATCTTAAACAAACAGCAGCTATTTAACAGTTTCACGAAAGAAAATATTACTATCAAAAAGAGCTACGAAACGCTGAATTCCTGCTAAACCTATGTGCGTTAAAGAAACATTTACATCAGCTGTATCAAGGAGTCTACCTACAAGACCACTAAAATATTAAACATGTAATAACTTCTAAGACAGTCTTCCCATCCCAAATTATACCATACTTTACTTATTCTAGGTTATAAACACAATATCTCCATGTACAGCTAGATAGCTTACATAGACGTGAGCACAAAACCGCAGGACTACATCGGGTATCAGGAATTCCTTGACCCAGTTGTGAGAAACGAGGTCCCTTGCAGATGGTGAGTCGATCGGCGGAGAGGACCAATAAGAATACACGATTTTGAACATAAAAGTTAAGATATAGAACCGGGGACAGTTTTAAATGTTTTGAACAAGTTTAATGTGGGATAGAAACGATAAATCATAGCACCGGTGAAAGAAAGAAAGAAATAAAAATATTTATTTGTGTCTCACACAATGAACTTATTAAAACTAACAATACATAAAAAAACTCACTGTGCAAGGCCAAAAATGAACCTAACTTAGCAAATGCTGAGGCATTTAAAAACAATAAATAACGCTGCGCTAGTATGTGATGCCACAGGCACACTCACGATTAAATAAAATAGATAAAAGAAAATAGTAATAATTTATTATTAAAAACACAAAAATAGTGTATTTAATAATAAATAATAAACCATCGATCGGTGTTTGGGAAGCACTATGTTCACCATGCTGTCTTTCGTCTGAATGATATGATAATAGATAAGATTTTATAAAAACTAAAAGCTGACTACACAAAAAATAATGTTTTGTGCGTCTTTACACGTTTGCGGAAAGCGTGTTTGGGTATGTAAAGTTTATATTTTTAGAATGTGCGTATTCAAACCTTCAGATTGTTACGAAACTCAATACGTTTCTGAATATTTTTCGAAGATTATTATTTTCAATATGTATTAGTTTATTATTTTGTAAGATTACATTGTGAATATTATTAATAGGTCTTAGTTGCCTGACCATAAAAAATATTATAATTTTTGGAGTGTTTTATTTTATTATTATTTAACGGAGCGTCGTATACAGGCTGTAACGGAAAGGTGTGGTCATATTTTAAGAACAGCATCTGCTCATCGATATAAACAACTTTCTTCAGACGTACGGCGAAGTGCCACCGGTTCATGGTGGACATCCTATCCATACGCACAAAGCGTTTTGAGAAAACATTCATTGTGCGTACAGCTAGGGAGTGGAATTCCCTACCGGAGTCTGTGTTTCCTGATCGCTACAACCTGGGAGTCTTTAAGTCAAGAGTGAATAGGTTACTTCTAGGCAAGCGTGCTCCATCTTCGATCACATCATCGCTTACCATCAGGTGAGATGGTGGTCAAACGCGTGCCTATCAATAATAAAAAAAAACCTGAGGAAATTCACAAAAAAAATTTTTACCTCCCATTCAAATATTGATCAGCTGATGACTACTTTGTATGGAAAGTCCAATTTTTTTTTGGGAATTTTCTTAGAGGAAGTTGTTCATATCCATGGGCAGAACCGGTTCCTTAAATATGACCACACCTTTCCGTTACAGCCTGTATATACAAAAACTATGTTTCGCGGAGCACTCATAAAAATCTAAGGAAACCTCATTTGTCCATGTCTAATGTGTTTTTTTTTTTTTTGGGGGATGGGAAATCATCTCATGACTTCTTCCGCTCTAGGGTGGAGCGGAAGGGCATGTCAGACTCTTACTGACTAAAACCCACCCCTGTTCCTCCCTGCCCTACGTGCCCGGGGGCGAGGTAACTCTTTCGAATTTATCCTCCACCCCCGGGCAGATGTCTAATGTGTAGTTAAGCATTTACAATGGCTGACTGTAAAACTCATGACCCTACCAGAAGTCGGGTAAAATTAACCTTTGCCACATTAGGGAAAAATGCGAGTAAGAAATTGTCTCCTCCAATTAAATTTATTGTAATTGTAATTTAATTTTAATGCTGTTGATTTTGTCTGTTCCGTGTTTTAATGTAATTTTATTTATTAATCTTCCAATTGTATTTTATTGCTTGCTGTTACTATCAATTGTTGTCAAATAAATCAAATGTATTGTTTTAATCGTAATAATAATTTATAACCATAAATAGTGCATGAGGTGTTAACCTTTAATTAATTGTTACACTAACGAATAAATATATCACTAAAGAGTATATTGTAAATGTGTTGTGTAAACAGTTGTTGGTTAACCAAAAAAATAAATAAAAGAAATCTCAGTAAGTTTACACTTCGCTTTTAAGATCTGGTCCGTAGAATAAGGACACCATTATTATTCTTATTATTTTGATTTTATCTTGCAATCAGTCATTCCAGACTAGAGCAGACACTGCGCACGCAGACACGGCTGCTTCGAGAGCAGATGAGGTGGGTGCTTTTTGTCGCTAGAGCGCTGCTCCCAGCGGAACTAGCCTTTTCTTTACCCCTATCGGCCTTTTAGACTCTAATCTCCTCTCCTCTAATCGTCGAATATGTCTCGCCGCTTTTTAAGCTGACGTATAGTTTCAGGGATAGTGAGCTGCCTCGCTAGCTGGTTCGGGTATTTTGATAGTGTCAATTTATATTTGTCTCTGAGTGTCTATTGTGTATTTTACCACATGCATGTTTAGAATTTCATGGACCTCTGTTGTTCTTATAATCCATGGTGCATTAGATATCTGTTTCAAGATTGTTTTGTACTCTCTGTATCATCAATATGTTGGAGGCGGTGGCAAAGCCCCCACAACTGGATGCCATAATGTCCAAATGGGTCTCAGAATCGTTCTATATAATTTTGAGCAGCTTGTTGTCCAAAGACAGTTTTGAGTTACATCCCAGTAGCCAATAGAGACCCTTGTATTTTGGATTGATTTCATCTCGTTTTGTTTGAACATGTTTTATCCAGGTAAGTCTACGGTCTAGGTGCATACCAAGTTACATTGCTGTATGATGCTGGACACCATTATTATGTTTGGTTAGATAAAGTGACAAAGAGCCGCTGAAAACTACGACGAAGATAGGTAATAACATAATAAGACTTTATCGACCGTTTTCAAGTCCCTCTTATAAGTTTACTAGCTGCGCCTCGCGGTTTTACCCACCTAGACCGGAATAAAAGGTAGCCTACATCTTAATCCAGGCTATTAGCTATCTACATACCAAATTTCATCCAAATCGGTTCAGTCGTTTGAGCGTGAAGAAGTAACAAACATACACACTCACAAACTTTCACATTTATAATATTAGTAGGATAAGAATCGAAATTATAGATATGTTGATTCGTAAAAGCTGGTCTTATTCTCGAAAGTAAAAACCAGATTAGGCTACACGTATAAAACTAACATTTCCTTTGCTTTGTACTTGGACAAGACTTCGATAATAGATCCGAATTTATGAGACGAAACGATCCCGAAATATAGAAGCGTAATATTTTCTTATCAAATAAAGCTAAATAGGATTTTATTTTGAAATCCTATTCAGCAGAACATAACATTACGCATTTTTGTACCCTTTATTTATTGAGGGTGGGCTATCGTCAGATGATTCCTCTCGCTCTGGGTGGAGCGGGATGTCAGACTCTTACTGACTTAAGCCCACTCGTGTTCCTTCAGTTGCCTTTTGCATTCAAGCAGGTGTATTCGCTAACTCAGTTGACATCAATTTGATAGACACTTTGCAGTAGATTGCTGCTTTGCTCGGTGGACATCGATTCATAGACACTTTGCAGTACATTGCTGCTTTAGACATCGATTTAATAGGCACTACATACTACATTTTTGATTTTCTCTACGTCAAAGCAGCAATGTACTGCATAGTGCTTATCAAATTGATGTCAAATGAAATAGCGAATACACCTGCAGAGCCGCAGTGAATCTTTCAAATATTTCAGCGACCGTAAACACTTATGTACCCTGAAGGGATAGGTAGAAGTGTACTGTAGCAAGAGGTCTCATCTCGAACAAAGAAAATTTAGTTCAATCAAAGAAACAATAGATGGCGCAATATGCATCGATTTCCTATTGAGGTTTAAGTAACATTAATATTTTGAAAAAAAAATGGTAAATACTGTATTTTCTTATTTAATAAACTACCCTAAGCATATAATCGTGGAATAATTGGCTCTTAATTTAAATTTAGATGTTTATTGGAACGAATCCTTAGACATTCATATTGCTTGTACCAATAGATGGCGCTGTTTGAAGTTTTAGAGTTTATACATTCGCCTCTTTAAAATTTGTATAGTGAAACATTTTGAAACATTAAAACGGTTATGAAGTGCCAAAAATACTATATCGTAATTCCTCAATGTGTGAGAAAATATTGGTATGACTTTATGTAAATTCATTCAACTTGCAAGCCGTCGCTGCTAACAACATCTAGCGAGGTGTAGAGAACGGGCCCGAACGAAGAACAAAAGTTGCTTGTGCAAGTTGAAAGCCCGTAGTTACGGCGGTACTGTTGCTTTGTATGGGATGAAGCATCTGTACGCTACTATTATTTTATCTGTGCCTGTAGTATAATCACATTTCACAAACTATGTTTTTAACCGACTTCGAAAAAGGAGGAGGTTCTATGTTCGACTATGTATGTTTTTTTTTTATATTATTATTTTTTTCCCACCGATTTCTTTGTCAGTTGTGGACCGTTTTTCAAAATATTTTTTTTATTCAAAAGAATATACTCCCGAGGTGGTCCCATAAAGTTTTTATCGAAATTGCTTCAGCGCTTTTTGAAAAACTGAACAAAAACGAAAAATACGTATACATAGATGACGTATTGGTTTTCTCCAATTACGAGTATGTTTAAATTCCACGTTCCATTTTATTGGAGTTTTTAGTTCTGGGGTATAACAACTAAAAAGTGAAAAATAAAAAATGTTTTTACAAAGATAACAACCGACTTTAAAAAAAGAAAATACACTAAAAATTAAAATATAACTTTAATTTCCGAAGTCGGTGTCAAAAAACGAAGAAATAAAATACAAACACCGACTTTCGAAATTAAAGTTATTTTTAAATTTTTAGTGTATTTTCTTTTTCGGAAGTCGGTTGTTTTTTTTCGTAAAAAAGCTTCTTTTATTCCACCCTATTTATGACACCAAAAAGTTTTGTGCATAAACATTCAATACAGACCTATCCACAAACATAAACCTTATACCTACTGGATGGGATGAAGGTATAAGGTACATAATCAAATTAACAAGGTTGCCTCTCATTGTGATTGAAACAATCGCGGTAATCAAATAATGGCTCAGTAACCAGCGTAACGACGTGCTCACACAATGGCGGTGTATGGAACAATGACAGCCCTTGCCGAGTCTGGATTTGATTAAGTTGTTACTTAAGTACTTGTGTCGCTTCTAAGCACTTAGCACATTATTGTAGGTGCTATTCGGATTTGATGTGAGTACAACTTAGTTCTAGAATAATTGACGATACGATGGGTCGAAGTCTAAGCTGTCGTTGTGGTTATCATCTCCAAAGAATATACAGTGTGTCCCTGGATAATGTGCACAATCGAAAAACAACAGACTTCCAAAAAAGAAAATACACAAAAAATTAAAAAAATAACTTTAATTTCGGAAGCCGGTGTTTGTATTTTATTTTATCGCTTTTTGACACCGACTTACGAAATTAAAGTTATTTTTTAATTTTTATTTATTTATTTATTTATTTATTTAATCATTTATGTACACACAGAGACACAGTAACAATAAACATAATTATAAATATAGTACAAAGGAACTGCTTATTTCTGTTTTTTTTTGTTTTTTAGTGTATTTCTGTTTTGGAAGTCGGTTTTTTTTTAAGTTTTTTATTTTTCACTTTTTAGTTGTTATACCCCAGACAGAACTAAAAACCCCAATAAAATGGAACGTGGAATATAAACATACTCGTAATTGGAGAAAACCAAAACGTCATCTGTGTATGTATTTTTGGTTTTTGTTCAGTTTTTCAAAAAGCGCTGAAGCAATTTCGATAAAATTTATATGGAACTGACAGAGAAATCTGTGGAAATAAATAAAAAAAACATATACAAAAACATACACACAGAGAACCTCCTCGTTATCGAAGTCGGTTAAAAAGAGTGAATTTAGAGCACACAATTTATTGCCAAAAAGAAAATTATATCTTTGAATTAGGTAATATATTATTTATATTCTTGTTAGAAATAGTTTCCGAGATTTTTTTCGTAAAAAACTAAATTTATCGTAAAAATCTTTCAAAAAAATAGTTTTTTTATAATTTATTTAAAAAATTCCCTTTTATAATAAAAAACCATTAAAGGCCATTTTATAATAAAAAATGGCCTTGAGCCATTTTTTATTATTGGCTATGCAGCATCAATTGATATTCATCATTATTGTATTTGTTTTAACGGAATAGACGCAAACAGTAAAACGTTATAATTTTTTAAAAATTAGTAGTGCTTTCATCATCATCAGCTAATGTCCCCACTGCTAGGGCACAGACCTGCTCTCTGTGAGAGGGTGCGGGCCGTAATTCATCACGCGGGCCCAATGCGGGTTGGTGGGTGTCATACATGTCTTCGAATGTTTGGTTCTATGACATGCCTGTTTCCTCACGATGTTTTCCTTCATCGTTTTGAGAGCAGAGTGATGAAATAATTTGCACCAAGAAAAGCGCCTGCCCGGGTTTGAACTCGCGACCTACAACTTGTAAGTCGCGGCCGTTACCACTGGGCCACCACTGCTCTATATTCGTCCATTTTCGTTTGAGAACATTGTCCAGAGACACACTATTTAGATATAGAGAGTACCAAGAAATGGATGTCTGGTTTGAGGAGCTCTCGTAACTACTATGCATCCTAGCTGTATGTTATATTTCATGAAACTCATGAAGTACAAACATGTGTTTAACCTGTGTATCTGTTTAGCTTACTGCTACTTACTTCTACTCTTGAAGATGGAATCCTGCACACTGCCATTAGAATGCAAAATGACATCATGAATTTATACCATGACAGACAAGCATATTATTTAGCACATAACTTAGTCCTTAGTCAGTGACAGCTCGCAACTTGTCACTGTGTTGAGGTAATTCATGCCTGCCACGTAATTACATGTTAGCCTAGTTTGTAACACAGATTATGTTAACGCAGGATAATGGATTAGTTTATCATACTGTCAGGTGACGTTATAATTATGACGGTATGGTTGTGGCTAAGGCACTTAATGATCCTATTTTTAACATTAGTAGGTTTGCGTTTGACCAGTATCTCACCTGATGGTAAGCGATGATGTGGTCGACGATGGAGCAAGCTTACCTATTAATATTACCTACAGATACTGATACTTCAAGTCTAGAAGTCCAATCAAATCAGCAAACCACAAATATCTCATAAAAGAAGTACCTATCAAACAGCCAGGCTAATAAAAAGTTCCATAAAAATTACCATACAAGCCTTAGACTTCACTCAAAATAATGAAACATTAATCAAGTTAATAGACCTAAAAGGAATTTATAGCTCGTGGTGATATCCGAAGAGCACTTAGAGGTCATTTTGAAATAAGGCCCAATCACGTCGTGGGTAGATCAAAACTTTTTTTGTTTTTTCATTAAATTAATCTATGCCAATTGGACTTACCTTAGTGAAGAACTCGCCTTTTTAGGCTGGTGTCATCTGTAACAAGAAAAACATAATTGTTAATACTAAGCGTTTTGTTGTCACTATTTTTTTATTTCCTTGTCATCATTTCAACCGAAAAAATTCTACTGCTAGACATGGGTCTTGCACAATCATCGCCACATCGACCGGACCCGTGTTTTACTTTTAGGTTACCTATGTCATGGGGTCTCCTCTCGAACAAAGAAAATTTAGTTAAAATAAATCTCAATAGATGGCGTAATATTCATCGATTTCTTATTATAACATTAATATTTAAAAAAAAAATGTGGTAAAAACTGGATTTTCTTATTTAATAAACAACCCTAAGCATAAAATTGTGGAATATTTAGCTCCTAATTCAAATTTAGATGTTTATTGGAACGAATCCTTAGGCATTTATATTTCTTGTACTAATAGATGCCGCTGTTTGAAGTTTTAGAGTTTATCCATTTTAAAATTAGTACGGTGAAATAACTGTTAAGAAGTGCCAAAAATACCATATAGTAATTCCTCAATGTGTGAGAAAATATTGGTAAGACTTGAATGTAAATTTATTCAACTTGCAAGCCGTCGCTGCTAACACCATCTAGCAAGGTGTAGAGGACGGGCCAGAACGAAGAACAAAAGTTGCTTGTGCAATTCGAAAACCCGTAGTTAAGGCGGTACCGTTTCTTTATATGGGATGAGGCATCAGTACGCTAGTATTATATTATCTGTGCCTATGTTAATGATATTAGTTTAAAAAAAAAACCGAATAAGTGCGAGTTGGACTCGCACATGAAGGGTTCCGTACCATCGTACAAAATAACACGAATCTATACTTATTGCCATTATTAAGATCCAGCAAAAAATCCTTTAATTTTTAAATTATTTTTATTATTTTTTGTTACAGCGGCAACAGAAATAAACATTCTGTTACGGATCATGAGATCTGACAGACAGACGGACGGACGGACAGCGGAGGCTTAGTAATAGGGTCCCGTTGGTTACCCTTCGGGCAGGGAACCCTAAAAACAAAAAACACGCTTTTCGTATTCTTCTTAGTAAAAACCCTTTTATTTGATATCCATATCATGGGAATGCATAAAAAATAACTAGTCCGCCATCTTTGAGAATCCGCCATATTAGATTTAGAATGACGTCATTTAGCTAACCATGCATTATCATCCAAACTAAACATGTTAAACTGGTGTTAAACTGTAAGTGCAGCGAGTAATTGTAATGAAATAAATGTATGCAAAATTTCAGCTCAACCGGAAACCGGGCAGTGGGTCAAATTATACTTCTAAGACTTTACATGGTTAGTCAATCAGCTAATTAGTATACTTGAAGTTAGGCACAAAAAAACTGTAAGGATGCTGGGAAAATCCATAAGCGATACTCTCACCTAATTAAATAAGACTATCCAGAATATTTTCTTCTTTGTTATTAAAACAACAAAAGAAACCCCACGATTAGACCTAGTTACTTAACCTTCCCTAATTCGACTACTGACCGAGGTTTATTAATAGAACCTTCGATAAGAGGGAATTTAATATTGAAAGTATACAGGTATAATAACTTTGCCTAATACCAAGAATAACGTGCTTGCAAAGATTCCGTATTTTTCTGTTGTTGTTGACCATAATTCAGAACATACACTCACGCCTTTAGTCCATGGGGATAGGCAGAAAGTACATAACGGCACATGCCAGGATCCTTACAAAACATACGTACATTTTTTGCGAACTTCATTTTGAATAATTTTCTGTAGTTTAAAAAAACTAAAAAACACACTTTATTTTTTATGTTTCGTGACCTTTACAGCAAACTTTTTCATTTGATATCCATATCATGGGAAAGCATACGAAATAACTAGTCCGCCATATTGGATTTAGAATGACGTCATTAGCTAATCATGCGCTGTCATCCAAACTAAACATGTATGCAAAATTTCAGCTCAATCAGAAACTGAGAAGTGGGTCAAATTTATCTTCTAAGATTTGTTTAGATAGTTACAAGTGAATCTAATAAACAGTATGGATTCGACATATGGTCAATAAATGAAATCACGAGTTATACTCGTCCACAGAAGTATAACAAAATTTATTATTAAATTAAAATTCAAAAAATTAAGAAATTAAATTTTCAAACAAAATAAATATCAAATAAATTCAGTAAAAGTCAAACACTCTGTTTAGAGAACTTGGGTACAATACCTACTTACCTAGAGTACAGAATGGCAACAGCTCAAATGCAGACGAGACGGCACCGGCGCGGCGTGGCGCGGCGCGGTGCGTCGCATTTCAAAGTTCAAGGATTTAAGGAACAAAGTATGTTAGATCATTGACCTAGTGCTGCAATTCTACAGAGTGTTCAAATTTACTGAAAATTAAAACTATTTTTTTTGTTTAAACTACTGGACCGATTTCGTTCATTTTTTGCACATCGTCAGTAAACTCTTAAACAAGCATGTGATTTCATTTATTGCCCATATGTCGAATCCATACTGTATGTGTGATAACAATTTAAATTCTAATCTATATTATAAACAGATAAAATTAATTTGTGTTTATGTTTGATAAAGATTATCTCTGAGAGTCCTGATCCGATTACAAACTCTTTCATTGATAGACAGCTACTCACAGGCTACCTTTATCCTAAATATTGAATGGTTCCTATGGGATAAGCTAAGGAAGAAAAGCTCAGGAAAATGCTAGAAGTTAATGTAGTTCAACACGTCTAGTAGCCTTAGCCGTAACCTCAGGACAATTTTAATACATTAATACCCATTCACGCGTTCCTCTATGTATGTAAACCGGAGGTACCCGGAAGCCAAAGTGTATGGGTAAGCAAGTATGAAAAGAATTTACACGTACCCGTACATTTTACCCGACCACCGCACAGAAAGATGCTAACACCTCAAAGAATTTCACACAGCAAAGAAAACTGCCATAAAATGTAATGAGAAAATCGCGATGTTGTTACACGAAGTGCAACAGTGTTGCTGCAACGTTTTACAGCTGTTAGCGAGCACGCTGTTGCAACGCGCTGCGTACGTGACCCGGATTAACGGTAAATAAAATATGGGAGGGAGGCAGGAGTGTTTGAACTAAGTAGGTACCTATGTACTTACCCCTGCAATGAAAATGTTAGCGCCTTGGAAATGGTCGAGTTGGCGGACCGGACTTACCGCGGCTTTTAACCATCTTCCAAAAGGAGGAGGTTCTCAATTCGTCTGTATGTTTTTTTTTTTTTGTATTTTTGTTACGCGATTTCTCCACCACTTGTGAATAGATTTTGATGTTTCTTTTTTTGTTTGGTAGGTCATACTTCAGAGGTTAAAGGGAAATTGATTCAGCACTTTTTGAAGTAATCAACATAAACAAAAAATATGTACACACAGATTACGTTTTGGTTGTCTCCAATTATGTTAAAATTCCATATTATTGGGGTTATCCATTCAGGCATAACTTTATTACTTAGTCATTTTAGTTCTGGGGTACAACAAAATAACTTTAATATCGGAAGTCGGTGTCAAATAACGAAGAAACAAAATACAAACACCGACTTCCGAAATTTAAGTTATTTTGAAATTTTTAGAAGTCGGTTTTATTTTTTGTAAAAAGAAAAATATTGCAATGTAAGAACGTGACTTTAAAGTACCTACCTATAGTGGTCGCCCATAGGTCGAAATTCGAGCTCAATTTAATTTTAAGTTTAAACGTTTTTAAGTGTTTTTGTCAAAGACCATAACCATGACACATGACTGTGAAACGAAACAAAAAAAAATGACGAACTACCAAACAAAATTTCATGCCCTCTTTAGCCCCTTTAGGAAAACGTATATTCAAAAACCCTTCCTTAGTGCTCACTTGCTGTCTATAAGGACCTTGGGCAAACTTCTATGATTGTAGACCAAGAAAAATGCCAGCCGCTTTGCCAGCATGCTATTTGTACTTCCCCCATTATAAATTATAGTCTGGATATGTTCCAGACTAATCTTTCTCTTTTTTTTCTTTTCTCTTTTTTTTATTTTTCTCTTTTTTTTATTTTTCTCTTTTTTTTTCTTTTTTCTTTTTTTTCATCTAGTTCCGTTCACCCGTTCTGACGAGATTGAATAACAACATCGAGTACGGCCTCTTAACATCGATCGTGTGGAACAAAGCAGTGTGTCGAGAGCGTAGGCGCCTCGTAGCAATGCTACGAAGCTACGACAACTTTCCATTTAAACCGCTACGAATACATTCAGTCAGCCATTTTAAAAATATCACTCAAGCTTGTACTGCCTGATTTTTAGGGTTCTAACGTGCGAATGGAAAATCAGAATCCTTATAGGATCACTCGTGATTCTGGCTGTCTGTCCGTCTGTCACAGTCAATTTGCTCCAAATCTACTAGACTGATTCAGTTTAAAATTGGTACACATATGGACTTCTGTGACCCGAACAAGGACGCGTAACGTAAATAAATAAATAAATTGTGAATATCGAAAAAACCAACTCATAATAAAATAAAGAAAAATAAATCAACTGTTCCTTATATTCTGTCGAGGAGTTATGCAAAAAGGATGAGCAGAACTGCTGTTTTAAATTTTCATTTTTTAAGAGTATTTTTGCATAAATCGTCTTTGATTGATGCCTGTTTTTTTATGATGACAAGATAAAAGGACATTGCAAATGAAAAGACATAACAAAAATATCCCATCAATATAATAAATCAATTTTAAATTTTATGTTGTCTCGAAGATACCAAGTGATTTTGATAAAACAGTTTATTGTATTCGCCACAGAGACATAAAACTTTATACCCCTCTTCAGAGAAAATGTGACCAATAAAAAATATACCCACAAAATAACACAAAAGAGTATCAAAAAATAGACTATCTAGTTTAAGAGTAAACAGTACCTAACTGATATACATTTTGTGTTTGAAATGACAAATACTGAATATGTTAGGGCCTCAAACTGTTATGATCACGTTATCAACATAGTCAAGTTGAATTTGTTAACCAAATTATCTTCAGCCAAAGTCACTGATTATGATGGCGCCGACAACGGCGACGTGCCGGATCATCTAGACATTTATAATGAAGGAGAAACCCAAAATGGCGCAATTACTTAATCGAAGGATGTAGAACCCTTGTGCTACCAGTCAGGCCTTACTAGACCTCAGCTCCTCAATAGCAGGGGAGGTGCGGGCGCGGCAGGGACGGGGGGGACATCGAGCCCCTCGTATATTCCAATAAAGAAGGACAAGACTCTAATAACGCGACCCGAGTAAGCTCCCAAAACGACACCTCAGACTTTGAAACAAGAAGTTCCTTTAAAACCAACCCTATTTCACAGTCATAAAGTCGAAATTACATCAAACGAAAGCCCACTCAGTAATAAATACGAAAACAGAACCGCACGTCCGGTGAAGTTTTTAAAGAGAAGACGACGTAGGTGGAATATTAGGTGAGTACAAGTAATGGAAATTTGATAACACGCGTCGAGAAGAATTACACGCCTACCAGGCGCCCAGAGCAATGCGCCGTGAATATAAATAATATAATTAGTACTAAGCACCGCCGACAGTTATTTGCCCGAAAAGTACTATGTTTACTACCCAACGAAAACCGCCTCACTTCGCGTTACGTTTGGCAAACCACGCATGATCAAATATTCTAAGTACATCTCTGAAAGGTATCGATTTTCTGCATAAGGAGTAAAAGAGGTTTGGCATTTGCTAACCTGCCACAATAATGTTTTCAAGGTGAAATGGAAATCAGACGCGAATAGGAAAGCACAAAATCCCATTATGTCTGTACATATTTAAATTCCAACTTGACAACGCCTTCCATTTACTATTATTTATTTATTTGATTACAATATACATATAGGTACATAACTAGACTAATAAATAACTAATGGGATAAATAGGCTAAAATAAAATATGTACAAGCGGCTTATAAGAGGCAGGAGTATATCTCATTGGGCATCGAAAAATTCGTCCACATTGCAGTCAATGGGAAAAGTGTCCAGAACGCTGGCAGCATACCCGGGCTTGCGGACGGCGAGTAGTGGGTAACTCGCCGTCCGATCAGCACCAGGCCCGAGAGTCGACGGCGCGTAGTGTTCCACGCGCGCCTCAAAGAGTTGTCAGCAAAAGGACGGGGCCTGCCACGGCCGAAGCCTGCCCGGGGGTGGAGGATAAATTCGAAAGAGTTACCTCGCTCCTGGGCACTCGAGGCAGGGAGGAACAGGGGTGGGTTTTAGTCAGTAAGAGTCTGACACGCCCTTCCGCTCCACCCTAGAGCGGAAGAAGTCATAGGATGATTTCCCACCCCCAAAAAAAAAAAAAAAAAACAAAAAAAAAACGCTGGCAGCATTGCCAGTTTGCCACGTTCAATGGCAATGCTGATTCTTTGGCCGACAAAGCGAAAAAAAAAGGCCAGCCCTTAGGTAACGTCACGCCTTCAGTTATATTCAAAGAACAATAATCAAAAAATATAAAGTCAGTGAAAATTTTTAACAGATTCCGTGTGACCTACTTCTCACATAAAACACTATGACGCACCAGTATAGACCTTGACTTAAAGAAACCACCAGGAACTAATTAATTAAATAACCTCATAATCCCTCAGCAATCCGCTTAGCTTTAATATAACTAGCAGCAATATTTTACACTAACGATGTTGAAGCAAGACATTAAAATATATCTGGGTAGACTTTTCCGAGAATTTTTCCATCATAAATAATTTTGAGAGGCAAAGCTAAATTAAAATGAACTTTGTTCAATGGAACCTTTTCGGTAGCCTCGATTCCAGTTTTAATGGAGAGAATCTTTATTAAAGTGGAAGCGCCAGGGTAGACCGCGAAATTCAATTTTTTTTTGTTTTTTTTTTTCAGTTTGCAGGTCACTGTCAGGTTGTATCTTGGTCAAATGATTCGCGGCCGTAGCAAGTGTGTATTTATAGAATTATAATCATTAAACTCATATACAACTCATTCACTCAGAATTGATGTCAAACGTAGTATTTCATGAAATCGTGACATTTGGCATCAATTCTAACTGAGAGAGTTGTGTTGATAATTTTAATGATTATCCTATTACTCGTATAAATGTGAAAGTTTGTGAGTGTGTGTGATTGTTACTTCTTCATGCTCAAACGGCTGGACCGATTTGAATGAAATTCGGTATGTAGATAGCTTATAGCCTAGATTAACACATAGGCTACCTTTTATTCCGGTCTAGGCGGGTAAAACCGCGGGGCGTAAAAAAAAAATTCTATATATACGTACTTGTTACGGCCGCGAATCATATTTTGACCAACATATAACCTGATACTGACCTGCAAATTGCAAAACACGTAAAAAAAAATGAATTTCGCGGGCTACCCTGGAGCTTTCACCTTAAATCTGCAGAGACGTAAGCAAGAACTTCCCCCGGTGGGAGGAATGTCTAAATATTCTGCATGCTTGAAACTTGCATCAGGATGCAAAATTCAGGAATACTTTAACCAAAAATGCGGTTGTAAATTACAGGATGACAGAGGGCTTAAAGCATTTTGCTGGTAACATTATAGTGTTTAAGCGACAATATGTTTGTTGCAAGAACAAGATCGTTCAATTAAGTCTGAACGCCGGTCGGGTAGTTAAATTTGCATCAAGTGTCCGACGAGCACCGACGACCCTCGCCGCGCTGTCACGAGTCTCTAATGACTAAGTTAATGAAGTGAGCTCGTTTGCTTACCACCAACTATATATTTTTAATTAAGATGTTTGAGGAGACGTTAGAACTTAGAAGCAGGCTATGTTGTCAGATATGTGAGAAGAAAACTGTACAGCAATCCGGTAAGAATTGGTTGTGAATGTCTACGCAGGCTGCATCCGAACTTATAGTGGGATAACATTGTTTTTCATGTTTACAAAAATTTGGATGTACTGATCCAATTAATCTTCTTCTTTCGAAACGATGGTTTCTTAACTTTTTAAATACTTTTGGCCCAGATTGCAGCGTCAGTAGCGTTCATCAGCAGGTGTATCCGCTAAATCAGTTAACATCAATTTGATAGGCACTTTGCAGTACATTGCTGCTTTGACGCATTTGAAAACAAAAATGTACCACGTAGTGCCTATTATAATCGATGTCCACTCAGCAATGAACTGCAAAGTGCCTATCAATAGATGTCAACTGAGTTAGCGAGTTCACCTGCAGGTCCGCTATAGTGCAGATGTATGGGCACTCGGGACATTCCAATATGTGAGTCATGTTCTGGATAGGGGCACCGCACTCACATTGGGTGTCGGACGAGTCTATAAAACCCCATTTTGTCAAGTAGTATTTGCAGCGGCCTACCTGGGTACGCAAGCGATTGAGTGGAAGTGGAAATAATGTTTTTCTTACTCCTCCGCTGTCTTTTCTGATTAATTTCGTTGCGGGACCCAAGACAGTTTAATCGTTTCTCTGGGACTCGTCGAGCTTCATTATCTCGGCGTTTTTTCTGGTGGTCGCCACTTTTGATTCTGGCTTACAGAAGTTACTACTAGTTTGGGAATAGTGTGGTGGGCTTGTCCCAAATAAAAAAAAGCGATTGAGTGCTTTCATAGATCTTGATCCAATTACAAACATTTTTTCACTGGTAGTTAGCCACACTATCATAGTGTGTCATAAGCTTTGTATCTCAGAGAAATGCACGTTTGCTCCTGGATAGAGCAAGGGAGCCGAAGTCGCGGGAAGATGCTAGACAGTAGTCATTGTAAGTTAATCCAGACATTATCAATGAAAGAACTTTACATCATCATCTGCCTAGCCTTTTCCCAACTATCTTGGGGTCGGCTTCCAGTCTAACCGGATGCAGCTGAATACCAGTATTTTACATGGAGCGACTGCCTATCTGACCTCCACAACCCAGTTACTGGGTAATACGATAGCCCTTGGTAAGACTGGTTGTCAAACTTTCGGGCTTCTCACGACCCGTAACTACTGTCAAAGATCCACGATTGACAGCCGGGACCAACGGCTTAACGTGCTTTCCGGGGCACGGAGGAGTCTCAGTATGTAAAGATGGCCACCCATCCATGGACCCACCCCGGCAAGCGTAGCTTAACCTGATGGATCGACCCGTGCGGCTGTTATTAATTTAGCCACGAGCTCCTCTCCTCCAATGAAAGAACTAAAACAAGAACATCAAGTCTAAAAATCTATACAGAGTGTTACAGATATGCATGGTCATATTTTAGAAAAAAATTGACTTTCCGTGCAAAGTTATCAGCAGCTGATCTAAATTTAGTATTATCATTCTCCTGCCCTTATCCCAAATTATTTGGAGTCCGCGCAACATGTCTTTTTCTTCCATACTCCTCTATTAGTCGTCGTCTCTGAGTCACCCCCTTTTTACCCATATCCTCTTTCACCTGTGTGAAAGAAACGATGGTTGGAACAGACAAACCATCTCGTTTCGTTTTGTTTCTTTGGCCTTCCCCTACTCTTATAGCCATCCACATCCATACACAATACTTTCCTCACGACATTTTCTTCATTCCTCCGCATCACATCCCATACCACGAAAACCGATTTCCACACAACTTTTCAGTCAGCGGTCCCACTTTCAGACTTCCTCTTATATCCTCCTAATTCTATCCATGCACGTAACACCACACATCGCTCTTAGCGTTCTCATCTCAGCTGCATGCAATTGCTTTTCATTCATCCCTTTTGTGGCCCAACATTCTGAACCATACAAGACAGCAGGTCTGATCATTGTTTTATAAATCTTCCCCTTAAGTTTAAGGGGAATGCAGGAGTCGCAGATAGTCCCGGTGACCTGCCGCCGTTCTGATCAAAATTTAGTATGAGAGGTTCAATTTTGTTTTTCGGAAGAGACGCTTATTGAAGAAAGTTGTTCTGCAACTGCTGAACAACATTCTTGAAGGAAGTCATAAGTCACATCCCAAAAAAAATTTTACTTTCCGTACAAAGTTCTCATCAGATGATCAAAACTTGTATGGGAGGTCCAATTTTGTATTTCGGAATTGATTAAGGTACGTGTTTCTTAAAGAAAGTTGTACATTTCTATGAGCAGAACCATTAAAGAAGGTGTAACGAAAAGTTGTGGTCATATTTTAAGAACCGATTCTACCCATGGAAATGAACTTGGATGATGGGAAGGAACTTTCTGTAAGAAAAAATTGAAAATTCCTGAAAAAAAAAAGTCACTTTCCATACAAAGTTATCATCAGCTGATTTTTTTTTTAAATTTCCACATTTTTTTCTTGAAGAAAGTTTTTCATATCGATGGCTAGATGCAGTTCTTAAAACACCTTTCTGTTTCACCCTGTATAAAATACTAGCTTCTGCCAGCGTCTTCGCTGGCATGGTAAAAAGTAGCCTATGTTTAATCTATCTGTGTGCAAAATTTCATTCGAATCCCTTCAGCCATTTTTGCGTGAATAGAATAGAATACTCTCGTAATTGATCTCTTGTATTTGATTGTTTTTTGTCTCTCGTGATTGATACACAAACATACAAACGTTCGCAATTTTAATATTAGTAGGATGACCACGCCTTTACGTTACTCCTAGATACCCTTCGGAACAAACAACTTTGTGTAACACCACAATTGCATTTCAGTCTCATTGACAATTCAGATGCACTATATTTAACTAGAGAGGCCTAAACTGTACCGCGGGTGACCCGGTTAGTGTTTGTGACAAGCTTACTAATGTACAGTACATTTCTACCATTCTGCGAATGACTGGTTCTCTGAATTTTGCGGGTAGCTACTGCTGTTTTGGCATTAACCTGATACATAGACACATTCAGCCTTATTTATAAAACTCACTAAACATATGCTTAGTTAAATACTGATTAGTGGATTCTTAATAGGGTATACACCCATTTATAAAAAGGGTCAAAGTCTCAATTAGATTCTATAGTGTAATAAACCAATAAAAAAAACACAAAATTTTTATTTCATCAATAAGTGCCATAAAAATGCATTTAAATTTTACATTTCCAAATTACGCGCGTAATAAAAAGTACAAAAATAAAAGTACAAAGCATAGATACGCTGATCAGTTGACAGTTGACACTTTATAGTTTACATAGCCGTATGACGTATAACATGGCGGCTACTATTCCATGGTGTTAAAATACAGATAAAAAAAACCGAAAACTTTTAATTGAATTTTAAAATTTATTTTGTTATTTTATGAACTACTTTTTGCCTAAGCTACTCGTATCTCAATAATATATTTTCAGTTTTTTTCTCATATAGAGTAAAATACCCTATTCAAGATGGATGAGACGAATGTTACGTTTCATCCAGCAAATTCAACTGTATGCAGGGTGTAACGGAAAGGTGTGGTCATATTTTAAGAACTGCTTCTGCCCATCGATATGAACAACTTTCTTCAAGAAAATCCTAGGAAATTAAAAAAATATTTTTTTACCTCCCATACAAATATTGATCAGCTGATGATAACTTTGTATGGAAAATTCAATTTTTTTTTTGGGATATTTCTGTTTTTTCTTAGAGAAAGTTGTTTATTTCTATGGGCAGAACCGGCTCTTAAAATATGACCACACCTTTCCGTTACACCCTGTATACGACGAAACCTCCTTTGGTAGAACGTGTTGAAATAAGAACCTGCCAATCAATGTTTAAACTAACCACATGGTTTTTAGGGTTCCGTACCCAAAGGGTCCAAACGGAGCCCTATTGCTGTCACTCACATGTCTGTCTCTCCGTCGTCTGTCACACAGGTTTTACAGCCAAACGGTTGGAGCTAGTCTTCCAATTTTCACAGTATTAGCATTTTGTTGACTCAAAGCCATTCAAACAGTCAAAAATACATTTGGTTCGGAACCCTAAATGTGCGACATCCGACACGCAATTGACCGGTTTTTTTTTGGGTTCCGAAAGTCCGAAAGAAAAACGGAACCCTTATAGGATCACTCGTGTCACGGGGTCACATCTCGAACAAAGAAAATTTAGTTCTAATAAATTGCAATAGATGGCGTAATATGCATCGATTTCTTATTGAAGTATAAGTAAAATTATATTTTGAAAAAAAATATGGTAAAAACTGCATTTTTTTTTATTAAATAAACTGCCCCAAGCATACAATTTTGGAATAATTGGCACCTAATTCAAATTTAGATGATTATTGGAACGAACCCTTAGACGTCTATATTTCTTGTACCAATAGATGGCGCTATTTGAAGTTTTAGAGTATGTCCATTTGCCTCTTTAAAATTTGTATAGTGACAGATTTTGATACAGTAAATCTGTTGTGTCCTTCAGCACACAATCCTCACCTTTGAAAACTTAATGAAAATCAATTTTGAGTACGCAGAAAAATAGTCAATAAATAGTCGCCAAGGTTAAAAAAATAGTCACATTACGATTCCGAAATTATAGCTATATTTTGGTGAGGATTGTGTGGGTTGAGGGTCTCCACACAATCCTCACGTCAGTGCAAGCAAACGGCTGGGAGTACTGACTTGGTTTCAATTCCAAAAAATAGTCAAAAAATAGTCGTAACGCTATGCCAAATCTAGAAAATAGTCATTAACGGATTCCAGAGATATAAAGGTGTCTTGGTGAGGATTGCGTGGTGAGCTTTTCTCGCCACAATCCTCACCTGATTACCGCGGAACGCTTACGTTTTTGAAGTTGATTTTAGTGTCAAAAAATAGTCAAGAAATAGTCGTCTTCAACCATGATATTTTCGACCTGGTTTACTGTGTATGTTAAACTTCCATGTAAAATTCTACATACATTATGTTTTGGTAACGTCGTGAACACTAAATTTGCAAAACTATTTTATTTATTATTGTTGTACAGCATGTAACAAAAACCCTGTCCGAACCTAAAAGGTATTATTTGGTATCGTACTGCGTACACATATTATACGTACCCATTTCATGGTTATGAGATTATTATTTTTCCCCAATGAAAATAATTAATTTAAAAAAAAAAAAACTTATCAAAGGCAACACTGATCACTCAACAAAGTTCACCTACAGTTTAGTGTGAAAAAAGCCGCTTGAGCACAGGGCCTGAGCGAGATGGTATATTGATCTTTTGATAAAAGCCCCTTGTCGCATGCTACCAAAGCGAGAAGTTGTGCCTACAGCCCGGCTAGTACAGGGCGGTACGCTTTGAAATAAAAATAGGTAATAATAAATTGATTTTGCCGGCCGGTGGAGTGCTGTCAACTTAGGAAAATAAAAAATCAATAACTTTTGGTTTTTAAAGGTTACATTTTTTTTACTATTTTTTCTAGTACGTATGTTAAACCAGGAATACGCCTTTATTGGATCGGACAGGGTTTTTGTTACATGCTGTATATTAATATAAAATGGTAATAAAATATTGTAGCCAAAGCCTTAAACATAATGTAATAACCTTCCATATCTATTTTTTTTTTATATTTAGTCATGTTTTTATTGAAATTCAAAATCCTAACCTCTTACTACATTTTGATTTTTCATTCGGTTCAACATAAAACATGTCATGAATCGAGTATTTTCCTCACATCGCTTTTATGACGTCATTGAGTCTCGCTACATCTCGTTTTTTTGTTCATAAAGGTCAAAATAATTTTCTTTTGCATTACGAAAAAAAAAATAAACGGCGGCGGCGCACTAAATGGAGGTGCCTAAGAGAGCCTGGCCATAAATACATTTTGTAAAAACATACATACAGTCGAACATAGAACCTCCTCCTTTTTCGAAAGTCGGTTAAAAATCGGCGCAGTTACTCGTATATACGTCAAACTGTAGCTTAGAAGTTAAGCTACTATATTATATATAAATTATGTATGTGGTCGGTACTGGTTTATTAAAAAGATGATCTAAACACAAATCATTCCTAAACTATCACAAAACAATCTGAATTTGTATTTTTTTCATGATTATTTTCTAGCCAGCAAGCAATGAAAACTACACAAGTATTATACCATCACAGAAAACAAAATATTTACTTTTGACTGGTATGCATAAAAAAGCTATATATTTGTAAATATACAGAGTGGTGATGACAATACGACATTAAATTAAACCTCGCATACCTCAAGACGTTCTCAGTCTACATACAAAAAATCATTTGAATATATCCAGTAGTTTAGTAACAGGAAATTATTTTCGATTTTTAACATTTGCTACATGATGTATCTGATAATAGGGAAACACTGTCAGGTTAACGACCCACATCGGTATAAACATCAAAACATTAAAGCCATGTTGCCAACTCGCTACTTTAACACTTTCGCCAAATTAGTATTTTCATCTGATTTAGTGAAAATTATACCTTAACTCTGAGTAATAAGAGTCATAAAGCGTGTCATCAGAGTTGGATAAGAAAGTAACGAATGCGGAAATTGCAATGCACTCATAATATTAATAAAAAATTTAGTGTGTGCGAAAGAGATAAATCTAGTTTCGTTTGTTACTTCGCTTTCTTGAAGAAATTTGCTACAACAAATTTATGTTAGTGTGTCGCCGGCCGCCGCGATCCTGTGACGAGTCACGCGTCCTCAGATGCCGCTAACTTTCGTTCGCGCCGCGCGCCCGCCTTGTTGAGGGACTTCCCCGCCGCTCGTGTTTTTTGTAAATTCATTTACGACGGTATTAGTGCGAAATTGGACGCTTTATTTTGGTGACAGGACACGTAACGTTTTAATAGGTATTTAGTTAAACAGTGAGTGAATTGTGCGAAATTAGACGCTTAGTTTTTATTGTTTTCGTGTTTTTTTTTAACGCAACCCAACGTGTAGTTCAGGTGTTGACCATACAACTATTCTTAAATTTTAAAACGCGACAAACGGAAGCCGTATAAATACAAGAAATTGCATGCATTGTTACCTAGAGACAAACCAGTTAGGTAAAACTTCTGTCGCTGGATTGAAAATAAACATTTCGAGAATCCGGATTTCTTGTACAATGTGATGTGGACTGATGAAAGTACATTTACAAGGAACGGTTTATGGAACAGACAGAATATTCGTTACTGGAGCCGCGTGAATCCGCGTCTAGGACGGGAGACTTCGCACCAGTACAGATTTGCTGCCAATGTTTGGGCTGGCATTGGTTTGCAGCTGTGATTCTGTGCTAAATAATCTGTGATTTAGTGTAATTTTACTGAGCATTAATCCATAATTAAAAGCCAAAAAATCAAGTCACTACAGGACCGCGCGTTGTTGCCGCTCTTACGACAGGTTAGTGAACTCATATTTATAAGTGGTGTTCTATTTCGTTTCTAGTTTTATGCCATTTAGTTTGTTTGAAATTTTTATTTTTTTATTTTCGATGTTAGGATATTTTTGATAGCTTAAACTTATTCTTATAAACTAGTATTGTCCGTGTTTTCATTTATTGTCGTATTGTCTTCTCCACCCTGTATTTACTAGAAATATTTATCTCGTTTTTGCGAACCTGAAACTTTCAATTAGAGTTTTGACAGTTGCCGAAATTTGCCGAAGGTCTGTAAATTATGTCATTTGATAGGAAATTTAATCCTACTAATATTATAAATGCGAAAGTTTGTATGTTTGGCTGAAGGTATCGCAAAAACGGCTGAAGGGATTTCAATGAAATTTTGCACACAGGTAGGTCCTAGCCTGGATTAACACATAGGCTACTTTTTATCCCGGTAAATGACAAGACTTAGCGATGGCTGAGGTGGAAGTAGAAATACAAAGTCAGGCTGAACGAGCGGTATACGCTCACAAAGTACCAGGAGACCAGAAACATGAGAAGTATTTCCAGGGCAGGAATCATGAGCGGTAAAGACTTACAAAGTACCAGGAGACCAGAATCATGAAGAAGTGTTTCTGGGGCTGGAATCACGAGAGGTATAGATCCTCAAACTACCAGGAGACCAGAGTCATGAACCAGTATTTTTGGGGCTTAAATCCAAAGCGGTATAGATTCACAACACAAAATTACCAGGCGACCAGAATGATGAAGACGTAATTTCGGGACTGGAATCATGAGAGGTATAGATTCTAAAACTACCAGGAGACCAGAGTCGTGAATCAGAGTTTTTGGGGCTAAAATCCTAAGCGGTATAGATTCACAAAATACCAGGAGACCAGAAACACAAAAAGTATTCCGGGGCTGAAATCATGAACGGTATAGATTCTCAAACTACCAGAGGGGTGTAATCCTGAGCGGTATAGATTAACAAACTTCCAGAAGTTCAGAATCACAAAAACTATTCAGGGGCTGGTATTAGGAGAGGTAGAGATTTACAAATTACCAGGAGACCAGAAACATGAGGAGAAAAAATTCGAGGACTGAAATCATGAGCGATAAAGACTACTCACAAACTACCAGGAGACCAGAAACACAAAAAGTATTCTGGGGCAGGAATCGTAAGAGGTAGAGAAAGATTTACAAATTACAAGGAGAACAGAATCGTGAAGAAGTGAAATTTCCGAGCGGTATAAATTCTTGCACTACCAGGAGATCAGAATCACATAAAGAATTCCGAGGCTGGGATCATAAGAGGTAACATCTTGAATAAGTATTTTCGGGGCTGGAATCCTGAGCGGTATAGATTCTTAAACTACCAGGAAAACAGAATCATGAAGAAGAGAAATTTCAGACCTGCACGCGGATGAAGCCGCAGGGAAACTACCAGGGTGCCAAAATCATGAAAAAGTTAATTTAACATAAACAACAAAACTTCGTCGTCAAACGTAGATACAAACGCAAGCAGTCCATAGAAAAGAGATGAGAGAGAGATATGTTCGGCCTAACGCAAAAAATCGCTGTCCAACTTTGGTAAGCCCTGCGAATGTATGAAATTCTAATTTATCATGATCCCAGCTCGTACTAACATTTAATCTTTCACAAATGTTTGGACCCAATCCAGATGTCTACGCAGACGGAGTCACGAGCAAGATACTTAAAAGGTAAAGTGAAGGGCAGGAGTTTTGGGACTGTCTTTATGTAGAAATTAGACGTTCAAAAAGTTCTGGCTCGCAGCCTAATTTGAATAACTGACTTTGGATTTGATTCCTACAGTGTTTTTTTAAATTGCTACTCTCTAGAAATACCACTCAAATTTGTAATCATACTTTTCACGCGGGCGAAGCCGCGGGCGGAAGCTAGTATTATAATAAAAGAAGAAAAAAAAGTTGCAATTTCGTTGCACAAAATATGTTAATCTATTGTAGCATAAAACAGTAAAAAATCCTACAAATACGTAGGTGCTATTTGACTTCTTGCTTATTATAGGTCTTATTCGTGATATTTTATTACTTGCGGTTTACGTTAAGATAATGAATCGAGTGTTTCCCACCATTTTTTAGTTCACATACATAATAAATTATCACTATATTCACAATTTTGCACAAGTTTCAAATCAATATTTTTATATTAAATAGGGATTCTGAATACTTATTGAGTATTCAGAATTACATACTGTTTCTTTCGTCATTGTCGTTACTTATAGTGTACTAACCTAACCATCCACCTACAATTACTGTGGTATCTGACACGAGAAGATACCGCGCAGCTTCCCGAATGCTGTTCAGCCGAGTCAGATTCGACGGTTGGCCTTTTTGTGGAAGTTTATACCATATGGTGTCCCGTATGGTGCCGGACGTAAAAGAATAGTACCATCCCATCACTTCCCGTGGGTGTCGTAAGAGGCGACTAAGGGAGCTTGAGCCCTAGTGCATACTACTAAAGCACCTTGGGCCACCCGCGCGGTGGCGGGTAAACCTCCAACAACAGCATTCCCAAGGAGGGTTGGCGTCAGGCAGGCGGCCGGCTATGAACTTCTGCCAAAACCTTTTTGCAACATGGTCTGGAAAAATATGATGTGCGATAGGGCTAGGGCGTACCCCACAGGCGACGCGTAGGGGCAGCACCCGGCTTCTGTGGGAAATTTGTCGCACCAGGACGGGCGGGTGCGACGTAAAACGCAATCTCGGAGAGTGAGAGAATTAAGATTGAGGTGTGCGAGCTGGAATATAGGTACTATGACCGGAAAAAGAAGAGAGTTAGCAGATGTTTTAAAAAGGCGACGGATAAATATAGCGTGTTTGCAAGAAACGTAATGGAAGGGTGCAAGAGAATTAGGAGAAGGATTATAAGTTTTATTACTGTGGAAGTGATGGCAAACGGAATGGTGTGGGCATAGTTTTGGATAGTGAGTTAAAAGAATGTGTGGTGGATGTTAAAAGAGTAAGTGATATCAAATAACTTACGTCAACCTCCGTCGACCTGTGTCTTACGTTAATCTTTCACATCAATTAAAAGTTATTCACACAGAGCACACACAGCAGTTACAGAGCTTCTTCTCCATGAGCATGCAACACTTTCAGCAACTTATTTTCAACAGACTAAAACTACAATACATATACAATACTAAACTAATAAATTAACTTAATAGATAAAATATGTACGGCTTGCTCGGCTTATTCGAACTCGAACGGACTCGAACGGACTGGAACAGAATCGAACGGATTCTAACGGACCCGAACGGACCCGAACGGACTCGAACGGACTCGAACGGATTCGAACGGACCCGAACGGACCCGGACGGACCTGAACGGATTGAAACGGTCTCGAACGGACTCGAACGGACTCGAACGGTCTCGAACGGATACGAACGGACTCGAACGGACTCGAACGGAATCGAACGGAATCGAACGGGCCCGAACGGAGCCGAAAGGACCCGAACCGACCCAAACGGTCACGAATGGACTCGAACGGACTCAAACGGACTCGAACGGACTCGAACGGACTGGAACGGATTCATACGGATCCGAACGGACTCGAACGGACACGAACGGACTCGAACGAACTCGTACAGATTCGAACGGATCGAACGGACCCAAACGGACCCGAACGGATTAGAACGGACTCAAACGGACTCGAACGGACTCGAACGGACACAAACGGGCTCGAACGGACTCGAACGGACTTGACCTTGATCGAAATTGACCTTGATCGAAATTGACCTTGATCGAAATTTACCTCGATCGAATTGACCTTGATCGAAATTGACCTCGATCGAAATTGACCTTGATCGAAATTGACCTTGATCGAAATTGACCTTGATCGAAATTGACCTCGATCGAAATTGACCTCGATCGAAATTGACCTCGATCGAAATTGACCTCGATCGAAATTGACCTTGATCGAAATTGACCTTGACCGAAATTGACCTCGATCGAAATTGACCTTGATCGAAATTGACCTTGACCGAAATTGACCTTGACCGAAATTGACCTTGACCGAAATTGACCTTGATCGAAATTGACCTTGATCGAAATTGACCTTGATCGAAATTGACCTCGATCGAAATTGACCTCGATCGAAATTGACCTCGATCGAAATTGACCTCGATCGAAATTGACCTCGATCGAAATTGACCTTGATCGAAATTGACCTCGATCGAAATTGACCTCGATCGAAATTGACCTCGATCGAAATTGACCTTGATCGAAATTGACCTTGATCGAACTTGAACGAACTTGAACTTATCGAAATTGAACTTGAACAAGATCGAAATTGAACTTGAACGAACTTAAACTCGAACGAATTTGAACTCGAACGAATTTGAACTCGAACGAATTTGAACTTGAACGAAAAAAGTTCAATTTACTTTAACGGAATTCTGTTCAACGAACTTGAACGAACTTGAATGAACTTGAATGAACTTGAACGAACTTGAACTTGAACAAACTTGAACTAGAACTTGAACTTGAACGAACTTGAAATTGAGCGAACTTGAACTTGAACGAACTTGAAATTGAACGAACTTGAACTTGAACGAACTTGAACTTGCACGAGCATCAATGCATCTTCTCTGTATGAGAAGAGGTATTTTGCTGTAGGATAGTTACAGACTAGTATTATTAAGGAATACCTGCAGGTGACTATAAAAATAAGGACATTAGGGTATTGTCAGGCCTGTTGGTCTAGTGGTTAGTGACCCTGACTGCTGTGCCGGAGGTCGTGGGTTCGATTCCCACCCAGGACAAATGTTTGTGTAATGAGCACGATCATTGTTCTGTGTCTGGGTGTAATTTATCTATAACGAGCCTTCTCTGTATGAGAAGAGGTATTTTGCTGTAGGATAGTTACAGACTAGTATTATTAAGGAATACCTGCAGGCGACTATAAAAATAAGGGCATTAGGGTATTGTCAGGCCTGTTGGTCTAGTGGTTAGTGACCCTGACTGCTGTGCCGGAGGTCGTGGGTTCGATTCCCACCCAGGACAAATGTTTGTGTAATGAGCACGATCATTGTTCTGTGTCTGGGTGTAATTTATCTATAATATTTATGTATTTAGAAATATATAAGTATGTTTATCAGTTGTCAAGTACCCATAACACAAGCTCTGCTTAGCTTGGGACTAGATGGCGTTGTGTGATAGTTGTGGAATATTATATTATATTATTACATGTACAGCCCCTCTTTTTTATTTTTTTTGGTGTTGGGAAATCATCCAATGACATCTCCCGCTCTGGGTGGAGCGGGAAGGGATGTCAGACTTTTACTGACTAAAACCCAACCCTGTTCCATCCTTGCCTGAGTGCCCAGGGGCGCGGAAAGTCTGTTACGAATTTATCCGCGACCCCTTGGCATGCAGGTACTGGCCATGATGGGCCCCGTCAGTGGTGGCTGACAAACATCTCTTTGAGGCGCGCGTGGAACACTACGCGCTGCGACTCACGGGCCTGGTGCTGATCAAACCTCTATTATTTATTTCGAATCCAATAAGTTATATTGAGCATTATAACAAATAGGCCTTTTTTCCATTCTGTTACGAGTATATTGTATAACTACTAGTATAACTAGATGGACTGAGTACTGGGTCAATACTACTGACCCTACGTCTAATCAGCAAAATCACACTTAATATGCGATTATGTCCTCTAGTAAAAACTTTGCGTTTATAATATGTCATGATTATGTTCATTACAAACCTATTATGTACCTAAAATAGCTAGGTACTTAACTAACAATTATACCCTTTTTATTACAACCTAAAATAAGGTGACCATTAAAATACGTACTTAATAGATACTTTTTTGTGCTCGACTGCACTCGACTCGAAAATGTATGTAGAAGTTTACATGGAAGTTTTAATATACTTCTATATAGTAAACCAGGTCGAAATTATCATGTTTGGAGATGACTATTTTTCGACACCAAAATTAAATTCAAAAACGTAAGAGTTCCGCGACAATCAGGTGAAGATTGTGGCGAGAAAGGCTCACCACGCAATCCTCACCAAGACACCTTTATATCTCTGGAATCCCTTAATGACTATTTTTGAGATTTGGCCTGTAGCACCTGGGATCAATGACCGCGCGCGCGACGCCACCGCGCGCGCTTATTCATACAACTACCTTCATGTTGACGACGCGCGGTGGTTATAGTAAAACTACCCGCTCATTTGTGATGGGCCAATATTATTGTTTTAGTCTGTTACCCTATAATATGAAAACGAAATGTACCTATATAAATACCAGCTCCTAAAAATATAAGCCATTCAATCCGAATATTCTTTTACTTGCGTACCTCCTGATAACTGGTAAAGGCCTATGGTTACGACTATTTTTTGACTATTTTATGGAATTGAAACTATGTCGATACTCCCAGCCTTTTGCTTGCACTGAGGTGAGATTTGTGTGGATACCTTCACCCCACAATCCTCACCAACATATAGCTATAACTTCGGAATCATAATGCGACTATTTTTTTAACCTTGGTGACTATTTATTGACTATTTTTCTGCGTACTCAAAATTGATTTTCATTAAGTTTTCAAAGGTGAGGATTGTCTGGTGAAGGACACAAACTGTTATGAAGTGCCAAAAATTCTATAAAATAATTCCTCAATGTATGAGAAATTATTGGTAAGACTAAGTAAATTCATTCAACTTGCAAGTGTTGCAATCGGTCGCTGCTAACACCATCTAGCGAGGTGTAGAGGACGGGCCCGAACGAAAAACAAAAGTTACTTGTGCCAGACGAAAACCCGTAGTTACGGCGGTACCGTTTCTTTGTATGGGATGAGGCATCTGTACGCTAGTATTATATTATCTGTGCTCGTGTGTCTGTCTGCCCGTCTGCCACAGCCAATTTACTCCGAATCGGCTGGACCGATAGTTGGAATTTAGTACACACATGAATATCTGTGAGCCAAACACGAACGTGTACCCTTAATAAATTAATTTGTAATATGGGGGTCACTTTTGGGGTGAAAATCGGAAATTTAAAAAACACAGCTTTTTAAACAGTGCCGTGTGCGATATATCAAATGAAAGGGCACATTGTGAGGGCCTCGAATTTTTTTTTTCATTATTATAAAATAGGTGAGTTTTAAAGTTATTTAAGAAAAAATCTTTTTTACAAAAAATACAAAAAAAAAGACTTCTAAAAATTGCAAAATAACTTTAATTACGGAAGTCGGTGTTAGTATTTTTTTGTTTTTTCGTAATTTGACACCGACTTTTAGAATAGCAATTTTTAGAATTCTTTTTTTGTATTTTTGTGAAAAAAGGTTTTTTTATTTTTCACTTTTTAGTTGTTGTAGGTACCCCAGAACTAAAACTAAATAATAAAGTTATGTCCAAATGGATAACCCCAATAACATGGAATTTGAACATAAGTGCACAACCAAAACGACATCTGTGTATTTTTTTGATTTTTTCAAAAACTACTAAATATATTTCGATAAAATTTATATGGGACCGACTCTGAAGTATGACCTACCAAACAAAAAAAGAATCATCAAAATGATTCAGAAGTGACGCAGAAATCGCGTAAAATACACACAAAAAAAAAACATACAGACGAATTGAGAACCTCCTTTTGGAAGTCGGTTAAAAATAGATCTAAACTGACCATTCCGGGGAGGGAATGGTCATTTTTTCTTTATTTCTGAAAGCACAGGACCCAAAATTTAAAAAGAAAAAAAACAGAATGTAGTTAATTACTTACAGGTTACAGGAAAACCTAAAAGGAGGAGGTAGTTTAAGGTCCATTATCTACGGATTAATCTGTACGCCATGTCATGTCATTTGTACTGTGTTTGGATTCGAAGAAAATGGAATTAAAGAGTGCTAAGTTTGCAATGTTTGACTAGTTTTTTCCAGAGGCTTCGCCCTAATAAAGCCTAGTAGCCCAATTAAAAAGTATGCCGGGATAAAAATCTAAGTCGAGATCTATGCGAGTGCCAAGTTTCACCGAAATCTGTTGAGGCATGATAGATTAACACACGGTGGAGCATACGGTGGAGGTCTGCCCCGCTTGGGCGGAACACCGCCGTGTCCTCGTGGATGCGATAGGTGGCGGCGACCTCTCGCGCCCGGCCCTGGTTCGGGCCATGGTACGGAGCGAGAGGGAATGGGAGGCAGTCTCCGCCTTCTGCGAAGCAGTAATGCTCGTGAAGGCGGAGGCGGGACGCGTGAAGGAAGCTCAACGGAGTGGACCTCGCGGCCCCGGCCGCTACCACCGCAGGAGAGGTACTGGGCGTACCAGGCGTAGGACGTCGCGAGACGATTTCCGGCCACCGTAGACCCGGGCCTGCGGACGGCGAGCAGTGGGTAGCTCGCCGTCCGATCAGCACCAGGCCCGTGAGTCGACGGCGCGTAGTGTTCCACGCGCGCCTCAAAGTGATGTAGTCAGCCACCACTGACGGGGCCCATCGTGGCCAGTGCCTGCATGCCTAGGGGTAGCGGATAAATTCTGAAAACGAGTTACCGCACCCCTGGGCACTCAGGCAGGGAAGGAACAGGGGTGGGTTTTAGTCAGTAAGAGTCTGACACGCCCTCCCGCTCCACCCAGAGCGGGAGAAGTCATTGCATGATTTCCTAACCCACAAAAAAAAATAATTATAGATTAACAAACATCCAGACTTACACATTATAGAAGGATCGGATATTTAGCTTGTTATTACACGAAATCTAACATACGACTTTGGTTAAAACTTTCCATTCATATCGTATTAAAATATGTATGTAGATTGAAAACTACTAATACACAAAATCAATAAGACGCCTACGTAACACTAACCACCATATCATAATACTCGTATATGATGATTTTTCTACGAATAACAGTATGGCATAACTGTTTTAGAAGCCTATCTCAACGCACCTGGTAAAATAAACAATAGCTGAGGTTCCTAAATGTGAAATATAGACCACTACTAAGTGATAAAACAAGTTTGCCCGCACTTTGTATATTCAGGTTACCGTGAAAACCCTGGCTGAATATTATTACGGTAAATCCCATTTTGGAGGAGGGTTTTCTGTAATGTCGAGTACACAGAACTCACCAGACACCTCAGTGGCACCACTGACTGTAGCTGTGACAGCCGAAACTTGTGCTCAGTGTAATGAGTGGTTACTGAGGCGTCAAATCCAGACACCTGTCAAACGCTTCTGACGATGTCAAAAACTGACATATGTCAAGTTTACGTCAACGTCATGTTTACGTCATTATGTTTCGTTTTCAAAGTAAAAGACCTGTCACCAAGTTGCGCCAACTGGCGGCGTAGATTTTCCTGAAAACTCTCATTGTGCGGCCACGAATATTTTTTACAATAGCATTTAACGGTATCTATTCCGCCACATACGAACTACAAAAAGAACTGTCACACAAATCCTACATCGCGCCATCAAAATTTACGCGCGATAAGAAATATACAACAGCCCGACCCCCCGTCTGGTCGGAGGATCCGCCCTTTTTATCAGAGGTTGCGGGACTTTACACCCTGTTCCGAATGCCTCTATAGCGTCATAGTCGCTGTCGCAGCAGGCACGGTGATTTCCAAGCTCTGTCGTTTTCTGTAATTCAGAATACAATACATACACCCGCCGGCGATCCTTTAGTTCTTAAGTAAACAAACGTTCTCCAGAAAATAAGATAATACAACCTTTCAAACAGATAAATTAAATAAAGCTCAAATAAAAACATTTCTTTTCTTCGACGGAGATTACGTTATTGTTTTACAAAATTCGGATAACCACGGAGCGTAACAAGAGGATTACGGAGAAACAAAGATGTCTACCTTGAGATGACTTAACGTTGTTTAATATTAAGTTATCTGATTCTTTTTACTACCGAAGATTATGGATTATTTTATATTAAGAGTCGGCGAATCTTAAAGACCACTTAAAAGTTTTAGAAAAGTAATATGCTGAAATGAAAACTATTTCAAAGGAATCTATTTTTATATCACAGACCGGAGTCTGCACTTAATGTCTCACAATATTTTAAATAAAAAGTGCACTTTAGCGAATTTGATGACAACTTCCACTTTGACCTGAATGAGCAGTTTCTTTTTCATAAAAATATTATTTTAGAAGTGCTTACATTTTTTATTACGTAGAAAGGTTCGTGAAAACTAAAAGGGTCTGAAAACGTACAACAAACTGTTTTACGAGTACCTGCACCTGTGCTGCTAGTTAACTGGTTTGAAAAAAAAATAACTGCCTACTCGAGTTATTCATAAATGAACAAATATCCAGTGAAAACCCTATCATCCAGAAATGCTTTTGAATGAACCTGCTAGCTTCGAATTTCCCAGCTTTCACGGAAACCGATTTATCGAAACGAAATGCACTACGAATTTCGTACAAAGAACTCTCTCGGAAACGAAAACGCATTTAGAAGTTTACCTATTTGTTTTGCCGTAACAAATAGTCGGCAATATTTCAGAGTTTCAGTTCAAAGTTCGTACATCAGAAATAATTCAAGCAGGATGGAGGAGCAGACGGGAGGCTCGTTTAAAACTGCACTTTTAAAACCCGTTTTACGAGGTGCACCACCCCACCGGGAGCTCCCAGCGACGGCACACGTCTGTACGTTATGTTTTATGGCAGCCCGCTTAACGGGATTCAATTAATATTTTCTCAGTTGGCAAGACTGGCGAAGAAAATAGATTTCCGTTTGAACAAAGATTTCAATTAAATGTCGGATGAAAAATCTTTGTTCTGTTACCTTGTGATGATTAATGTGGGAGTGATCATATAATAAATAATTAATCTTTATAATCTCGCGACTTGTGACCGGTACATTATTACATAAACTACATAGCTAACTTTAATTTTTGAAGAGGTACAGTGTTAGGCGTCCATTACACGCTCGCGCTCATGCAAACGTCACTTAATTCCAAAAGTGATGGTAGCATGTTGCAGAAATAAAAGTATCGAGATTTTCTCATGCAACTATAAGTCACGGATTATCCGTCAGTAACAAACTTGACTGTGTTTAAACTGACCGCAAAACCTACCGTGTAATGGGTGTCTTACGATAAGATACAAAGAACAAAGCTCCAAGAAGCCTATTCTATTCGATAACAAGGGAAGTTCCACGAAATAGAAGGTACATGGTACTTAAAGGAAGAGGTGGGCGTTTCTTGGATTTAATTTCTTGGAATTATATTCAGTCAAGACGGAGCTACTATTTTGGGAACCCGTTAATTGGAATAGGTTGGAATGTTGATCTCTAAAAATGTTTTTATCTCATTTTAAATCTATTTTTTTTTTCTAATTTTTTGATAATTTAGTTTTTACTTTTTATTGTTTTTTATTCTTGGTTAGAATAAGTTCACAAAATTGTCACCTAAATGGAAGAGGTTACTGGCTCCTGAAATACACTGTAAATACTTGTTAACCTGTGTTGTGCCAATTAATAATTTGCTTATTATTTCATTTATTACTTTTTATGTAGGTACACATTTTTTAGTTTTCATAAAAACATTTAAACTATAGGAAATAGGGTCTAAGCTACCGCTGCTGCTCAGGGCTCCTGAGAGAGGAATCTCCTAACAATACGTGCCGTGTCCAATGTCCAAGAGTAGGTGCTGCTTTCAGAATCAAGCCCTTGATCCAACTGCCCATCGAGAGCCTCCTCAGGTGTAGGTCGAGACTCTTGGCTATTAGCCAAAATTTAATAACTATTTTTAACCGACTTTCGAAAAAGGAGGAGGTTCTATGTTCGACTGTATGTATGTCCGCGCATTTCTCCGTCAGTTGTGGACCGATTTTCAAAATTATTTTTTTATCCGAAAGAATATACTCCCGAGGTGGTCCCATATAAATTTTATCTACGAGTAAATTGCTTTAACACTATTTGAGAAACTGAACAAAAACGAAAAATACGCATATCTTGATGACGTTTTTGTGTTCTCCAAATGTTTAAATTTCACGTTACATGTTATTGGGGTTTTTAGTTCTGGGGTATAACAACTAAAAAGCGAAAAATAAAAAACTTTTTTACAAAAAAAACAACCGACTTCCAAAAAAAAATACACTAAAAATTTAAAAATAACTTTAATTTCGGAAGTCGGTGTCAAATATCGAAGAAATAAAATACAAACACCGACTTCCGAAATTGATCGAAAAAAAATACACTAAAAATTTAAAAATAACTTTAATTTCGGAAGTCGGTGTCAAATATCGAAGAAATAAAATACAAACACCGACTTCCGAAATTAAAGTTATTTTTAAATTTTTAGTGTATTTTTTTTTTGGAAGTCGGTTGTTTTTTTTTTATCTAGGTTATTCTACTCGTCAAAGAACCATTTGCCTCTCTCTCTCTATCTAATTTTATTCTTAGGTAAGATTTCCTCGGCTTTTCTTCCGTCTTTACCAGCAAATCTCTCATCATGTACCTGTTTATTTGAATCTCTCTTTTTCTAGCTTTAACAGAACGTCAAACAGAGACAGAGTTAAATAAAATTTTAAGAGATTTTTCAAATCATTTGTAGACTTCACATTCCGTGAAGCCTTTTATTACCACGTCTTTCCACCTAGCTATACAATTAAGTGTAGCCAGTACATACTTAAACACTGTGGGAAATCACACAGCCAGCACTAACCTGTCTTTCAAAGACAGGTTAATGCTAGCACTGACACAAGCTATTTTTAAAGCCATAAGTGGTCTGTTTCTTTTTACGACCTGGAAGTATCATCATCATCAGCCTTTCAATATCCCCGCTACAGGGGCACAGGCCTCCTCTCTGGATGTAGGAACAGGTCCCGCGGTACTAAGGAGCTACTCCTCATAGACATGGCCATAAGCCAGCAGGTTCGTCGATCCCACAAGGATTTGTCGACATGCTGGATAGATTATAAGAAGGCCTACGACTCTGTTCCACATACATGGCTCATGAGGGTGTTAGAGTTGTACAAAATAGATGCAACTCTGCGCACCTTCCTTGGGTCATGTATGGGGCAATGGAAGACAGTCCTTCGCTATCCAGGATGTCGACCAATCCAGGGGAGTGATGAACCTATATGGATTAAACGGGGAATATTTCAGGGCGACAGTTTGAGTCCTCTTTGGTTCTGCTTGGCCCTGAATCCTCTAAGCACATTGCTGGAGGACTCGGGGCTGGGCTATCGGTTGAGAAGAGGTGGTCAAGCCATATCTCACCTTCTTTACATGGATGACCTGAAACTCTTTGCCCCCAACAATTTGCGACTGATGGAGTTACTGAAGGTAACTGAAACTTTCAGTAGCGCGATCAGGATGGAATTTGGTGTGGACAAATGTGCAGTCATGCATGTAAAGCGAGGGGAGATTATGGAATCCGAAGGGATCCAACTCTCGGATTTCATACACCTTAGATCCCTCTCCTCGACCGAAACATACAAATATTTGGGTATGTCGGAAGCGTTAGGCATTAATGTTACTGACATGAAACAATCGCTGAAGGAGCGCTTCTTTGGCCGCCTGAAAAAGGTTTTAAACAGCCTTTTATCGGGCGGGAATAAGGTGCGCGCCTTCAACGGTTGGGTCATGCCGGTTTTGATGTACTCTTTCGGCATACTCAAATGGACTCAGACCGAACTCGACGCCCTGGATAGGAGGGTCCGTACGCTGCTGACCGCAAACCGGATGCATCACCCACGTTCATCGGTGATGAGACTGTACATCCCGCGGAAGTGTGGAGGTCGAGGCTTTTTAAACGCTAAGACTCTCCACAACCGCGAGGTGTGCAGTCTAAGAGAATATTTTCTAGAAACCGACGTGGGTATGCACCGAGATGTGGTCTCAGTGGACAAGGGACTCACCCCGTTGTCCATGGCAAAAGAGAACTGGCGCAAACCTGTAGTACTCACTGCTGATGACCGCAAGGAGATATGGAAAAGCAAGGAGCTTCACGGGCGCTTTTATCGGGCTCTTCATGGGCCTGATGTAGATTTCTTAGCGTCCGTGGCCTGGCTACGTTTCAGCGACCTCTTCGGGGAAACTGAAGGTTTTGTCTGTGCGATTATGGACGAAGTTATCTTGACGAATAACTACCGGAGACATATTATGAAGGATGGGACGGTTGACGTGTGTCGGGCATGCCATCGTCCGGGTGAGTCCATCAGACATATTATCTCTGGTTGTCCTCGTCTTGCTAACAGCGAGTATTTGCACAGGCATAACCAAGTGGCCAGGATTATTCACCAGCAACTTGCTTTGAAATACAAACTTGTGGATTCTGAGGTGCCGTATTACAAATATGTGCCCGACCCAGTTCTCGAAAATGACCATGTCACGTTGTACTGGGATCGGTCTATCATCACTGACAGGACTATTGTTGCAAATAAGCCTGATATAGTGGTGATAGACCGATTAGCGCGCCGCACAATGATAATCGATGTCACCATCCCACATGACGAGAACCTCGTGAAAGCTGAGAAAGAGAAACAAATGAAATATCTTGATTTAGCACACGAAGTTGTCGATATGTGGAATGTGGACTCGGCTGTCATTGTGCCGATAGTCGTTACCGCCAACGGCCTGATAGCCAAAAGCCTCGACGACCACCTGTCGAAGCTGTCGTTGCACGGTTGGATCAAGGGCCTGATACAGAAGGCAGTACTCCTCGATACGGTTCGCATTGTGAGGAGGTTCCTGTCTCTGGAGCCCTAACCACCGGTAGCTTGGACCCTGCTCCCGACAGCGGCGGACTACTATTTTTTATAATTTTAAATGTTTTTTTCTTCTTTTTTATATGATTTGTAAGAAATATTTAAAATTATAATTTATATATGTATAGAAAATTAATAAACGACATAATAATAATAATATTTTTTTGTTTTTGTTGATTTTTTCAAAAAGCGCTGAAGCCACTTCGATAAAGTTTATATGGGACCACCTCTGGAGTATACTCTTTTGGATAAAAAAGAATTTTTTAAAATCGGTCCACAACTGACAAAGAAATCGGTGGGCAATATGGGACCACCTCTGCACACGTAGCATGACCAATTCTATCTCTACTCTACCAAGAGTAGACAAAGTTATTTCTATGCCACTCTATATCTCTACTGCCCGAGCACAGCGCGACCCGTAGACTCGCGTTTCTACGAAGACAAAGACATATATTCATTCTTTCCATAGCAACGGGTAGGTAGTTAGTGATGTAGACAAGCTAAGAATTCTACGATAATATATTACGTTTTGTTATCGAAATAAATGTGTCTAACGCCAAGTTCCAAAACCTATTGAACGTAACTCAAAGCAACAACGAAACGTATTAATTTTATTCTGTCATTTCTGTCATCTGTGTTGCTGTTTTTTTTTTTTTATTATCCCCGAAGGGAAGGCGAAAGTCTTTTGACCATATTGCCTAGTCTTACGTAGTTATTTATACTTGTTTCCATTAGAATGCAGATGTAACACATTCTAATGTTTTTTGCAGTATTTGGCAACAAATGTGTCGAGTCAGCCTTCTCGGCAAACTTCGCTGAGATAGTCAATACTACAATAAAATTCAAAGCTCCCGAGATCGCGCCTGTTTCAATGATTCCACATATTGTCCATTTGCGTTGACACTTGAGACACAAAACTACACCAATTTTACATCACAATATCCACTAGGAATCAATAAACGAATAATTAAAACAGCCACTGAACTTCACTCGACAAAACCCCGCCAATTTGTTTGTTGTTTGTACAACAATATTTGTGTTTGTGAGACTGATCGTGTTGGATTTGTGTAAATAACAACAAACAAAGTAAATAAATAATGAAACATAGGAAAAATGTAGTTTATCATGTTAATTTTCGCATTTTGTTACACAATGTGGAAAATAACAAAACTTTAAAATACATTTTTCAAATGTTTGGTTTTTGGAAAAGTTATTTATTTTTTTTTTTTCGGGAAGATCGAGAGCCTCCGTTAATGCTCGTACGGCGTTTCTTTCTGCCTTCCTTTCATTCTTCTCGGTACAAAACTGAGACGATGGCGACGGTAGCCCCCAGACATGTTTTTAAAATCAAACTTCAAACACACACACTCACTTCATTTCTTTTATTGGCTTTTGTGGAATGCAAATTTCACCACAATTTTGAAATGAAACAGCCGCCTAATTGAGTTTTTAAAATCAATAAAGATCTTGTCTAGGTCTAATGAGATGTAGACTATTTGACGCTTCTTGAGTAGAAATGTTTCTACCCTCATGTGTCAAAAGTAGAGAAAAATTGGTCGTCATGCTTTACATTGTAGACTTTTGTCGACTGATGAATAGAAACATTTCTTCTCCTCAATTTTAACATCGCCATGCTTGACACGGTAGAAATCTTTCTACAATCTGTCATTTTGTCTATTCTTCCGTCGACAAAACCCGTTTCTAAGGTGGTCATGCTACGCGTGCTAGAGTATACTCTTTCGGATAAAAAATAATTTTTAAAATTGGTCCATAACTGACAGACAAATCGGTGGGCATACAGTCAAACATAGAACCTCCTCCTTTTTTCGAAGTCGGTTAACAACATGACCACCCATTTTCGGTACACCCTGTATAGCAGTTGTTATTAGACTGCTGTACCTAGTTATAGTATGAAAGTAACTATACATATATGAATCCTAGACATACACGCAAAAGATAATCACGTAAAACGAGTGTCATAACTGACTAGGGGGCGCATTTCACAGACATTACTGCACTCGTTGAAAAAAAAGAATGAATACTGTTTGTTTGCACCTCTTACAGAAAATGGTGGAAGAACTAAAACCATTCAGTTGCGCCTACATAATTTAATATTGCTGTTGTTATATACTACAACAAATATAAATGAGTTCAGGTCATTTATCTTTATTGTAGATACCTGAATATTTAACAAATATAAAAATTAAGGAGACCTTTTTTTTGGGGGAGGTGGGAAATCATCCAATGACTTCTCCCGATCTGGGTGGAGCAAAAACCCAACCCCGTTCCTTTCTTGCCTAAGTGCCAAGGACCGCAGGAACGTTTTTTGAATTTATCCGCGACCTCAGTAAGGGGATCAGTTTTTTACGCTTCTGGCTACACCAAAACTGCCATAGGCGTAGGTACACATAGGTACTGTGGCGATTGTATACACTGCCTGAGTCCGCGTGTGGGTACCGGCCTTCAGCTGGCAGTTGAGAATATTGAGGAGTGGTTCGAATGTAGAAGCATAGGTTTTATGACAGACTTCAGCACGCCCGTTCGGAGAGGCACATGTATCAACAAAAATCAATATAAGAGTTCTGACTGCTTTATCCTCTTTCTTTTCTAACACCACCCACTTAAATAATAATACACTTGCCCACACGACACCCTCGCAGTAAGCGAGTCCCCTAGCTACGAAAGCACCCTTAGAGCCCTACAGGCCTTATTGGAGCCTTTCGGTACTTACAGTACCTACTGCCAGGGTTGTGGGTTTGTTCTGCCAGGGTTGCGGTATTGTTCGAAAAAGTTACCCCGGCTCTAGAACGCAAAGGGCAATTGAAGGAATACGTGTGGGTTTTAGTCAGTAAGAGTCTAGTACTCTCTTCCGCTCCTAGCAGAACATAACACACTATTTTGCTATTCAAGCTTATCACGCTTTGTTTGAAACAGACCTTCTGTACCATGTACTTCGCGATAGGCGCCGTGAAAATATTCCCCTCAATATTCACGTTGTATTGTCACGCCATACGACTCCAACGTACTTCCTTACATAATGGAATATGAGAGAAAACTCATTTATTTTCCAGTGAAAACCCGCGACAAAGCGACAAGCGTCCTGCTCTACAATGGCGTTATTGTGAATTATGTTATGGCGAAAATTTAGCACTGGCAACGAGTTGAGATTTTATGGCAACGGTCCATACAGGGCCCACATAGACTGTAATAGAAGGTGGCGACGGTAATACAACAATAAAAGAATACACTGGCAATACTCCCCTTTTTTTCTGAAATCCCGAAAAAATTATCAGCTGTTCATTATTTAAGGCCCTCGAGGAGCTCGTGGCTAAAGTAATAACAGCCGCACGGGTCGATCCATCAGGTTAAGCTACGCTTGCCGGTATTGGTCCATCGATGGGTGACAATCTTTACGCCTCGGAAAGCAAGTTAAGCCGTTGGTCCCGGCTGTCAATCGTGAATCTTTGACAGTCGTTACGGGTCGTCAGAAGCCCGAAAGTCTGACAACCAGTCTTACCAAGGCGTATCGTATTACCCAGTAACTGGGTTGTAGACGTCAGATAGGCAGTGGCTCCATGTAAAATACTGGTAATCAGCTGCATCCGGTTAGACTGGAAGCCGACCCCAATATAGTTGGGAAAAGACTTGGCAGATGATGCAGATGTTGATAGTCATGATATTATGTCATGTTATAAATTTATAATTAAAAGGACATGAAGGTACAGAGCCCATAAATATTAAAACGCAGAACATGATTGCAAAGATAAAATGTAGCTCGAACCTGACTTTTATTTTTAAAACTCATATTTCCCACCACCAACACTCGTCAAGTCAAACTTTAATTAACGGCTCTAACTTGTGTTCATTAACTTGTAAATTTAATTAAGTACATGAGAACATTTCGCATTTGTTTTTTAGTTAGTTTAATAGAGATTTGTTGTTACTCCTGCCTGTAAATAGTGAAAAACCGTTGGGAACGTATTTAAATTACACTAATTATGTAGTCTGAAAACGGATAGTCCGTCAGTTAAATAACCAAAAAATATTGGACATTTTGCTCTACCAAACCAATAAAAAATGACAAAGATAAAACGCATCGTTCAGGAGTGAGGGCTCGTTACGTCACTTTGGTGGTAAAAAGTGTCGCGCAGCGTGACGTCACGCGAAATTTCAACGCACTGTATCGCTCTCATTTTTAGTTCACGTGACAAAACGGAATTAACACTGGATGGATGAAATGGCGGCAGGTCACCGGGACTATCTGTGACTCCCACATCCACCTTAAACTTAAGGGGAAGATTTATAAAACAATGGTCAGACCTGTGCTGTCTTGTATGGTTCAGAATGTTGGGCCACAAAAGGGATGAATGAAAAGCAATTGCATGCGGCTGAGATGAGAATGCTAAGAGCGATGTGTGGTGTTACGCGCATGGATAGAATTAGGAATGAGTATATAAGAGGAAATCTGAAAGTGGCACCGCTGACTGAAAATTGTGTGGAAATCGGTTGTCGTGGTATGGGCATGTGATGCGGAGGAATGAAGAAAATGTCGTGAGGAAAGTCTTGTGTATGGATGTGGATGGCTATAAGAGTAGGGAAAGGCCAAAGAAACGATGGTTGGACTGTGTGAAAGAGGATATGGGTAAAAAGGGGGTGACTACAGAGATGACGACTAATAGAGGAGTATGGAAGAAAAAGACATGTTGCGCCGACCCCAAATAAATTGGGATAAGGGCAGGAGAATGATGATGATGTGACAATAGAAAACATACGTGTCCAATATTACTGACGGACTAATAAGATTTTTAACTAAAATACCCTATTCATTAGCATGTACTTTATGTATTGTTACAAGTGCACGATATGGGCGACATGTCATCGGAACAACTGTAACTATCCTCGAAGTTGCAAAAGCGCAGAGCGAGTCTTAAGAAGAAGGTGGTAAGTAAGTAGAGTGTGGACAAGAAAACTTAATCTTCAAATAAGAATAGCATAATTTACAGAAGACATTCTAACGATCACCTTATAAATTCGTAGTCTAGAAGTTGTTTGCCATGTTATTGTCATGATTGTCATTGTTTGCCATGTCATTGTTGTGTCAGTTACCGAGTCACTTTAACCTGATATGAGGAACGTTGGCTCCTGAGATACAAGTATCTTTTTACTTAGTTTAGGAGCCAGCTCTTCAACTTGTTTATTTTTACCACCTCTGGTACAATTTCGTTAAGTGTATGACTAACTTGTATGTGTTTTTCCGTTTGTATAATAAAATATATTATTAATTAATTAATAAGAATAGTCAGCCTTATAATATTCCCACTGTTGGGACTCAGGCCTACTCTCTAGGAAAGGGAATGGACCACCGTAACCACGCGGGCACAGTGCGGATTGGTGAACCTCACATGTCTAAGATAATTTGGTTATTTTACCGTTTTGAGACCAGTGATGAAGTATTCGTCAAACTTAATGGCGTATGCGAAGTTAGCTGCGAGTGCAACTGCGCGCTGGTACAGTCAAGTCGACAATAATTTAGGCCATTTAATGATTTTTATAACTGTGTGGAAGAAAAGAAAGAAAGAAAATACGTTTATTTACGGTAAACATGACGCAAAAGACGAGACGAGAAACGCAACAAAAAAAAAAGAAAAGCTGGGGGAAAGAAAATATGCGTCACATCCACGCAAAACGGCCATCGCTCAGCTTAGTGCTGTGACCCTATGCGAGACAGAGCCCACGCGCTGGTTTTCAGCGATAGCCGGCGCTGACGTCATAACGTCGACCGGTGCAGCAAACAATGAGTAAAACTAAATATTAGACAGCGTAATAAAATATTAATATTTAAGTGGCAACATTCCGTTGAATGAATGATGGAAGCTGTGTGAATATGTTTTAGGGTTGTATGGTTACCTACTTATTTGTCAGTTTCGAAGTTGGTGGTATTCCCACAAGCCATTAAGTTTTAACGGATACTATACACAAAGTAAAGTGTCGGCCTGAGTTCGAACCCACGACCTACGATGGAGGGCCACCACTGCTCTTTCTTCCTCCTCCTCCAAGTTATATGTAGAAGACAGTCAATATGCCTAGCCTTTTCCCAACTATCTTGGGGTCGGCTTCCAGTCTAACCGGATGCAGCTGAATACAAGTATTTTACATGGAGCGACTGCCTATCTGACTTCCACAACCCAGTAACCGCGTAATACGACCCCTTGGTAAGACTGGTTGTCAGACTTTCGGGCTTCTGATAACCCGTAACGACTCTCAAAGATCCATGATTGAGAGCCGGGACCAACGCGGCAACGGCTTAACGTGCTTTCCGAGGCACGAAGGAGTCTCGGTATATAAAGATCCATGGACCAACCCCGACAAGCGTAGCTTAACCTGATGGATCGACCCGTGCGGCTGTTATTACTTTAGCCACGAGCTCCTCTCATTTATAGAAGACAGTCCAAATACTTATTTCCCTTGCCCTTTACCACTTGCTAGTGTTTAAGCTGGAAAGCCCCTTTTGAGTCGAAGTGACTTTTAGATAAAAGGCCCGGTAGGTGGCAAGAAAACTTACTTAACCAAATAACTACCTTGAATAAACATTAAAACCTTTTATGTTCTAAAACCAACCTATTTTTAGCATCTGCGTAGGACTAGGATGCCTACGCGTAAAACACAAATTAAATTGGGTTGATGTTTAAAACCACCAAATTAGGCAGTCAGTTAATAATAATAATAAATACTTTTTCTTTCTTTTCTTTCTTTCAGTTAGATTACCAAAAAAACCGGCCAAGAGCGAGTCAGACTTGCGCGCAAAGGGTTCCGAACAAATCATATTTTTTGCAGGTTTTTTTTAAACTGCCTCCACCTATAGGTTTTCCCGTAATCTATAAGTAAACAACTACTTTCTGTACTTTTTTCAAAATTTTAGGCCCGGTGGTTTCGAAAATAAGGGAGGGAATGGTAATTTTTTATCTATTTTCTTAAATAACTTCTAAATTGTATATTTTAAAATTATGTAAAAAAAATTCGAGACCTTCACAATGTGCCCTTTCATTTGATAATAATATGTCACACGACAGTATGAAAAACTTAGATTTTTAATTTTATTTATTTATTCATTTATTTAATTTTCCGATTTTCACCCCAAATGTGACCCCCATATTCCAAATAATTTTTTTTAGGGTACACGTCCGTGTTTGGGGCACAGATATTCACGTGTGTACCAAATTTCAACTCTATCGGTCCAGCAGATTCGGAGCAAATTGGCTGTGACACACGGACAGACGTTTTTTCATTCGGACTTTCGGAACCCTAAAAGTATTGGACGCGTATTTTTTCTTTTGTCACGTAAACAAAAAATTAAGTTGATACAGTACGTTGAGATTTCGCATGACGTCACACTTGAGTTAAAATTGTACCACTTTTTACACAAAAGTGACGTAACAAGCCCCCGCTCCTGAACTTTGATGTGTTTTATCTTTGTTATTTTTCATTGAATGATAAAGCTCAAAATATGTGTCCAATATTTTTTGATAATCTAAAATACGGACGAAAAATATATATTTTTTTACCCTGAAATCGTCCCTATTGTTGTAAGAGAAAGTTTAGATTGCCATAAACAGGCTAAATGGTTAGAAGCCCGTTTTATCGGCTGTGAAGTTATCATCAAACACATAATGTGTAAAGTTTAGACATTATTTTGTGGCCCTGATATTGAGGAGAACTCGACCAAGTATTGCCGTTATGAGGAATAGGTAGATATACTATACTACCCATGATGATAATAGTTGAAATGAGAATCTGTAAAGTACGATTTAGAAGACTGTTATAAGAAATGTTGTTTGGATTATGTCCTTTGTGTGTATGTAGATTTGATTTTATGTGGATTGGATAATCCTCCAATGTGGATGGCTATAAGAGTAAAGGAAGGCCAAAGAAATGATAGTTGAACTGTGAGAAAGAGGATATGGGTAAAAAGGGGGTGACTACAGAGATGACGACTAATAGAGGTGTATGGAAGAAAACGATATGTTGCGCCGACCTCAAATAAATTGGGATAAGGGCAGGAGAATGATGATGATGATTGGATAATCCTCCTTCCTACTAATATTATAAATGCGAATGTTTGGATGCATATGTTTTACTCAATCACGCCAGATCGACATTACTGGGCGTGAGTCACGTGACAGTTCTCTCCGCAGGTAATGTCGTTGCCAAAATGTATATTTTGGACGAAGCGTTAGCGTTAGCGCTATTATAAAAGTTATTTGTCTAGGGGGGCTGGATGGACACAGAGACACATTATAGTCTGGAATAGCACATACGCTATAATTTATAATGGGGGAAGTAATCATTCCATGCTGCCGAAGCCGCTCTCAGAGACTGTTGATTATTAATTGATTCCATGACAATCGATGGAGACATTAATTATGATGTCGGCTGTACACGCTCGTCGAAACACCACGAGACGAGTACGAATGTGTAGATGATGCCTCATGTGGCTCTCGTGTCGAGCCGCGCGACAAGAGCCACGCGACGCGAACGAGACGAGCGTGTAACAGCCGGCATGAGATAAGTTGCAGACCGAAGCTTTATACCACTAACCAAATATTTTACACCATATAACCAGTTAGGTTACCTATTTAAATTTTTCATCCAGTTACGTAAATGATCACCGTATCTGAAATACAGTAGTCTCACTTAACCGGTAATAATAAAACCAGGAGATGGACTATTGGAATGATCGGACTGTATAAATATATTTTATAGAAAAAAAATGGCCGTCACGGGTCGCCTGGCAGATGTGAAAAATCTACTTTAATATTAGAATTCAAAATTGTTGTTAGTTGTTGTTGTTTAGTGTTTTTGTTGTTTGTTGTTGGTTTAGTGTTGCTGTTGTTGGTGGTGTTGTGTTGTTGTTGTTGGTGGTGTTGTGTTGTGTTGTTGTTGTTTGGTTGTTGTTATTGGTGGTGTTGTGGTTGTGTTACTTTTATTCGCATAGATGGTTCTAGGGAGACGGGAGTCGATAGTGGCGGCATAGTGAGGGCATCGTAGCATTCGTAGCACGACAGCGTCATGCCGTTATGCGTCACGGCATTCGAGTCGATTTTACTGTAAAGCCGCGCCAATAGATGTTTCACATCAAAAAATAAATAAGTGTTGGTGGTGTTGTGTTGTTGTTGTGTGGTTGTTGTTATTGGTGGTGTTGGTGGTGTTGTAGTTGTGTTACTTTTATTCGCATAGATGGTTCTAGGGAGACGGGAGTCGATAGTGGCGGCATAGTGAGGGCATAGTAGCATTCGTAACACGACAGCGTCATGCCGTTATGAGTCACGGCATTCGAGTCGATTTTACTGCAAAGCCGCGCCAATAGATGTTTCACATCAAAAAATAAATAAGATAGGTAATTAAATAAAGCATTTTAGTGCGTCCAAATTTAATAGGACCATGTAGGAAGCTGTGGGGTAGGCCCGGGCGGAGGGTCGGACTAATGGATGTGCCGAAGTTGTGAGAATCTACTGTATTCATTCAATCTCTTCGACATCTTACAACTGACGATAGATACTGTTATGAATAAACACGTGAGAAACACGACCTCTATCGAGGAAGTTTCACTGATTGAAATGCCAATCTCCCCGAGAGATGGGTAGGTACAGCTGAGCTAGATAATAATTTCCGAAGTAAATTCCTAGTTCATTCACCGGCGGACCTGTCTGTTACCCCTTTGGAAAATAATAGCTAGCCCTTACCTATGTCTGCTAGGATCAATGATCCAATGACATGGGCAGGGCAAAATGGTTTATGTTCTTTTGCATTAATGGTTTTTTTCTGATCGATTTGACTTCTCCACCGTAGACCCGGGCCTGCGGACGGTGAGTAATGGGTAGCTCGCCGTCCGATCAGCACCAGGCCCGAGAGTCGACGGTGTGTAGTGGTCCACGTGCGCCTCAAAGAGATGTCAGCCACCAATGACGGAGCCCATCAGGGCCGATGTCTGCGTGCCAAGGGGTCGCGGATAAATTCGTAACGGAGTTACCGCGCCCCTGGGCAGTCAGCCAAGGAAGGAACAAGGGTGGGTTTTAGTCAGTAAAAGTCTGACACGCCCTCTCGCTCCACCCAGAGCGGGAGAAGTCATAGGATGATTTCCCTGACCCAAAAAAAAGGTATGTGTGCTCCAACGTCGACCACATCATCGCTTACCATAAGGTGAGATGGTAGTGAAGGGCCTATCTCAAATAAATAAAAACTTTTTTACAAAAAAATAGAACCGACTTCCAAAAAAAGTGCAAAATAACTTTAATTTCGGAAGTCGGTGTTCCTGTTTTGTGTCTTTGTTTTTTGACACCGACTTCCGAAATTAAAGTTATTTTGCACTTTTTTTGGAAGTCGGTTCTATTTTTTTGTAAAAAAGTTTTTTATTTTTCACTTTTTGGTTGTGGTTCCCCATTAAACTGTGTTAACAGTTCATAGACATACGATAGCAGCAATCGCGGTTGATTTGCTGTCAATTTTTGAAGAGTTCCGTTGTCTGTCTCCGAAACTCATCATCAGATCTTTTTGAAATTTAAATGGGACCATTTCGGAATAAACCCCTTTCAAACCAAAAAAGAATTTTGCAAATCCGTCATCAAATGACGGAGTTATGCCCGAACATACATAAAAAAAAAAAACATCCGAATTGATAACCTCCTCCTTTTTCGAAGTAACCGATTAGCAAAATGATCTTTATGGGCCGATTTCTGAATTGAGTATTAAGTGTCAAACACTTTAATGCCAAATTATGACAGATTTTTCAGGCTAAATTAGAGTTTGACAAGTCACAGAATTATTCTACTATAATTATAATTGTGAATGTTTGGATGGATGGATGTTTGTTAGGTACTCAATCACGCCACAACGGCTGAACGGACCTGGATGAAACAAGAAGGCTCAAAAATGGGTACACTACATAAATACGAAAAACTTTATTCCGTCAGTCACAAATTAGAAGAATTTCAAAATACCGATTTTCATAATTCTGAATGGTTCAAATCCTCAAGTTCAAAACTCCTATTTTTATAATACCTAAATTTCAATATTCCTAACGTTTATAATTACTATTCTCAAAAAACATAGTTTCAATTGATCGAATTACAAAAAGACCGAATGATAATTCAAAACATCAAAAATACGAATTCCGATTATTAAAATACCGATTACAATGCCGAAATAAAAACGCCTTGTAAAACTGAGTAGCAAGACTAATAAACACATAATTGCTCGTCAGAGAGAAGTATAATATTATTTTTAGTATGAGGACTTTAATAGTCACAGTTCTAACCTAACCTAACCGAAGTGAATTATCAATAATACAGAGGATTTGCAGCATGCAAGCAGGCATGCAGCGTGCAAGCAGACATGCAGCATGCAAGCAAGCATGCAACATGCAAGCAGGCATGTATCATTCAAGCAGGCAAGCAGCAAGCAAGCAGGCATGCAACATGCAGCAAGCATTGTTTCTGTCACGGCTCCGGCGCTGCGGGGTTTGGGCGGCCCCACGCGAGCTTACCGTCGCAGATGGTTTTAACGCCTGTAGTCATTTGTCATTACAACAAATTCGGAATAAAATATTTTAGAGTATTTGGGTGTTCCCCTCAAAAAAGCCCCACGTCTGACAGCAAAGAGAAGTATCAAAAAATCGCTAAACATTTATAAAAAAGAAACATATACTGCCGGTTTCAATCCTTACTAGCATACATACGAAAAAAATTCTCAGATGAGGCACCAACCGACGATTCTCTCTTATTATTATTAAATATTGAAATCTTCGAAACCCGATTATATCTGGATTTCGAAGATTTCAATTATGACATTTTCAACAGAGAACTTTTATAGAATCTATATTCTACACCCCACACCCACTTACTATCCGTACTACCTACCCACACAGTTTACAAACGAACAATAGGAAAAGTTTCTATGAATGTCATTTTACTGGTACACTTTCAACCCTAGCCTGCAACGCATATATCATGTACCTACACTACCTACGCAAAAAAGTGCATAGCTGATCTACGTCCGAAGTATGCAAACTTGTTGTCTAGGTAATATTTTTACCAAGGCAAGAACAATTACGATACTATACGAGACACTGATACATTCCTAGGAAACGACGGCTTGATGATTTAGACTCGTTCCTGATGGATGGGCCGAAGAACACAAAGAAAAAGAACGGGGAAAATAAGTAAAGTACCTTTTCCAACATAATACCTAGGCTAAAAAAAAAATTATATTTTCAAAAAACCCGACTGTAAAATACCACTAAAAAGTTCCAAACAAGTCACTTTTCAAGCAACTTGATGCAGTTGGTGGCTGTTACTTTAGTTCAATTATTGATTTCATGCCACCAACTGCATCAGACTGCTTGAAAAGTGACTTGTTTGGAACTTTTTAGTTGTATTTTACAGTCGGGTTTTTTGAAAATATTCAAGTTTTTTATTTTCTACATTTTAGTTAGTTATATTTTTGGAATCGCCTCCTCGAACCCTTTCTTTTGATATCCCACTTTTAATGTAGTTCGTCAACTTTAATTTTTATCTTTTTCACAATATGGCGTCTGGTTGTCGCCATATTGTATTTTGATAACTGTCATGTCTTTATAGTAGCACTCGCAAGACGAATCAATTCACGTAAGAATTATCAAAATCGGCCCAAGCGTTTGGTCTCTAAAGCGCCACAAAGGAACAAACATACATAAATATAGGCTGATAAACACATTACCCTGCCTTGCGTCGCGCACTCGTGTAAAAAGGAGTGAGGACTGAAAATTACAACATCCTTATCCTAACGCTTAAACAAAGTACATAAGACAAAAAGCCTTGGGGTTCAATTAGCCCCCCTCTCCCCGTCATTGGAGTGCATTCACCGAGCAGCGTCGCCGGATCGCGTGTGGCGCCGCTCCCGATAAACCATCGCAGCGCTAGGCGCCCCACAAACCAGCCATAAGTTTTAAAGACAGTGCAGTTGTGTGCAAAAAATATTATTGCCTTGTAAATTGTTGAATTACGTGTGCTTAAGGTAACTACCAAGGGTAGACCCAAGAGGCAAGAGATGCATCGGAAAACCGTACACAAGATGATGGCATGGGGTCATTGCAAAGACAGCGGGACCTAAATGGGCACAAGTTGCACAGGACAAGGACAAGTGGCCTTCCCCCAAGGAGGGGTTCTTGCAAACAACTTTTAATTAATTTTATTCAAATTTAATACTAGGAAATAAGTAGAAACAATTATTAACACTAGATATTAAGTTTTTTTTCTTTTCATTAGTTGCATTAAATAAAAGGGTTTTTTATAAGTTACACATTCGGTGTCCTTGCCAACTCTTTTTTTTGTCTTGCCAACCCTTAGATCGACAAACATGTCATTACGAATAGATGAATAGAACTGCAGTCTCAATCCCTTTCTGTCGCTCAGAAACATCTTTCACTAACTATAGACCGAGAAAGATTGCTTGCAGTTGCAGCACACCTCTACTCGACCGGATTCGCAATCACAAGTACCTCTACCTCTTTCTGTAGTTCAGACAACTTATTCTCTAGAGCGAGAAAGATTGCTTGCAAGACAGATCTAGCAACCGACAAACGACGAAAGTTGACAGATCTGACTCAGCCCTGAAAGTACGATTTCACTGTCCTATACTGTTCTCAAGGTTAACAGTGCAATCTCCACGTCCACGGTTTATAATGAAGTATTAATCATCACGATTTCAGTCTGAAAAAGGGATGGTGATGTCGGTCATGCTCCGACACTCTTACTGTGATCATGATGTCACTGAAAGGACCTAAAACTTCAGAAGAGTCGTCCTCTTTCATGCCCTAAGCCCTCTATGTACTACCCGGGCCTGCGGACGGCGAATAGTGGGTAACTCGCCGTCCGATCAGCACCAGGCCCGAGAGTCGACGGCGCCTAGTGTTCCACGCGCGCCTAAAAGAGTTATTAGCAAAACATGACTGGGCCCGTCATGGCAGATGCCTGCCCAGGGGTTGTGGATAAATTCGAAAGTGAGTTACCGTGCCCCTGGGCATTCAGGGCAGGGGTGGATTTTAGTCAGTAAGAGTCTAACACGCCCTTTCGCTCCACCCTAGAGCGGGCGATGTCATTGGATGATTTCCCACTCCACAAAAAAAAAGCCCTCTATGTACTTAATAGAAATATTCCAACAACATAATTTAATACTTTAACAACCTTTAAAATAACCTTTGAAGTAGGTTCCGCGATTCCTGAAACCAAATTGCACAACATGGTCACCATATTCTAATGCACGACCTATCTCTATTCCTGGCATATTTCTTGCAATAACCCTCTCCCTACCTGCAACGTAATTAAATTCATGCATTGTGTAATTTCCATATTGAGGCAGGTCCTGGTTTGATATTTAGGCAGTATTATAACTAAGTACATAAGTCTATGGGTATTTAATACCTATTACCGGGCCTACCCAACCATGGTAGGTTCACCGCACTTATTTCTGACGCCAATGTGGACTGACATAGGTTTTTAGAAAAAAGTTCCAAACAAGTCACTTTTCAAGCAGTCTGATCCAGTTGGTGGAATTTATTTTAGTTCAATCTCAGCTTTTATGCCACCAACTGCATCAGACTGCTTGAAAAGTGACTTTTTTGGAACTTTTTAGTATTTTTTTATCAGTCGGGTTTTTTGATATTTCCAATTCTTTTTTATCCTAAATTTTTGTGAGTTATACATATTTTTGGAATAGTCTCCTCGAGCCTATTTCACTTCGGCGGTCAATATTATTTAATTTTATAATTATATTTTAGACGACATATATTTATTTTTCTGTTTTACATATGTTAAGATTGTTGCATATAATTATATAGATTCAAGTTCTTCAAACTTAACAGACAGATGTGTTGCTGGGGAGTTTGTTGGCCACTTCTTCTTCACAGCTAAAACACTAGGAAGTGGTGACGGGCGGGCGTTTTTGGGGGACTGTCTTTATGTAGAACTTTAACGTTCAAAAAGTGCTGGCTCTCAGCCTAGTTTGAATAAATGACTTTTGATTTTGAAGACCAATCTAATAATACCTCATTTAGTAAGCCATTTAGGTTACAGCGCGTGCCAAAAAATAGTCATACAAACATACACACATATTATATACATACAAACATACTCTCGAAAAACATTACCCTCCTTCTGGGGCAGTCGGGTAAAAATAGACAGTGATGCGGAATGCCGAAAAAAGTGAAAACTTCAAAATAGACAGCCATGCGAAATGCCGACAGAAGTGAAAACCTTAAAATAGACAGTCATGCGGAATGTCGACAGAAGTGAAAACTTTAAAATAGACAGTGATGCGGAATGCCGACAGAAGTGAAAACTTTAAAATAGACAGTCATGCGGAATGTCGACAGAAGTGAAAACTTTAAAATAGACAGCCATGCGGAATGCCGACAGAAGTGAAAACCTTAAAATAGACAGTCATGCGGAATGCCGACAGAAGTGAAAACCTTAAAATAGACAGTCATGCGGAATGTCGACAGAAGTGAAAACTTTAAAATAGACAGTGATGCGGAATGCCGACAGAAGCCGACAGAAGTTAAAACTTTAAAATAGACAGTCATGCGGAATGCCGACAGAAGTGAAAACTTTAAAATAATAATTATCTAAAACACAATTAAAACAATGCACAGTATACACAAATTAAACTTTTAACTTCACTTACTGCTACTACAGCATGTCGGTGACGCGAACTCATAAGATTTTACCCATCCGAAAAGAATCCAACACGCACATGATACATGTACCTACACAGGCCGCTACGCGTCGCGTCTAGCGCAACACGTTACTAGTTAAAAATTACTGTATCTAATGGCAACGCACCTCCGATGTCTCTGGTGTTGCAGTTGGCCACTTACCATCAGGTGAGTCTGCTTGTTTTCAAGTGACTTAAAACAATCAATATACCTACTTTCAATTTACGCGGCAGCCAGTGGCGTATTCAAAGATTTGGCGCCCCAGGCCAAATATTTATGCTGCTCCATAGTTAACAAAAAAGGGAATATTCTTTGTTGCTATTGCTTATTTAGAATTTGAGCTACACGATTCGGATAGGTAAGATTTCCTTGTGATAGACAAGAAGTTAAGAGGTGGCAAGAAAAGTAAAAATAGTAATGCTAATCCAACTTGAAAAAACGGCAGTGGGTAGCATTCCCCGCCCCTGGCAGTCTGCCGCCCCGGGCCATGGCCCTCTTGGCCTAAGGGTAAATACGCCACTGGCGGCAGCGCACCGCAAATATCGGCGAAATTCGTCGTACGTCTATGGAAAGACTACATTTTTGCGTTTTAAATTAATAGATTAATAAAAAATAAAAATTGGTTGCCTGTAAAGTCGGTATACGGGCAAAAGTTTTACGTGACAACGACTTTGAGTGGTAAAATAATTTTAATGTTGCCCGAGTGGAAGGGACGCGTGCCTCTCACTCGCTCTCATTGTGAGCGCATAACGTGAGCGGAGCGTAACGCAGTTTCTTGAAGTGTCACCCGGCAAACCAATTTATAAGACGTTGTCACGTCAAAACGAATAAACAATCTACATATTAATGCCTGTCATGTCACATCTGTCTAACAGATTTGACTGTAATTGTTAAAATTTATGAGTTAAGTTATTTTAGTCTATTCCATACATAATTCTAATTGTGAGTTAGCAGGGAGAGTTTTCTGGAGATCGTTATATTGTTATGATTGTTTTTTTTTATTGAAAAGCTTGGTTTATCATGCCAAGCAAGTAGACACTGCGCTAAATGTGACTTGTCAAATAATATCAAGCTGTTTAAAACCTACTCCACTCATCTAAGTCTACCGGCTAGCAGGCAGCCGACCACCTGACGTACGAACTGATGTCGCATTCGCGCTGGAAAAAAGAACCACAAATGCGATTCCCGACATTCTCTACAACCACTCGGATGGATTAAAAAGTCGCACGAGCTTTACAAGAACTACACAAGCAATGCAGCAGAGTCCACTTAAGGAGAGGAGCAAACTGTGGGAAGAGACACCTGCCTCTCGGTCGTGATTTCCAATGGCCTATTTGGAAAGCCCTCATTCAATTGCATGCTCAAAAAGGCAGTTTCAAATATATGAAATTTGGCAATAGTTAAATAAAAACCAAATCAGTTACCTCCGCTGGAAATATACCGATCCATTAAAAAAAAACATAAAATATATGCTGAAAATAGCATATTTTTAAAAACTTTAAAATACACAAAATGCAATTACCAAGAGTTTTTTTTTTTTTTTGGTGGGAAATCATCCAATGACTTCTCCCGCTCTGGGTGGAGCGGGAGGCAACCCACAGAAAAAAAAAAAAGAAAAAAAAAGAGAGTACCGACTAAGTATTATTCTAATAAAAGTTCTGAGCTTCAATTGAGTTGATCCTACTATAAAACGGGAATGGGGCATTCCTTCTACGAGTATGTTCACAGTTTCCGTAGTTAATTAAGATGAATCATTTTGAACATCTGGTTAGAGAATGCACCATTGGATATACTATAACCTACTCTTGGTACTACACAAGTGAGTCATCTAAACTACTACTAAACGCCAAGAAAGGTATAAATAATGAATGATTATGCTTAATAACACTTGTACGGTAAAACATTCTATAATTGGATTTCATTATTCATTCATTACAGTGTGCCATTATTTGTTTTATAAAACTATTCTCTCTGTACGCAAAATACGCGCCTCGGGCGTGGAGTTGCGGAAACCAGCCCGACATACATACTCGTACATACAAAACTATTCTGCATTAATTAATTGATTGGATAATCCATTTAACAGGTCCATGGATGGGTGACCATCTTTACATACCGAGACTCCTCCGTGCGTCGGAAAGCATGTTAAGCTGTTGGTCCCGGCTATCAATCGTGGATCTTTGACAGTCGTTACGGGTCGTCAGAAGCCCGAAAGTCAAATATCGAGTCTTACCAAGGGTTATCGTATTACCCAGTAACTGGGTTGTGGAGGTCAGATAGGCAGTCGCTCCATGTATAATACTGGTATACAAGCTGGCTAATGGAGGTGCCCAAGCGTGTAAATAGCCGTGGGACTCTGCGGATGGAGGACATTAATTACTGCCAGACACTTGGATTGAATGCTGGCCCAAAATTGCCTATATTTGTCTGTATAACTTCAAGTTAGGAGTGGTTGGCAGTAGTCGGCGCATGTGGCCTTACTCTAAGCTATCAAGAACAAGCGTTACCTGACTTTCCGGGCTGTTCTCGATGGTTGCACGTCGACTTGACGACGTGGCCACTCGTTCTCTTCACTCCAACACTCTTGATTATTCTTGTTCAGTAGTTAACGGACGCGGTAAATATGGGTTATTTATTATTCCCGGAGGATACGTTGGGGGTTTACGGGATATTACTCGGGGTTTTTGTAGCTGCATCCGGTTAGACTGGAAGCCGACCCCAAGATAATTGGGAAAAGACTAGGCAGATGATGAGGGTAAACTACTGTTATTGCGTTTTAATTTTATTTAAGCTAAAACTTCCAGTCTGACGGCGCCGCCGAGGCCAACCTAGGTAGAGGTGACGAAACGACGTAGACGCCTACGGCAAGGGCTCATTGGACATGCTTGCTAAAAAGAATACCTGGAAGGTTTTGGGACAGGCCTTTACCCAGTATTAAGACAGTACTTACAGTCTTAATAAAAACTGGCCAAGTGCGTGTCGGACTTCGCACAAATAGGGTTCCGTACCAAATGAGGGAATTTCAAAGAAAAATCTGATTTATCAATATATTGGTATTTGTTAGTAAAATATACATAATAATAAACATGATCACCAAATTGCAAGTTCTAATGGGAAGTTAAAATATTCTTTGGAACAAAATTTTGTGATAGACGACGGACACGTGAGTGACAGCAATAGGGCTCTGTTTGGACCCTTCGGGTACGGAACCCTAAAAACTAAAAGCTAAGTATGCTTTTATATTGTGAATGTGGCCCGTTAAAAGCTAAAACAACCATTTATAGTTTACCAATGCAAAATGGAGCGACGCATGCTTAACGTAAGGCTGCCTGACAGGTGGACAACGTCAAAAATTATGTAAAAGACAAAAGCAAGCGATGAGCTACTAAAAACAATGAAAGAGTAATGGAACTGAATTGGTCATATTATCAGAAAAACAGAAAAATGGATGGAAGACAAAATGGTATGGTATCCTAGGAATGGTAAGACAAAAGGGACGTCAAATTAAGAGATGGGAAAATGACCAAACGGATGGGGAAGATTAGCTTGTTACAGAGATGAGTGGAAGAAACTATGGAGGCTTATGTCGAAGGACCACCAGACCACTAAACTGGCTGCTGAAGAATAGTACTTACTTATTCAAATTAAGTTTTCTTTTTATTTTATTAAACTAGAATAAAATTACATTTTTTTATGTTATTCAATATACTGTATATTGGTCAGTAAATAAAGGTTTTATTATGACTATTATAATTTTTAAATTTCTTACAGTTCGACCCCTAAGATGACTCAAACAAAGGGCAAAGAACCTATCTGAAAGTACCTACTTTGCTTGAGATATTCACATACTTAGCAAAAGATGTGAACCTTTCTTATCAATTATAATGAGGCTGCCGCTTTTGTGTTTGCCTTGAAATAAGTATATAATAATATAATATAGAAAATATTCTTTGGGATGCTTAATAAATACCAGTAAAACATGGTGAATAGTGATGCAGGGGTGAATCGGGAAGAAACTTTAAAAAGCATTTGAAACTTGGAACAATATAGTTTGTCGCCAATATGGACACTAAATTATAAATTGTAATTCAGTTAAAATATTCAAGTCCTTGTTGGCAATAAATTATATTATTTCAGAGTTAAAATCCCTTTTAAAATTTTGTTCCCATTCACCCCTGCATCCCTATTCACCACGTTTTACGGTGGTGAAAGGTTTAGAGCTCCGAAAGTATTTACAATACCTTGATATAGAATGTAATGGAACGATAACCTATTCAGAAGTTTTAAACAAATTAAGTACCTACTTAAGTATAATATTAAGAGATAATTGTATGTGAACTATTAATTTCTGTTGTATTTTTTGTAAAATAGTTTTTTATTTTTCACTTATTAGTTGTTATACCCCAGAACTATAACTAAATATTAAAGTTACGTCCGAATTGATAACCCCAATAACATGGAATGTGCAACAACATAATCAAAAACCACCCTAAAAAATTTAAAACACTAACGAGACTTCGTCAAACTACGTTAGATGCTGCAAATAAATGTAAAACCTAGATATGCATTGAGCATAACTGCTCGTAGATTTCAAAACACTGAAATTGCGACCTTCGAGAGACTTTTCGCAATAATAACTAAAAAAGAACCGAACACGTACCTTTCTCGTGGTCGCAGAACGCACGCACAGATAAACTATTTATTAAATGACTTTCTCGATGCTCTCACTATACTTCAAGACATGAACTAAGTAGGTAACGTCTACAGCCTGAAAAATCAATAACACTGCCCCGCCGAGCTTATTCGCCCGTTCTTTTTTATCAAAGTTACAGCTAATAAAAACATTACGCTAACTTACCTCTCCACAGGTATGAAGGGAAGATCTTCGGGAACCCGGGATAGAAGTTAATTGCTCTCAATGATTCAGAAAACTATTTTTATTTATTTATTTTTCACCACAAATTACAACAAAGCAGACTGACAATCATCTGATTTGACAGACGTCTGACATTTGCGAGTTCAGTTGCGACCCGTTACACGAAATGAAAGTTCACGATTTCAGGTGTCTCGTCTACGTTCCGTTTCAAGTGTTTGATATTTTAAACCTGCAACCTGCGGGCCACTCATGGCCCACCAAGCTTTTCTGTGTGGCCCTATAGCCTAGCACATTATTTGGACTACATTTACTCAGTGTCTCTGTAGCAGTTTTAGTGACTACTAAAATCGCGGCTTACCTACTGACTCACTCCTTGACGATGTGCTGAGACTATTCTCGCGCTCGATAACAAACCGCAAAAGTTAACTAGCCTTTGTATTGGCCTAATAGAATGTAACAATTTTATCGAAAACTTTTATTACAATATTATCACAAATCCCATTCATGTAGATGCGGCCCATCATAATAACAATAGACGCGATATGTGGGTCGGAAAAAAAAGGTTGAGTACAGCGTTCTAACCTGTAAAGCTATTCTGTAAAATCTTACCGTGAAAACTTAGGTGAAGTGACCGTGAAGTGGGCTGTCAATCCATATAATCAAGGTGGAATGACAGTTCACTTCACGCTCACTCCACCTAAGTTTTCACGGTGAGCTGTGAACAGAATCAACCGGCTGTTATCAACCCATGATTTTTTTTTCCCTTTACAGACCAGGGACCAAAGGTTTGATCATCAGCACGGTACAGAATACTGTTTCATTGAAATCAAGTTCGGACATAGTGACATAGACGACTAAAGGGTGTGTGGAACCGAGGACCCTGATTCGTTCCTCGGCTAAAGCTCGAGTGAAGGTACATAATTAATAACACTGCCTAATCAAAAAAAAAAATAGCGTAGTATATCATGTATTCATGCATGTGTGATCGTAAAACACTTTGATTTCTGTCCTCTCTGCGGAGCACTTATAATGAATGTTTGCGATAGCTAGCCTGTGCTTGTTACCGCACTTTGAATGTATTCCATGTATTTATCAATGAGTAGATACCTAGTGTGTAACAATGCTAACTAAATTATAAATGCGAATGTGAACTTGTTTGATACGCTTTCATGCCAGAATTATTCGACCGATCACCACGAATTCATACACACGAAGTCATTGGGTAAGTAAAGCAAAGGACATACGCTACCTGTACCTACCTTTAATCTAGAACTAATTTTCTTTATTAAAACTAAAAAACCAACTTTATTTTTCGTGTTCTTCTCAGCACTCTTTCATTTTTTTTTTGTGGGGGTGGGAAATCATCTAATGACATCTCCCGCTCTAGGGGAGGGCGCGTCAGACTCTTACTGACTAAAAGCCACCCCTGTTCCTTCCCTGCCCTAAATGCCCAGGGGCGAGGTAACTCTTTCGAATTTATCCTCAACCCCCACCGGACGGGCTCCGTCATGTTTTGCTGACAACTCTTTGAGGCGCGCGTGGAACACTACGCGCCGTCAACTCTCAGACCTGGTGCTGAACTGCTGATCGGACGGCGAGTTACCCACTATTCGCCGTCCGCAGGCCCGGGTAAACTCTTTCATTTGATACCCATACTCATACCGCATACCCATGCCATGGGAACGCATACAAAATAACTAGTCCGTCATCTTAGGGAGTCCGACATATTGGATTTAGAATGACATCTCCCAAAATTATTATTACATTTACGCAAAATTCCAGCTTAATCAGAAACCGGGCAAATTTTACCTAAATGACTTGTTTTACAGTTATTATTGAAGCCAATTTAGGTGTGTTAAAAAAGTGCTGTTCCCGTGAAATCTACATTAACGCGAGCGAAGCCGCGGGAAAAAGCTATTAGGTAAATATCAGGTCTTTACCTAAGAATTTGCTTTTGTATAGCAAAATTAAAACTTTTTTTTTTACAAAAAATAACTTTAATTCATCAAAATATTTTTAAAAACTATCAATATACTCTCGCCATTTTATGGGTAATTTGATGCCTCTGCAGTTGAAGTCCGCTGCACGGGAATCGATGAAATCTTTAAAAGCATCTTAAACTGCTTCTTCGGAATTGAATTTTTTTCCCATTAAAAGTTTATTTATACTTCCAAAATCGTGGAAATCTGCTACGACAAGGTCTGTAGAATATGGTGTAGTCTCTAGCTTTAAAATAACTCTATTAATTTTGACAACGGTCAAAATGACCCGTTTAACAAAAGAAAATTCAACCTAATAAAAGAAAATCTACATGGAACTGCATCTCGGCAAGGAAGATTGGCCAAGACCATGATGTGCCTCTGTATATTTTTAGGGTACCTATTCACCCTATACTCTTTAGGTGGAAGCGCCAGTGTAGCCCGCGAAATTCAAATTTTCTTACGTTTTTTGCAATTTGCAGGGGCCCGATTCTGTAAAATAACTAACTTGTCAATAGTGTGTCAGTGGTGTCTCAATAGAATAGTCATTGACATTTGGTATTCTACAAATTATTTATGGTCATTGACTTGTATTTACTTACTGTATTGAAAAGCCTTAATTGGACTACATAGAGCAACACGGGCCACCGACGTACCGGTGGGGAGTAGCCATAGCGTATTTTCCCGATACAAAACTGTCTGTCATTTTTTGCGGGGGGAAATCTGCGCCACGCACACTTTCTCAGACTCCCACACAAAAACAATCGTCTGTCACTATGCAACACACTCATAACATTAAAACAAAATACTATGACTTTCGCACAGATACAGATACATTTTGTGTCATAACAGTGTAATGAAGTGATGCAACTACATTGACAATGTGCATACAGCCACGGCTGTAACAAGTCGATACGCATTATCGATAAATTCAAGAACTTGGATAAGGAAATCAGGTTTAAAAAGTGATACAAAGGTGGATATTATAATAACGATGACTTTATTTATTACATTTGACATAAGCTAAGGTTAAAAACCAGTGATAGTTTTATCTATCACTGGCTTTTAAAACGGATTAATTTTGTATATATATGACGAATACATTTTTGCGGGTTTGCTTTTTCATTAAGAAAGAAATTCTCGTATCAGTATATTTTTCCATTATTAATCTTGCCAGTTCCAAATTATGATTTGTAAAATCATTTTCGTGTGAATGGTAACTGATAGAAGGAAATAAGTCTTTGCCAATAAACTTCTTTAAGGCTTTTGTCACGATTTGATGTGTGGTACAAGATCGTGTAGGTTTATTGTCGTCACTTAAACGTTGTCTTATTTCTTTTTCACATATCCGGCATAAAAGTATTACCTCTTTTGAAGAATAAAACAACTTTCCTCTGCTTTTTTGGTGTATTAAGCTTTTTTCATCAATCGGCCCGAGCAAACCTTTGATGCATGTATTGCACTTAATTTTTTTTGATGTCGAGAAAATAACAAATCCAGCTATATATTCTACTACTTTTTCGGCAAAGAGTGATAAAAAAGTTAGAGTTTCAATCTCATCAATCAAATCGTCAGTAAAATTGGTAAAATTGACTTCGTCAGTAGCGTCATTGGTATTATGTTGTCGTACGGTTGAAGCATTAATTTTTTCTAATGCAGATGTGCAATTCAGTATCATAATTTTTTCCAATGGAATGCAGTTCGTTCCGCGTCCAGTTTGTGTTAATTCTGTATTAACAAGAATTTTTTTATAAATTGCTTCGAACTGGGAGCTTGAGGGATTATCGCAGTAACCACCATGACTTCTTACAATTGAAAAAAAGAGCTCGATGTGATCTTGACTTATCCTATGGAGTGGCATATATTTCAGGCCATTTTGTTGGTTTTGTATTAAGTCTTGAAAGATAGACTTGGTACTCTCAATGCAGATTAAAATTCCCAAAAAACATGTGTATCGTGGAGAATCTAATAACTTTATTTTACTTGACTCCCCATTGCGTTTTTTTACATAGGCCGATAAGCTCAATAAAACCTTTTGAGCTTCGTCCATTTTTCTAAAAGCTTTCTCAAAGTTTTCAGAGTTTAATGCTCTCTTATAACCATTTTGACGTGATCGAGAATCCAATATATCAAAAACGTCGTTTATCAGTGAAATAAATTTTGAAGTTGCAGTTGATCCATTAAACTCCGGCAAATCTAATTCTTTTTCACAAAACACAAGTGCGTCAGCAACACTTGCGCTGAACAATTGTGCTGCAAGGCGAACATTCATTATCTTTGTTTTAAAATAAATGTGATTTGCTCTCAACTTGTTAGCCATGAAAAATAATTCTTCCTCCTGGATTTTATGTAATGCCTCCACAAATAACCATTGAATTTTATTTTCACTGTCATCGTTAAAACATTTGTAGTCACAAAAAGTGTTTCGAATTAATTTTAACATGTGACTGGGGTCTAGAAAAAAGTAAACTCTTTGCCCCGTCGTTGTAGGATCTAATATGGTAGTTTGCAATTTATTTGCATCTAAGCAGCAACCCAGTTCTGTAGCCATCGCTAAATTTGCTTTTGCGCCGTCACAAGTTAATGCTTTTATTTCTACTCCAGTATCATGTACTAATTCAAATGCTTTAGTTACAAGCTGAGCTTTTAACTTGGCACTTGTACCTTTAACTAAAAAATATCCGATTGGGACTTTCCATGGAGTATTAATGCCTACTAAAAGAAATACTAGGACATCTGTTGCTTCATCCGTATTATCTGTTAATAAATCAAAACCATAATCAACGTACCCGAATCGTCTGTCACTATTTGGACTGTCATGTGATTGTGTCTTTATTTTCATTTCATCGAAAACCAAAGTACAATAAATTTTGCTGTCTGGATTGGCATCGGCTTTATATTTTAAAGCCACCAATGCCTCCTTGGTAAAACCGGGCCGTCCATCAAGTTGACTATACCATTTGGTTAAAGTACGTGGAGCAGGTAAACAGGTCCCAAACGTTTTACGGACATACTTATAAGCTTTCGGCGAATAAAAGTTGAGAGTTAAAGCAAAACATCTCAGTTCTGGTGAATACTTAGCTCGTGAAAGCTTCCCACTTTTACGTTTTTTTAGTTGACGCTTAATAAGTTCTGTTTCTTCAACGCCAATTTTTTCAAGGATCATCCTTTCTTCTTTATCTATCAATGATTTTTCATCCAGACTCTGGAGAATATCTTCTAACCCACCAACTTTTTTCTTTAAGAAAAGATTTTTAGCTTGAAGCCTTTTAATTTTTTTTTTTTTTGATAATCTAGCTGTTGCTGCATTTTTCTTTTTCTTGGTGTTAATACAATGGTGGGAATCGAACCATTATTTTCAGATGTTTCCTTTGACTGAGCCTGAAAAATAAATACGATATAAATAATGTTATAATCATCTTTCTATGTATCGGTAGTGTCATCCACGAAGACGCACACCACCACTAGGTTATTGAAAAAAGACAAAAAAGAAAAATGTGAGCCGTCACGGGACGCCTGGCAGATGTGAAACATCGACATTATTTTGTAAAAGTAATATGCAGAAAAGAACATATTGTGATAGGAACTAAATATGTCATAATGATAAAATAAAAAACAAAAAATCTTACTATTTGATGGTGTAATAACAAAACAAAAAAACATCGTATAGCGTGGCGACGCATCGCCACGGCATGCGTCGCCACGCCAGAAATCGGTTTTACGTGCGGCTATAGATGTTTCACATCAAAATGTTTATTTTGTGCCAAAAAACAATTTTTTTACAACATACCATAAAAAAAAATATAATCTTGCAGGGTTACAAAGCAATAAAGAGGATATAATAAATAAAAAAATAGTTATTGGAACAGAAAAACAGTTTACTAAAGTTTGGGTGTGTGTAACAACCGCATTAGTATAGAATACTGTGTCGCGTGTCTTCGTGGATGGCACTATCTATAGCTTACTCAATCTCAATAATAAAATAGCTGAAATTACTATTTGATAAATATGTACCGTACCTATTTATTTTAATCAAACATAATATCTACAATAAACTATTAAAAGGAAACTCACTTGTTGAGGAGTCGATGATGTACACGGAGATGTCAATGAATCAGAAATAGTGAGAGTGGCACTAATGGCATCGAAAGATGATAGTCTGTCGTCTGGTAGAGTAAATGATAATTGATGGCTCTGAAAAATTAGATTTAACATTGTAAAATCATTCATCATCATTCATTTAATCTCATTGTGTGCAAATCTAAGCTTCATTTCACAACTAAGACTAACATACTACATAACCAACATTTTACGGGTGTGGCAGGAGGCATTAAATTTGGTGCACTGTGTGCTTGTTTGCCTTCTCAATTATATAATAAAAAACTTACGGAACAACTACAGTGGTGTGGTATTAAAGTTGGTTTTGTGCCCTCGACCAATCTCCTTCTATTGTTCGCCAACACTTGAAAATCAGAAGTCTTGAAATGATCTGAGCAAATGACACTGTTTCTTGTGGGAAGCCAGATAGGTCTTTTATTACAAAAATTCTTCCAAATGTCCCTTAAACTTGGATCTTTAGGAAACCTGCAATAAATAAATAATAAAATATTATGCTCGAAGTTCACACTTACTCATAATTTAATGTATGTAAGTATTGTATTTTATTTCATTTGACGAAATTTTGTTATTAAACTGTATTTAAATAAAGCTCGCAATACATTTATAATTATATTAAATTAATCAGAAAACATGATCTCAAAAATAGTTGTATGCACGAGATCAGACAGGTTTTTATCGATACCTAACTATCTACAAACTGGTAACAACACTATCGCTCGGTGACGGCGCCAACTCGGATGCAGACTCAGATTAGTTGCTCGACCGATCCTCATATTGTATGAGGGCGAGCGGCCATGTTGGTAAACAAATCCGAAACAACACGAACGTAATTATTTTATATTTTAGGTTTAAAAATGAGTAAATAGTAAAAATGTGGTTAAAAATTACTTACATATGAAAGGTAACGCCATCTTTTTGTAAATTTGACGTGGCAGATCTCTTTTTGCAGCAAAAAACTGAACAATTCGGCATTTTTGTTCGACGTCAATTCAGCCGCGCAACTAGATTTAGTCTAGTGAACAGTCCGGTTGCAACTAGTTTTATTGTTTGCATAGGACCAAATGGACTTGTACTTTGACAGAGGGGAACGCCTGCGTATGGCTACTCCCTCCGTGTTGCTCTATGTTGGACTATTGTAATAATTGGTAGTCTGGTCTACTATAATATTATTATGTCAATAGCATTTGAAAGTTTTTGCAGAAAACCAAATTTGCAACAGTGGCAAAATAATGTCTGTTGTGTGTTGATAGTGTCGATGGCGTGTTGCTTAACTCAAAGTTACAGAATTGGGCCCCAGGTCAGTGTCAGGTTGTATCTTAAAAATTTGATTTGCGGCCGTAGCAAGTATGTATTAATTTAATTATAACTCTTAAACAACTCTTTCAGTTAGAATTGATGCCAAATGTCATGATTTCATGAAATAATTACATTTGACATGAATTCTAACTGAAAAAGTTGTTTTGATGATTTTAATGATGATTATAATTCTATAAATACATACTTGCTACGGCCGCGAATCAAATTTTAACCCACAAATCCTAATACTGGCCTGCAAATCGCAAAAACGTAAGAAAGTTTGAATTTCGCGGGCTATCCTGGAGCTTTCACGCTCATCTTCCCCATCTGTCAATTCGGTCAAGGGTTCTAAAAAACAGAGGACAAGTAAAACACAATATTTATGAAAAAAAAAATCTAAAACTTATTATAGCATCACATGAATCTAATTCAGGACTATAAGTTTCACATGTGAGTAACATAATTTAAAGCTTTATAAATGGTTCCAACCAAATAAAATTGAGATGTTATTTTTTTTTTTTATAGTTTTATAAACTGTTTAGACTGCAGATTCATATCTCTTCGAGACGTCTCCCCAGTTGGCGACGTCGAATATTGCCTTTACGTAGTCCGCCCTCACGTTTTTGTACTGTAGGTAGTAGGCGTGTTCCCAGACGTCGATTCCGAATAAAGGCACGAGACCTGGAATGACAAACATACGGTTAAGACAAATAGGTTAAGAAGTGGAACAGAGGCAGTGGCGTAGCTAGTCCCAAAGGGGCCCTGGATCAAAAAATGTATGAGGCCCCTTTTTTTACCCGGCTGCGGTCAAGTCGGGTTATTGTTTTTTTTTTACAAAATACGTTGCACAGAACATTGGAGTAAATTAGAGCATCCTACCAAATCTTAATTATTCATTAATATTGCGAGCCTCTCATTTATAAGAATTTGAGGTAGTGGACTATATTTTACGATTTTATGCTTCGACTAGTCGGGGCCCCTGAAGCCCCGGGGCCTCGTATCATTGATACGGCTGATACCGTGGTAGCTACGCACCTGCACGGTTAAAAAAGAACACTTAGGGCTGATTTCACCATTCGCTCTATAAACTAAGTTTAACTGAACTAAGCATAACGTAAAAAATAAAAGTCGGTATACGGGCGAAAGTTTTACGTGACAACGACTTTGAGTGGTAAAATAATTTTAATGTGAATATTCATTCGTATAGTAGGAAGAAGGATGAAATAATAGTAACAATTTAAAACATTTATTTATACAAAGAATTATATTTAAAACATTAATTTATACAAAGAATCTCGCACTGAATTTCATATTAACAAAATTTTATTTTTACCTTTACACATACATACGTATTTCACTTTTTATGTCTGTCTCTCTCGCTCTTAGGCGGGCTAACCATGCCCGAGTGGAAGGGACGCGTGCCTCTCACTCGCTCTCATTGTGAGCGCATAACGTGAGCGGAGCGTAACGCAGTTTCTTGAAGTGTCACCCGGCAAACCAATTTATAAGACGTTGTCACGTCAAAAACCATAAAAAAGATTATAGTGAGTTAACCGTAAAAGATAAGACATATGCTGTCGTGGACTGTTTTTTTAGAACTTTAAAAGGAGAACAATTCCGTAATACATAATTCTTGCGTAACTTTAACCGTTTACGCAGCGCACGCAACTGAAGCTCTCAAAAGGATTTTAATTTCCCGTTTTTGTCATATTTTTCATTGATGCTTCGCTCCTGTTGGTCGCAGCGTGATGTTATATAGCCTATAGCCTTCCTCGATAAATGGACTATTCAACACAAAAATATTTTTTCAATTCTATAAAGTAGTTCCTGAAATTAGCAAACAAACAAACTCTTCAGCTTTATGACAGCGGCTAAACGCGTTTAAGGCGCTGGTGAAATCGGCCCTAAGGCGACTAAAATGTGCACTTTCCGAAGCCACGCGAAGACGCACACCTGATATTTCACAGAAATGAGGCAACGTCACAATTATCACCTATGATATTGTACACAAGATATGTTACGTTCATAGTAACCGACGTTTAAAATCTGTTTCGCGTTTGCATCTATAGCACCCATGGTGACAAGTTGCTCTAGTGAATAGTACAAAAGATAGAATAGGCATTTAAGTGAAAGAGATAGCTACCTATTATTTGAACGATTACGCTTCATTTGTTTTGTCGAGGCATAGATTATGAAAAATGTCCCAATTAGGACGTTTTTGAGTCTTCACGATACACGCGCTAAAAACATATCTGCCTCTTTTTTTTTAGTGACTGGACAAACACTTGTACTATGTTTATTTTTTTTTGTTTATTTTAACTATTTTTTTTTATTTGTCCTCCATGGTTGTAAATGTAACAGATCTTGGATATTATGATATACTCGTAGGAAGTTATGAACACGCGTTCGTTTATCTGAAAATAGACGATGATTCCCGAAGCGTTTGCTTTTCTTGGAATATCTTTACATAGCACGTTTTCCTAACTCAATGTAAGCAACATTTACCAGTGGTTGCTTGCAGAGGATCCTGGTTCTGGCAGGTGGCAATTTGCAGTTTCTTTGCTTGTTTGTTGTAGCCCAGCCAACCCCAGCCGGAGCCCTGCACACCTACAGATGCCGTCGCAAGCTGATTCTTCATATTATCCCATGATCCAAAGTCCCTAAAATTAATTGAAGGAGATTAGAAAAAAAAAACCTTTTGCTTTGCTTGTGTTTAGCTGGTTTTGCACAAACGACGAGTCATGCATCACGTTCAGCGCCAAGACCAAAAACCGTAATTTTCATTTTTTGGTCTTAGTTTCGTACAAAAAAAACCACTTAGATCGAAACAACGGTGTTGGAGGACAGAGGTATTACAATATTCACAGTAAAATGTATTAAAATGTTACTGTGTGTGTGTTGTTTACTGGCGGACACACTGGCCTCCGAATAAAGCACTGCCTGTGTTTCCCTAAAGAAACACGCGAACTGTAAAGGTCATACTTTGTGAGCCACCGAGACGCGACGCGACGAGGGTACCATCTACACAATCGTACTCGGCCTGTCTCGTCGTGTGTCAACGAGCGTGTACAGCCGGCATGAGAAGTTTTCGCACATCTCGACTTAATGTCTTTCTTGAGAATTGGAAAGAGGTAACACAGACCTGAGAACAGCGGCAGGAATGGAGGGAGGCCTTTTCGCAGCAGTGGACAGTACGGACTAGATATAATTATTAAAATAATAATAATTAATACGTGAAGAAAAACTTTCGAACCCTTTTTACGAAAATTACGCTGACGGAAGAGAGCACAGTTAAAGTTTATATGGCGAAGGAGTGCAGAAAGCTAATAATTTTATAAAATATGCATTAGAAAAATTTACACAAACTACCATGCCTTTATACGTATATACTCTTTTGTTTATGGTTCGTAGTCATGTCATGTTTATGGTACCTAATCCGCGAAATTCAAATTTTCTTACGTTTTTTGTAATTTTGCAGGTCAGTATCAATGTCATGTTGATCAAAATATGATTCGCGGCCGTAACAAGTACGTATTTACAGAACTGTAATCATTTAAATCATCAATACAACCTTTAAAGTTCATAGTACGGTATGACAGGACTATTTCATGAAATCATGACATTCGACAACAATTTTAACTTACAGTTGTATCCAATGTTATTATACTACTCTGTCAAGAAAGTACCGGGAAAAAGTCATTAGGACACAAAATGTTAGTTATTCAGGAATGATAGACTTACGCCAACGAATAATCCAATCATCAAACTTTTTCCGGATTTTTATTTTCCAGAATTGAGTTCAGTTCTCGCCGCGAATTCGCTTTTATGTCTTCAAAAAACTCAGCTGGAGCCTTACCTAGTGAATGCGATGGTTCCTCGATGGTATTTGTTGAGTTTTTGGTCAAAAATTCGTTCAAAATTATAGCCTTGTGCGAAGGCGCATTATTGTGGTGCAAAATCTAAGAATTTTCTTTCCACAAATCAGGCGTTTTTCGTCGAATTTGCTCTCTTAAACGCCGCATAATTCTCAAATAATATTCTTTATTTATCGTTTGACCTTCCGGCAAGAATTCCGAGTGCACAACACCGCGATAGTCAAAGAAAACAATCAACATGACTTTGACTTTTGATCGACTTTGGCGTGGTTTTTTCGGTTTCGGTTCAGTTGGAAGTGGAAGGACTCCGAAGCTGGTTTGCCTGTCAAACTCGTAAACCCACGTCTCATCACCAGTAACAATGCGTTTCATGAATGCTGTGTCGGAATTGACTCGTTCTAGCATGTCCTCAGCAAATTATATGAGATTGAGTTTTTGGAGAAAACTCAGGTCTTTTGGGACTAGTCGAGCGGCAACATGTTTCATACCCAAGTGATTGTTTAAAATGGTACGGATCGACTCGTGAGACACAGAAAGTTCAGGGGCTACCTCTCTCAAACTTGAATGAGGATTTTCAGTCACTATTCCCTCTACTTTTACGATGTCAACTTCAGTTGAAGACGTTGATTGATGGCCTACCAGAGCGAGGTACATAATAAAGAGTATTCTATTCTATTCCCGATACTTTTTTGACAGAAGGTACCTATACTTATAAAAATTATTGATGATTCTAATTCTATAACTACTACTACTACTACTACTACTACTTGCTACGGCCGCGAATCATATTTTGACCAACATACAACCTGACACTGACCTGCAAATTGCAAAAAACGTGACAAAATTTCGCGGGCTACCCTGGTCGAATTTCGATCATCAAGCGACCACTAGTAATAATAATTTCGCATACATATATCTGCTTCAACAATGCATATCATTATTAATTCATAATTGGACCTACCGACAGACAAAATAAGACTTGGAAAATTATTGAGTACCTACATAATAAATAACATGTGATTTTGCCATTAATATGTAATAGTTACAGACTGTACTCAATTAACACCTTTATGGACTGTGTGGTAAAGAACAATACACCAATAGTTTTGAATTATAATGAATGAATTTAGAGAAGGTGCGTTCACTGGGTGCTAATCATATTTATCACAATGGTCTCTTAAAACCATGATTGGTGAAGTATAGAGTTAATTCTGTATCCTTTGTATATTTCCAAAGAGCCCAGGCAGATGGAATCACAGGCATACTATAGGCCAATTATTACATAGAGCGCAGTTATACGACTTCTAATGGTTTCTAACAGAACATCACGCCTAAAGGACTAGTCTTATTTCTTTGAAAAAAAAAATATATTACTATATACAATTTCCGTCATAATTTACTAAGTGAATAATTGAAATTATATTTTTTATAACTTAGTGTAATTAATTTGTGAAATTATGTCTAACGCGGAGAAAAAAATGAGAATCACACAAAAGCTATAAAGCGTATTTATATTTTAGTATACGTGTTTTTGTACCTGTTGTTTTATGTATAATAATTAATAATGCGTCTAGTTTTGGATAGCGCTCCTTAATGGGCGAGTCCTATTACTGGGTGGACGTACGACGTGTTACGTGAGCTCAGCACAGAACACGCAAGCTAACTACTCAAGGTCATTGGCAGCTAATAGCGCCTTAAGAGTCAAGTGGTAAATAAAATGATAGAAATGAAGGATATGGAAGGAAAATCTGTGAATGAATGTTGGAAAGAGATGGCAGATTGTATAAGGCGAGTAGCAAAAGATGTTTTTGGAGAATCGCAAGGGAAAGGCACGATAGAAAATTTTGGGTGGGGCCGTTCTTTGTTCCTACTGGACGATACACTGACTGTTACGTCCATCATTATGAGCCTGTGTTGAGAAACTAAGTCTTCGCCTGGCAACACTTTACAGTTTTTTACTGTTTTGAGACTGTTTCGTCTCACCAAGAAAAAGTCAATTTGGGTCGCGTGCTGGCCGCTTTTGTAAGTGATCAGGTGTTCGTCTTTCTTTTTGAACCAGGTGTTAGTTATTGCCAGGTCAAAAGCCGAAGCAGCTTGCAGCAATGTCTCGCCATCAGTATTACGGTCTCCGTACCCCCAACCACCATGCACTCTCTCATAACCATACTTCAGACTGTTTTCTTATATGGTTCAGAATGTTGGGCCACAAAAGGGATGAATGGAAAGCAATTGCATGCAGCTGAGATGAGAATGCTAAGAGCGATGTGTGGTGTTACGCGCATGGATAGAATTAGGAATGAGTATATAAGAGGAAGTCTGAAAGTGGCACCGCTGACTGAAAAATTGTGTGGAAATCGGTTGTCGTGGTATGGGCATGTGATGCGGAGGAATGAAGAAAATGTCGTGAGGAAAGTCTTGTGTATGGATCTGGACGGCTATAAGAGTAGGGGAAGGCCAAAGAAACGATGGTTGGACTGTGTGAAAGAGGATATGGGTAAAAAGGGGGTGACTACAGTGATGACGACTAATACAGGAGTATGGAAGAAAAAGACATGTTGTGCCGAACCCAAATAAATTGGGATAGGACATGGGCAGGAGAATGATGATGAGATACATGACGTGACGTTACGTAAAAAAACCCTTAAAAAAATACTGCCTCTCCAGGCCTAGAATGGAAGTCACGTGCATATTTCAATTGTATTCAAAACACATAGTCATGTGTATTTAGTTAATTATTGCTAATTGATATCAGGTGCCTCTCACATTCCGATTTTATATCACATAGGTTAACTTGCCAAACTACTACACAGGTTATCGTAACCGTTGACGTAAAGCGGTAATTTCCACAAATTAAAAAGCAAAACAATACATTATCAATATAAACAAAGTCAACTCAAACTAGATATAATAGCAACCATTGTTACAATATTTAAAGCATTAACAGGTACCTACATAGCAATTTTAAAAATAAAGGCAATATCAGTCCTGATAAAGGATGGCTTGACTTAACTGCCGAAAAGTGAAATAGTGCACAATAAACAACTGAGATCTGGTTTTAACAATGTTACATGTCATCTGTGGATGAAAAATTGACATCGGACAGTTTTTGCATGAAAAGCTGTCCAATAATACAGATAACGATATTGGATGATTCACGTTACACCGGGTCGCCACCGGGCCGGGCCGGGGCACGGTCAAAGATTGTAGTATACATTTTGTATGAAGTGATCCATGCTAGACCGTGCCCCGGCGGCGTCGAAATATCGGTGGCAATTGTTTCCCGGCCGGGGCACGACCCGGTGGCGACACGGTAACATGAACGTGTGCACCGGGCCCGGACGTACCCTGGCCGGGACACGGTCAAACATCTATAGTATACTTTTGTATGAAGTGATCCATGCTTGGCCGTGCCCCGGCCGGGAAAAAATTGCCACCGACATTTCGACGCCCGGTCGCGACACGGTGACAGCTCGGTGTAACATGAATGACTAGCCCGATCGGCGCACGGTGGACGTGCCCGGTGGCGATACGTAACGTGAATCATCCTTATCTGATATCAGTAAAATCAGATTTAAGTCAATTTGTTTTTTTTACTTTGCCTGTCGTGTTCCACTGCTGGGCAAAGGCCTCCCCCAAATCCTTTCAGAACTTCTTGTTACGAGCCACGTCGAACCAGCCCTTGCGGTAGGCGTCTAGGTCGTCTTGCTACCTCTTCTTAGCCGGGCTTGATGGCGCCGTCCAACCTCAGATACCAACTTCGTGTAGACCATTGCCCAGCGGTCATTGTTCATCTGGCTGACGTGGCCCATCCAATCCAATTTTAGCCTAGCAGCCTTTTTTCCTATGTTAATTATCCCTGTTTTTAAGCACAGCATGGTGTTTCTTATTTTATCAGCTCTTTTGACACCAAGAATGCTGCGCTCTATTGCTCTTTGATGATGAAGCCAAAAACCAGTCAAAAGCCAGGTGTAAAGACATGCAAAAAGAATGGTTAATTTCATTTACTTCTCAACAGCCTGTGTGAGCGCGCCAGAAGGTTTCCCACCATTGGGGGAAAGGTTCTGCCAGAAAATAGTGTGGTTGATGTGACCACCACCATTGAACTTCAGCCCTGGCGCAAGGCTGATGACTGTGCCGATGTCACCTGAAGATGCAGTCATAACAATTTAGAATTTCACACACGTTTCCTTATAAAATTTTGTTACTCTATTGCTTGGTTTCAGAAAACGGCAGTTTCAAATAAAGGGCCTTATACAAAAAAAAAATAACAAAAAAATAATATTAGCAGGTTCTTCTTTCAACATTTTCTCCCCACAAGAAGGGCAGATGTGGGTAAGTACTGACTAATCATTTAAAGGAGGTTTGGTCCTACATAAGGTTGATTTTGATGGATTAGACGTAATGTTATCTTGAGTTTAGCGATTTTTATAAATAAGGCTAAAATCGAAAGTCTACGATTTTTTAATCTGTTGTCAAATAAAAGTCAATTAAAAAAAAATACAGACCAATCATACAAGTGTTGAGGAAAGATTAAATCGAATGCCTCTTATGTTTTTACAATATAGTCTGAAAGATATATATATATATGAATGACTTGACTAAATCAGATTAATGCTCCTAACTTACCAAGACTAAGATTTACTATTACTGAAAATACAATAAGTACTAAAAATTCTCAACAAATTATAAATAAAACCTCTTTACTTGGCAACAGCCCCTTTAAAACTTTCGGAAGGTTCAGTTGCACGTGGAGTAAGGCTCGTCCACAGAATTGAATGGTTCACATGACCTCCTCCATTAAATTTTACCGTACTGAGGAGCCCAATAATCATGGTGGTGTCTGCTGCTGCCAAAGTTATGAATTACAAATTGAATATGAGTATTGAGGTATTACTGAAAGTATTAACTAAAACAGAAGTAGCTACTGGAAGTTTCAAATAGGTAACGAGTTAGGAGTATATACCTTTAGCCTGTGCCTGAGCCAGTTTCTCTTCAGCAGCATTAAGGTTGTTTATGTATGTGGCATGATGCTTGCTATGGTGCAGGCTCATTATCTCCCTGCTGATCACCGGCTCCAAGGCACTGTACTCATATGGCAGCTCTGGGAGAGTGTGCTTCATGCGAGCGGCGCCTACAGCCCTGCTGTGAACAGTTCAAGAGGACAAATCAATAATACGGAATGACAACTTACTGCAGTGAAGCCGGCCGGGCGGGCGGGGCAATGTCCTTTTACATAATTAGGCAGATTAATTTATTCCAGGTAATGATGCAAACAAACATTTGCGTAAAACAAATAACAAGTGAAGTAGGTAAAAGATCTGAATCTGTTTCATAGATCAAAATCACGTGAAACCGCATATTTTTTGTAGGCAGTTCCGCATTATTTTGAAAATACTCACAGCGTAAGCCGGCGAATGGGAAACATTATGAAAGGCAGTGAAAGAAATGCAAAATTTACTTCAATTAATAGTACCGGGTATCGATTGTGCCCGATACCGATACAATTTATTATAAAAATGCAAACTTATGCAACAGTGCCAAATACCAACAGAAGTACAGAACATGAACAGAAGCAGAACAGCTGCGCTGCGTAGTACAATCAATTATTTCCCGTCAAAGTGACACACGTCACGCATGACAACTTGTGACATTAGCAATGTCAATGTAATTAATTTTATTTTTTCTTGTCGGCATTGTACTCTTTCACACGTATACCAAATATAAAACAATGAGTTCTTCATTTTACTCAAATGTATGCTAAAATTCGTTCGCAACTTCGAAATGTGAAGTTCCAGAAACGAATATTGGAACGCGACGCGATTAATTACACAACCGCTGGTAACCATAGAGTAAAGAATTTTGCTTTCTTATTCGAGTTTGGTTCGAAGTTCTCGACATTAGGGTGGTATTACATTTATCCTGATCTTTGTTCGATGTGAGTTTGATCAAAGAAAGACAAGACAAGGGAGTAGCAAGGTACGGGGAGTGGGGGGCAGCTGCCACCCCTTAGAAGATGCAGGAATGCTCACAAACTGTAAAGTAATATTACAGTAGCGATACCAAAGTTGATTCTATTGACAGGCGAATTTTATAAGATTGTATTAAGAAAGGTTTAGTCGCCAAGAGCGAAATTATACAGGCAGCAAAGAAAGCTTTATATTCTCTTCGTGCTTATGTAGGTTCTTTTCTACACTGCGTCGTGTTAAAACATGACTGAGATTAATGTTGCCTGAAAACCGTTTGAACGGCCTATGTATGCTCAATGTACACCGAATCATGCTACGAAAAAAATTAGGTTCTAATTGTATCTGAGGTGTTAAAACGGTTTTGTGAAGAACCTCGTCGACTTATAATATATTCCTTGGTCGACTACTTTGTTTTTTTTTTAAAGTAACCTGTCCCATTGCTCATGCAGCATTTACCTTAAGGCTCAAATACACCTTCCGATTTCAAGGGACCCAATTTAGGAACAAACTAACACAGCAACTACTGTTAAGGAATGCATACTCCTTATTAGTACCCACTTTATGGTTGTGTTGCCTAGCAATACTAACTGTTGATGAAGTAATTCGTTTTTGTACTGTTCATATACAGGAATCAATATAGTCTATCGTTTCTCTTATTAACTGTTTTTCTTTAACCTAACCACATAACTTTAACAACTACAAGCTAACTAGGAAATAGGAAGCGAGCGATTACACTATCCTAAATTGGACTCCTAAATCGGGCTCCTAAGTCGCAGTGTTGCCAACTCTTACAAATTCGAATCCCTAGACAGAATATCAAAAAGTCACTATAAAGTCTCATAAAAACTGATTCTACCAGGAGCGGACCAAAAAAAAAAAGAACGGACTCGGATTTTTTTTCTGGGAAAGGGACCTTGGGAAATTGAATAATAATTTAAACACATACCAAAATATTAGTAGCCCATTTGTAGCGACAAAGTCGTTAAATTGGCAATACTCAGCTCTAAATCGTGGTAATGCGATTACACTATCCTAAATCGTACACAATTTAGGAAGTCAAATCGGGACCTTTCAATCTCACTAAATCGGACAACTGCTTCAACTGCTATTACACCTTCCTGCTTCCTAAATTGGGTCCCTTGAAATTGGAAGGTGTAATTGAGGTTTTATGGTGATATTACATCTATCCTAGATCTAGATCCAATGTGAGTTTGATCAAAGAAATAGGACGACTTCGTTGAATTTGATCAAATTTTTTGACGGATGCCCAGTAAATCCGTCAAAGATATTGGATTAAGATGTAGGATAAATGTATACCACCCTTAGCCAACTGTTAACCATAGATATTATTTTTTTTGTGTCTTTCTTTCGAAAACTCAATCATCAAATTCGAAATCTCAAAATTAATGAGGTCCTATACATTTTGTGATTGACATGCCATTCAATTTCGAAATAATCAATCGTAATATATTCTAAATTCTATTTTTTTTCTATATTCTAATCCCCCTAACCAGGCGGAAAACTTCTCAAGATTCCGTGATTTGAATGGCATTTCCCGCTTTTACTACCGAACAATACCGGCCGAGTAGGTATTCTACCTACCGAAAGCCGAAGACGCCGAAGTTGTTTGGGTTGCTGTGTGCCGACAGACGAGACGTCACGTAGTCCTCTGCTGTTATGTTTTTGCATTAGTGTGCGTACATGAACTGTGTGCACGTGAACCTACGGTTTGTTCGTGTGCATATTGTTACGAGACGACGAACGTACGACACTACGACAGTGCTGTGTCTGTGCTGTGAAGTTTTTGCCGATATTTATTGTGATCACATGAATTGCTACTATATTTTTCTTCGAAATTAAAACTTTTCGTAGTTAATTAAGTGAACAGTTAAATAATTAGACGTAGTCCAAGTGTTTCCAGCGTAGTGTGGACATTGCTATAATAAGCGGTGCATTTGTTTATTTATAGACAGTCGCAATTTGCAGTCATGTAATTATTCCTGTGGCGCTAAAATGTCTCATCAGAAGGATACTGCGATACATTTGTTAGCCGGAGGGTGAGTATTGAGCCACGGGAGGTCCGTGATATTATAAACACCATTAATTATAGTGCGTTAGCACGACATTCATAATTCTTTATCAGAATCTTGATGGCTACAGAATTCAGAAGTATTGGCAGTGGCACATGTGGCGAGACGTTGTTTACGCCAGCGTTTTCTCTGTGCCTACGCGTGGCACACATCTACATAAACATCTTTAATTTTATAATTTTTGATCATGTTACTCATGAAATCATGAACTTTGTATCTGCAAGCAAAGTTTCATTATTGACTTTAGAATTATTATCATCACAACATTGTTACATTAGTTTTCAGTTATTCAATCTCTATTTGTTACATAAATGCAGACGATAAACCACCTTGAAAATGTAGTTATCACACCGCACAATAATACTATATTACTATGTTGTTGTTGCAAGTTCTTCCAAGCAGTTAGTAGGTAGTAATTTGCAAATAAGAATATTTTTCCGCAAAACTAAACAGAGTTGCAACCAAAAACGAAAAAAATATAACTATATTGTTATCATATTATCCAGAATGTATTTCATAATGCTAATTGACAGTTACATTAATCTTTCAACTTTTACACAATCTTTCATCACAGATTTTTTTTACTGTTACATTTGTCACATAAAAATGGGCAAAATTGTACTAGCCAAACATATTCAACACCTATGTATTGTTTTATGTTACTGTTATTGTTGATTATTACATAAGCACACAGAACAGTCACTTTGTAGCCATCAGCAGGTGTATTCGCTAACTCAGTTGACTTCAATTTTGATAGGCATTTTGTTGTACATTGCTGCTTTGACATATAGGAAAACCATAGTGCCTATTATAATCTATGTCCACCGAGCAATGTACTGCAAAGTGTCTATCAAATTGATGTCCACTGAGTTAGCGAATACACCTGCAGGTCTTGATAACAAAAAAAGCTAGTTCGGAATAACATATACAAGATAGCCTCTTGGTTCAACATTATTTTAAATTGTATCTCAAATAAATTCTGTGTACATCCTCTCAATTTCATTGAATTTTGTTTTCTAAACATGTGCTTGCTACATTTACTTGTATCTATTTTTACTTAACTCTTCTCTGTTGCTATCAAAGTAATCAAGCCTAATTAGCTAAACAACTGTTAAATAATTATTCTCATTGATTGTCAATTTAAAAACAACAACTAATCATAAACCTTGACATGAGGTTTAAAAACAGAATCAATTTAATGATGTACACCAATGTTCTATGATGTTAATAAACATATGAGAATACTGGCCATATTCTAAGCCACTAAACATAAGTATCTACTTTCCAGAGTGGCCGGCACAGCTGGAGCTGTGGTGACATGCCCATTAGAAGTAGTTAAGACTCGCCTCCAATCCTCAAAGGGAGTAGGCATATCACCGCCTTCTCCGCCTCCACCATCTGATAGCACTAACAATGCCAGGAAAATCTGCTCGAAAATCCCTAAACATCAGGTATGCATTGGCCTTAACTAATTATATTTTATATTTAATTTTTTTTATTAATATTTGCCTAAAGGCAAATGGATTTATTGGATAAAGAACTTTGAGAGATTTTAGAAAACTAGTATGTGAGAATTTTTAAACATTGATAAAAGACTTAAAATAATAATAAACAGAGCAGATTATCAGGGAGCTGTAATCAATAGAAATGTGATTTATCAGGGCCGGCCAAGTGAGTGATAAATAAATTGAGATAAAAATTGCAATCAAGCTAAATAAAATAAAAAATATGTGTAAGCAAAAGAGTTTTGGAAGAATCGAGCTACTCCTACTGTAACTTATTCAAGAGACCAAGACTAAAAACCTTAAAATAATAATAAACAGCCGATTATCAGGGAGCTGTAATCAATTGAAATGTGATTTATCAGGGCCAGCCAAGTGACTGATAAATGAATTGAGATTAAAATTGCAATCAAGCTAAATAAAAAATATTTTATTTGTAAGTAAAAGAATTTTGGAAGAATCCAGCTACTCCTTTTTTTTTTTTTGTGGGGTTGGAAATCATCCAATGACATCTCCCGCTCTGGTTGGAGCTCAGGCTCTTACTGACTAAAACCCACCCCTGTTCCTTCCCTGCCCTGAGTGCTCAGGGGCTAAGTAACTCTGTTTCGAATTTGTCCTCAACCCCTGGGCAGGTATCGGCCATGACGAGCCCCGTCATGAATGCTGTCAACTCTTGGAAGCGCGCGTGGAACACTACGCGCCGTCGACTCTCGGGCCTGGTGCTGATTGGACGGCGAGCTACCCATTACTCGCCGTCCGCAGGCCCGGGTATCCAGTTACTCCTACTGTAACTTATTCAGGAGACCAAACCAAGACTAAAAACCGGCCAAGTGCATGTCGGACTTCGCACATTTTGGGTTCTGTGCTAAAAATTTTAGGGTTCCATATCATAAAGCATAATGTGAATGCGAGAACTATGTAGGTCGTTATACACACGTAAATTTTATGATTGTCTGGCAGTTTGAGTATTTTTGCGGTCTACCCAAATGTCCTTACTTTGGTATTGTTCGTCGGTTCGTGGAGCTCCTCAAAGTACTGAGTTGAGCTTCATGATAACTGACAAATGGTTGCACTGTCTGGACAGGTCCACTCAAATCTGCGTGTTGCTTTCCTCAAAAGCTCATCCCAGACATTAACATACGTGGTTCTCAAATCCATAGAATTTGTACTGGTCAAATCATATTGACCAGTACATATTATATGGATTTCAACACTTTAAAAGAGAGAATTGCAGTAAGGAACCTTAGACTTGGCTCAACTTTGTCTAGAGATTTTCATTACTTTTTAGAGATAAACAAGCAGCTCCATTTTTGGTGGGATTTCACTTCTTTTTGCAGACATTTCATTTTATAATCATATTAAAAGCAGAGTCCCACTACGCAGAATGAATTTTGCAAAGACAGTCGGTCGATAACGCTCATAGTTTGGGTGTGCTCTTACGGTTTCTCATCAGGGTCACCAGGTAGTCCAGATCTTCAATGACCCTAGTTTTGATAGTTTTTCCTCTATGTGGGCGTTAAACTCTACCTCTGTACCAAATTTCAGCGCTCTAGGTCAATAGGAAGTACCAGTTCTATTTTGATGATCAGTGAGTCAGTGTGTCAGTCTCGAAAATGCGAAACTTTGCTTTCGCTTAGTTTCGGAACTAAATGATCTACCGACTTGAAATTTTGGATTTCAAGTGTGTGATTATAGATTACTAGATGACGAAAATTTCAGCGTTCTGGTCCCATCCAGAGGTTCTCAAATGATGAGACGGGAAATGATACCCACCGACTGTAGCTTCAACCGTTTGGCTGTAAAATCTGTCTGACAGACGACAGACAGACAAGTGAGTGACAGCAATATGGCTCCGTTTGGACACTTCGGGTACGGAACCCTAAAAAGGAAACAAATAACTAGTTACCCACATTTTTGAAATATGAGCAATCATTGAATATGAGTATCTACATTTTTAAATATTAGCAATCATTGAATATGAGTAGCCACATTTTTTAAATACTAGCAATCATTGAATATGAGTACCCGCATTTTTTAAGTACTAGCAATCATTGTCTATGAGTATCTACATTTTTTAAATACTAGAAATCATTGTCTATGAGTACCAACATTTTTTAAGTACTGGCAATAATTGGCTATGATTTAAAGTGCTCGTAATCATTGGCTATGAGTACTTACAGTTGTGAAATATTAGCAATCATTGGCTATGACTACCCACATTTTTTAAATACCAGAAATCATTGTCTATGAGTACCAACATTTTTGAAGTACTGGCAATCATTGGCTATGATTTAAAGTGCTCGTAATCATTGGCTATGAGTACCTACAGTTGTGAAATACTAGCAATCATTGGTTATGAATACCCACATTTTTTAAATACCAGAAATCATTGTCTATGAGTACCAACATTTTTTTAAGTACTGGTAATCATTGGCTATGATTGATAGATTACCTTGTCTACAGTTTTTAAGTACTAGTAATCATTGACCCCACAGTTTTGAAATACTAGCAATCATTGGCTATGAATACCCAAATTTTTTAAATACTAGAAATCATTGTCTATGCATACCCACATTTTTACTTGTTTAGTCGGTTTTAAGTCCTCCCTTGTGGGATCTCGCATACGATGCGAGCCTGCATGTCGATCTCCCCGCTGGCGCTAATATCGTTTTCTACGCAGACGATACCTTGGTGTTGGCCGGCGGGGACACTTTTAGCGAGACCATTCAGTTTTCTGAGCTCGGGGTGGCCAGAGTCGTGGCGTGAATCTGCGAGCTGGGTTTGGAGATAGCGCCTCATAAAACTGAGGCGCTATGGTTCCATAAACTGCCGAGGAGCAGAGAGCCACCCAGCTCGTCAGTGACTATTGGAGATGCGTAAGTCCAGGTGGGTCGATACGTTAAGTATCTTAGCCTAACCCTGGACGGTCGGTGAGGTTTCGAAGAACATTTCGAGCGCCTGGTCCCAAGTGTCGGTAGGGCTGTGGGTGCTTTGCACAGACTGCTGCCCAATCTCGGGTCGGGACCAAGGGAAGAAGTTCGCCGCCTCTACGCAGGCGTCGTGCGATCGATAGTCCTTCACGGGGCGCCTGTTAGGTCAAACAGACTGTCAGGCGCCGACGCTGCGGGACTAAAATCAACAGCCTGCAACGGAAAATGGCTATTCGTATCGCACGTGAGGCGGCAACACTCCTGGCATGCTTTCCGCCGTTGGACATTTGGCGGATATGGACGCGAGCGTTTATAACCGGATTCACGCCATGTGCCTAAACGGCGATAGCGTGCCAGGAACAGCTATTGTAAGGCTCAGGCGGCTGGAACGGCAACACGCGTTCGAGCGGTGGCGCGAGCGTCTGCAGTAGCCGCAATTTTTACGCAAGCGCGTTACGGAGGGCATCTCCTACAGGCTCACTCAGGTGCTGACAAGGCACGGTTGCTTCGGTGAGTACCTGAACAGGATTGGGCGTGAGGTCACGGCAAATTGCCACCATTGCGGAAGCGACCTTTTGGGCCTCTGAGCGACAGATCTTGGTCGTGAGAATCGGGCGAGATCTATCTCTATCAGCAGTAGTGGCTATGCTGACGGAGACAACAAACTGGAAGGAAGATGCCTCCTTCTGTGAGACCGTCATGGTCCAGAAGGAGGCGTCGGGTCGTCGCCTAAAACGCCGAAACCACACCTGCACAATTTAAGGCAAGCAGGATTCTGAAGTCGCGTGCGTTCAGAGTGGGGCTCAGTCCGCCCACTGAGTGATTCCAGGAAAGACAGATGATCACGTGCTGCCGTGCACAGCGAGGCTCTGGACACCTTTAGTCTCCCCAGGGATGTGCCCTAACAGGCGTTGCACAGAGGAGGTTCCGGAGTGTCGCGCGTCCGTTTAGCAAAAAACTTATTGTGTCTAATAGATTTTTTATTGTGTCTCGCCCAGCGTGTGGGCACTAGACACGGGAATAGTTAAGAGGTACATAACTAGATCCCTGCCTTGTGCTGATGGTGATCACCGGAGTGGTTTTATTGAGGTAGGATTGGAACACTCCCTGGTCTTTGTTCCACAAAAGTCCAGACGCCTTTTGAAGGTTTCCCACCGACAAAAAAAAGAGCTTGAGGCAAAATACAAACAGAGGGTTGAATATTTTTGGCTCAATGAAATCAACACAGGCCAAAATTTTACACGCCTTGAATAATAAAGAACCTTTTCGAGTTCAGTCATTGTTGAGCAGCTTCCAATTACTTGATATTGTAGCCATCCTTTAATATAATCGGTTTTGTAATAACTAACCGGTTAAATTTTATAAATAAACAAAAAACCTGTTCAGAATGTTGCCAGATAAAAAACAACAAGAATTGCGTCTTGTTGTCGACATATGGTTGCAATAAAATTGTACAGACCAATAACAGTTGCCATATAAAGTAGACGAAAATAGCAAAGGCTGTGATGTCGATCGATGACCCAATGCATTATTAATGTTTACCAAAGTCAACTGCAGTTGGATCGATAAAAGCTGTTTGCTTTTGGCTCGTACATTACTTCTACCGTGCACCGCAGTACCTTCGATGAAACTTAGGGTTTATTCCTTACCTTCCATACTCCATTCACAGTAACAAAACATCGATTTATTTCTTGAGCGCTAAATTAAGATTGATTATCATGGTAGTTTTCCTCATTGTACCATGTGTTTTTTTTCCTTATTTATTGTTTTACGACGCTTTTGTAACTTACTATCTTACTTAACTTGTATACTTTGGTTGGTATGCTACGGCACCTGAATCAGTGCGAACCCAAATTGCAAACAAGGGTCAACTTTTCAAAATAGGTCGAAAACCATCGACTCTTACACGATAGCTTCTTCCGCCCTGGGCCGTTTCATTGAAACAAAGATGACCTACATTGACACAGCACACTCCATGCGGATCCTTACGGACTCCGACACAATGAACTCCTCGTTCTACCAACCACTTCTTAATACTCAGTCTCTCACTACTGTGGGTTATGACCCACCATGTAGTTGTCTTGTACCGGAAAACCTTAGCGCCGAATGTGTCGGTACCTGGCTATTCTTGAGGCTTCCTCTAAAGAAAGTCCAAAGGATTGTCCAGCGTTTGGTCGACGACCCCTTGTTCATTCCTTAGTCACTTTCCACTAACCCGACTCTTTCTAAGCTGTCTTTATGGTCTTCGCATGATATGGCCGAAGTAACGCGATTTAGATATGAACAACGGTGGAAAAGCGTTCCTTGATGTTGAATTCCTACCTAATATTAATCATGCATTGTTTTGGCTTTCCTATTCGCCATTTATTTAGTATATTTCGACAAAAACCAATGAAATACGAATAAAAAATAAATTAATGAATTGTCTATTACTATGTCTTCTGTCTGGCAAGATATTTTTGTGTGTGTTTTACGATTGGAAATGGAATTTGGTTTGATGGTTAGTTCGTCTATGTTGTACTTCCTCTGTTCATCAGTTCCTCCTGTTCTACCTTTCAAAAGGTCAAAGGACTTGATCAAAATTATGTTCTTCAATCATGACATCATTTAATTTGGTTTATACTCGAAACGATTGATTATTTCTTTTGTAGTCTACTAATAAAATGTTGTTTGGAAAAGTATAAACAAGATAAGATCACTCATAACCATCCGTGAAAATAATTATTCATCTTGTCGTCGCGCAGCAGGTTACAGCACGGGTTAATGTAAGCAATTTGAAAGTTTCAGCAATTTCCATTTATCTACTAGACACGCACATCTAGCAGTATGATATTGGAAAATAAGCTTTATATACCTTCCCAATTACTCCAAAAAACTTTGGGTTATCAATGCATCTTTATCTTTAATGCCTGCAGAAAAATGCGACCACATGTACACATTTATTATTTCAATAAGCACCTAGGATATTGTTTTAACTTATCAATACTATTATAACAATATTTATCAGCCTTATCATCAAAGCTATCGACGAATTATGTAATAAAAATATCTGTATCAGTCGTAAACACGCACTGGTACTACGATACAAAACAATGTCAGAAAATTGGTTTCGTGATAGATGCTTGATGGATGTTTATGATTTGATTTTTTTATGATAGTCCCTTTTCACGAGTTGGTAAAGGGAGCCTAGACAAAGTGATATTGTATACATAAAGATTGTAAAAAACGTCCAAATAAACTCCTTTGCAAAATATACGGGCACCTAAGGAAAATGTTCCAAGACCGATTTTCAGATAATTCAATTGAATTTATATGTTTGTCGTAGCCTGTATTCTTATAATCTTATAAATTAATATGCGTGAATTTTGAAAATTGATGTACTCGTCTAAACGATAAAAAGTGTTCAGCAATAAAGAAAAGAAGAATTTTTTAATTAAAAAAGTTAAAAATGTAACATCCTAATAACGAGTCAACGAGTGTGACCTCCTCTTGCCACTTTCCACGATATTTTTAATAATCTCTTGTACAAACTCTTGTTGCAAAGAGTAATTGCTAAAAAATGGGAACGTATCCCACGTTCCCATTTTTTAGCAATTACTCTTTAGCTCCCAGTTTTTTTGTGGGGCAGGTTGCACTGATCTTACCCGTCTTTTAAGGCATCCCAGACATGCTCAATTGGATGAGTTTGGGAGTTCGAGCAGGCCAATCTAAACGACATATCCTAACTTCTTGCATATAAGCTTCCACGTCGCTATAACGGTGAGCGTGAGCATTGTCGTCCATAAAAATGGAATATTCTACAAGAGTAGTTATTGCAGATTGTGCATGTGGAATAAGGACTTCTGTTATGTACCGGTGTGCATTTAATGTTCCTTTTTCTATTAAAACTAATTCCGTACGCTCCGTAGAATTTATTGTTGCCTAAAACATAACAGAACATCCGCCATAAGGAGTGATTTCTTCAAAACAGACGTCCGCTTATCGTTCCCCCGGTCTTCGCAGCACTCGCCGGCGTCGATCCTCACCACATAAAGAGATTCTAGCTTCATCGGAAAACAATACTTTATTCCAGTCCTCCAGAGTCCATAATGCACAATTTCGAGCAAACTGAAGTCGGCCAACTCTGTGTTCACAGATTAATTTAGGGCCCCGGGCTGGGCTGTAACTGCTGATATTGGCAGCTAAAAGCCTCCTCCTAACCGTCTCAAGCTACCTTCTACTCCTCTTACTTCCTAAAGGCTCTTCTTTAAGTCCACACTTGATGCCTCACGATTCCCGCAACGCCTAAATCACCAAAAAACGGTCAACTCGTAGCTCTGTGCAGCACTTTCTTCCCGAACCTGGTCTTCTTTGGACTGAACTGGTCCCTTGATACCGTTGCCAAGTTCTTTGAACAGTTGAACGACTCACGTTTAACCGCTGAGACACGTAAGTTTGCGAACAACCTTCAAGGAGAACTATAATTTTACCGGTCCTAATTGCTTTATCAACCATATCAGAAAGTGAAATTGAATGTAAAAAGTAAAATTAAATTAATTAATTTGTATAAATTATCCTAAAAGTTTCATAATTTTAGTAATACACAAGTAAAAGTTTCAACAATTCGCGCCATTAATAGAGCAATTTCGAAATAATCATTAGTTTTCTTTTGCTAATTCAAAAATTTAAATTTGGAACGCTCGACGTTCCAAATTTAAACTTTTGCAGCCAGGATACAAATCGTGATATAAAAAATTAAGAAAAAAAAATGTAAATGCCCGTTTATTTTTTCATAAGGGTTTTTATGGGTTGTCGCTGGTAGATTGACACACTGAGTAGTGCTCACCCAAGTATAAAATTAAATAAGTTACCTGAGATACAGGTTTATACCTCGTTCAGGTTGAATCGAGAACATATTCAGAAGAAAATATTATCGTACACAGTGATAGACGGTGCATCTCTTCTTCTTCCAGGAATTTTAAAACGAGTCTATATTTTTAGCAGAAAGACGCCCACTGCTGGACTTAGATGCCCCCCAACCGTCGCAACGTCGACCAATGCTGTGAGTCTCGCATCCAGCGGAACCCAAAGATTTCTGGCTTCGCCTATCCAGCTCTCTAAACCTTAGAAAATTTGTTTTCGCCATTTTTATACAACTTCTCCTCTCCGCATATTGTACCTTCTATTCTTATCTGCGTCTTATCAAGCTAACATCACCGTATCTTCCTCGGTGGTCTGTAATTAAGATAATTTTAGAATTAAAAAAATGAGCTTTAAATAAAATCAGTCGTACAACAGTTAAATTGATAACATATCAAACATGTGTTACTAGGATTGCTCACGTGCCGAAAAGTGACCTTTTGCATTAAAATATACAAAAGGCAGTAATTAATTATCTTTATTTAAGTACCAAATTTATTCTAAAGTTTTAATTGTTTTTCTTTTTACAAGAACGTGAATGGGGGAACACGAAACGTGTTTACTTATTGTGTTGCTATTCATGTGTTTTCAGTAATTCTAATCGTGTTTGCTACATGATCATCGTAATTTCATGTCTGGTGTTTTGTAGTCGGAATACCTATCGGTGAAAGGACCACTGACTAGGCTGATTTTTTTTTTTCATTTTAATACTGACGTAATTTCATTCTAGAGATGAAAATATCCGTCTGACATTGGACAAACAGTTCTTAACTTCTTAGGCTTCTTGTATATTAGCGTAGTGAGAAAATAAAGAACTCACTAAATCCATGGAGAAGAACAACTGTTCTGTCGTGCCTACTGTCAAAGTAGTTTTCAAAACTACCCTCTTTTGATAGTCATATTTATCAATATCTAATTGCACAATTAATGGGTGACTCTTAATTTCGAAAAGCGAAATCTGGCAAGAGATTAATCTTAGAAAGAACACACATACCTCATTAATTTTAATCAGTCGAAGCGAAGGATAAACGTGAATATTTCGAGATACAAATCTGCTAACGTTTAAAACCGATAGCTGCGCATTATATATTTTGTTGACTTAGGCGTCCATTACACGTTCATGGAAGTGTCACTCAATTCCAAAAGTCGTGACGGATGGTTGCATGATGCAAGAATCAGTCAGCGTACCAGATGTACTAGACGATAGGTTCTTCGTCAGTCACAAACTTTGACTGTGGTAAAACTGACAGCAAAACCTACCGTATATTGAACGCCTTAATATTCGACCACATCATCGCTTACCATCAGGAGAAATTGTGGTCAAACGCGAGCCTAACATTGATAAAAAAAAAAACTTACTATTCACGTTCAAATGTTAGGAGTAATCAAATAACATATTCTAAAAATAGAACTTAATCAGAAGAAAATATTGTTGCACACAGTTTTATAGAGATAATGTGCTATCGGGACATAATTGCAGGAAATAACGAATACAAACACGCTAACTTCTGCCAGCTAATGTAAACAAAACAGCAATTCCTAAACATACTAAATTAATCAAATTCATACTTAGTCACCTAATGATAAACGTGTTTGCTACACATATCTACAACATTTTTTTGATTACCAACGCTTTTATAAAAGAAGACTATTGTTGTTTTAGTGTATTGAAAACCTATCCATATATTGTTTGAACCAATTAACATCAATATGCTAACTATGAAAGATGTAGGAGTTCGCGGTTTGCAAAATTTGTAAACTACGTAATTATTATATAGGTACCAGAACATACATTTTCATAAACTAACGTATTGTTTACAATTCCTAATTTATATTTTTCTGAATCACGCTTTGCATAAGTAGTGCTTACTCGTAAATAATTCAATACGAGTCATACTAAGTACCTATTGCAAATTTTGTTGCTAATGTACACAAACTGCGCACTTAGTGTGTCGAATTTTTTGCCGTAAAACTATTGTATAAACCGGTTCACGATACCTATTCGTGTTATTTAATCGGTTTTGATATTCGCATCACCAGCTGACATGAGATAACGTCTTAAAAAAACAACTCAATAATAAATTAATCAAATTAATCGCTTTCTGCATTTTTGACTCTCGTCAAATATAAAGAATTCGCCATGACGCCCATAACTGCGCAAACGTTAAAATTGAGAACGTGACTTGTTGTCAAAGACGTAATACTCTTGGTAACAACAAACAAGCTTGCTTTATCAATATCTGCGCAAGTCAAAAAGGATTATTGAGCCAGTGAGTGACCCAACATTGGCATTTGTCCAACCAGCAATAAATACAGTATAGGTACTCCCTCGACATTATGCCAGATTCTACGGTAGGAAAGCAGTCTTCATTTGGAGACCCCCACCCTAACTTCCGTGCCCTCCACCTAGGTCACCGAAACCATTAAATTATCTCTATTGAATCACAAACATTTTTATGTAGCTCGATTTCATTCTGCGTCTAAATCGATCCAGATAGCACGCCTTCATAAATGTTTGAATCAACTTACCACGCTACGCCAGATCAATTTATTAACGCAAAATATACCAAGGATGTTTATAAATATATGTCCAAGTGCAGTGACTGGTATTCGCGTTCGCTGTCGGATGATAGATTGCTGAAAACAATGCCGATGTTAGAACGCCAAAGTTGTAAAAAATATTTCTCTCGTTTCCAATAGCTTCCAGATTCTAGAAGAATTCGAAAATAACCACGGACAACTAGGCCAGGCATTTTCTTGCCGAGATATCTATTTATTCCTGAGTTGTTTACCAGTCAATGCGATGGGGAACTGTTTAAAGATGGTGCGTTGTGGTTGCTAATCGTTTTTAATTGAGTATAGTGCTTAAACTTCATTTAACAGAGCAAAATTAATTTTGCGTGATATTGTTATGTTCGCGTTTTACGGCGTAGTGCTCTAAGATTAATAATGACCTTGTACAATGTCATTATACATACTGAAGCTAACCGTGCTCAAGGCTGTTCTAAAAGTAGTATTATGCATAGCAAGTTGAAATTGCAATAAACATTCATTGGCTTCGCCGTGCATACTTGCCGATGCACTTTCGCTAACAATGGTAGCTAGATTACACGAAATATCATTGGGTTATTTCCGAATATATTTATGGTTTTATCAGACACATTTGACATGAACGATAAGTATAACTCTCAAACGAAAAAAAAACAGTGTTCAACCGGGATGCATTTGGAACTGATAAAATCAATAAAACGATACAGTATCATCTCATCTGGCCTGGATCGAATCAATTTCCAAGGCTTCCGAAATGATTACTCTGTTGTTTTCCACAGTTTGATTGATGTAGGTACCTAGATAGTATAATTATATATTTTTAGCACTCACTTTAATCGTTTATCGTACCTACAGAGTTCATCTTCGTCTCGCCAGAATTTAACACTTAACGGGTTTCTTTTAGTGATAACATGCTACTTATAAAAGCATTGACGAAATAAACTCCTTTGGCCATGTCCTGATACACACTTTTATTGGTTCTCTGCTCTTTCTCAAATGTTGATCTTAAAAATTATGACGTCGTGGATGTATGCTTAACATTTGCACAAACACCTAGGTCTATAGGATGATTAATATTGATGAAGGAAGTTTCCTGTGTTATCTATACTAATAATATTGTAAAGAGATAAAGTTTGTGAGGTTATAGGGGGTAATCTACTGAACCGATTTTGAAAATTCTTTTACCAATAGAAAACTACGTTATTTGTGAGTGTCATAGGCTATAAATTTTTTAAATCCATGCGGGCGAAGTGCTAGTTTTTAATATTTTCGGTTTAATAATAATTATAGGTGTTATGGTGTGTTATGGTAGGCATATAGTTATAGGAAAATGGATTGAATCGAAATGAATAGTACCAATAGCTTGGCTGAGCCGTAGGTATCAATGAGAGTTGATTAATTATGCTTATTTCCGCCAGTCAGTTTAATGGTATTTTTCTTAGGGATAAAAAACGTTTCATCTCTGATATGAAACGTAAATATTATAACTCTGGAGTTGGCAGTATGGAAACATTTGGCCTTAACATTCGCTGAGGTCCCATTGTTTCCATCACTTGTGTATAGCGCACATAGTTATTTGCTTCTCACTGTATGTTTTTAGAATAGAGAACTATATTTTAATAACTTTTTGTGTTTTTATTTAATAAGAATGTCAATATTTGCGCCAATCGAAGGTCACATTCAATGTCAGCTTTTAGTAGAAATAAAAAATCTATAAAATGGGATGTTATGAATCAATGTGTTTTAACAGAACTGTTCATTATCCATTTGCTTTACCTCTGAGTCTGCTAACATAACCTAGTTATCCCTGACCGCATGCGTGCTCGACACAAGCGATGGTTATAAGTAATAAATTGGCCATATAATGCAGGAGGCCAAATGGGGCTACAGACGTACGATGGGCGCGATGTTCGCATACAGCAAGCAAGCTGATCGTATGCTGATGTCGTACAATTGTCAGGTTCAGCAGTGTGCGCGGGCAGGACACGCCAGAACGCCGTCCAGGATGAGCCTTATACAGTGCATCAGGTAAGACCTTATTTTATACGGCGTTCGTGTGTAATGCCTTCGTGAGCGTACTCATTTATTAATGACATGTTATGAGCTTCATTATCGGGATTTATTATCCGTCCATCAAACGTCACACAATTTTCTACCCACCTATTCTTGGACTTATTTATTGAATTGCCGACACAAGTACGACATAGCTATGTGAAGTGTTTGCTGCTGTGTTATTTTGTGTGGATTGTGATTTTGACTTGCAGCCACTCAGTGACGATTAGGGCTTCTGCGCTGCTAAGTGTACGCTAGACATAACTGTCTTGTTGACCTTTAATTTAGCTGTTTACTTATTTGAGCTAATACCACGAGCACGACGACAGTCTAGTCCGTCAAATGCAAGTGGAAAAACACAATTCCACACTCGTCGAAACGAAGATACAAAAATTCATTTGCTGTGTATTTAAATAATCAAGCACCGGCAAACAGGAGAAGTTCAAACCGCTTTCAACTAGCGTTGTTATCATGTATATGTTAATAGATAACGACTGTGTACCCAAGTGTCACGAAAGCTGAACGTGGACCGGATTCGCGGATTCGCGATCGCGACCCCATTGGTGCGCTCTGTGTTCGCAGATTAGCTGGTTGCTGCCAATACCGGCTGATCGCTTATCAGTTCGCAATTTTTATTAGAACATTATCACAAATGTAGGAACGGATACCTCCTGCGCAGAACACCCACATTAATTTAAACTTCAGCTTTCTCGAGGTTGTGACTCGACCTCAACCGAACTCAGTATTTATAGTTTGTATGTTGACATTAAAGTTTTATCTCAATGGACGAGATATCCATTTACGTCACGAACTAACTCGATAATTATCACCGACGTAGGTGCAAAGGTGATTTACTGACAAGAGCTTATTTTTTTCCAGACATATAGTTCAGACTGAGGGCCCTAGAGCATTGTTCAAAGGTCTAGGACCCAACATAGTTGGGGTAGCACCATCCAGGGCCATATACTTCTGTACATACTCTCAGGCTAAGGCAATACTGAATCAAAACATATCACCGGACACTCCGATCGTGCACCTATCCGCAGCAAGTGCTGCAGGTAAACCGTTTAACACTGTTCGTGAAATATTTATACTATTTACTCAAGTTTCTGTCAACACTGGTCTTTTATATTATGAGACATGGAAATACAAATTATAATAAATATTGTGTTTCTCTTGTTCCCCTGACACTGCCAATTTATTCACGTCGGCTTCAGTTATCGCTGTTTATCACGCACTGGTTTGAAGAACAATCTGTTTCAGGTTTTGTGTCTTGTACAATGACCAATCCGATTTGGTTTGTTAAGACGCGGCTGCAGTTGGACGGGCAGAACGTGACAGCAGTGCAGTGTATTAAGAGGATATACGCCAAAATGGTACCTGAACCCATTTATTGAGATGATGAGATTATACGTATCTATCAGCTAGCTTTAAAACAAGTAGCTCATCTGTGTTTTGATAGAACATCAAACTCAACAAGGGTGCTAATTTTCAGGGCATCAGGGGTTTCTACAAAGGCATAACAGCTTCATACATGGGCATCAGTGAGACTGTGGTCCACTTCGTGCTGTACGAGGGTGTGAAGGCGAGACTGATGGCAGCTAGAAGTGTTGACGGAGTGCCCAGTGACCATCGCTCTCCTCGAGACTTCCTCGAGTTCATGGGAGTCGGTGCCTTCTCGAAGACAGTCGCTTCTTGCATTGCATATCCACATGGTAAGATCCAATATTCTACACTATAAGTATAAACACACCTCCATAATAAAGGCAATCTGTGTTGATTCCATTTTAATGCGACGATTAATTCGCCTGCAAAGTTGATATGCAACAAAAATTTACACAACGATATGATAATAATCAAAAAGAGATTCATTTAAATCTTCAGTTGCTTATGTTCTATTAATTATTATAAAGGAGTCTTCAGGGCTCATTGACTTTTTACCAGGGATAAAGAGATTAGCTAGTGATTAGAAACAGCAGGTCATTAACATATGCATGTAAGTAAACCGATGTGTCACCTTATCTATAGTAACATTTTCCTTCTCCATATAGCAGCTAATGGCATCTTTATGGACCGTGTAATATAGTGAATTTTTGAAAAGTGACGCGTGTTTTTATTGTGCACCAAATGTTGTCTAGACCACTTCAACTCGGTGTTTTTCCGGTACTTTAAGAATAGGAAGCAAATAAGATTGTTATTATCACAAAACATGACGGTCAACAAATTAAGACCAAACATTTCGTTTATTGGTGTTATAGTTGTTTTATGAACTCTGTATTTCATTTCCAGAGGTAGCAAGAACACGGCTCCGAGAGGAAGGTGACAAGTACCGCAAGTTCTGGCAAACGCTGCACACAGTTCTGAAAGAAGAGGGATACCGAGGAGTCTATAGGTAAGTGCTGCAGCATTGTTATCAAAAGTCAACATGTTCGGTAACTGTGCCAACTTTTATTAATAACTTCTTTGTCGTTTCAGGGGCTTAGGCATACAATTAGTACGTCAGATACCAAACACGGCAATCATGATGTCAACATACGAAGCCGTCGTCTATCTTCTAACTACACATTTTAATAGTTCCTTTTATGAGAACACCTAGCAAACTGCATAAAAAGAAGTCTTTAGTGGTGTCCGAGCCGCATTGAGCGCCAAAATAGTAGTTTCGTAGCCAACATTAGATGACAACGTTCTCGAATGTCCACGTAGAGAGACATCGTGCATGCTTGTGGCTGAGAAATTACGAAACCTGTCCGTTCCCACCAGTCCCCGTACGGTAGGAAATAAACGTCACGCCATGTTCTCAAAAATGATAACAACTTCAAGGTCAGCAATACTTGGCAGGCCTAAAATTGGCTGTATGGAAAATTTTGAAACTTGTTGATTATTTGTAAAAGTCACACACTCATACCTATGAGTGACCTCAATGAGCATTGCTAGGTCAGTTTTGTATAAATCAAAATATTGATAACTGTAAGTGTGTAAACGATTTGAAATGTACTTACAAGGTAAGGGGTGATACTACTTACGCAGATAAGATACGATTCCTTCCGCTCTTTTAACCTTTACACCTAACTGCAAGTTTCCCTTTTTGAATTACATACCTTGCTTATGGTTACTCAGTTTTTAAAATGAATCTTATTTGCAGAAGTGTGTGTCATCAAACTAATCATACTATCAAAAGCTTTCTATGTAGAATTGGTGCAATTTTTCTGTTTTTGTTCATTATTTAGTATTTTAGTGTTGGTATGACTGAAAATATTCTCATTGTTGAGCTTAAGATAAAAAGTAATTTTGCCCGTATATTATTCAAGTAATTGCATAAAATAAATATTGCTATCAAAAACGTTATATTTTCAATAAAAATATTTGAAATCAGAATAATTTTGGAAGTCATTCATATATATTCATTCAATTTTTTGACGATTATTTTGTCTCAAATTGACTTTTCTACCAGCAATCTGAATTAATTTAGTCATTAGTTTCTAGTCTCATGAAGTGCTTGAACCATTTAAATGCCTTAATCATGTCATTAGGATCAGTCATCAGATGATTATATAAAATAGTATGATAAGTTTTGCTGATTTAAATGCACATAAGTAAATCAACTTGTGCCAATATAAGAAAATATGTTATTTTGGGAACCTTGGTTAGAATTATTGCTTTATCGATGTTTTTATGTTGTATCTGTGTAAGTTTACTGTGTCGAAACTGGCTTTTACAAAAGAAATGTTGGTTTTACAAATCCCACGGCTATATATGGACTAGTCAGTTATTGGTGTTGATTCTGTTGTGCACAAACTAAACTTAATTTAGGCTATTGCTATCTTTTTCTCTCTAATAAAACAAGAAAGAGACGGACGTAAATTAGTGCTGTCAAATTTAGTTTGAACTAATATTTCCATACAAATTAAGGGTACACGTAAAAACATGTCGTCTAAAAACACGGCGAAGCGCAAGGCGTAAACTAGTTTGACATCTCTAACTTAGTTCATAGCTATAACCATCCTTTTCTCGCACTGCTTTTTAGTAAGAGATAGCAATTCTCTAATTTTAGTTATTAAACAACAGAATCCGCACCATTGTTCAATATTAGTTTCCTAAAGATGACGTCCAATTAAACTGATAAACTAATTAGCGAAACACAAAGTTATAAGATGTTTATTTTTATTCATAAATCTATATATTCCAGTCTCAGCACACAAAATAGTTAAACGTAAGCTGTGATATAGAGCTTGTAAATATTAAATATGGAAGAGTAAAAAAAAACTGTCGCACATTGTTCCATCTTATATGCTATTGAAATGTGTACATGGTGGTCTATTTACGCTTGTTGTTTCTTGAACATAACGACGTCTGTATGTCGCACTCATTGACCTCAGGGTGAATGTCAGCTGGGAGCTTAGCCGTTTATTTTAATGTTTTGTTAAAATTTAAAATCTATGTACAACACTTATAAACCATCATGATTCTGATTTATGATGAAAAACTTTAATCACAGAGACATAACTAAAAAATGAGGTTGAAGATTGAATCTTAAATCATATGTCTAAGATTCAATCTTAAAATATCTCATTTTTCAGTCATTTCTTTTTATGATTAAACGGGCGTTTTGGTAACAGACAATGACTAAGTATGAATGGACCACTATTTGAGAATTTTGTTAATTTTATATAGATTTTATTCTGTCTGGGAACACTAATTGTGTTGGATGATGTCAGTCATTTGTTATGACTGACATAATGATTGTTAAATATTCTAATTATATTGAAGTTAAAAGTGATTTATAAATTAAGCATAAAAGGTTTCCAGACATAGGCAGGAAGATCTTCGACGGTTATGTTAATTTAGAAGACACATTTGGACATTTGTCGGACTGAGTATAAAGTACTATTATTTGTTTAATAAATAAAATATATAAATAAATAAAATATTGTTTACTTTTATTTATACTTATTAAAGATGACTGGTATTCGACCTCATTTAAATTTTAAGTTCAAACGTTATTAAGGTTCTATTTATTAAAGCCCCCCTTTACACAGCAACTCTATCGCGCGTTCTCAAGAGCGAACAGGATTGCGAGTGGGAATGTCTGCACGTTAAATCGTGTGGGATTATCTTTTTGAAGTTTTATCATGGCGGAAAGAGCGTCCGTGTAAAGATTAATTGCGCAGGATAGACCACGCGAAACTGGCGCGTGTTGGTGACGTTGGTGTGCATGCAGTTCACACAGTTTTACTGAAGGAACGGAGTTTTAATAGTAGTGTTATGGTGAAAAATTAAAATAATAATTACTACAAAATCTCGATTGGCATCGATAAACCCTTTTTCTTTACAAAAATTAACTATTCTTTGTTTTAAAAATTAACTATTTGCTTCCTCTTTAAGATTTTTGTTTTTATATTCTTCTGACTTAATTTACCAGAGGCATGGAAAATACTTGTGTAGTGTAATTAACTCCACTCGGTCGTTCCCGCTGGTTAATACTCCTGTCAAATGCATGGTAGTGTATTTAATGTTTTTTTTTTTTTTTTCGAAAGTAACACATTTATTATAATATCTAATTAAAATAGCTAATTAAACTAATAAATAACTTAATAAATAAAATATGTACAAGAGGCATAAAAAATCCGGTAGTGGTAAAGCTCATTGGGCATCAAAAAATTCGTCCACCTCGCTGTCAATGGGAAAAGTGCCCAGAACGCTGGCAGCATTGCCACGTTGAATGGCAATGCTGATTCGTTGGCCGAAAAAAAGGCCAGCCCTCTGGTCACGTGAAGAGTCGACTAAAAGTTTGCTGATGTCATGGAAAACTCGATGAGCACTCGGACCCCATGGCCCTAGTGTTTCAACCCCAAACGGCTCAAACATATAACTCCCAATAAGGTTGTTATATTTGCGCCGTTTGAGGTTTTCTGCACCTGTAGCAGCCGCCCCAGCACAGCCCGCCGTGCTAAGAAGATGAGATGGCGCAAGGGTGTCGACACATGTTGCATCCCACACCAAAGGCCTACCCATCTTCCAAGGCATTATTGCCATCCCGTCGGGCCTCTTTCCATCGTCACGTGCCAGGCCATGAGGTTCTAAAACGGCTGACACACCGGCGGTGACAAGAGCCCGACGGATGATGTCGTTAATGCTGGCGTGCCGTGCCATACGACCCGCGCTCCTACTGCAGGATAGGCCATGGTGTCCGAGATGGTCGACTGCTTCACCACATTGGCAGCGATGTGGAGCTCCGCAAGGAGCACCCAGACGCAGACATGTAGCGATCCGGAAGGTGGTGTCACTCAGCATAGTACCTATGTTGGGTGACGGCAGTGCCTGTAGCCAGAGGCCCGACTCCCATTCACCCACAGCCAGCAGGCGGGCACGCTCAGCAGTATTGGTTGACGTATTTAAGAGATTATTCCGTACCAAACTACAGAGCGGCTCGTCCCACTGCCTCTGGGAGAACGGGTTCTCGGGCAACGCCGTGTCCGGGCAAGCCATTTTCCAAGTGTTCATTGCGTCGGTCAAGCACGGCACTTCACAGTTAACCAGTGATGAAGTCAAAATTCTTTTGGTTAACTTTTCAGTGCTGTGGACCGAGGACAGGAACGCCGGTAGGCTTATACTAGAAATTTTGCGGATGCCGAGCCCACCAAAACGAATAGGTAGTGTGGTTTGCAGCCACGCTCGGTCATCCAAGGCCACATTTAAAATGGTTGTAAGAGTGCATCGAATGATTTCATCAATTTTGTCCAGGAGATGTGAATGCTTCCATAAAGGGGAAGAGCGGAGAAAATATATAAAATTTGGTCCAAAACAGCAAAATGTGTTACTTTCGAAAAAAAAAAAAAAATTTACTGAATAAACATCATGTTTTTTTTTATTCATTGTTGCGGAGGGCTCGGTTTGACCATATTAGCCGAATTGAGAACAAACTTGCTTTTTACCCAGAAAGTAGTAAGGCGTTTTGGTCCCTGGCTAAGTCGGTTGAATCGAACTCCTGACGCCCCTCACTGCCTCCACTGCTGAAACCCGACGGGTTGCTGGCCCACTCCGCTGAGAAGAAAGTAAACTTGTTTGCCTCCCTGTTTGCGGAATCTTCGCGTCTAGATCCTGGTGCCGCAAGGCCCCTCGATTCTATTGATGGATGGGAGTCGAGTATGTCGGACATTCGCATTCATCAGAAGGATGTCTGTAGGGTACTGCGTAACCTAGACGTGAACAAGGCTAGTGGCCTCGACGGGATACCGGCAATTGTACTGAGGATTTGTCTCTCGCCTGAGTTGTCTCCGATCTTGACACGCCTGTTTCGTCTTTCGTTTGAGACTGGAAAAGTGCCGATGGCTTGGAAGCAAACTAACGTGCAGCCCGTACCCAAGAAGCCAAGGGTAGTCGTGCTGACCCATTATAGACCGATCTCGATGACTTCCATACTCTGTAAGTGTATGGAACGCGTAATGAATGGTTAGCTCCTGGCATACCTAGATGCTAACGATATCCTTAGTGACCGACAATACGGCTTCCGCCGAAATCGATTGGCATCAAAAAATGTTTTTATGTAAAATGGCCATTTTCTTGCTAACTGTACATTTTTTTGAAAATCTGTGAATGGAGATCAAAATTTTACGAAAAAATATGGATTGTCTCCTAAGACCCTTTTCCTGTGGCTGCAATGGTTATGTAGTTCCCCTTACTGCCCCGCTGAAAATTTCCAGCCTGTATACTAACTCATTTAATATGACAATGACTATAATTATTATAACCTGATTTGGGTGTATTCTAGTATTAGAAATAAATAAGACAAATAAATGACTAATGTACACCAAATTAACAATAATTTATTCCAACATCAATGCAAATACAGTATAGATAATATTATGAGAGAATAGGTTTCAAAAGGGTTCTGACAGCTACGTTTGATATTCCAACCCAAACATGAGAAGAGATAGAGTTAGGCATGTCACTCGGGAACCTCAAAATTCCACTCAGAGGGAAAAGGTCCCCTTTCAGTGCAACAATGGGTTCCCTTCTGAACCAAATTACAGACAGTACTGTCATAAATCCTAATCCAATTTGAAGACCCATTCTTACAGTACTTTTTACTGCCATATTCTTGCCTATACGTGTCTGTGCATCATCTTTCAGCTGATTCTCCAGTTTGTTTATTTTCCGTTGTAACTTTGAATATGCAGCAAACTCGTCTTTCATAGAAAAGCCTTTTTGTTCTGCTTTGAGCTTCAGGATTTCAGACCATACCGTCCGCTCTTCGTTGGATGGTCTAACGAAACATGCAGCTATCTACAAACAATTGATAATATTTTATAATACATACTAAACTTCTATACAAAGAAGCATTTACAGACCCTTAGTGGGTACTTACCGGTTTAACTAACTGAGGGACTAAGGCACTGAGTGTACACAAAATGAGAAAATATACCAAAAGAAACCCATTCATAACCTCCAACATTCTGTTCACTGAGTTATTATTGACTGTCTGAAGGTCCCGTATTATTATTATACTCTTTGGTCTGAAGTAAACAAAGAAGTAAAATTACAAAGTTTCGAATAAATTGCCGTAAACAATGGTTAGCAACGTTTTTAATTCGAAAAATGAACTTCAACTCTAGCAAAAAGTAATATAATAAGAAGTCTAGGTTTTGTTTGATGATCTTTATTGATTGTCATCTAGCATCATACTTATGTCAATGTCACTGTAGTGTCAGTCAGTCCAACGCTGCGAGTCACGCTGACATCGCTATTAACGCGTCAACCAACAGCCCTTCCGACTTACCGTAAACGCGACCATCAACGATTTCTTGACGTCACGACACATCGAAGCCATCTTGCAATAACATTGCACACGCCTCAAGTCGTTAGGGTGGTATTACATTTATCCTAGATCTTTTTCCAAAGCGAGGCATATAACGTATAAAACGCTTTTATGAATGTTTCTCCTCGACTTGTAATTATTTAATTTATCTTGAATGGTTTTATCTCTTCGCCTTTCGATCCATGGCTTCACCCAAAGCTTTTCTTGTTTTATTTTTTCTTTTTTAATAATAATATAGTGACGTATACTCGAGACGGCCAATGGCTTAATAGCCGAGAGCCTCGACCAACATCTCAGGAGGCTCTCGTTGGGCAGTTGGATCAAGGACTTGATCCAGAAAGCAGTACTCCTGGACGCGGCGCGTATTGTTAGGAGATTCCTTTCTCAGGAGCCCTGACCACCGGTAGCTTGGACCCTATCCCGATGCCGGTGGGCTACTATTTTTTATATTTTTAAATGTTATATATTTGAATATTTAAAAATGTAAATAGTATGCACATCATCATTCATCATTCTCCTGCCCTTATCCCAATTTATTTGGGGTCGGCGCAACATGTCTTTTTCTTCCATACTCCTTTACTCCATACATAAAGTTTAATAAATGGAATATAGTGATAATAGCAGCACATAAAGTTGCTCCACGTTCCTCTATTTTCTCAGACTACGTAAAATCTTGGACAAAGATATTGGACAAGTGTAATGGGCATCCGTCAAAGAAATTTGATCAAATATAGGACCTAGATATTGGACAAAGATATAGGATAAATGTAATACTACCCTTAGCACTGTGAGCGGCCTGTCAAAAGTGACATGTCTGACGTTAAGCCATCTTCTTACTTTTTAGAAACTGCTTCATTAGAAATGTCAGATAAAAACATAGTTTTAATCAATGACGTAGTGCTCAGACCAAAGATATATATTTCAATAACCTGAAATATCGCTTTGGTCGAATTCTTGATCATCGCTCGAAAGAATTTCATTTAATTAAAATTTAAGGCTTTTATAGAAAGGCTTCACTTTTACCTACTCTAGAAGAATCTTCTAAACCTTGTTATCGATATTATGTCAACAAGAACGGCTGAAAATCACTCCAAGTCACGTCAAAATCGCTATTAGCGCGTCAACAGCTGTTCCGACTTGTCACAGCGCTATAAACAAAATTAGCACGATATCTGAGTCGGAACGCCTTTTAGCGCTGTGATTGCTAACAGCGATGTTGGTGTGACTCGGAAGTTCGGAACGCGGCGTAAATTGGTCTAAATGCATGCTTGTCAGTCCTACCACGTGCACTGCGTTGTCTGTACCATCTAGTGGAGTAAATTTGAAACTTTTACTCATTAAAAACTTGTCATTGACATTTCCGTGCCTTATACGTACACAGCATCATGCACACATGCAGCACGCATAACTTAGACTGACATCTAGTGATTGAAATCCGCAACTTTTACTGTATAAATACTTGACATTGACATTTATGGCGCCACATAAATGTAAAATCTTGGACCATGGAATTATTAAATTATTAAAGGCTCAATTACACTATCCGATTTCAAGGGAGCCAATTTATGAACAATCAAACTAGGAAGTTGGATGCTAGCGATCACACTACACTAAATTGGACTCCTAAATCAGAATCCTGAATCGGCAGTGTTGCCAACTCCTACAAATTCGAGCCGCTAGACAGAATATCTAAAGTCGCTAAAACTGATTCTAAAAAGAGTGGACCAAAAAAAAAAAGAGCGGACTTAGATTTTTTTCTGGGAAAGGGACCTTGGGAAATTAAATTATACATAATATGTCATAACAACATACGACCCCTTTCTATAACTTTCAGCGTACCAAGGGATTCGAGGAACACTTATAAAAATACTAATAGCCCATTTCTAGCGACAAAATCGCTAAATTGGCAACATTTAGCTCTAAATCGTAGTGATGCGATTACACTATCCTAAATCGTACACAATTTAGGAAGTCAAATCGGGACATTCCTTTCACTAAATCGGACTCTAACTATTCTAACTGCTATTACACCTTCCGTTTTTCTAAATTGGCTCACTTGAAATCGGTTGGTATATTTGAGTATAGTTTAGTTGTAGTTTTCAATCCTGTGTCCAAAATAGACTTTCGGTTGCTCTGTAGGTACCTACAGAGTCCCCGACTCCCATATTATTATTAAATGATTAATGATTTTCAGATTAATAGAATCGAACCAACTTTGGCAAATGACCTGATTCCCTTCGGTTTGGCAACTGCTCCGAAGATTTTTGCCAGCCTGACGAATTCGATTGCGCAGATCCTAAGAGACCAAGCCGTGTGATATGATAGCTGATTTATCTCGACGTTTTTGTCCTGGCGAAGCAGAATCGAGAAACTCTGCAAAGACACGAGAACTAAGCGGTAACACTATTGCAGTCCCTTGACTTGGTAATAAACTTTCAGAAGTCTATAGTGACTCCTCAGCAGTTAATCGAGTATCTGGGGATAATATGGGACCCTTGGCAAAATATAAAATTGCTACCACCAGCATAGGTTCAAGGTAAGAAAAAGTCCAGAGTATACTAGGACTTTGGAATTTTGCCAGCTTCGTAGGCCCGCGAGGGCGCTTGAATTCTCGTGAAATGCTGACCTTCAGCAACTCACTGTTGCGAAAAAATGTAAAGGGTCGTACACAGATGCTTTTGATGGAAATTCCGAACCTGCAATGGTGGATACAGAGTCACAACATGCACCGGCATAGCGTGGAGGGGGAGGGGGGGGGGGGCGCAAGGGGGGTCATGGCCCCAGGTGGCATACGAAAGGGGACGGCGGCAAGCGCCACGATTTTTTCAATAGGATATTTAAAAAAATCTCCAAATCGCGCCCTCAATGTTACGTACAAACAAAACCGCAAGGGTGCGAAAGAGAGCCTCCTCTCTTGAATAAAGTCGAGTGCTGCCGAAGTGCGATAACCGCCCGGTGCCTCACCAGCCAGCGCGGCGCGGCGGTGGCACCGAGTTTTCCCGAGTACTCAGTTATTCAATCAAACAAAACAATAACACTTCTTATTTGCACTACGCGAAGACTTATTTCAGAATGTAATTGAACTACGACACGGTAAATCACGATATCTATAAAAGAAAAACGAGACGATTTTTTTCTTATTTTTCACATTTAGTAGAAAAATAATTATAACCCTTTTTTTAAACCATACCTCAACTTATTACTATCAGGCCCAAAAATCCCCGTCTCCTTTATGATATTGTTTGTGAAGCATGCACTAATGTGTGGGCGAAGTGATGCACCCGTTGCGTTGATCTTAAATTATGTTCTTATTAGGCAGGTATATATTTTTAAAGCGGGTAGGTAGCTTCTAAACTGGCAAATAATTTTAACTGCGTGGCTGTGTTTGTGTGCAGTACGTAACGATTAATTTTAAGTGCCTGCTACACGGTCGCCAACTACGTCCCCGACAGAGGTGACCTTGGTTGGCGACCGGCATCGGCAGAGCTGTTTCAATTCAACTACACGGTTGCCAACATGCCATACTGTTATCTGTAGGGATGTGACATTGAGGGAAATAAATCGATTAATTTAACATTTATTTTTCTCTTTTCAATAGTAATCGATTTGCGAAAAATTGATTTTTCTACAAATAATCGATTTTTGTGGAATAATCGATTTTTTTACTATTATTTGAAAGAATGACAGGCAGTCGCTCCATGTAGAAATACTGGTATTCAGCTGCATCCGGTTATACCAGAAAAAAGCCGACCCCAAGATAGTTGGGCAAAGGCTAGGCAGATTTGTATTTAAAAGAATGCCGGCTTTACTTTTTTAATGACAAATGTGGTGATTTGATCTAGAGACAAGTTTGATTATGTTCTTCAATAATCTGTTTACTAGTAGTACAAAAATACTACTACTACTGTTACTTTTTTTTTGTAACTAGTAGTACAAAGCACTGAAAGAAGGAAGTGTTGCGTATCGTAGAAGCACACATGGTGTCAAAATAAAATCTATACTAATATTATAAGGAGCCTCACTACCTGCACAGCTGAAATCCGATGGGTCGCTGGCCTACTCCGCTGAGGAGAAAGCAAACTTGTTTGCCTCTCTGTTTGCGGCATCTTCACGTCTAAATCCAGGTGGCGCGAAGCCCCCTGTTACTCTTGGTGGATGCGAGTCGATTATGTCGGACATTCGCATTCATCAGAAGGATGTCCAAAGGGTACTGCTTAACCTAGACGTGAACAAGGCTAGTGGCCCCGACGGGATACCGGCAATCGTACTGAGGACTTGTGCGCCTGAGTTGTCTCCGAGCTTGACACGCCTATTTCGCCTTTCGTTTGAGATTGGAAAAGTGCCTACGGCTTGGAAGCAAGCTAACGTGCAACTTGTGCCCAAGAAGGGTATTCAAGCTGACCCAGCAAATTATAGGCCCATCTCGGTGACTTCCATACTCTCGTAAGAGTATGGAACGTAACTGAATGGTAAGCTCCTGGCATACCTAGAAGCTAACGATATCCTCAGTGACTGACAATACGACTTCCGCCGAAATCGGTCAACTGGGGATCTTCTAGCGTATGCCATTCACATCTGCACGCAGGGCATGACCACCATAGAAACGGGTTTTGTCGACGGAAGAATAAACAAAATTACAGATTGTAGTAAGATTTCTACCGTCCTAAGCATGGCGATGTTAAAACTGAAGAGAAGAAATGTTTCTATTCTTCAGTCGACAAAATTCTACAATGTAAAGCATGACCACCAATTTTTCTCTACTTTTTAACCGACGAAAAAAAAGGAGGAGGTTCTCAATTCGACCGTATATATGTTTTTTTTTGTGTATGTTCAGCCCTCACTCCGTCATTTATGAACTGATCTTGATGATTATTTTTTTATTAGATAGGGTATACCTCAAGGGTGGTCTCATGTCAAGAAAATCTGGATCCGATAATGGAATCCTGGTAAAATTGAGAGAAAACCTCGAAAATTGTGGACACGTTTAGTGTTTCTGTACGTATGTTCGGCCCTCACTCCGTTGTTTATGAACCGATTTTGATGATTCTTTTTTTTGTAGATAGGGTATACCTTAAGGGTGGTCCGATGTCAAGGACATTAGGATCTGATCATGCAATCCTGATAAAATTGAGAGAAAACCTCTAAAATTGGGCACGAATAGTGTTTCTGTTTACTTTTCATAATTTTATCAGGTATTTGCATTTAGAAATCATCACATCATGAAACTGAGCTGATGATGGAAACCATACCTTTCCTTAACAATAGAAGTTAGATATAAAAAACTGGTTTTAGTGACAGATACCACTTAATATACTTTTAAGAAAAGACGTCTTTGGAATATTGGAGGTAACCTCAACTGGTCAAAATCCTGGGAACCTCATGGAAGGATGGTTACATCATCAGCTCAGTGCCCAGAGGAATGATGATGGATTAGAAATTAGCCTCGGAGTATTAAAAGATGACGCGAGTCACAAAAAATCATAAAAAAAAACTTTTTAACAAAAAATTCAACCGACGAAAAAGAACTAAAAAGCTAAAAATAAATAAACCTTTCAAGTCTTGAGTATTGAGTTTATTTACCTACATAACATGTCAAATTTTATAAAAACTAATTTTGAGTCGGCGCCAAATAATAAAATGATTAGACGACTAGGCTCGTTGAGTCGAAGCTCCAAAGTCTTGAGCATAGACGCCGAGTTGCTAGCCTGTCGGTTTTCTATCGGTTACATTTTGGGGAGTGTGCGACGGCATTGCATAATTTGATTCCGCCAAGCCCGTTCCATCAACGGAGCACAAGACGTACGGCGATGTGCCACCCGGACATGGTGAACATCCCATCCATACACACTTAAAGCGTTTTGAGAACACATTCATTGTGCGTACAGCTAGGGAGTGGAATTCCCTGTCAGAGTCTGTGTTTCCTAATAGTTACAACCTGGGAGTCTTTAAGTCAAGAGTGAATAGGTTACTTCTAGGCAAGCGTGCTCCATCTTCGACCATATCATCGCTTACCATCAGGTGAAATAGTGGTCAAACGCGTGCCTATCTTCAATAAAAATAAAAAAGGAGGTAAAGTTTGTGAGGTTGTAGCGGGTAAAATCTCTGGATCTATGGAACTAATTTTGAAACTACTTTCACCAGTAGAAAGCTACGTTATTCCTGAGTGCTATAGGCTTTAAATATTTTCGAAATACACGCGGACAAAGTCGCGGGCGAAGTGCTAGTGAATTATAATTTAGTGATTCACCTCATGCTCCGGACTTCTCTCCGGACTCAGCCAGTTGGGTGGGTTAGAGGTCGGGGACGCAAAAACATAGCGACAGTGAACCAAAAAATCGACTTTTAATTACTACTATTCTCCTGCCCTTATCCCAATTTATTTGGGGTCGGCGCAACATGCCTTTTTCTTCCATACTACTCTATTAGTCGTAATCTCTGTAGTCACCCCCTTTTTACCCATATCCTCTTTCACACAGTCCAACCATCGTTTCTTTGGCCATCCACATCCATACACAAGACTTTCCTCACGACATTTTCTTCATTCCTCCGCATCACATGCCCATACCACGACAACCGCTTTCCACACAACTACCGCTACCGTGGGTGTCGTAAGAGGCGACTAAGGGAGCTTGAGCCCTAGTGCATACTACTAAAGCACCTTGGACCACCCGCGCGGTGGCGGGTAAACCACCAACAACAGCATTCCCAAGGAGGGTTGGCGTCAGGCAGGCGGCCGGCTATAAAACTCCTGCAAAAACCTTTTTGCAACATGGTCGACTTTTAATTACTTAATCGATTTTTTGTAATCACCATACTCGCAAATGTAACTGCCTCCCCAGCCCATCCCACTTGTCCAATAACTTTGGCCAAGATTTTGCGTAGTCTGAGAAAATAGAGGAACATGGAGCGACTTTGTGTGCTGCTATTATCATTAGATTCTTATTAATAAAGATAAAACAAAACAACAAAAATAAAAGCTTTGGGTTGTAGAAAAAGCATTCAAGATAATTAAATTGAAGTCGAGGACAAACATTCATATAAGCGTTTTTTACGTATACGACTCAACATTCAATTACATTGTTGTGAAAGTATCACCGTATATTATAGAAAGAGAAAATCTTAGTTGCAGCCATTTTAATTTAAATGTCATTAACTTAATCTTTGATCAAGTATCGGTGTTGCTGTCACATTTGATGAAGTTGTCCTACTTCTTTGATCAAACGTACATTGTACAAAGATATTGGATAAGTGTTATACCACCCTAATGACCTTAAGCCACTCTCGCAATTTGCCGCCTTGGACGTGACCTGCTGATGTGCTACCTAAATTTGCTATGGTGTCTTAGGTAGTGGCATACCGTATTTAAAGATTTGGCGTCGCGGGCCATGTGGAAAAAGTCTTTGCTAGAATGGCGGGATTTTCCACAAAAAACTAATTAAGCATGGCCAGAATGAATGTCAAAAGACCAAAAACTCTTCGAATCCGGCCATGTCTTAGAAGTAGATGGTAATGTTTACTTACAGATATGTTTGTATTGAATAGGAGTAGGAAGGCCAAAGAAACGATGACGACTAATAGAGGAGTATGGAAGAAAAAGACATTGCGTCAACCCCAAATAAATTGGGATAAGGGCAAGAGAATGATGAGTATTAGTACTTAAAACTTAACTATTTTTACAAATAATATTATTAGTACCTAATGTAACAAACCTCCTAAATCCCTCACTTGTGTCAGGTAGAAATATCAAGTTGGTTTCCCCTATGGGGAAAAGGTCACGCCCCGCCCCACGTGACCCCATTTTTTTTTTTTTTTTTTTGGGGGGTGGGAAATCATCCAATGACTTCTTCCGCTCTAGGGTGGAGCGGAAGGGTGTGTCAGACTCTTACTGACTAAAACCCACCCCTGTTCCTCCCTGCCTCGAGTGCCCGGGGGCGAGGTAACTCTTTCGAATTTATCCTCCACCCCCGGGCAAAAAAAAAAAAAAAAAAAATTGAACGGTACACGATTCAGCGTGTCATCCTTGCGCAGGGGCCATACTGATGTCATCCTTGCGCAGGGGCCATCACTAATCGCCTCTGTATCGTTCCAATATGTACTAACGAAGTAAGTAAGTACCACGTGACCCCATAGAACCGACACCAGACTCGATGTGCTTCTGCCGACTATGATGTGAATTCCATGAATGAGTATAAAGAAATGCAAACAGCTTTACTTACACTCAGTATTTGTTACAGACTCTTTTATTTAATACCATAGATTTTATATTTGTTGTCATGTCATAGCCTATAAAATATCAATTATTTTACACATTGACCAATTATTATTATACTCTTTGACATTGACTTTACGTCTTGTAATAATAAATAATAATGAAACTATGTTTTAACAAATAAACTTTATTATATTGGCGACTGGACAAATTGTGTTGTCAGTAGACAAACAACATGAACGCTGAACAACTCGCGGCTTTCCTTACCGCACAACAGGAACAACAGAAGGTACTGACACTCCTCCTACAACAACTTGCACAACAGCAACAACACCAGGGATGCTCCTTACCAAACAACAGCATGACAAACAACGATGATAACCCAACACCTTCTACATCGAAACAAAACATTGTAAAACACTTAAAGTGCGACAAGTTTAGCCCTGCCGCAACCACCGCAGAAAACTTCATGGATCTTCTTCGCTTCAAATGCCGGATATGGGGTGAAGAGTCTGTTAATATTCAAAAAGACCTACTAATTAATTGCATTACACCGGAAATATACCACGAGCTGAAAGTAGCGTTAACTCCTGACTTAGACACAGCGACATACGACGATATAAAAATGAAATTATTGGATTTATATAGAGCCAAGAAAACGCGATACAAAGCCTTAATTGATTTTTGGAACTCTACGAGAGAATCCGTTAAAACAATGGAACATTATTCTAATATACTAAAGGAATTTTCAAAACATTTCGGCTATGAAGGGACTTTGCTTGAGAGACAGCTCCGTGATCGGTTTGCAACCGGTTTGAACCAGTCACAGTTGGAAGTAGATTTAAAGCAAGCCAGAACTATGTGAAGTCACAGAAGGTGGTAAAACAAGAGAGATAACATTCGCAGAAATATTTAAAGTTGCCCAGACACGCGAAGTAGCAGAGAACGATAATATTGACGAAAGTATCAAAAACAATGACTATATTAACAGAATTACACAGAAAGCACAAAGCAAACGCACTGATACTACGATCAGCAATGAAACACCCAGCAAGTCTGACCAGACCAATGCAGACGATGCGGAAAGCGTGACATACATGATTACGAGCACTGTAGGTACAGCAAAAAACCACCAATGTTAAGCATGTGGGATAAGAGAACATTACGAAAGTGTATGTATTAAATCAGGTAGAGCATATTTGTTGTCACAACCCAGACACTCACAACGCAAAGACAAGACGGACAAACACAACAAAATACAGAAGCTTAACAATCGAACAGAAATATCAGAGGCCTCATCAACGACATCGTCACACTCTCACTCCTCCGCGGAAGATAGTGATAGCGAGCACAACCCTGTATACATCATTAACTAGAGAACATCTCGATGCAAGAAAATTGACGTTACCATCAATGGTGTAAAATGTACAATGGACTGGGATCCTGGATCAATTTACTCAATAATTTCTACTAAAATGTGGAAAAAGATTGCAGCTCCAGCATTGTTGAAGGGACCGAAACTCCAACTCTATTGCAATTTTAAACTGAAACCTAAAGGTATAACAGTTGAAGTAGACAACATACAAAAAATATTACCTGTTGTAGTCATGGACAAGGCAGATCCGATACTTTTGCGGATTACAATGGAGCGAAATGTACGACATGACGTTGCCAAAACCTGTGTACTCTATTAAATGTACCACAGACACATCACTGGATCTCGTGCTAGCTGCCTACACCGACCTATTTGACAATAGATTAGGGAAGGTAAAAAATTATCAAGTGAACATCCACATCAAACCTGGCAGTGAGGCAAAACATTTGCTGGCACGGCCCATCAAGTTTAGCATACGCAAAAACATAGAAGTAGAACTAGAACGGCTTCTGCGCGAAGGAATAATAACAGAAGTGGATCCCAACATGACACCCTTAGAATGGGCCACACCCACAGTCAATGTTTTGAAACCAAATGGCCAAGTACGGATATGTGGCGACTACCGAACTACGATAAACCCGGTACTTATCAAGCATACTCATCCCGTGCCTCTTTTTGATCAGTTAGGACAACGTCTGGCACATGGAGATAAATACTCGAAAATCGATCCTAGGGATGCTTATCTGCAGTTTGAAATAACCCCTGAATCAAAAAAGTACCTAACAATATCGACTCATAAAGGATACTTTGTCTGTTAGTGTTGTTGTTTGTTTATCTGTTTGTCTTTGTCTGCTTTGTCTTTGTCTGTTTTGCCTTTTGGTATTTACCAAAAGGCATTCTGTTGTAGACAAAGGAAAATGGAAAATTGAAAATTGAGGGCACCGTTGATTGCAACGGCGCCCTCAATTTTCCAACATTTCCTTGACAAACTACTCCATGGTATATCAAACGTCGCTGTATTTTTTTGATGATATTGCCATAACTGGAAAAAATTAAAAAAAATTGAAACAAGCCGGAATGAAAGTAAATCTAAAAAACTTTTTTACAAAAAAAACAACCGACTTACAAAAAAAAATACACTAAAAATTAAAAAATAACTTTAATTTCGCAAGTCGGTGTTTGTATTTTATTTCTTCGATATTTGACACCGACTTCCGAAATTAAAGTCATTTTTTAATTTTTTATTATATTTTTTTTGTTTTTTGGAAGTCGCTTGTTTTTTTTGTAAAAAAGTTTTTTATTTTTCGCTTTTTAGTTGTTATACCCCAGAACTAAAAACCCCAATAATATGGAACGTGCAATTTAAACATTTGGAGAACACCAAAACGTCATCGAGATATGCGTATTTTTCGTTTTTGTTCAGTTTCTCAAAAAGCGCTAAAGCAATTTCGAAAAAAAATATATGGGACCACCTCGGGAGTATGTTCTGTCGGATAAAAAAAGAATTTTCAAAATCGGTCCACAACAGCTGACGGAGAAATGCGCGGTCATACGTAAAAAAAAAAAACACATACAGTCGAACATAGAACCTCCTCCTTTTTCGAAAGTCGGTTAAAAATGCACTTTCTTACAACCAGAAATCGAATATTTAGGACATCTTATTGATAAAAATGGAGTACGACCAACAAAATCTAAAATAGAAGCGATTTCGAAAGCACCACCACCAACAAATACCAAAGAACTCAGGGCGTTCTTAGGACTTATCAATTTTTACGAACGATTTATCCCACACCTACTTAATGAATGCGCCGATTTTCATGAACTAACAGGTGACCGCCGAAAATGGCAATGGAATAATCATGAGAACGAAATATTGATTAAAACTAAGAAATTAATAGCAAGATCTAAATCACTTAGTGCGTTTGACGAATATCGACCCCTTTACCTTTCCTGTGACGCCTCAGAGAAAGGAGTAGGCGCAGTCTTATACCACAAGGATAAACAAATCGAACAACCTATTTCATTTGGTTCAAGGAAACTGAAACCGGCTGAAAGCAAATATTCTGCTATAGACCGCGAAGCATTGGTAATATTCTATGGCATTCAAAAATTCGACCAGTATCTCAGAGGAATCTAGAAAACACTATGGAATGCAATAAACGAATATGAATATGGCACAAAATTCACACTTGTAACTGACCACAAACCACTTATTCACATATTAGGCCCGCAACGAAATCTTCCGAAGATTGCCAATAATAAACTTGTGTGTGAGGTGGGCACTCGTGATTGGAAATTATGATTATGACATAATTTATAAAAAAGGGGAACATAACATTATTGCTGATTACCTATCCAGAATGCCAAATAGCACTGAACAGCCGAATCACTCAGAGCTATCTATAACGACTTGGCCTTAAGTGAAGAGCTTATCAGCACAGACTGATCTGAAACCGTTTATCAGAAAACGTAGTGAACTGTCTGTATCGAACAAGATCATCATGTGGCAAGGTAGGGTTGTTATACCGAGTAAATTAATAAGTATAGTACTACGTTATTTGCACATTGGTCATCCTGGAACTTCTGCAATGAGAGGCCTTGCGCGCTTTAATGTATGGTGGCCAACACTTGAAGCAGACATTGACAATTTTGTAAAAAAATGTCAAAAATGCCAGGAAAAAAGACCCAACAACCCAGAACTTCCTGTATACTCTTGGTCGATCCCAGAAAAGGTATGGGAAAGAGTTCACGTCGACTTTGCCGGATCTTTTGAGGGTAAGTATCGGCTAGTTCTGGCCGACGCCTTATCGAAATGGATAGAAGTTAAACCTATGGCAAAGATAACCACCAGAACATTATGCGAGAAACAAGATGGTATTTTTACTACATTTGGATGGCCTCAAATTATTGTCTCCGACAATGGACCTCAATTTACTTCCAAAGACTTTCGAGAGTATCACGAGTCGAATGGTATAGTGCATATGACATCTTCACCCTACCATCCAAGGACCAATGGATTGGCCGAACGACTCGTGCGAACTTTTAAATCAAGAATGACTGCAAGTGAAGAAGACATAGTCAACCCAAAACGGAGTCTTTAAAACTTTCTCTTTTTTTATCGTAACACACCGCATACTACCACAGGCAAATCACCAGCCCAAATGATGTTCGGAAGACAGCTAAACTGCTTACTGGATAATGTTAGGCCGAATGTGAGAAGGACATTGCGCTATAAAAACATTCAAGCGCTAATATTCAATCTCAACAAATGACTCCGAATTTCCAGAATGGGGAAGCAGTTTACATCCGTACCAAACTGGAAAATAAATGGAAACTGGCTATCATTGAGGAACGGAAACACAGGTATTCTTATGTGGTTAGAACTCCAGAAGGAGTCCTGAAGCGTAGACACGCCGACCACATACGCTCCAAGGCGAGTGTACCTCAGTCACCAACCAACGAGCCAGATATTGCGATGGGACCATCTTCATCGGCTGAATCATCAACGTCCACACCACATGAAGTACTACCTCGTGCCAGTTCAACTCCAATCAGTCAACCTCCGATAGAGACCGTTTACTACTCGCCACGAACACTCGAGCAGACGCCGGTGTTGAGGTGTAGCAAGAGAACAGTATGCTCACCCCATCGCCTCATAGAGCAAATGGACTAAGGCCCGGAGGAATGTTACAGACTCCTTTAATACCATGGATTTTATATTTAATGCATAAAAAATGTCAATAATTTTTCACACTTTATCTTGTAAGAAGAACTAGTAATTAAACATATGTTTCCACAAATAAACTTTATTATAGACTACCTCGGCGAAGTTTGCCGAGAAGGCTGACTCAACACATTTGTTGCCAAATACTGCAAAACACGTTAGAATGTGTTCCATCTGCAATAATCTGCATTCTAATGTGGAAGAAGAAAAGTGATAGTGATCAAATTAAGACTTGGCTCTTGTTACCAAGCCAGTCATGGCATACCCATAATTGTTAATTTGTTAAAAAAAAAAACAATTTTTGGTGGCGTTTTTGGCGGGCTTTTCTGGAGTGAAGTTCAGTGGCTGTTTTAATTATTCGCTTATTGATTCCTAGTGGATATTGTGATGTATAATTGGTGTAGTTTTCTGTCTCAAGTGTCTACGCAACTGGACAATATGTGCAATCATTGAAACAGGCGCGATCTCGGTAAAATGGAGCTGAGAATTTTATTGTAGTAAAGACTACCTCAGCGAAGTTTGCCTCGACACATTTGTTGCCAAATACTGCAAAATACATTAGAATGTGTTACATCGGTATTCTGATGAGAAAAAAGAAAAAGTGATGGTGATCAAATTAGGACTTGATCTTGTAACTAAGCCAGTGGCATAGCCACAATAGTTAAAAAAAAAAACAATTCAAGTTGACACGAGTTTTTAGCGGGCTTGTTTCGAGTAAAGTAGTGAAGTTTAGTGGCTGTTTTAATTATTCGCGAATTGATTCCTAGTGGATATTGTGATGTAAAATTGGTATAGTTTTGTGCCTCAAGTGTCTACGCAACTGGGCATGGACAATATGCGGAATCATTGGAACAGGCGCGATCTCGGTAAACTGAAGCTGATAATTTTATTGTAGTATTGACTACCTCAGCGAAACTTGCCGAGATGGCTGACTCGACACTTTTGCAGCCAAATACTGCAAAAACATTGGAATGTGTTACATCTGCATTCTATTGAGGAATAAAATACGAACTAACTGATGACTAGGCAGCATGGTCTTTAACCTTAGCCTGTTCCACAAGGAACAGAAGAAAAAAATAATTGACAATCAGTGTCAGTGTTGCATGCGTTGGTCCCAATTATTATTATACTCTTTGGTTGGTCCTACGTGTATCGTGTATTGACCATAGAATGGTATTGATTGATCTGAGACCACTTTAGAATATTTTTATTTGAATGTGTATCAAATGTGTATGATTCGATTGTGAAGTTAAAAGACGACCGGAAGAATAAATAATTTAGCAATCAATCATGGTGGTCTTTAATTTCAAAAAGGTTAACAGCGTCATACATTTGGAGAGTTATACAAGCTACAAGGAATACGGGGAGACCCGTAAAATAAGGGTGCCCATTGATTCGTTTATATGCTATAGCATTCAAAAGTTCGTTACCAGCAAATTCGTTTCTATAAGATTCATCCCAGTAAAGACAGAAACTGAGAATCAAAAGCCGTCTGTTACTTTGGTTGCGGGAGAAGGCGAAATATTTACGTTTCTGATAAATGAATATGAAATTCCGTGGACGGTGGCTTTATGTGAATACCCAGTCGCTATGGTTGACAACATTATAATAACTGGTCTCTGTGCAGTGGCCAGACACATCTGTTTGTTTAGGAATTCCCATTTACTGCGACAGGAACATGACGATGGTCTACTTGGCTTTCGTCAGACTTGCCTCCAAGCACCCAATGAGGTTTCAGTATGGACAAAGTTCTGCGAGATAGAAATCATAAGAGCAGTCAAAGAAATACTAACAGGTAATGATATCAAAGAAGTGCCTGAGGCTTTGGTACGATTTGAAGATCATATGAGGCAGCCCGTCAGAATTCACAATGTTTATAAGGTTGCTCAGAATTTAAAGAGAGATAATTTAAATACTGACAAAGAAGCAAAGGGTGAGCAACAGGCTAATGTTGAGGTTCCAGTTCTAGAATCCGAAACTGAGCCAGAAACATATAGTTGTGGCTTAAATTTCTCAGCATTTGTTGACAAAGCTGAGCTAGCTGAGATAAATGAGCAAATAGCAATGGCTATACATGAACAACATACAAATGCTGAGCAGGAAATGGCTAAGCAACAAGCAAATGCTGAGCAAACTGAGCAAAAAGCAGAGCATCATACAAGTGCTGGGCAACAGGAAACTGCTGGGCAAACTGAGCAACAGGTAAATGCTAAGCAAGCGGAGCATCAAATAAATTCTGAGCAAAAAGAAAAGTCTAAGTCTAAGCTAGAAAAAAATGATGAACATGAGGAAAGTGCTAAGCAACAGGAAAATGTTGGGCAATCTGAAAAAGGATTAAAGTCGGAGCATCAAAAAAGTACTGATAAAGAAAGCACGGAAGGTTCATCCAACACAAAAAGGGCCTCAAAACCAAGAAAATGGAAATCTCTTAAAAATAAAGATATTGTAATTGATTGTTCCACAAGAATAGAAAACCTTGATATTAACCATGAATTTGCTGAAGGTCCATACTTGACATTAGCCGATCTAGTCCTGCTGCCGTCATATCATGTAATAATACAATCTATTGGGGAGGCTCGATTTGAATCTCTATTGCCATTTACTTATAAATGGTATAAAAATTTGATATCCATTAACTATGTACAAAAAACTTTTATGTCCCTCATGAGCCACTTTAATTTAAACCAGTTAGAAATTGATAATATGACTATACCAACAGCTGATGATGTAAGCTTGTATAAATGTGACCCAAAGAGGCATAATTCTAAAAAGAGGATTTATACCAACAGTGATGATATTGAAAAGGCTCTAAGTTCCATAACGAAGGGATTGGAACTCCCAATGTGTGATAATGAGTATGAACCTACTTTTAAATGGCATGATATACCAGAGCCTGCAAATCCATTTGCTGGGTATCTTCCTGACACAAGAGTCCAAAGGAAATCGGAGCAATTACAAAATTTGGCATTACCTGTTCTAAAAATGGCTACAGATGGAGATGTAATTGTTGACTTTTGCTGTGGCACAGGACACTTGGGCATCCTTCTTGCTTATCTGTTGCCGAGGTGCACTATAATATTGTTGGAGAACAAAGTACAGTCTCTGTGCAGAGCTAAAGAAAGGGTTCTAAAGATGAAATTGCAAAATGTATATTATTACCAGTGCAACCTGGATTTCTTCACTGGCGAGTTTGATATAGGGATTGGATTACATGCTTGTGGGATTGCCACTGATTTGATTTTGGACAAATGCTTAAAACAAAATGCTAGGTTTGTCCTAAGTCCATGCTGCTATGGAGCTATACATGGTACCTGTAGAATAGAATATCCAAGAAGCAAAAAGTTTGCCAATGTATCCTTTGATGACTACTTGTATATTGCACATGGTGCAGACCAGACGCACAAGGAGCATCCTCTAGCTGTCAGAGGAGCAAGGTGTATGACAATCATTGATTCAGACCGCGCTCACTTGGCTGAAGAGTTTGGATACAAAGTCACACTCATGACACTGAAGCCTGTCACATGTACACCTAAGAACAATTTATTAATAGGGATATCAACAGAGAAATAAAATAAAAAACAAATTTTTTAACAGATCATTAAATTTATTGTATTAACAGATTTTAAAAACGTAAAATTCATATTTACTATAAAAATAGCTTATTCTCAACCTTCCCAAATGAAAACTTTTTTAAAAATAAGCAATTTTAATAACACTGTTCTTACAAGTTAAACAAAGTTCAACTGGTTTTAAAGCATAATCATTGGCATCAAATTATAATACTTTTAACTAGTAAAAGTACCAAATTTTCCACTTTTTAAAGTAAATCTAATTCACTTTCGCGTAGACGATGGCAGTGCGGCACGGGATATATATCTGAAAAAAAAAGATTAGGTTTACAACAAATAATATTCTAGTCATTTGAAACGGGACATTGCCGATAAAGCTTCTTCGGACACATTCCTCTTTATGATTCTCTATGTACTATTTCACTCAAAATAATATATAATATATCATGTTGTTGTTTTAAGTGTCTATTAGAAACTTTCAATTATTCAATAATAAGTTGATGTCTATTGCCTAATATCAATTAGTTGTTCTGGATATATCAACAGAAAAAGAAATATAAAATCGGAAAAATAAGAAAAAAAAAACGGAAGAGATGTTTTTTGATGTTGTGTCCATTCAATTAAAATCTTAGGGAATAAGTTCATGTCTATTGCCTAATATCAATTAGTAGTTCTGGATATATAAATAAAAAAAGTACTGATATAAAATTCGAAAAACAAAAAAAAAACGGAATAGGTGTTTTTTGATGTTGTGTCCATTCAATTATAAATTCATGTCTTTTGCTTAGTATCTGTAAGTAGTTCTGGATATGTCAATAATAAAAAAAAAATTGGGAATAACAAACGTTTTATGGTGTTTAGGTGTCCATTCAATTATAAACTTCGGTAATAAGTTCATGTCTATTGCCTAATATCAATAAGTAGTTCTGGAAAAACAATAAAAAAAAAAATAATACCCAAAAAAATAAAAAAATAACCAATGGGACCCTATTACTAAGCCTCCGCTGTCTGTCCGTCCGTCTGTCTATCAGCGGGCTTTATCTCATGATCCGTAAAAGGTACACAGTTGAAATTTTCACAATGTGTATTTCTGTTGCCGTTAAAGCAACAAATAATAAAAATAAAAAAGGAGGCTCCCCTATTATAAACGTGTTTTCTTTTTACTTTTTTTGCTCGATCTTAATAATGGTAACAAGTAGACTTAGAGACTGGCAACAAGGAGACTTAGTAATTCTGGGAACAGTGATTTAAATGATTGTTTGTAAAAATAGAATGTTGTTTGCTGTTCAGTTTTAAATATGTATCTATTTTATTGTTATTTAAAAAAAATCGAATGTCTATTGCGTAGTATTGCGTAGTTCTGGATGTATCAATTATTGAAATTATTATTTTTTACAGTGAAAAAAAACGGAATAGACGTGTTTTGAACAATGATTCAAATGATTCTTTAATGTTTTAATAATAATAATTTTATATAAAAAGATGAATAGTAAACTTGTGTCTATTCAATTAAAACTTTAATAATAATATGTTGATGTCTATTGCACGATAACAATAATTAGTAGTTCAGATTGAAATTATTGTGTATACTACAATGAAATAATGGATGCCATTTGGTGTTTAATGTTGCAAGTGTAATATCTAATTAGAACTTAAAAATAATAAGTTAATGTCTATTGCATACCTAATATCAATTAGTAATTTTGATTATATCCATTGAAATAGAACCGATAAAAACGAAATTCCTAGATTGTTTGCTGTTTCAATCATTAAAAAATAATAATAGGTGTCTATTCAATAGTAAAAGTAAATAATAAGCTATTTTTTTCCCTGAATTTACTTAGCAATAGTTGAAATAAAGTTAACCGATTAAATTGAAAAATATTCTGTTATTCTTATTACTTAGAAATATGTCTATTCAATTATAAACCGTAACATAGATCAATGTCTATTGCATAATATCAATTAAATGTAATTCTGGATATCTGAATGTTTAAACTTGGTGTTGTTAGTAGTTGATTTATGGGAGGTGGGCAGAGGAGAAAGAATGGAAGGCTGTTAACTACAGGGTTGAAAAAGAAGAGGGTTGATTCATTAAATGAATATTGTTTGTATACGATCTGGATGTGCCAAAATAAATGTTGATGTTTTTGAAATGTGTTGATGAAATAAATAATTAAAAAAATACCACATAATATTAATTACAATTAGCTTGCGCTTGCGGCTTCGCCCTTGCATTTTTTTTTTTTGTTATTCCTAGGAAACTTGCTATCAGGATGAAAAGTGGGTCTCTATCCGTCTTTTTTTTGGGGGGAGGGGGGGGGGAAATTATCCAATGACTTCTCCCGCTCTGGGTGGAGCGGGAGGGCGTGTCAGATTCTTACTGACTAAAACCCACCCCTGTTCCTTCCCTGCCTGAGTGCCCAGGGGTGCGGTGACTCATGTTGAGAATTTATCCGCTTCCCCTAGGCATGCAGGCACCGGCCACGATGAGCCCCGTCAGTGGTGGCTGACAACATCTCTGAGGCGCGCGTGAAACACTACGTGCCGTCGACTCATGGGCCTGGTGCTGATCGGACGGCGAGCTGCCCACTGCTCGCCGTCCGCAGGCCCGGGTGTCTATCCGCGTGCCAAGTTTCAATATCCGGATATCAGAATCCGTTCAACGGTTTAGACGTCAATCGTAATTAACAGACAGACAGTCTTAATTATAATATAATATTTATGATAATACCTGTACGGAATCGCTTCTGTTGCCCCACGGCTGGTCCTGTGTGGAGTGAAACTCTCCGTCTGGCTCTACGCGACCGAAGCCGCCGTATTTCTTGCTATCTGAACACAGGACTGCCTGAAAAAATCAATGAAGTTAGATAGCAGTCATTATGAAAATCATTTATATCCCTGTACGAGCTATACAAAAGCACCCAAGGACAACCCCCGGTTGGTACACACTACACACCAAGCGGGGATATAGTTACACAACTATTGCAAGATAGGATACTATTATTATCATTTACCTTGTAATTGCCAGGCACGTCGACGCCCACCCTATAGTCTGTGAAGCTCTGATAGGGGTGGAAGTTGAACACGAAGAGCAAGCCTGCGCGCTCGAACGATACCACCTTGTCGCCTTCATGCTTACATGAGACGTATGCCTGGGGACAAACAGGTGATATCACAATTATAGAAAAATTATAAAGAAGAAAAACTACAGCTGTAAAGTTTTGTAACTGCCAATCCAGAGCAAAAAACTACTGTGCTATTAAAGTAAGCTCAACTGTCTTTTCTTTCAAGAAAGGTCATTCGGCATCGCTTGCACCTTGGCCTGCAGCCCTAACATGACGTCTTCGGTGAGAGAGAGAGACGTCGTTATACAGAACGAATAGCACTATCCCTTTCTCTCACCGAAAAGATGATGGTTTTAAGACGTCATGTTACGGCTGCTGGCTTTCTATGTTATGTAAATAAAAATCGGTCAAAATGAAATAAAAATATCCAAATAGCCTCTTAAAAATTATTCTTAGCATATTCGAAGCGAGGTGTTGAAATTTTTTATTTCCTACATTTTAGTGAGTTATTTTTAACCGACTTCAAAAAAAGGAGGAGGTTCTCAATTCGACTGTATTTTTTTTTTTTAATGTGTGTTACCTCATAACTTGTTACTACGTGAACCGATTTTGAAGATTCTTTTTTTATTTGAAAGCTGTTGCTTCACATGTGGTCCCATTTTAATTTGGTGAAGATCTGATGAAGAACTTCGGAGATACACAATGGAACTCTTCAATAAATGATAGCAAGCCTTCCAGAATTGCTGCAATCGCATGTCTGTATATTGTTTTCACCACTTCACAACATTACATCACGCTGATACGCTCTGAAGGGGTATACAGATTTGTACAGTTCACCCTGATACACCCTAATTTCACGAACTATGTTCAAATTCCCTATTTTTGGGGCTATCAATTCGGGCATAACTTTATTATTAATTTAGTTTTAGAATGGGGTACAGCAACTAAAAAGTGAAAAATAAAAAACTTTTTACAAAAAAAATACTTACAAAAAACTAAAAAATGCAAAATAACTTTAATTTCGGAAGTCGGTGTCAAATAACGAAGAAACCAAACTAGAAATACCGACTTCCGAAATTAAAGTTATTTTGCATTTTTTAGTTTTATTTAAAGAAGTCGGTTGTATTTTTTTTGTAAAAAGTTTTTTATGTTGGAATCGTCTCTTTAATTTGATACCCCACATGACTAGGTCACAAAAAATACGACTACAGCTTACCTAATGGCGGACGCCATTTTGTTTTTATTTTCAAAATTCATATCGCCGAGTCACTTTGGCGGTGAAGACCAATCTAATGATACATCATTAATTTGTTAAAATCCATCAAGCCGTTTAGGCTACGGCGCATGTCAAAGAAATCGACATACATCATACATACATACTCTCGAAAAACATAACCCTCCTTCTGAGGTAGTCGAGTACAAGGTATAAAAATCTGTGATACTAACCGGCGCGGAACTCAGCCATCCATACTTGTCCTCCAGCTCGTTCATGTCCTTGTCGAACTGGTTGAGGAACTTGTACTTGAGCAGCGGGTCGTCCACCAGGTTCCACTGACGGCGCGCGTAGTGGTACGACGAGTTGTTGCCGGCGCGCGGGAAGTCCAGCCACTCAGGGTGGCCGAACTCGTTGCCTGGGGCAGAAGGGTTATTGTTTTATAAAGAATATAACGTAGTAACGCCGCTCGCGACGTCCGACGCCCAGGACGTCTCCTGCAGCGGCTGCTGCTGGGGGCGTGAGGACAACTCTGTTAAGCCTCCCTCACCCGTTCCGCCTCTTCCTTCGGGAGCATTACTGCTTCGCAGAAGGAGGCGATTTCTTAATTCCTATTCCCTCTCGCTCCGTACCATGGCCTGGACCAGGGCCGGGCGCGAGAGGTCGCTGCCGCCGATCGCCTCCACGAGAACACGGCGGAGCTCCGCCCAAGCGGAGATCTCCACCGTGTCCTCTCGGCGATCCTCACAGTGGTGACACCCTAGCGTTTCCCTCCGCCTTATCCTACACAGGAACCTCCGGAAGCTTCCATGTCCGGTGAGGACCTGCGTCAGGCGGAAGGTGAGGATGCCGTGACGCCTCTCTAGCCACTCCTCAAAGAGGGCCCTTACCGCCGCAATGCCCAACATAGTAACGCCTGTATTCTTAGAAGACAAACGCAGAAGAGAAAAGTTTACCCCACATTTTGTAGTTATGGGATAATAGGGCATTAAACTGTGTTTACTTTTTTATGATATTTTATACGAAACAACAAATTACACTAAGAAGATTTTTTTTTCTAAAGCAGCATCAAAATTAGTCTTAAAATGAAGCAGCAATCAGCATTTCAAATATTGGTATTAGGAAGAGTGGGGGCGTGGTGGAAACATCTTACGGTCTCGTTACCGTCGCATGTCAAGTGTGTGCATCCTTTTTCTGTTAATTGAGGGTTTCCCCTTCCACCAGATTTGAAAGGTTTCTTTAAAAAATTCTTTCTATTTTCAATTTCAGCTAGAGTTTTTTTTTATACAAATAATTAAAAAAATGAGTCAACTATCTACCATATCGGTTGAAATAATTTTATTATGTCAAGTTTAAAATCCATATATTGGGGCAAAACTGATGTGAGATAATACATACCTATAAAGTTAAGATACGCCTCGCCTGCGAGCGCGTGTGTGATGAGTCGTATCATGCAGTGTAGCGCTAGTCCGCGCTCGACCACCGCACTGGGCTCGCTCAGTGTGGACATGTGTGTGTACATGGCTGCGTCCATCAGCCAGAATGCTATTGTTTTGTCGCCTACGAGGGCCTGGAAGGGGGAGAGACAGGTTAATATTTATGGTCTAACCATGTCTGAATTGATGATCTTATGAGCTACTATTTAGGCAATTTACTAGATAATTAAGGCTTTTTAAATTTTGTATGCGAACACTGAAAATCAGTGCAGTGGTGTTGTTCACACATACATCAAGACACACACTACGACGTCGTCGACGTCGTTCGTGTGTGATGTTTTTAAATCTTGAAGTGTGGGCGGAAGGTTAGCAAATTCGCCATACAACTACGATAAGAAATTTCCTATCCTTTTGCATCCAACTCATCATATTACTAAAATCATATTTTCAACATATCACATAACACTTTTACACGCTGGTCCACAACTGTAGCAGTCACACATACGTCAACTATTTTGGCCAATTTCAGGTCGTTATTTAGCTAGAAAAACAACACAATCATGTATAACATGCAAACGGTTTCAAGGGAAAACTATAACTCCAATAATGGGACTGTTACCTGAGCAGAGACTGCATGCAAATTTTGTATTCAGTGACGTAGGTGTAGACTATGCAGGGCCAATCATGATAAATAACCGTAAAGGGCGTGGAAGTGTACTAATTAAATCATACATTTGTATTTTCATTTGTTTTGTAGTCAAAGCTGTGCATTTGGAGTTGGTCACAGATCTGACGACAGAGTCTTACATAGCAGCAATTAAGAGGTTCATTTCTCGTAGGGGTAAACCCAATCATATCTATTCAGATAATGGGAAAAATCTGGTAGGTGCTGCTCGTGTGATCACCAACTTTATCAGAAATCACGGTGAATCTATTTACAGCTGCGCTGCAGAGCAAGGTATAAACTTTCACTTCATTCCCCCATACTCACCCCACTTCGGAGGCCTGTGGGAAAGTACTGTTAAATCAGTAAAATACCACCTCAAAAGAGTTCTAGGCTTAGCACACCTCACATATGAGGAAATGTACACACTACTTGTCCAGATAGAAGGCATCCTTAATTCCAGGCCTCTCACACCTCTTTCATCCGATCCATCTGATCTATCAGCTCTCACCCCCTTCCATTTTCTAATTGGTCGTACTCTAACTGTGATACCTCACCCACAGATGTCCGACTGCGACTCATCGCGACTGCCGAGGCATCAACGAGTCGAACTACTGCGCCAGCATTTTTGGAGACGCTTTAATAAGGAATATATTTCTCAGTTACACCAAAGGACGCGGTGGCAACGCTCACACGGTACGCTCACAGAGGGCTCGCTGGTCATCGTGAAGGACGAGGCGCTACCTGCAGCACAATGGCCACTGGGACGAATTCTGAAGCTTTATCCGGGACCTGACGGAGAGGCTCGCGTAGCGGACATCAAAGTACAGTCAGGCACAATCAGAAGAGCATTCCATAGAATTTGCCCGTTATTAGATGGACCTCCAAATTGATAATTAATTCTTCAATATTGAACTATCTGGACCGATCATTATTCATAACGTATCAATCAACATGGACCAATCAACTTAAGCCTCATGCATTCATCTACCAATCATCAACCTGGCTGGACTGTTCAACTCATCATCCACTGCTGGCCCGGGAATATGTTCACACATACATCAAGACACACACTACGACGTCGTCAACGAGTGACGCGGCGCGGCGCGGGGATTGAGAGCGCAGCGGCAGCGCGGCGCTCGGCATTGCATCAATCGACACGACCGCGCGCAGACATACCCTTTTTGATTTAATACTTAGTTGCTATTTGTGAACCACCTAATAAACCCTTCTAAATTACAGTCCACTTGCTTTAATTATTACCTGGGCCTGTACAGGTGTTGTTGGTCTCTTATGGCATAGCATCACCATGCCAAGGGGATAGCGTTCTTGCCAGTCTACTGACTGACTCGACATGACAGGACAGTAGTGTCCATTGGCGTATCTAGGGTTATGTTCCAGGGGGCCCCGGCCCCTGAGATGCGATGACTGATGAAGCTGAGTCGACGCCCTACTGTAGTCAGTGAACACGATTAGCATCATAATTCATAAATAGCTTGACACTTCTACTAGGAGGTTACAGCTTCCCATGCCCTCTCGCTCCGTACCATGGCCTGGACCAGGGCCGGACGCGAGAGGTCGCCACCGCCGATCGCCTCCATGAGGACAAAGCGGTGCGCCGCCCAACCGGAGCAGACCTCCACTGTATGCTCAGTTATGTCCTCCGGGCGATCCACACAATGGTGACACCCGGGCGTATCCTCCCGCCTAATCTGGAACAACCGTGTCCGGTGAGGGCCTGCGTCAGGCGGAAGGGGAAGACGCCATGGCACTTCTCCGCCACTTCTCAAAGTGGGGACTCATCGCCGCAATCGTGGCGTGCCCAGCGCTGGGTTGCGGGAGTCACTCACTCTATGCGGCCGTGAGATCCCGCCACTTTGTCCACCGTGCCGCGATTTCAGCGGAGTTCACCTCCTCGCGCCACTCCCAAATGTGCGCGAGGATTTTTGCTTCCAGATCCCATGGCGGCAATCCGGCAAGGGTCGCCGCCTTACCGAAGACCGACCGGGATACCGCAGTATCCCCGGATCAGCCAGATGGTACCCTTTGGGAGGCGTTCAGCGGCGGGCTGGTCATCGCCTGAAGGACACGCACCGGTACCCCGTAATGGGCCATGGACCGCACGACTTTCCCATTGCCAAACGCCTCCTACTGGAGGCGTTTGGATGAATCTAGGGTAGGTTGGGCAGGAGCCGCTCGAAGGCAGCCCTGGCCTGCTCCAGTCGAAGACGAGTCCCAGGTACTTCAACGTCGACCCGACGCCGATGTGAACCCTTCCTACTGTTATTTGGGAACCCGACAGTGGCGCGTTCCGAGGACCATGAAAACACATGACCTCGGACTTACGCAGGGGCACCTCGAGTTACAATTGCAACCCCCCTGCGCCAGGACCAACGTGTCGTCAGCGTAGCATACCACGCTGACGCCGCTATGGGAGGTCGACGCGCAGAACCCAGTCGTACCCGATGTCCCACAGAAGCAACCCCAGAACCGATGTGTGATACTCTCTGCCCGGGGGTTGAGGATAAATTCGAAAGAGTTACCTCGCCCCTGGGCATGTAGGGCAGGGAGGAACAGGGTTGGGTTTTAGTCAGTAAGAGTCTGACAGCCCTTCCGCTTCACCCTAGAGCGGAAGAAGTCATAAGATGATTTCCCCCCCAAAAAAAAAACCGGCTCCACTCTCCTCGGTGCTGGGGTAGATGACGGCCCTATCCATCAGATAAGCCTCGAACACGCAACAGAGGTAGGTCGGCAACTGGTGATACCGGAGTGCTTCCCGGATGCAACTCCAGGACCAGGTATTGAAGGCATTTGCGATGCGATAGACACCGCCAAGACGACCCCACCTCGTGCCACTGCATCCCCGTCGTGAGGGCTCGCACGTGCATGATGGCCTCCACCGTCAAGCGCCCCCTCCGGAAACCAAACTGCCTCTCCGCTAGATCCGGCCTCAGCCGCACCAGCCGCTCGACGAGGCGGCCTGCAATGACTTTTAAAAAGCTTGCCCACCTCGTCGACCGGCACGGTGGGCTGATAAGAGGACGGAGAGTAAGCAGGTCACCCCGCATCCTAATGAAGACCAGTTTCCCCGTCTTCCAACGAAGTGGGACCTGGCCCCTCTCAAAGCATGCGCTTTGGAACCCTCTTAGTCGAGCCTTCAAGGCCAAGACTTTTTCAGGTAAGCCGTCGGATTTTGGGGCGGTATTCTTGGCATTCAGCCTACATACCGCCACTCTCAGGGTGTTATACATGTTTGAACAATGATTTGTGAACTGCCACATGAATTTCCATATTTCTCTTAAGTGTCCAGCCTTGAATTTCGAACCGGTAAGCCAACATCCTGGGGTGGCCACTAGACCATTCTGGGGTGGGCACGGCCCAGAATGGTCTAGTGCCTCTTTCGAATTTATTCGCGACCCCAGGCAGGATTATGTCACGCTGCAACTCTAATCCGAACATCTTTTTTTTTTAACGGTTGATTGGCACGCGTTTGACCGCTATCTCACCTGATGGTAAGCGATGATGTGGTCGAAGATGGACAAAAGAAGCGCCTGGGTCTTAGTAGCATTGAACTTGACCAAATTGGCATCGTTCCATTCAGAGACAGCCTGTTAGGACAAATTCAAGCGCTAAAACATAACCTCTCAGAGAGACCGGATCTGAGACCCACCAGCTCATGCATTGGACACGTATCTCTCGGCTACAGTGCTGTCGTCTGCATACCGAAAGGTACCAGGTTTTAGCAGATCGTAAATATACAGCAAAAACAGTGTTGCCGACAGCACCAACCCCTGAAGAACCCGGGCATTCATATCCAGCAGTACGGACGAGCAGCCATCTATGACTACTCGGATAGACCGATCCCTCAGGAAATCTGCAATCCAATCACACAATCCAGCGGGTAGACTGAAGGAATGAAGCTTGCCAATAAGGCTGTCGTGCCAGACCCTGTCGAAGGCCTTTGAGATGTGGAGACGGCAAGTACTTCCCCGTATTTCTCGATGGCCTCACTCCAGATGTGAATGGCATACGCTAGAAGATCCCCAGTTGACCGATTTCGACGGTAGCCGTAATGTCGGTCACTAAGGATATTCGTTAGCAGGTAATGCTCTGCTTTATAATTTGCTGGGTCAGCTCGACTACCTTTCTTGGGCACGGGTTGCACGTTAGCTTGGTTTAAAACCATCAGCACTTTTCTAGTCTCAAACGAAAGGCGAAATAGGCGTGTCAAGTTCGGAGACAACTCAGGCGCACAAGTCCTCAGTACAATTGTCGGTGAGATATCGGCAATTGTTTTCTCGATTGTATTGTTGATTGTATTGTCGGAGCCACTAGCCTTGCTTACGTCTAGGTTACTCAGTACCTTACGGCCATCCTTCTGATGAATGCGAATGTCCGACATACTCGACTCGCATCCATCAAGAGAATCAGGGAGCCTAAACGTGAAGATTCCGCAAACAGAGAGGCAAACCAGTTTGCTTTCACCGTCGGGATTCATCAGTGGAGGTAGTGAGGGGCGGCAGAAGTCGTCGTCGATTCAACAACTGACTTAGCCAGGGACCAAAACGCCTTACTACCTGCTGGGTATGAAGCGAGTTTGTTTCCAATTTGGCAAATGTGGTCAAACCGAGCCCTCTGCAACACCTTCTTGCGGGACTTGACAGCCCTGTTGAAGGTTCCCTTCTTCTGACTAACGTCATTTGCTTTGCGCGTCGACCCATGCTAGGTACGCTGCGTGTTTAAGCGCATTAGCGCGATTTCACTCGGCATCAAACCATGGGCGAGCTTTGCCAGACATTGTTACGTCAGAGAACGGAATGTAGTACTCCATTCCCTGTCGCAACACATCAGTATCAGTATCAGTCGAAGAAAAGCAAGCGGGCTGCCAAGGATAATATGCGAAGAAAGATCGCATGCCATTCCAATCTGCTGACCTGTGTCGCCAAACCCGCCGGGTGCCTCTAGGGCTAGGATCGGGCGGGGAGTAGACGGCTACAGACATCACCAGATAGTGATCGGAACTACCTAATGTTGAAGAGATCGATACGGAGTAGTGGTTTGGATCTGTTGTCAGAAGAAGGTCCAAGTCCACAATTGGCTGTATGTCAATCAACATCCGGCACCCTCGTTGTCCCCTGGACCAGCTGAGTGAGATTCAACGCTAGCGCTAGCTTTCGCATCTCCCGTCCAGCATGGTCTGTGCACTAGTATGGGAAGAGCCACTCCTGATAGTTCATTGAAGTCCCCAGTTGTCTCCAGATCGCCGCTGTGCGAACGGTAGATAATTTTATCCAGACTTGTGTCAGTTAGACGCCTTTTTGGCCGCGCACTGTTCATTTTTAATTTGTGTTGTTAGTTAATAGGTTCTTGTGTGAGGTACAAATTTTTTTTTTTGTCTTTCTGACTCATTACCTGGTCATGACTCTCAGCATAAGCCACGGTGCCCTCCATCCACCGTCTATTCGTGAGGGTGTGCACGATGTGGCCGATCTTCCAGTCCTCGTCCTTCTCCTCCTTCAGCAACTTGATCCACATGTCGGGGATGGCCATGGCCAGGCGGAAGTCGAAGCCGGTGCCGCCCTCGTTCACTGGCCGACAGGAGGCTGGCATGCCTGATACGTCCTGGAAATGGACAGAGTTTTGTTCAGAACGCTCTTTAGATACATCAATAGATAGAATACTGTTACGTCGACCGTATTACGAGATCATTCGAGAATGTGGTCGAAGTTTCCAGACACTTCGTTCGAGAACATTCCACTATGGTAATACGTAGAAGTTCAAGGATGTTTCTAAAAAATTCCACTCTAGGCTAGTTCGGTAATGTTCTAGAAACTTCTATTATGACTGGTCGGTGTATAAATAGGCCGGGCGCGCCGCGAGTGAGTCAGTCTGTTTTCAACAGAGAAATAGTAATCACTACAGAATTAGTGTTTGTGTAAATAAATTGTGATAAATGATAAATGATAAATGATGTTTATTCAGTAAATAGGTTACAAGGAACACTTTTACACGTCAATGTTTTTTTGTTAGTTTAAGCTAGATGAGGCCGGTGTTTCCTAGCTGACTACCCTGAGAAGAAACACCGAAACAAACTCAGAGGTCAAAGTCTCTTTTAGTGTTCAAATCCATACAATGTGGACTGGTTAGATCATATGAGAACCATGTACGTTTATGTCTGGGATGAGCTTTATGAAGAAAGCAACACACGAATTCGAGTGGACCTGTCCAGACAGTGCAAGCATTTGTCAGTCATCGCGAAGCTCAACTCAGAACTCTGAGGTGCTCAACGAACCGACGAACAATACCAAAGTAAGGACATTTGAGTAGGCCGCAAAAAATACTCAAACTGCCAGACAATCATAAAATCTACATGAATATAGCGACATACATAGTTCTCGCATTCACATTATTCTATATGAGGACCATGCAGCTTAGTGTCTGTAGTGGTCTTTTGAAGAAAGAACCAAACATATTTGAGTGGACCTGTCCAGTCAGTGCAAGCATTTGTCAATAGTCGAATAGCTCAACTTAAAAACCACTAAGGAGCTCAATGACATGACGAACAATACCAAAGAAAAGACATTTGGGTAGGCCGCAAAAGTACTCAAACTGTCAGACAACGTTGAAAATTACTGTAAAAAGGAGGAGAAAATAATAATAATAACCCACATAGTCCTCACATTTACAATAATTAAGTAATCAAAAAAAAAATAAAAATATAATACTTTACAAAGTAAATATTTGTGTCAAACAAAATAGTAATCATAATATGTCAATCAAAAAAAATAAAAATAAATATAATACTTAACAAAGTATTCAAGTCAAAAAAAAAAAAAAAATAATAATAATAAAATGTCACTAAAAAAATAAAATAAAAAATATAATACAATACTATACAAGTATTCATGTCAAAACGAATATTAAAAAAAAAATATATATATAAAAAATTTTTCATCAGTAAGTAGTACATATGAAAACAATGGCTCATGTATATCATTGAAGCAGCTCAATCCCACGCCTTTTTGTCCTCAAGAAAGTCATTAATTGTGTAAAAAGCTTTCTGGCATAGCTTACGTTTAATAAATGATTTAAATTTATTTATGCTTAGTTCTTGAATTTGGCTAGGAAGTTTATTATAGAAACGTATACATTGACATCTAAACGAACCACCTATTTTTTTCTTGAGCCTGGTTTTTGGTACAATAAATTTGTGTTTGTTCCTAGTATTTATGCTATGGATATCACTGTATCTTTTAAACAGATTAATATTTTTATGTGCATACATGAGATTCTCATAAATATATTGAGAGGGAACAGTCATAATATTAATCTCTTTAAATTTGTCTCTGAGGGAGTGTCTGGGACTTAATTTATAAATTGCACGAATAGCCCTTTTCTGTAAAACAAAAATTGTCTGAATATCGGCGGCATTACCCCACAACAGAATGCCGTACGACATCACGAGTGTGAGTTATTAAAGGTCATTTGGATAATGAATTGGTGTAAATTAATTTATCCATACCCAGCTTGTAACAATACACTTTATTGTACAACAAAACAGTTGCACAACTCTTATTTATATTGTAAGTAGGTATAGATAGAAACGAGTCACTTACATTGAAGACGACCTTTGTTTTCTTACTCATTAGGGTTCCTCAGAGTCTTGACAAAACTTCTATTTTTTACAAGCGTTTATTTATATTGTTAACTAACTGGACCTATTTAGTGCAGCCGTGAGGCACAATAAGTTTGTTTTTATTACCTAACTCTTTTAAACTTATTTTATAAATTATTTTTTTTGCTGTCGTTTCTTTTAGTTTGTTCATTGTTGTGCCTTTGTGTTTGTGCCAAATAAACGAATTTGCTTTATTTCTTTTTTAACAAAAGGTAGCATGGGTTCCATGGGTGGGTCGCAAAGTTTACAAAAGGAAAACAATCATTCTTCATGAACCACGACTACAGCTAAGTTCAGGGTGTCGGTTTGTGATGCGCGCGGCATCGTAAAAATTTACTTTCATCATTTTTCCCTAACGGGCCAAAAGAAGTATAACTTCAAAAAAGAGAACTTTCGCGATTCCAGACAAATATGACGCTATCCTCACCTCAGCAATAGTAATAACCCTGTTGTCGATCTTGTGCACCATCTCATTGGCCAGCATCAGGTAGACCAGCGCTTCAGTGTCCACTCCCAAACCGTAGTACTCGTCGTAGTGTCCGGAGAAACCCGTGCCGATGCCGCGCGAGTGGTACAGCATGGAGGTTACGCCGTCGAATCTGTAGTAGGGGTCAGTTGTAACGGGGTTTAGGTTGTAACAAGGTGCATGAATGACTAGAAAATTTTGATAAAATAGAAGTGGAGCTTAGCCTTTTATTTTTGGGTGGGTAATCATGCAATGACTTCTCCCGCTCTGGGTGGAGCCTCCCGCTCCACCCAGAGCGGGAGAAGTCATTGGATGATTTCCCACCCCCGCAAAAAAAAAAGGGCTGGGTGTCTGGTGTAGGTATGTGAGTTTACATGTTTGTGAACGCAGCCACGACACAGGATTAATTCCTATAGTGTGGGGCAACGGTTTTTTTTTTTTTAAAGAAAGAAATAGACTCTGGCTGTCACAAATCAATTTTTATTTTTCAAAATTGTCTATGATCGAATCCTTATTTCTTTTGAAGTGGTTACAGGCGTGTTAGACTCTTACTGACTAAAACCCACCCCTGTTCCTTCCCTGCCTGAGTGCCCAAGGGTGCGGTAACTCATGTTGAGAATTTATCCGCTACCCCTAAGCATGCAGGCACCGGCCACGATGGGCCCCGTCAGTGGTGGCTGACACTAATCTCTTGTTCGTCGCGCGTGGAACACTACGCGCCGTCGACTCACGGGCCTGGTGCTGATCGGACGGCGAGCTACCCACTGCGAGCCGTCCGCAGGCCATGGTGAGCTTAGCCTTTAGTTTTATTTTGTATTGCATGGATTTATCCAAGATAGACTCTGAAATATCATGATCACAATCTAACATGATGGTATCTGCAGCTTTTTTTTTAAGGGTGGGAAATCATCAAATGACTTCTACGACTCTGCGTGGAGCGGGAGGGAGTGTCAGACTCTTACTGACTAAAATTTACCCATGTTCCTTCAATTGCCCTTTGCGTATCAGAGCCACGGTATCTCGTTCGAACAATCCCGCAATCCTGGGTGATATCTGCAGCTGGTTTTATAATAATAAAAAAATATAGGCCACAGCTTTCGGGTTTATGGTACATACCTGAATCCATCAAACTGGTATTCTTCCTGGTACCACCTCAAATTTGATAGCAGGAACCTTAACACTTCAGTTCTGGAAATAAACACCAATATTTTATTTTTATTGTTGGAAGTTATTGATTAAACTTAGGGTTCCTGTGGTATTTATGAAGGTACTGTGATATCTAAGGTTGGTGGGTCTAATAAACTTTTAAGGGGTGATGCAAAAGAATAGGAATTAAATAGAATGAAAAACATTGGTTTGTTTTTAGAGCACTCAGTTGTGTGTTGTCAATGGAAAAGGATTGAGTTTTATAACATACTAGCACTTCGCCCGCGACTTCGTCCGCGTGGATTTCGAAAATAAATATAATGTACCTATAGCTTTTTTTTTTGGGGTGGAAAATCATCAAATGACTTCACCCGCTCTGGATGAAGCGGCAGGGCGTGTCAGACTCTTACTGACTAAAACCCACCCCTGTTCCTTCCCTGCCTGAGTGCCCAGGGGTGCGGTAACTCATGTTGAGAATTTATCCGCTACCCCTAGGCATGCAGGCACCGGCCACGATGGGCCCCGTCAGTGGTGGCTGACAACATCTCTTTGAGAATGTATAGCTTAAAGCACTAAAAAATAATGTAGTTTTCTACTGGTGAAAGAATTTTCAAAATCGGTTCAGCAGTTCTAGAGATTACTTCCTATCAACAAACTTACCAACTTTACCTCTTTATAATATTAGACCTGTGAAGCCCCGCGGCCAAATCCGGGTTGTCAAATTGAACCCCGACGACAACCCGGGTTGACAGCCGATTTTTTTTTTTTTTTCTCTTTAATTTTTTTTTTTTTGTCCGACTCACCAGTGAGTCGCGGGGCTTCACAGTTTAATATAGTAAAGAAGAATATCAAGTATTGTGGACCAAGTGTTTTTTTTCTTTCACACCGAAAGTCTGAGACCGCACATAAGAAATCATCACTAAGTCTACGTCCCAAGCTTTGGTCCCAAGTTATTACAATACCATACTTACTCCGAGTAGTTGAACAGTCTGCTGTCCCACAGCTGGTGGGTGCCCCTGACTCCGTCGTGGAAGAAGCAGGACTGGGTGCCGTCGAACTCGTTGAGGCCGTCCAGCGTGTTCTTGGAGGCGTGCGAGTGCACCACGTCCAGCAGCACGTACAGGCCCAGCTCGTGTGCGCGGTCGATCAGCTGCTTGAGCTCGCAGGGGGTACCGTAGCGACTGTGCATCAAAAGAAGTGATAATGTTAAGATACGTTTTTAATAAATGGAAGTAGAATTTGTCCGTTTCACAAAAAAACAAAAAAAAACAAAAGAACTGGCGACTATTCTTTGCTGTTTAGTGTTGAAATATAAAAAACCGAACCAAGTGCGCGTCGGACACGCGTACGAAGAGTTCCGTACCGTTATTTATAAAAACGGCAGAAAAATCACGTTTGTTGTTTGGGAGCCGCCTTATATTTATTTTATTCTGTTTTTTAGTATTTGTTGTTATAGCGGCAACAGAAATACATCATCTGTAAAAATTTCTACAGTCTAACTATCACGTTTAGTTAACTATCAGATACAGCCTGGTGACAGACGGACAGACAGACAGACGGACGGACAGCGAAGTCTTAGTACTAGGGTCCCGTTTTTCCCTTTGGGTACGGAACCCTAAAAATTATAGTATCAAACTTCGCAGCCAGAATAGTTTACTGGGTAGCAGAACCAGGCTATAGGGAGCGTGCAGGAACTATAGATGGCGCCACATAAATGTCAATGTCTAGTATTTATACAATACAAGTTGCGGATTTCACTCACTAGATGGCAGTCTACGTTACGCGTGCTGCATCATGTGTGCGTGATACGTGTGTGTATACATACATGGCTCGGAAAAATCAATGTCAAGTTTTTAAAGGGTAAAAGTTTCGAATTTCTCCACTAGATGGTACAGGCTGAGGCTACGTCGTGCACGTTCCCTATAAGGTGCCTGGCCTTCCTGTGGGATGAAACGGGCCGTAATCTATCACACGGCCCAGTGCAGTTTTGTGGGTGTCACATGCCTTATTTTTTTTTGGTTTAGTGTCAAAAATATATTACCTGCTAGTTGCGAAGAAACTTGTGACTTGGTAACCGAAGGACGCGTAGTATGCATGCTCCATTATGGCCATAAGTTGTATGCAGTTGTAACCTGGAAAATGTAACTTGTAACCACTTCAAAAGAAATAAGGATTCGATCATAGACAATTTTGAAAAATAAAAATTGATTTGTGACAGCCAGAGTCTATTTCTTTCTTTAAAAAAAAAAAAACCGTTTCCCCACACTATAGGAATTAATCCTGTGTCGTGGCTGCGTTCACAAACATGTAAACTCACATACCTACACCAGACACCCAGCCCTTTTTTTTTTGCGGGGGTGGGAAATCATCCAATGACTTCTCCCGCTCTAGGTGGAGCGAGAGGGTGTGTCAGATTCCCACTGACTAAAACCCACCCCTGTTCCTTCCCTGCCTGAGTGCCCAGGGGTGCGGTAACTCATTTTCAGAATTTATCCGCTACCCTAGGCATGCAGTCACCGGCCACGATGGGCCCCGTAGACACCCAGACCAGGAACAACTATCTGTAAGTCATACAAATATTTGTTCTTTACGGGAATTGAACCCGTGACACGCAGCGCACCAGCCAATCGCACAACCACTGCACCAGCCGTGCCTTCAACTATGGCAGCACTTTTATTTTAGGTATTATTTTCAGTACAGCGTCTTCCTATATATTTCTGGCAACAGCTCTTTGTTGACTCCTCTCCTGTCTCAATTTACCGTACCACCAACTTAAATCAAGCAAAAAAAGTTCAGCTAAAACTATGTGCGTACCTTGATTCTTAATCCTAGGTAGAACATTATCTCTAAATTCATTGTATGTGCCGACTTTTCCCTCCGATGTAGCGATTCCGACGTGGCACTCGTATATACGGGGAGACTTCGGTTTTGCTACTTTTTGGTGCTTAAATTGATATGGCTGTAAAAAAGAAAGTTTTAATAAAATGTTTTGCGAACTGCTGGCCGTTGGTTGGCAACCAATCATAGGGATCGGTTAGGAATGTTTAAAAAAAAAAAAAACAGTCGAATTGAGAACCTTGTTTTGAAGTCGGTTAAAAAGGGGATTATTCGAAAATCACTTTGGAAAACGAAAATAAGCATCTGAAAACGTAGGTAAGTAAGAATTGTACGTAACAATGTTTTATCGTAAAGATTTGCTGCTATGAGAAAATACAATTTGTTTGATAAAGACTCAGTTTGTATATAAATTCCAAGCATTGCGGATAGCTGTCTTACAGAAAACATGTAAAAAATTGCATTTTTTTCGATTTTAATTTAAAAGTGATTGTTCGTTAAACCTTGAAATTAATTGATCTAAAGTAATAACAGCCGCACGGGTCGATCCATCAGGTTAAGCTACGCTTGCCGGGGTTGGTCCATGGATGGGTGACCATCTTTACATACCGAGAGCCCTCCGTGCCTCGAAAAGCACGTTAAGTCGTTGGTCCCGGCTGTCAATCGTGGATCTGACAGTCGTTACGGGTCGTCAGAAGCCCGAAAGTCTGACAACCAGTCTTACCAAGGGGTATTACCCAATAACTAGGTTGTGGAGGTCAGATAGGCAGTCGCTCCTTGTAAAATACTGGTATTCAGCTGCATACGGTTAGACTGGAAGATAGTTGGGAAAAGGCGCGGGGAGATTGATTGATAGTAATAAAGCAAGGGGGCTAAGTCCGCGTGTAATAACGGGCGACTACGGAACCCTTAAAAAAGTATGTACTTACGTTTTCTGGCCTGTAAATAAACTGTTGGTACGTGAATCCTTCAAAAGGTTTGACATAACTGGCCCAAGGAGAGAGCCTGTACAAGTTCTCATTGACTATCAGCTGTACTCGGCTGCCATGTTTCAGCGCACAGGACCCGTCGGGGTTCGCTGCTATCGTTAGCTCCCATTTACCGAACTCTTGTTTTCTGAATGCATGACTCTTTGAGTTCCAGCCATCTGTAAGGAGAAAGCAATATTTAAAACAAATGTTGCACCTGCATTGCGCGTGATCCAACGGTCTATATCCATTTATTGACCCCTCTCTAAAAAAACATTGGACAGTTATTTTGAACTCTATTTGAAAGCAACAGAGTTGGAAATGACGTGATACAGTCTTAAGAGGGAACAGGGCTTGCGAGGAATTTACAAAACAGGTATTTGAAGAAAGTATTGCCATCGTGCTCCCTCCAGCCTGCTCCTGTAGAATGCGATAGGGGCAGCTGCAACTCAGACCGATTTTATGACAAATTTTTTGACGAGATCGACGTTTCGTATTCCCCTTTTTTCTCCTCGAAAACTGATCCGATTCAATTATTTATGACACCAAATTTTTAAGAAAGAGTACAATATGTCTAGGTCCCTATTAAATGTTTTATATTAAAACTTTTCGAATTTGTCTGGTAGTCTTCTAAGAACGGCGGTAAAAATAGGGCCATGTTTTTGTCAATTTTGGAGGGTCATATTTTCCTTACTTATTAGTTGCTGAAAAAAAGGAAATGACAGGTACGTGTCAACAGCAGACCTTAAATTTATGGAAAAAAAATATTGCTCTAGAGGCATTAATCAGAAAGAAAAATGGGGAATACATTTGTATGGAGAATCGCAGCCCCTGTTCCCTCTTAATTCATCGGAATTCACTTCGAGACTACTTAAAATCGAGAGTAGTAGATAATCTATTCTGGGAGCTCCATGCACATGTTGGTTGAGTATTTCATATAAATGGAACAAATTGTCAATTGCCTTCAATTTAAGCAAAATAGAATGCAAGGTATGAATTCTTCAGGACTAGGGTAAAGAAAAAGAGTCCAAAATTGCAAAATCGTTCTGGCATTTGTTTAGGTTTTTATCTGGATCGGATGACAAGGATGAATGGCTAGGATAAAAAAAAAATAGGATAAGAAATAGAATGTATTCCATTCGGCTAGCACCAATTGCGAAACATATATCCTTTATCCATCGCAAATTCTGCTTCTGGACGAAAGATGTATTTTTTAAAATCTAAAAACTTACTGAATTCTCCTTGCAAGTGCAAGGTGTGCGCGCCAGGGGCCCATTCCCGCCAGGTCACAGAGCCATCGGCGTTGTACTGAGGCCCGAAGTATTTGTACCCCTTAGTGAACCCGTCGAAGCCACCCTCCCAGGACTCGATCCTGTCCCAAAGGTCTTTGTAGCATCCATATCTGAAATTAAGATGAAAAGAAAAATGATTAAGCCTAGGTGTATGCTTTTCTGCTCTAGTTCAGCATTTCGTGGTTGTCCTATATGTTGGATTGGTTAACTCACCCTAAGGGCCGATTTCACCAATGAAAATAATCGCAATTAGTTTAAACTAAACTAGAGTGCAATTGCAGTTTAAACGAGATTAGAGCTTCATTTTGCGTTTCACCGAAAACTGGGCGTTTAGAATTCAAACTAAGTTAAGCTTACTTAAACTAGTTTAGTTTGTAGTGGTGAAACGAAAAATGAAGCTCCAATATCGATTAAACGCATAAACTGAGTTTCGTTTGTAACTAAACTCAGTTTATACATTTCATTGGTGAAATCCGCCCTAAGTTCAGAATATAGGCAACAGCATGCAAAATTGGTGATGATAGGTACCTATGCTGTATTAAACTTCATCTCATCTTCATCAGTTCTTCTGGAGTAACGACAATGTGTAACGGAAGTGAACAACTTTATGAAAGTCATAGACAAATCCGAAAAAAAAAGTTGGACAAAGACTACTATAGTATTAGACCTCCCATACTTTTGATCAGCTGATGATAACTTTGTATGGAAAGTCCATTTTTTTTTGGGAATGAACTATAAATTCCTTGTTGAAGAAAGTTGTTCATTTCTATGGGCAGAGTCTAAAGGCTCAATTACACTTTCCGATTTCAAGGGACCGAATTTAGGAACAAACTAACTAGGAAGTAGGAAGCGAGCGATTACACTATCCTAAATTGAACTCCTAAATCGGGCTCCTAAGTCAACAGTGTTGCCAACTCTTACAAATTAGAGTCCCTAGACAGAATATCAAAAGTCGCTATAAAGTCTCTGACCTGATTGACTGAAAACTGATTCTACCAGGAGCGGACCAAAAAAAAAAGAGCGGACTCAGATTTTTTTACCTTGGGAAATTAAATAATAATAATATAAACACATACAAAAATACTATTAGCCCATTTGTAGCGACAAAGTCGCTAAATTAGCAACACTTAGCTCTAAATCGTGGTGATGAGATTACACTATCCTAAATCGTACACAATTTCAGAAGTCAAATCAGGACCTTTCTATCTCACTAAATCGGGCACTAACTGCTCTTACATCTTCCTGTTTCCTAAATTGGGTCCCTTGAAATCGGCAGGTGTAATTGAGCCTTAAAATATGACCACGAATTTCCGTTACACCCTAGGTAAAAATCCCAGCAGTTCAGTGTATAAAGTTACTCAAATGAGGGTATTTTCTATATTCTTAAACGTAGGCCTCGTCTAACGCGGATTTATACTCGTATTAGATGCGAGCGCATTTTTGTATAACTATTTGTGTTTTGTATTTTATTCACTCGATTAGCTAAGCAATGCCTAACCTCCTATTTGCATCTTGATTGTTTTGCTACGCTCGTCCATATAGATATAAGTACCTACTTATTATTTGAACTGCAGGTATCTAAGTAGGTAGGTACCTATGACTGTTAAAGGAATTAGTATAATCGTGGCTTGCCCTTTAGTTTATCTCTAAGGTCTATAACTATAATTGTGGACAGAAAATGAGCATAATTACGGAATATCGAAGTTTCAAAGTGTGTTTAAAGTTCTACATTTCTCATATCAAATTGACCTTAGATTTGACATTGAGAACGTCACATCGCATATCAAGCGCTCGCAGCGCTGAATCAACAACGCGATATTTTCTTAGGATATAAATGACGATACAGAAATTTAAATATGCTACAAAGGCGGGAAATAGTCGTGCAGTGATTCACTATCTACTGTTTTCCAGATAACTGCCTATTAATACCCAAAACAATTTTCTCTAACGCTTTTAGACGACTAAAAAAATAAAGCGCTACAACGCTTGATTGTCAACAATTCGTAAACACGGTAGGTTAACCTCAAATTGAGGCAAAATATCACTTAAAAACACTGTTTTCGCCCAGAATTTCACTTAAACTTCATTATAAATTGTATTAGGAACACTCATGGCTTACCTGCGCCGTATTTCCCGTTCGTATGGTTTCAAATAACCATCGCGTTCGAATAATTTCTGTATGTCGGGCACGGGAACTTCCATCGGGTCCATAGCTGAATAGTTACCACCCATTATATCTATATAGCTGCTTGTTTGTCAAACCGGTACGAACTGCGCAGGCGCTCCACAACCGCGCGAAATGGTATCGCTAGTTTAAATGATAAAGCGTTGTTCGATAAATTATTATGAACTGTAGACAAGTTTATTACAATTTAGATAAAGTTCGGGTCATCTGTGCCACGGCAGATTTTGTTTCACTTATTTATTTGAAGTTAAGTGTCCACGGGCTAGTCATTTGGGTAAAAAAATACAGTATCAATCCCTGTCGTAAAACATTCTTTGATCTCGTGATATGTAATCGTCAGTTTACTACAATTTTTATTCGCAGCAAGTATATTTTAAGAGATTATGATTAGGTAACTCGTTTACAATTTACTCACTCTTCAGGTTTCTTTGAATATTCACTTGAAACAATTAAGTACTATACCTACACGTATAGGTACATACAACTCATACTTCAAAATCTACTGGAGGATAAATAAATTAACTACCTATTGGGTACCTACGGAAAATTACCATATTGACTGACTTGCAAATTAGCTTAAACACTTTAATAATAGACTACCCACACATATTTATTTTAATCAGCAAATGTATCGTCGCAACTATCATAAATACTAGACAGGATAAGCAGCGATATTGGGCCGTCAATACTACTAAGTATTTAAGCGCCCATATCTCTTATTAGAGGTGTGTAACTCTTTACGGAACCGACTCACTGATCCGAATCTTTGAAGTGATTCAAAAGATTGGTTCAGTAACTACGTTTGAAACGCATCATTTGGATCTGAATCATTACTTTGCTCCGTGCTCTTTCCGCGCGACGCGGCGCTGAAAAGTGAGCGAGAGAGGGAGACTGAGACACACTGATTTACTTTACTACTGTACCGCGACTCGCGAGTGAGCGGGTGACATAATACAATCTATACAAGTCAGAAAGAGATACCAAATGACATGTGTATCACTCATACTTTCACAGTTTTTCGTAGTTGTTATCCATGCACGTAAAAATGACCATTATGGCGCTTACATATCAAATACTATATGATTGTTATTTGATTATTTTTAATGTTTGCACTAACAAGCGTATTAGCCAGCTGGCCATAAATTATCGAATAGCCGCCAGTCCTAAGCATGGTTACAGTATGAAGGAAGATCGATTTTATTTATAATCTTAATTCTTCCTTAGTACATTTTGTACCTACACTTAAAAAAAATACAATGCAACATTCGGCATTGTTTAATAAAATTCTGACTCAGTAGTAAACGCTCTGTATTTCATATCATATGTTTCGTTCTGTATTTTATATCATTTGAGCCGATGATCCAAATGATCCAAATGAAACATATCAGTGATTCGGATCATTTCAGTGATCCAGATGCAAATGTTCCAATCGCAAAAATGATACACTTTGCCCACGCCTATCTCTTATGTAAGCCCACAAACATGTGTAAGACGGTACCTACTATTTTATCGCAAATTAGGTACCTACTTACTAAGTAATAAGTACCTACCTTCATGAATATTCTATGATAATATCGCTAGCTTAGATTAATTGTAAACAGAATGCTATTGTTTACTATTTGCTAACAAATAAGGATCTAATTTCCTATATCAGCAAAGAAAAACCGGTCAAGACCATAAACCGAAAAAATCAACTGTGAACTCCACCACTTATTACGGTTCATGACTCATGAGATACAATACAGCCAGCTAACAGACAGACGGGCGGATGCCGCGGATGGTCGGACGAGGCTTAGTAATAGGGTTCTCGTTTTTTACTATTCGGGTATGGAACCCTACAAAGTGACAGGTTTTTTTTATATCAGGCGAGGGCCAAGAATTTCACCTTAGAGAACCCTTACTTGATCGGCGGCAGCGACCTCTCGCGCCCGGCTCTGGTCCAGGCCATGGTACGGAGTAAGAGGGAATGGGAAGCAGTCTTCTCTTTCTGCGAAGCAATATTGCTCGCGAAGGAGGAGGCGGAACGGGTGAGGGAGAGGCAACAACAACAGATTCGCCCTCAGCAGCACCCGCCGCAGGAAACGCCCTGGGCGGAGGACGTCGCGAGACGATCTCCGGCCACCGTAGACCCAGGCCTGCAGACGGCGAGTAGTGGGTAACTCGCCGTCCGATCAGCACCAGGCCCGAGAGTCGACGGCGCGTAGTGTTCCACGCGCGCCTCAAAGAGTTGTCAGCAAACATGACGGGGCCCGTCATGGCCGATGCCTGCCCGGAGGTTGAGGATAAATTCGAAAGAGTTACCTTGCCCCTGGGCATTCAGGGCAGGGAAGGAACAGGGGTGGGTTTTAGTCAGTAAGAGTCTGACACGCCCTTCCGCTCCACCCTAGAGCGGGCGATGTCATTGGATGATTTCCCACCACACAAAAAAAAAAAAAACAAAAAAAAGGGAACCCTTACTTTAAATATAGTTAAAAGTTTTTTTTTTAAACCTTTGATAGGCTCGTGCTTAACTACTATCTCACCTGATGATAAGCGATGATGTGGTCGACTATGTAGCACGCTTGACTAGAAGTAACCTATTCACCCTTGACTTAAATACCCCCAGATTGTAGCTATCAGGAAACACAGACTCCGGCAGGGAATTCCACTCCTTAGCTGTACGAACAATAAATGCTTTTCCATAACGTTTTGTGCGAATGGGTGGGATGTCCACCATATACCTACCGGTGGTTTATCGCTGTATATTTAAAGTACATAATCTATTGGATTTTCTCTCATGCTAAAGAAAGCGCAAATGGTGATTAGATTAAATCTATTGTGTCCATTCCTAAGTCAGAGCAGAGGTATTCTTCTCAGCAAATAAAATGCAACAGGAAGTACAAATTAATCAGTCAATCTTGCATGTTACAATTTTTTATGTTTTTTATTTAAAATAAAAAAAAAAACGTTGCCCAACACTAGGAATTACTCCTGTATCGTGGGTGCGTTCACATGTAAACTCACATACAAATATTTGTTCCGTGCGGGAATCACAGATTAGATACTGCGGGAATCAAACCCGCGACACGCACCGCAGCAGCCGGACTCTCAACCACTGCGCCAACCGTGTAGTCAATATATTATGAATGTGCATTCTGAATATGAGAAAAGAGGTGACATGTATTATAATATGGTTTCCGCACTCGGCCCATGTTGGACCATTGTAGGTGGGCCTTTATTGCAACCAGCCTATATACCTCTCTCCTAAAGCAGATTAGGACTCCCAGTTTATTCAGGGCGTCTATGAGAGAATTCAGTGATCCTAAGGTTCGTATGCATATATCGGGGATGCCTGTCCACTCAAGGAGCACGTGCGCGACCGTTTCGTCCGTCTCCAAGCATGCTCTGCACAGGGGACTATCCCTTAGCTACGCCTATTGGAAGGAATAGGTAGGTGGGTGAATCTCCAGGCGTTTTGCAGAAAATAATGACGGAGTGTTGCCGACAATAAACAACAAGAATCGTGGGAAATTCAACTTTAAAACACTAGTGTTAAAGTACACTTCTACTACTAGGCAAAGTATTACAAAAAGTTTAAATTTCCCACGATTCGTCATCGTCGGCAACACTCAGTCATTATTTTCTGCAAAACGCCTGGACCCAGGTGACGCCAAATGCAATAAAATGGAAATATGGCGGGATGATGAACATACATTTAGAAGAGTCGAGCGACCGTTATCAGTTAGGAAGGATGACTGAGTTTGTTAGATTAACTCGAGATCGAAGGCCCAACGATCTTTAGTCAGTGACCAGCTGTTACGAAAGACTACGAAGATGGTGACAGGACGATGCGTCTCGAGTGGAGTAGAGCAGGACACCTGACTAGACGCGAAGATAGCGGCTAGAGGAAGATTATGACTGTGTGCTAAAAGAACATTAGACGTCCAAATGAGCGTTGGATGCAGTATGCACCTGGGATGTGGAACGCAAAGAACCGGGTAGTACCTACGGCAGAAAGGAACTTCTGTGAGACTATGATGGTCCAGAAGCCGGCCGCCGAGCGGTATCGTGAGGGCCGATCCCGCTCGAAGAAAGCGTCGCTTCGGCTCCTAAAACGCGCAAACTCCGCCTAAACCATATAAGGCAGACGGGATACCGAAGGTTCGCGGCTCTCAGAGTGGAGACTCTGTGCGCCCTAGGAAAGACGGTGGCACAGTCATCACGTGCTGCCGTGCACAGTGAGGCTCACGGGTGATCCCTTTAGTCTCCTCAGGGATGTGCCCTTACCAACATTGTACAGAGGGGGTTTTTTTTTACAAGGGCGGTCTTTTAAAAGATCACAGGACCCCCTTTCATGTTCTGATGGTGATCACCGGTGTGGCTTTAGTGAGGTTAAAATCCACACTCTCTCGTCTTTTCCCTAGAAGTCCAGGTGCCTTTTGAAGGTTTCCTCCAGATAAGAAAAAACAATAGATCTACAAAAACTACAGAGGCATTTTTGTTGGGTGGGCAATTATCCAATGACTTCTCCCACTCTGGGTGGAGCGGGAGGGCGTGTCAGACTCTTACCGACTAAAACCCAAACCACCCCTGTTCCTTTTCTGCCTGAGTGTTCAGGGGTGCGGCAACTCATTTTCAGAATTTATCCGCTACCCCAAGGCATAACTACAGAGGCTGGATGTTGAACATAAACCAAGAGAGATTTACAATATCAGAAACTTAAAAATTATGGAAATGGCTTGTACACAAGAAAATACAACAAAAGCTTTGTCACTTTTGAGAAATACTGGTAAGACAAATACCAGCCAAGTGCGTGTCGGACTTCGCACATTTAGGGTTCCGTACCATATCAAGGAAATCAATATTTTGGTATTTGTTAGTAAAATATTCGTAATAATAAATATTATCATCAAATTTCAAGTTCTTAAGTGAACGGGAAGTTAAAAAATTCTTCAGAACAATTTTTTGTGACAGATGACAGACCGACGAACACGTGAGTGACTTGCAAATGACAATGTCATAGCTGTTAAATAATTTTTTTCCTATTTTATTCTGTCCCACTGCTGGGCAAAGACCTCCAAGTCCTTCCAGGAACTCTTCACCCATGTTTCCTCAATGTTTAATTCAATGGAAAAACAAAATATATTTTACATGGAAGGAACAACTGCTATCAGTGAACTGAAAACACTTAAGTATCACAATATCAAAGTTTATAATGTCTAATTGAGTAGAGGGTCAGCTGCAGGCATTAATACACGAGAATAAACAACAAATTAATAGTATTTATTCAATAATCTTATCTATTTAAAGCTACACTACACAGTATTAAAGAAATCAGAATATATCTGAGCCTGTCCTCTTTGCCTTGCGGACCGCTTCATCGGGCTGTAATTTCTCTTCCTCTGATGGTTCTTTAGGGTATCCTTCTTCATCTAACTTGCCTTCCTTGTAGTCAGTTACAATCTTCTTGCTGTACACAGCGTCAAACAGTTGATGAGGCGTGAATTCACTCTGAATTACATTGGTAGCTTTGTAAGAAACATAAGGCTTTAAATCGAAGCCTTTCAAGTCAGGGACGATAAGCTCCGGGATCATTTCAGGCACAGTAACGAAGCGGCCGTTTAATTGGTATCCTACATCACGAACTCCTCGATTATCAACCTCTAGCTGTCTATTATCAGTCATCTGCTGTTGGCGATGAATTCGTGAACCTCTCTTGTTAGCGATAACAAATTTTCTGAAATTTCTCTTGCCTTCCCTCGGAGCTGATACGGAAATGCTTCTCTTCGATAAGAAATTGATTAAATTAGTTATTTTAGACATTTTCTTTCAGTAAATAACGCTTTTTTTCAACAATTTTCTAGGTTATACTAATGTCATTTTGACATATATATATTTTTTTGTTTACTCCAAAGGGAAGGGTATAGCCTTTTGACCATATTGCCTAGTCTTACGTCGTCAGTTTTTCTTTTTCCCCGTGCATTGCAGATGTAACACATTCTAATGTATTTTGCAGAATTTGGCAACAAATGTGTTGTGTAAGACTACTGACTAATTACTATTTCATATTAATTCTCAGCTCCATTTTACCGAGATCGCGACTGTTTCAATGATTCCATATTGTCCAGTTGCGTAGACACTTGAGACACAAAACTACACCAATTTTTCATCACAATATCCATTATGAATCAATAAGCGAATAATTAAAACAGCCACTGAACTTCACTCGGTAAAGCCCGCCAAAAACTCCTGACATATTTTGTTTGGTCTGACATTTCGAGTTTGACGTGCATAGGGATTGAAAACCGGTATTTTGTAAAAAAAAAAAAAAAATTGAGGCTATGGTAACATAGCTACGAAATTAGAAACTGGCTGTTCATTTGGTGTCTAGCATTTTTATTTTCCGTTGCCCTATTACTCCGCTTAGCACGGGATTTTACAAACATAAATCTCACATACTCAAACAGCTAGACCCTGAACAACCGAATATTTGTAGGTCATAATATAAATACATTTTTGTTTCGTGTGGGAATCGATCCCGAGATACCCAGGTCCAACGGCCTGATCCTAAGCCATTTTCCACTTATTTTTTTTTTTGATAGGCACGCGTTTGACCACTATCTCACCTGATGGTAAGCGATGATATGGTCGAAGATTAAGCACACTACTACATCATCAAGAATTCTCATGTCTACTCGTTGCTTCGTTAACGATCGATCCAATCATACAATTAGAAAAACCGGCATGACTCCTTTCAACCTCAGCGATTCCTGTGCTGAGAGGGTGCTTTGAGGGCAAGTGAAACAAAGTATAAATTCGCATTCATATAATTTCTATTAAACTTATATACATTTATTTATCCTTCTATTATACTCATGGAACACCAATACAAGTACGTTCATTCAGGAAAACAAAAAAGGAATTTTGCCATTGCCAAAAGAAATAGGTAGTTTAGCTTTAGTGAACTTTTCACAACCGTCGTGAATTCAACCAGCGATCAATCGCGGGTTAAATCAGTAGTGCTATTCTGTAAAATCTCACCGTCAATCCAAACAATCAAGGTGGAGTGACAGTTCACTTCACGCTCGGAGTGAGCGTGAAGAAAACTGTCACTCCACCTAAGTTTTCACGGTGAGCCGTTAACAGAATCGACCGGAAGACTAGTTCCAGTCATTATTTCTCTGAATTTGCATCGCAGTGATCTTTGATTGATTGCAGTGATTTGATTGTAGATGCAATTATTACGGGACCGGAGTAAGCGGTCGTACAGATTGTTGCTTTAATTTTTTGGCAATGACAATGTTTATTCCGATAGGAAGCCGGCCATATTTATGTTACAAACAGCCAAGGAACTTCATTACTGTGATGTTACATTAAAATAAAAATAATATCGCGATTTCTTTTGTACACTTTACTAATCAATCCCTAGACCTAAAGAACAGCTGACAGTAAAAAAAATCTATCGACTATCTACATTTTGTGCTCGCCATTGAACACTAGCGGTATATCTATAGACAGAGATACTCAACCTTTTCCTTTTGGAAAATAACATAGATATATCAAACATTTTAAAGAATTTTATTATCAGTTTATTATTTTTCGCCAAAACCGCTTTTAAGTAAACTAAAGGTTTAAGATGTAAGTTGCAAAGTGAAGCAAAAGGTAGAGTACCGCTGTTAAAGGGTGAAACGAGCCATTTTAGCCATATCTTCTCTTTTTTATCTAACTAACAGATTTTATATTTAAAAGTTTGCTGTTTCACCCTACATTTAACGTTGGCACTGTTTTATTTCAGTTAGCACCTTCAAATTAGTTCGTTTCATGTATGACGTTTAATTATGTTTATGATTAGTTTATATTTGTAACTAAAATAACCCACTCTTAGTAAAACGCTCGTTTTACTGAGTGAATTCTCTTGTTTATTGATTGAGCAGTCCATTAAAAAGATGAAACCAAAACTTAGACTTTAACAATAGTGGACACTAATATAGAAAAACCGAACATACCCGAGAAAGACATAACACATTTATTTTTATTGTCCAAGGGAATGTCATAAACAACATTAACCGAAATCAGTATCACATTATTAGCCAAAAAGTTATAAACATCTCAACCGTATCGAAAAACCGTTATTCACACGTAAACCGAAACTTGTCGCATAAAGAAACATTCGTTGTTCACTAATATTGTTAATTTTTAAAACGAATTATTAGAACAAAAGAATACAGTTTTTGTCATTGAACTTGATTTAATTTTCAAAATTTCGACAAATTGCACTTATTGTTTTTAAAGAGATAATTATAGCTCCGGTTTCGTCACCAATTAACTCTTTTTAGCTCCACTTTTCGAACGTCATTTTCATACACATAGAAATACAAACATTGGCATTTCGCTTACAGACAAAGAAATAAAAAGTTTTTCCACTTTTATACAAGAACACTTTGGGTCACTGGGCCTTCCCTGATCATGTGTCGGCAGGTCTTTCATCGTGGTGGTTCTGGTCGAGCTCTTCTAGGTTGTCGCTGGACGAATGCGTCATATCGCTGAGTTCGTCGATCTGCTTTTGTTTTTTCCGAACGTTCCAATGAAGGCATTCGGCTAGCGAGTCGAACCAGTCGGAGATTTGATCCTGTGCGCATATCGATGGCACAGGATATACTGAGGTCGTCACGTATAGGCTGTGGGGGAGAGTTTGGTGTTTTAGTTTGTTTCAAAAATATAGTTTCACTAAAATAATTACTTTGTTTAATATTTTTGAAATAGAAAAAAAACTCCAATTAATAATAGGGACTTTTTTTTTGGTTTTGTCATGGATAAGTAGTTTATTTTTCTACCGAAAATGATAGGGTAATGTTATTATTTACACATTCACAACAGAATCGTACCTAGCGATTTGTGTACAAAATAGCCCATAAAGTTTCCCTTAGCCACGGAATAGTCAACAAATGGAGTGCTTATTACACACTTAAAGTTTGCCACCGCAACATTATTTTACAGTCTGTGGCTGCTTTATATATTATTATGTATTAATCAACTACTTCGTAGCGTCGAAAGTTGATTTTAGACATGTTAAGTAGAGCTTTAGCCCTTAAAACTGTGGTTCAAAATAACTACTATGTGGAGTAACTTGACTCAGCTAGCAAGCGTCGCGGCAGTTCTCGTAGAAGATGGCAGGATGAGCTGGAGAAAACTGACGACCATTGGGTTCACATTAGCCCTGAATAGAAAATTCTGGAAGTCATGGGGACTTGGAGAGAGGCCTTAGCCCAGCAGTTAACGATTGGCTATCAGAATCAGCTATTTTGTACAAGAACCGTTGATGCCAGTTATTAGAACATACAAGTATGACATATCTCCTGTATTGCCCGAAGAGAAATGAACACAACACACTTAAATAAACGAAGACATGCATGGTGCTATGATATTAAAAACTATATGGGGTTAATGTTAAACCATGATTACTTTTTACATGCAAAGCAGAAGCGATAAGCAAACTAAAATAGATTTCTTTCTATAATTTCTATGCAAATAATACTTTTAAAATATACCTAACCATTATAAAAGAAATAATATTTATAATAAACCTTCACCAGATAAAATGCAAATAAAATCTAAATAACCATTCCCGCTTCAACACAGACTTCGATGTTTATGATAAGAGAAGTAGTCTATGACCAATGGACCTCACTCTATGTGAACGATTTGAAGCATAGACAGGAGACGACATTTTAAACGTTAACTCTTAAGTATGTATTCATTTTATATGCCCGTATGCCGTATAAAGGCTTATGGCATATAAAACGAATACAACTTAACTGAACATTAAAACTCAGAGTTCAGCCTTTGTACATGGCTTTGGAATATATATTTTGTGTGCAATGCAGAATACTGAATGGGTCTTAAGGAATATTTTTAGACGTATTTCTGATCGCAACAGCGTTTTTTTGGTTTTTGACTGAGCAATGAGCGAAATCAATCACAATTTTTAATCGATTTCAAAAAGAAGGAGGTTGTTTTTTCACATACCTACATGTGCAAAGTCTATACAGTGCCCTATGTCGACTTAAAACCATTTTTTGAGTTGATTTCTTAGGCAAGTATCATTTAGTTTTTCACTACATTTTGTCGATTCATAAACGTAATAATAGCTTTATTTTCTGACCGTCCGACAATTCAAAAGTGCCTGTAAATAGTTCATTAGAATGAATGCCTTGACTTTTTTTTAACCCTGAACTTAGCCCTCCATTGTCTATCTACTCCTTGGCATGCCGTCTCCATGTGTAGTGTGGTGATGCGAGTGGTAATATCCTGTTACCTATCGCCGGGCCTGAGGGTGACTTGCGAGCGCCCGTCGAATGACACACTGGCCGCACTACGCGCCTCTAGCGTGGGCATTATCTGAAACAAGCCCCCAGAGCTCAGCTCAATGCTATAAAATATATGCCTATCATGGACCTAGTTTGGTATTTTGTATCTGTAGTTAGAAGTTTTTGGGTAGGGATTGAGACCAGAAAACTTCTCTGGTTTTGCCTTTTCAATTTAATTAAGGGAATTACAATTGATTTGGATTGGAGGGGTTTTCGAATCTTCATGTCTTGGGTACAACCTAATAAATCATGGGGGTAACGTACGCTTTTCTGATGTTTAATTTAAAAAACTTAGTTCTGAATCTAGTCCCACATGTTTTATAAGATTGTAATATCTACAGTACACACCTATAAAAAAAAACAAAATTACTTCTACGTAGAATACTTCTTTACGACATAAGTTCACCCTACAGAGACAGTTATTACAAACAAAACTAGAATCTGTACATGCAGGTAACTATTTGTCTAAGCGTTATAGCGGCGTGCATAGCGTACGGGGTAGGCAGAGGGTCTGGTACCTATCGCCGTGCTGCAACGCTTGGCGGTTGCGGCCGTCGAATGAGACCCACATGGCGTTTCTCGCTTCCGGGGACAGTGCAATCTAGAATATAGCTTGAGATTAAAGGTGCGTTTCCACTGAAGCGGAGCTGGGCGGAGCGGAGACGTGCTGGAATCCTCCAATCACAGACGAGATGAGCGACGCGATGAGGATTTCAACCATTGAGATTGGTCGATTCCTGCACGTTTCGCTCCGCTCCGCCCAGCTCCGTTTCAGTGGAAACGCATCCTAACTGTGGGAAGTTTTGTCTAGTACCTATGGCGAAATTTCATGGGAGACCTGTGAAAGAAGATGTTTTAAATTCTTAAAACTAATGTGGTGTCTATTGCTGTAGAAATTATTAGAGTTTACGCTACAACAGTGCATTTTTTCCGGAAACAATACTATATTCTCTGTTGATTGAACTTCTGTTTTTAAAACTAACATTACCTACTATCATGTCTTGTTTAAGGATTTACTAATAAATATGTTTCGGGCTTGTCCCAATTAAACCTGGACCTGGTTGCAAGCTCAACTCATACAAGATGAATTCAATATATTATAGTATAATTTATCAGATTTGATACTGAAATATTTATGCACCAACTTTGTTTTAAATTAGTTGAGTAATTACGTCTTTAAATTGTTTATTTATTTTCCATCGGATCGTAATTATCGCTCTTTGTATATGTTTGTACAGCTGTAATTAATCTGGGTAGTTTGGAGGCCTGGAGCCCGCGGTAACATAGGTTTTCCTAGTACAGGCTCCAGTCTCCACAACATCAATGTAAATGTACCTACTGTAAGCAAGTACTGTATTGTATGAATTTGTAATTTTTTGCAATGTTGGAGAAAAATAAACGCTACTTAATATTATATTGAATTTTCAATTGAAGCTTCGTCTTTGTTCAAGTTCTTAAGAGGGAACAGGGGCTGCGATTCTCCATACAAATGTATTCCCCTGTTTTCTTCCTGAATAATGCTTCTAGAGCAATATTTTTTCATAAAGTCAAGGTCTGCTGTTGACATGTCCCTGTCATTTCCATTTTTTCAGCAACTAATAAGTAAAGAAAATATGACCCTCCAAAAATGACAAAAAATGGTCCTAATTTTACCGCCGTTCTTATAAGACTACCGGACAAATTAGAACATTTTTAACATAAAACATTTAATAGGGACCTAGACATATACTTTCTTAATAATTTGGTGCCAAAAATAATTGAATCGGCTCAGTTTTCGAGAAGAAAAAAGGGGAATACTAAACGTCGATCTTGTCAAAAAATTTGTGATAAAATCGGTCTGAGTTGCAGCTGTCCCTATGCACTCTACAGGGGCAGGCTTGAGGGAGCACGATGGCAATAGTTTCTTCAAAAAACCTATTTTGTAAATTCCTCGCAGGCCCTGTTCCCTTTTAACCAGTCAGACAATACCGAAACATAAGTTAAACCGTAAACAAGTATAAACCAAAACCCATATTTACCTTGAGCTCCACTCCAGCAGGGACCACAATAGGCCTGAAGGACAGAGAGTGCGGACAGATGGGGGTGACCATGATAGCCGGCACCGACGGGTGGATCATACTCGCGCCGGCCGCTACAGCGTATGCTGTGCTACCAGTCGGGGTTGATACTATAAGGCCTGGAGAGAGAATACATTTATGGTGATATTGGTTGCTGCAGGTTTTGATTATGGCCTAAGCAGCTACGGGCGTACATACAAGACTTACGTCGAGGACATTTACAAGTTACAATTACGCATTTTAAAAATGATTGTATTCGTACCCACAAGAATTAAACATGAGTTCCAAGATAATGACACGGGTTTATTTAAGCACTGTCAAATTGTAAATGTCTTTGATAGGGTTTTTTTTTTTTGTTTGTGCGGTGGGTAATCATCCAATGACTTCTCCCGCTCTGGGTGGAACGGGAGGACGTGTCAGACTCTTACTGACTAAAACCCACCCCTGTTCCTTCCTGCCCTTAGTGCCCGGGGGCGAGGTAACTCTGTTTCGAATTTATCCTCCCGCTCTATCCGGCACTGAACCTCCCGAAACAACCATGTCCGGTGAGGACCTGCGTCATGCGGAAGGTGAGGGCGCCGTGGGGCCTCTCCAGCCACTCCTCAAAGAGGGGCACTACCGCCGCAATGGTGGAGGTGTGTTATAAGGGAAAATTACCATAATTTAAGTATCTAATATCCGTAAATACGAAAGGCTAAAATCGTTGCGTAGTTTGACATACTTAACCACATTTATCGTACCTAAATCTCATAATGTTTATGGAGCGAGGACTTGGGAATGCATGTTACCATCTTATTTGAATGATTTACCCCTGGAAAATAAATGCAAAGAACTGCTCAAGAGTGCTGAAAGGATACTTTCTAGAATACGATCTAGAAAATGTCCTTTTTTTTACGCGGCTATGTATACCTACTTAAGTACGGTTTACTTAAAATTATGTTGTGGCACAGATAATATAATACTAGCGTAGTTGTGGTAACGAGTTGATGCGACTGACATACCGCTGTTAAACCCACGATGGTTTGTGTTGGTATGTTTATGATTAACAAATGGTTGTAAAAAATGTTCTTGGAAAACATAAAACAAAACGGAAAAAAAGGTGATGAGGACCTTGCTTTCCCCTCACTTGGAATAGGAATGATCCCAGGGTAACAAAAACTTTTTTACAAAAAAAAAAAACAACCGACTTTCAAAAAAAAATACACTAAAAATTAAAAAATAACTTTAATTTCGGAAGTCGGTGTTTGTATGTACTTCTTCGTTATTTGACACCGACTTCCGAAATTAAAGTTATTTTTTAATTTTTAGTGTATTTTTTTTTTTGAAAGTCTGTTGTTTTTTTTGTAAAAAAGTTTTTTATTTTTCACTTTTTAGTTGATATACCCCAGAACTAAAAACCCCAATAACATGGAACGTGGAATTTAAACATTAGGAGAACACCAAAACGTCATCGAGGTATACGTATTTTTCGTTTTTGTTCAGTTTTTCAAAAAGCGCTAAAGCAATTTCGATAAAATTAATATGGGACCACCTCGGGAGTATATTCTATCGGATAAAAAAGTTTTTTGAAAATCGGTCCACAACTGACGGAGAAATCGGTGGACATACATAAAAAAAAATACAGCCTCCTCCTTTTTCGAAGTCGGTTAAAAAGTGTTGCAATTTTAACTCAAGTGTGACGTCATGCGATATTTAAACGCACTGTATCGTCTTAATTTTTAACTGACGAAAAAAAAGGAGGAGGTTCTCAATTCGACTATATATTTTTTTCTTTTCTGTTTACGTGACAAAAGAAAACAAATGTGTCCAATATTTTTTGGTAATCTGAAAACAATTTTTTTTTTGTCGATTAGTATTAGGAAATAGGCGTGTCAATCAACATCATCTGTTTAGACCTTTTTTAATTATCTTGGGGTCGATTTCCTGCCGTAGAGCAACCCTGCCCGTTTGACAAATTGAATTGAAAAAATGATATCTGAACGAGCCCAGAATAATTGCTACCCACAATCAAAGGTGCAGAGAGTTCCTCAAGCTATAACCACTTCTAATCACCAGTAAGGAATTAGAACAACATAAAAACCCACCATCTCCTTGCACGGAGGTGATATGCTTTCCATCTAGAAATAGGTCGATATTTGAAAGGTATGGTAAGGGTCCTCGGTCCACCACCACCTCATTAAGCGGGTGGTAGTGGGTTTTTTCTTCTCCTTGTCATCTTTGAGTCCTTAATCACCATCTTCCAACAGTTTCTTACGACTATGGCACAAACAGATGGTCGATGGGCCCGAAAAAATCTGGCGTAGCGACCGCGTACCTTTTTTTTGGGGTGGGAAATCAATCTAATGACATCTCCCGCTCTAGGGTGGAGCGGGAGAGCGTGTCAGACTCTTACTGACTAATGCACAGGGGCGCGGTAACTCTGTTTCGAATTCATCCTCAACCCATGGGCAGGCATCAGCCATGACGGGCCCCATCATGGTTTGCTGACCACTCTTTGAGGCGCGCGTGGAATACTACGCGCCGTCGACTCTCGGGCCTGGTGCTGATCGGGCGGCGAGCTACCCACTACTCGCCGTCCGCAGGCCCGGGTTGGGCCGATGACCTGATAAAAGCCGCGGGAGTCCGATGGATGGGAGAGACGCATAAGACCACCGAAGAGGTGACATTTAGGGGGGCCTATGTCCAGCAGTGGACGTCTTACGGCTGAAATGATGATGATGTTGAAACACTTACCGTCTCCTTGCACGGAGGTAATATGCTTCCCATCCAGGAACAGGTCGATATTAGACAGGTACGGCGAGGGTCCTCGGTCTACCACCACCTCGTTCAGCACCAGGATGGTGGTGGGTTTCTTCTTCTCCTTGCCGTCTTTGTCGTCCCGACTCTTGCGTAGTACCACGCATTGAAGACGCGATCGTAATGTTAAGGCTGCGTGACCTGGAAATTGTGAAAAGAGACTTGTAAAGAGTTATGAAGACCAAGAATTAGTTTTAAGTTTTGGTACAATTAACATTTGGTGAGAGTTGTTGCGTAGAAAAGAAACATGAATAATGATAGATAATGGTCGAGTTTAAACACAATTGTTTTAAGTACCTACGTGAATAAATGAACGTCTTCATTGTGAAATTGTGTAGAGTCATTGCTGGAGACGAGTGTCATTTATTTATTTAACACTTTATGCAGATACAAGTACAGAGGCGGACATAATGCCTCAGACACTTTCTACCAGTCAACCTTTGGGTGATGCAGAGACAAATAGTGGTAAGTGCAATATAAAAAAAAAATACGGCGATGAAAATTTATTTAAATGCATATAATTTATATAAACTACAAATTAAATATAAATATATACTCATATGAATAAACTTAATACACAAATATACATACACCACAACATAGATAAGAATAGATGAATGGAAAAAGATTTAGCGCTGTGAGGATCTACTGCCAACTTTTTAAAAATGTGCTTGCGAACTCTTCACATAATTTCGTTCGTTCAATCGTTCTTTTCGTTGTGGAAAGTCAGCCAAAGTACAGAATTTAATATAGGATTTCTATTGATAATGAGAAAGTCGTCGGTTTCCTAACTTTTTAAATATTTTGGGCCCAGAAGGCATAATATTAATTGCAGCATCAATAGCCTTCATCAGGTCCTCATAGCGCGGGTGTATTGGCACCTGGGGCAGTCCAGTATATGAGTCATGTTCTGGACAGGGGCAACACACCACATTGGGATTCAGACGAGTCTATAAAACCCCATAATAGAGGGGGGTAAGCTTACCTTCTAAAACGTTCATAACTTGATCTTGAAAGTTGTTGAACTCGAACGGTGTGAGGAACCCGAGCGAGCCCAAGTGGAATGCCATTACAGGAGGAACTGATTGCTGGAAACAAGGAAGAGAGACGTGGTGAAATGAGCTTTGTATTTAGTTAGTGTGAAAGTCTCGGCAGTTTACAGAATTTATTTTTAGGGCCTTTTTTAGTCTTAGTAGTAGGGGCATATTTAAGGGGGCCCATACAACAGACATGATTTTTTTCCGTTTTTATAGATGGTACGGAACCCTTCGTGCGCGAATCTGACTCGCACTTGGCCGGTTTTATTGAAAAAAATTCGGTGACATTGAAAAAGTATTGGCGTGTCAGGACGCTTTAATTATTTTGGCGCACCCAGGGGTATTCGTTCGTATTCTACTACAGACTGCTTTATTGCGTGTGTAGGCTGAAAATTGCCACATTGCTCAGTAAAATTTGCTTCATAAAATCTTAAATTAATTAATTAATTGACAGACAACGCACAGTCTAAGCTATGGTCTAGAAACAGAAAATATTGCACAAGATCTTATTATATAAGGAAAGTGGGAACTTCTATTTGAATTAGTCTCCTAAATAATTCGGTATAATAGAGTTGTATATTTCGACATTTAGTCTATGAGGATTCCCTTGAAGCACACGGCTTGTGAATAAATAAATGCACAAATGTTTTTTTATATAGACTAATTTTTTTTTCCTATAGACTCATTTTTTTTTTCCTATAGACTCATTTTTTTTTTCCTATAGACTCATTTTTCTTAAAACAGTAATCGTGTGGTTTGATTCTATTTTGCCTAATTACCACACGCACAAAACGTTTTGGGAACACATTCATTGTGCCTACAGCTAAGGAGTGGAATTCCCTGCCGGAGTCTGTGTTTCCTGATAGCTACAACCGCGGAGTCTGTGAATAGGTTACTTCTAGGTAAGCGTGCTCCATCTTCGACCACATCCTCGCTTACCATCAGGTGAGATGGTGGTCAAACACGAGCCTAACTATCAATGATAAAAAAGTAGGTCCAGTTGCAAAGTAAGATGCGTCATCTGTCTTATCTAAGTAGTCTTACCTGGAACAGGGAGCTAGCATGCAGCAGCGTGCCATCTCCGCCCAAACAGATGATGAAGTCGATCTTGTCAGTCAGGTCATCAGTACCAGCCCTGAAGGTCATCAGCCTCTCCTTGATCGAGGAGAAGTCTCCGTACTCGGCCAGTAACCTGTCATCCAAGACTGCGGCTTCCACGAATACTACCATGCTTTTGTCCTGGAATCATTAATTACAAAATATTGTAAGATATGTGTCACAGCTCTCTGGTTTGAACAAAAGTGCGAGGGGGCTAAGCGTGGGATCTTGCAATGAGTTCGATCAGAAGGCTTGGTGTAATTTGGTTTTTAGTTCAGGAAATTCGCCGGATTTAGACATGCTCCATGTAGGCTTCATGTAACATGAAATAAAATAGAGCTGGTGAAAAGTGGCTGTACCTAACCGCAACTGGTAAACGTGGTGTTTCGAAAATGGGTGGTCATATTTTAAATACATCACAATTCTGTCCATACAAATGAATAATTTTCTTCAAGAAAGTATAGAAATGACGCCAAGGTAAAAAAATAATAATTCTATAAACATATTTTTTGCTTTATCAAATTAATGAAACATTACAAAGAAACAACGCATCAAAGTTCAGGAGTGGGCGCTTGTTACGTCACTTTTAAGTAAAAACTGGTACAATTTTAACTTAAGTGTGACGTCATCCGAAATTTCAACCCACTGTATCGTCTTAATTTTTTGTTAAAGTGACAAAAGAAAAAATACGCGTCCAATATTTTTTGGTAATCTAACTGACGGACTAATTAGATTTTTTTAGTCGTCAACCCCATTAGTCAATCTCAAAAAAGGAAATTTGAACTCCCCATACTAATTTTGATCAGATGCTATACAGGCTGTAATGGAATGGCGGAACGGCCCATCGATATGAACAACTTTCTTCAAAAAAATCCGAAGAAATTCTAAAAATTTTTTTTGTCTCCCATACAAATATCGATCAGCTGATAATAACTTTGTTTGGAAAGCCCAATTTTTTTTTTGGGAATTTTCTATTTTTGTTTAGAGAAAGTTGTTTATTTCCATGGGCAGAACCGGCTCTTAAAATATGACTACACCTTTCCGTTACACCTGTAACGAAAAGGTGTAGGTGGTGTGTGTAAGGTGGAGAGGTGAAGGTGTGTGTATGTGTGATTTTTTTTTGTTGGGAATTTGCAATGACTTTCTTGAAGTTATTCATCAGTTACTCATTTCCATAGGCAGTTTCCGTTACACCCTGCAAAATGGGTAGGTACATCTACTGTTCACCAGTAAACTCATCTGAATACCTACTCGAGAAGGAAACCGCCAATAAATAAAGGACAGTTGATTTGAACAGTAGTATTATTTCTGTATTCAATTCAACTTAGACTTTAAAATTAATCTACACGTGGAATAAAACATAATAGTTTTTTTAGAAGTACGATTCTAAATCACAGACATTTAAATATGTTTATTTGTAACATTTGCATTCAAGTATCCTTGTTGTTTATATGAATAAAATTGATGAACATGCGTCGTTCAATATTGGTTGTTTTTGGCAGACGACCAAATATTGCTGAATCCCTCAGATGTATAATTCATTTGAACACATCCACGTGTCCATAGCAATGAGGTAGAACATTATAGACATTCGGACTTATTGTGGTGTAAACATGTTGTTTTAGACGTAAGTAATTATTATTAATTTATTAAACACACAAAAAAAAAACTAACAGCTTTTCCCAGGCAAAAAAAAACAAACCCGAACGCATGTTATTGTGATGTTTTAGATATAAGAGGGTGTAAGGGAAAAAAAAACAAAAGGGTGTAAGGGAAATGCGTGGTCCTAATTATTAAAAATATTGCTTCTGCGTGGAAATGAACAACTATAAGGCGCTATTAGCTCCCAATGACCTTGAATGGTTAGCTTGCGTGTTCTGTGCTGAGCTCACTTAAGGCCCTACAACCGGCCAAGTGGCGCCTTCATTGAATAAAAATTCGTAGCATAGCATAGCATCCTACTAATATTATAAATGTGAAAGTTTGTGAGTGTGTATGTTTGTTACTTCTTCACGCTCAAACGGCTGGACCGATTTGGATGAAATTTTGTATGTAGATAGCTTATAGCCTGGATTAACATATAGGCTACCTTTTATTCCGGTCTAGGCGGGTAAAACCGCGGGGCGCAGCTAGTAGAAAATAAATATTAAAGAATCCAACGTCACGTTTGTTACAAAGAGGATAAAGTATTTTTACGTTGTTAAAACAGGTATCCAAAGTAGTAGGCAAAAGTGTCAGAAACGGCCGGTTTTGGTACTTTTGCCTACTACTTTTACGCGTCGTACGTCCCAGTAATAGGACTCGCCTATCAAGGAGCGCTGTCCGAAATTAGACGCATTATTATTTATTACACATAAAACAACAGGTATTAAACTAAAAAACTTAAGACTATAAATAATTAAATGATCATGAAGGTTTCATAAAAACAGTTTTTGCGTGATTCTCAATTTTTTATCCGCGTTAGACATAACTTTACAAATTAATTACACTATGTTTTAAAAATATACGACGATGGTTGGACTGTGTGAAAGAGGATATGGGTAAAAAAGGGGTGACTACAGAGATGACGACTAATAGAGGAGTATGGAAGAAAAAGACATGTTGCGCCGACCCCAAATAAATTGGGATAAGGGCAGGAGAATGATGATGATGATGATGTTTTAAAAATATAATTTCAAATATTCTCATATCAAATTACGACGGAAATTGTCTATAGTAATTGTATATATTTTTCTGTTCAAAGTAATCAATAGCTGATCAAAATTAGTATGGGAGGTATAATATTTTTCCGTACAAAGTAATCAATAGCTGATCAAAATTAGTATGGGAGGTATAATATTTTTCCGTACAAAGTAATCAATAGCTGATCAAAATTAGTATGGGAGGTATAATATTTTTCCGTACAAAGTTATCAATAGCTGATCAAAATTAGTATGGGAGGTATAATATTTTTCCGTACAAAGTTATCAATAGCTGATCAAAATTAGTATGGGAGGTATAATTATATAAATAGAGGTATAATGACTGGCCTGTTGGTCTAGTGGTTAGTGACCCTGACTGCTATGCCGGAGGTCGTGGGTTCGATTCCCACCCAGGACAAATGTTTGTGTAGGAGCACGATCATTTGTTCTGTGTCTGGGTGTAATTTATCTATAATATGTATGTATTTAGAAATATATAAGTATGTTTATCAGTTGTCTAGTACCCATAACACAAGCTCTGCTTAGCTTGGGACTAGATGGCGTTGTGTGATAGTTGTGGAATATTATAAAAAAAAATATTATAAAAATAATATTTTTCCGTACAAAGTTATCAATAGCTGATCAAAATTAGTATGGGAGGTATAATATTTTTCCGTACAAAGTTATCAATAGCTGATCAAAATTAGTATGGGAGGTATAATATTTTTCCGTACAAAGTTATCAATAGCTGATCAAAATTAGTATGGGAGGTATAATATTTTTCCGTACAAAGTTATCAATAGCTGATCAAAATTAGTATGGGAGGTATAATATTTTTCCGTACAAAGTTATCAATAGCTGATCAAAATTAGTATGGGAGGTATAATATTTTTCCGTACAAAGTTATCAATAGCTGATCAAAATTAGTATGGGAGGTATAATATTTTTCCGTACAAAGTTATCAATAGCTGATCAAAATTAGTATGGGAGGTCCAATATTTTTCAGTTATCAATAGCTGATCAAAATTAGTATGAGGTCCAATATTTTTTCGTACAAAGTCATCAATAGCTGATCAAAATTAGTATGGGAGGTCCAATATTTATCCGTACAAAGTTATCAATAGCTGATCAAAATTAGTATGGGAGGTCCAATATTTTTCAGTTATCAATAGCTGATCAAAATTAGTATGAGGTCCAATATTTTTTCGTACTAAGTCATCAATAGCTGATCAAAATTAGTATGGGAGGTCCAATATTTTTTTACGGAATTGACTACGACTTTCTTGAAGAAAGTTGTTCATTTCCATGAGCAGAAGCAGAGAAGTGATTTTATACGAAGTATCGGCTGAATATTCGGACGTTTCTTACTACGAAGTTCATTCTATATCGTTCGGTCGACGGGTCCGATCGCACTTCATTTTGACGTTTGTTGTATCGTAAATCCTACTCTGAACGAGAAAAGTCCGACCTATAATTTGAGTTTGACAAGAGTTTCATCGTAAAATTAATGTCAAAATTCACCACAGCAAATTAAGTAACTTTTGAGTATCGGAAGTATCGAAGTATTGAGCGCGAGCGTCAGCTGATATTTTACGAATACATTGTATGCTAAAGTTATAACGAAAAAAGTGTCTTTGAACACTAATAACGGATTCATTTAACTGATCTCATAGTAGTAGTGAACGCTAAATGCTAAAAAATTTAATAAAAATTCCAGACTTTTCTCATGTTATCGTATCGAAAATCACTAGCCTTATCACCTGTCTCCGTTTTCAGAAGCGTTTCCCATACACCCTGTATTTTTGTGAAGTGTTAAAGTGAATGTGCCATACTTAAAATTGTAGCGAAATGGCATTACGTATGTTTTTGGTGGAAGAGGCTCTCAGAGAAGAGCGTTTCGAGCGCAGAAGCAATCGCAGACGACTTCGTGACTCCTTTAATACTAATTTAGTGCCCAAACTTTCTATAATATGACCACCCGTTTCCGTTACACCCTGTAAATTCAATTATGTAGGCGTGTAAAGTTAATGACTTTTGATTATACTTCTTTTGGCGCGTTAGGGAAACATAATGAGAGTACATTTTTACGATGCGCGCGCACACCGTCACATAAACTGACACCGCGAAGTTAGCTAGAACCGACACCCTGAAGTTAGCTATAGTCTGTGGTTCATGAAGAATGATTGTTTTCCTTTTGTAAACTTTGTGACAGATTAGTTTTTTATCTTGTTACGCTAAAGAAGTATAACTTCTTACGTTCGTACATAAGTACACACACACATTTTTTTCAGATATTTAAACTGTAATGATACAATAGAAATCACTAGAACATATTCTTGACATTTAGCTCGTTTCACCCTTTTGGGAAATCCTAACTAATATTATTAATGCGAAAGTAAAGTTTGTTTGTTACCGTTTTACGCCTAAACTACTGAACCGATCATCATGAAATTGATGCACATAGGGTGTCAGGGGCACAGAAAAGGACATAGGGTACCTTTCATCCAGAAAAAAAGTACTGTTATATGTCCCCACCTTTACATATATAATAAAGGTGGGAAGTACTAATTTCACGCGGGAGAAATTAAGATAAATGCCCTACTAAGACTATTCGGTCCCACCATTAATCTAGTTTGCGAAATACAAGTTCGAAAGTCACGCATTCACGTCAATATTCAAGTTACCTCAGTCCCATGTGACATTATCAATCAAACAAGTGTGTTTCTGTGAAACTTCGCGATCGTTTCCCTTAGCACGACAATGGCCGACACTCATTATCATTGTGGTTCGATCAATATAATCGCACGACGCGCCATGGCCGACATGTGGTCAGTTGTTTTCATTTATGAGTCAATTTGATCTATTATGGCCGCCGTGAACTGGTAATTTACGTCTCTGAATATTTCATGTGCGGTTTCAAGTTCATATCGATTAATAAACAATCGATTGGTCTGCCTACAAGGTAGATGATCAGTCAAAAATTTTGACGAAAATAGTCATCCTTTTTTAAATGTCTACTGGAGTAATTATTGGTAATTTTATCGCCATCAACATTTCAGCTAAAGGAAGCCCACTGCTGGACATAAGCCTCCTTTTTTTAATATAGGGGTTGGGAAATAATCCTATGACTTCGCCCGCTCTGGGTGGAGCCGGAGGGCGTGTCATACTCTTACTGACTAAAACCCACCCCGTTCCTTCCTTGGAAGCGCTGAGTGCCCAGGGGCGCGGTAACTCTGTTTCGAATTTATCCACAACCCCTGGGCAGGCATCATCGCGCGTGCAATACTACGCGCCGTCGACTCTCGGGCCTGGTGCTGATCGGACGGCGAGTTACCCACTAATCGCCGTCCGCAGGTTCGGGTGAACATAAGCCAAGTTTCAAGTTAAGTTTCTCCACAACAACCGGTCTAGTGCGTCGCGAATCCATCGGATTCCCGCGGCCTTCACCAGGTTATTGGACCACCTTGTGGAAGGCCTTCCAACGCTATCTCTTTCGCTACGCGGTCGCCACTCCAGAACCTTTCGGCCCCATCGACCATCTATTCTGCGAGCAATGTGCCCTGCCCACTGCCACTTCAGTTTGAAGATTCTTTGGGCTATGTCGGTAACTTTGATGAACTTGTATAAAAAGAAAAAGACCACTTTGAGACAAGGCTGAACAGGTTACTTCTAGGCAAGCGTGCTCCATCAACGACTACATCATCGCTTACCATCGGGTGAGAAACTGGTGGAACGTGAGCCTATCAATAATTTAATAATTAAAAGGAAAGCTAATAAGTCAAGTAAGTAGATATTTTCAGCTTGATAAAGATTATAGAAATATATGAAGGCATTCTTTAGGCCCCGCCGATGAGAAAAATGCGTACGTTTTAAATTGCCGGAATTTTGAAAAAAAATTTTTTTGTATTAAACAGAAAGTGACAAACTTTTTCAATAAAAAATATTGTCTGAAGTAGTCTGAGATGACACTATAGATATGACGAAAGAAATGTACTGTTATTGAATGTATAATGTCATTGTCGTGTTGATACTACTTGTAGTTCCGCTCTTTGGGTTTGGGAAAATGGCGTGACGGGGAGACGCATACCGAGACAGAACTAAGTAGGCTTAATAAAGAAGAAAGTTTACACTGTCTTAGGAATTTTCTAACTGTACTAATAATAACACTTAGTCATAAAGACATGACATAATATATAATATATATTTATATATAATATAGTTTTTCTTAATAGCTGTGCAATGAATTTGAATTTTGCTAAAAACACACAGATCGAACATAATAACTTTTTTTTATAGACTTCAAAGACAAAACTTCAGAAAACTTAGATTTTCCTAGAAAACTGTCGAGTGAATTTCTCAGCATAAATGTCGGGTGTAAAAAGACAGTTTCCGAAGCTGAAAGCCATATATTCTACCCATTATTTGGATAATTTTTTGCGCTAGACCATACCTGGGAATCCACTGGTTCTGGAAATATTGAAGGTCAAAGTCGCAATTATTTTTTTTACTTTTTTACGAAAATGAATTCCAAGTGAAAAATTTAAAGACAAAAAAACGAAAGTAGCCAGATAGACTTCGGTGCAATGCTCTGCACTCTAGAAAACTTAGATTTTCCTAGAAAACTGTCGAGTGAATTGCCTAGCATAAATTACTTTTTTACGAAAATTAATGCCAAGTGTACTAAACTTTTTTACAAACAAACATTACCTGAATTTTCGTTTTTTTTTTTTACTATATAAAGGCACGCGTTTGTCCGCTTTTCTTAACAAATTACGCATTAAGTTACAAAAACGCAATGAACATCAAACCTATCCGAAAAGAACCTACGCGGCTTAGAGTGAAGGGGCAGGGCTTAACTCCGCTTGCCTGGGTTCGCGTTATATTGCGCGCAATAAAAAATAGCTTTTTTTCATACCTAAAAATAAAAGTCGTTTCCTAGCAATAATTTTTGCTCAAAGCTGCTTTGTTAGATGTACTTATAGTATGCGTAGTTGACGGCTTTGTGATGTGTCTTTTTACGCTCTGTATGTGTAAATCTATTGTCCACCATAAACAATATAAATTACCTACGTAATCAGATCGATGTGCGCTTGCACATGGCCAATCTGAGTCAACGTACCGAGAACAATTTTTGGCGTACCATCTACATATAATTAGGGCGGGGGTGAATCACCTTTCCGTGTATATTATTTTGTCTGGATGAGGCACTTGTGTGCCGGATTCAAGGTACTGTTGTGACGCTGTGGCTTTCTTTACGTACATCAGGTGAAATTATTGGCTGTAGGCTGTTGTTTGGCTGTAGGTACAGTATAATTATTTTAATGATTCTGAGATTCTTTTTTTCGGGGTTGTCTCATTTTAATGTATGTCATCATTCTCCTACCCTTATCCCAATTTAAGGGGTCGGCGCAACATGTCTTTTTCTTCCATACTCCTCTATTAGTCGTCATCTCTGTAGTCACCCCCTTTTTACCCATTATATCCTCTTTCACACAGTCCATCCATCGTTTCTTTGGCCTTCCCCTACTCTTATAGCCATCCACATCCTTACACAAGACTTTCCTCACGTCTCATTTTAATGTATGTACATTCAAAATCTGCCTAGCCTTTTCCCAACTAACTTGGGGTCGGCTTCCAGTCTAACCGGATGCAGCTGAATACCAGTATTTTACATGGAGTGACTGCCTATCTGACCTCCACAACCCAGTTACTGGGTAATATCGATACCCTATGGTAAGACTGGTTGTCAGACTTTCGAGTTTCTGATGACCCGTAACGACTGTCAAAGATTCACGATTGACAGCCGGGCCTAACGGCTTAATGTGCTTGCCGAGGCACGGAGGAGTCTCGGTATGTAAAGATGATCACCCATTCACAAAATTTCACATTTAGAATCTAAGTAGGATTACACTGACTTGTGAGATATGTACTCGTACATAGACGTGTGTGTGTGTCTCATGCAATCGCATCTCTGATGTGGCATTTACTATCTTTTCCGCGATGACATATGTAGGAAGGCAATTTTGAAATTACTGATGTATTTAACTACACCAAATTGTTGCAAATCAACAGTATGTCTTTTTTTTTCAAAAATAGATTTTGCTAATCATCCTTCCCTGTCTTGTCATGCTGACTTTGTAAATATTCAAAGTTACATAATAGCTACACTAATAAGTGACTTTGAATATTTACAAAGTCTCTCAAATATACTTATGTCATTCTGTGGTGGTGGTTACAGTTTCAAAGCATTGACAATTATGGAAAGCTATTAGGATGGCCAGATATTGCAATAGACAGAGAAAAATGGAAAAGCGTTCTTTTTTTTGAGGGTGGGAAATCAACAAATGACTTCTCCCGCTCTGGGTGGAGCGAGAGGGAGTGTCAGACTCTTACTGACTAAAACCCACCCGTTTTTCTTGCTTATTTACCCTTGGCGTTCCAGGGCCGTGGTAAGTACTCGTAAATTTTTCGAACAATCCTGTGACCCAGGTCCTTTGCCTTAAGGTGAAAGCTCCAGGGTAGCAGCGCGCGAAATTAAATTTTCTTAAGTTTTTACAGAACTGTAATCATTAAAATCATCAATACAACTCATTCAGTTAGAGTTGATGTCAAATGTAAGTATTTCATGAAATCATGACATTTGGCATCAATTCTAACAGAGAGTTGTATTGATGATTTTAATGATTATAATTCTATACTTAAATACATACTTGCTACGGCCGCGAATCAAATTTTGACCAAGATACAACCTGACACTGACCTGCAAATTGCAATAAACGTAAGAAAATTTGAATTTCGCGGGCTACCCTGGCGCTTTCACCTTAAAAGAAAATGACTAGATTGCAGCTGCAGGACAGTTATTTGACCTAAATTTGGCATTACAGAAACCATGAATTAGTTTCAACAAACCATGCTTCAGCAAATTTATTGTTTACAGAAAAGTATCCGTTTTGAACCATTGCATACCTACGTACGTACGTGCGTTTAGGTTGTGTATACCGATCTTAGTTACTCGAGTTGCAGTGTACTTTGTATTATACACACTTGAGAATCAATCAATGAACTCGTGTCACTTATCTACTAGATCAGTTATCAAGTTCAATTAAATATGAACACAAAGCTAGATAATGTTTGTATCATCACGACAGATTCATGCGGAGTTCAACGAGTAAGAAGTCACTAAGGTGAAGAAACACCTGTATTTAGTATCGTTATATCGTATATGTTGTGCACCTCAGAACTTATATGAACCAGCCAGTGCACCAGCTAAACGAAGGGAGCCAGGATGCCAGCGTCGTGCACCTTCTTGATGACCAGCAATATCAGCGGCGGCTTGTACCGCGTCAGCAGCTGTGACGGGTCCTCATCACAGATTAATAATATAGAGACTCAACTTACATGAACCAGCCAGTGCACAAGCTGGACGAAGGGAGACAGGATGCCAGCGTCGTGTACCTTCTTGATGACCAGCACTGTCAGCGGCGGCTTGTACCACGTCAGCCGCTGCGACGCTGGGTCCTGGATCTGCCTGTAATTTTGAAATGAAATTGTCAATATTGAGGTTAGAAAGCTCAGATGTTCGTTAAATCTAATACAATCGAACTAACCTAACCTAACCTAACTGTTTCTCTGCAGTGCAGTTCTCCCTTTTCAACATGGGTCATTTATTTCGTTGGTAAAATATAAATTGAAGAAATAAACGTATCTGGAAAAAATGTCCCAAGACATTGTGGAAAGCTACACTATCAGACGGCCTAGTGTGAGTCTATTAACGCACTCGAACGGGTTGGTTCAAATCGTATAGAAAAAAAAGAGGTTACCTGTTATTGTCACCAGGCAGCGCTTATTTAGGTTTAGTAAATTTTGACGTTTACTTTAATGCGATCGAGTACGTTAAATAACTCACACTCGGGGTACTGTTCCTTTATTACTCTCATAGTCCAATGGGACAATCCGATACGACACGGGAGAGATTAGGGGCAGGACGAACTTCCAAACTACGGGCTGCTACAGAGTAATTCCTAGTGGAAAAACTCAATAGCACCTTTTGTCCGACCTGTAATCGAAATCAAAATCGAAAAATCGAACCCTATGCAATGAATGCAATGTTGGGATAATACTCACATAACCATAGCCGAGTTTTTCATTATCCTGCCGCATGGTCCAAACTGCTGTATCGGTGATGGTGCGTTCAGGGATCTGGTCCTTCTGTAAAAAAATAAAAGAGGCTATTAGTATGCGTGTATGCTAATCTACAGTTAATTCTATAGTTTATACTAATGTGTATGTGATTATAATATAATTTACATGTGACTGGAAAACTCTGGAACTGTTAAGTGTCTGGAGAATTTATGACGTCTACAATTCAATAGGTTAAATTAACAATCAATGCGTGTTTTACGTTTTCGAGCTGAGGAATTTTTAAACTTAATAAGCAATATTTATGGAATTTCATTCGGTTGTGATAGAAGCTCTTAATTATAGTGCTAGTTTTTGGAACGAAAATAAACACAAAAAATCAGATCAAGGTGTGCGCTTGAAAATTTTGTGTTTTGGCAACTGACGTATTAGGTATTTATTATGAACGGCCAAGTACATGTCGTTTGATGAACAATTTGTGTGATTTTAATGAATAAATTAAATCATTATAATATACGTACTAACTTTTGTGACGTATGTGAAAATCACAGCACGTGAATGAAACGTGATAGAATATTTGTGTCAAACAAAAATCTAGTAAATAAAAACCGGCCAAGTGCGAGTCGGGGTCACGCACTAAGGGTTCCGTACCATTATCTATAAAAACGTTCGTTGTATGGGAGCCCCCTTAAATATTTATTTTATTCTGTTTTTTAGTATTTGTTGTTACAGCGGCAACAGAAATACATCATCTGTGAAAATTTCAACTGTCTAACTAGCACGGTTCATGAACCGTCTCATCTCATGAGATACAGCCTGGTGACAGACGGACAGACAGACAGACGAACGGACAGTGGAGTCTTAGTAATAGGGTCCTGTTTAACCATTTGGGTACGGAACCCTAAAAGCGACCTCTAGTGTCAAATTAACTTTGCTAATAATGTATAAATACTAAATATTCAACGTGAACTTGTAGTATTACGCTGGTGCCGTTTGTTTGTAATACATTTACGTTATGTATAATTTATTCTTAATTTATTTAGTGGAAATCATGTGATTTTGAATACGGAAATGACAAGAAACATATATTTTTGTAAGAAAATCAAGAATCTATTTTTAATGTCTTTCAGCGTTTTAAGGGCAGTCCATTTTTTAGTTGAAACCAGTGTAGCGACATCAATGACGCCGCACACGAACTAAAAATAACAAGAATTCTACATCGCGCAAGCAGAGTTCTCCGCGCGATTTGAACATATACAACAGTCCGAAATCAACCATTGGGCAGTTGCCCGGACCAGACACAACACCCGTCTGGTCGGAGGATCCTCCCTTTTCAATGGAGGTTTGCGGGACTTTACACTCTGTTCCGCTCACCTCCAAACTGGTGACCCTCGACTATGAACGTGAGCGCAGCCTTCGTCATGACGTCATCACCTCCAAACTGGTGACCCTCGACTATGAACGTCAGCGCAGCCTTCGTGCAGCTACTTCAGCGTGACGTCATCATCATCGCTTCCTTCAAGCTCTTGAGCAACAAGTCATACAGCCAGCCAGTACCAAAACTTCGAAGACATGTGAACAAGGCCCTTGGTGTATTACGATTCACTACCTCTTTCAGAAAAGAGCCTATGTACAAGTCCCAGCAATGGGCACAAGATAGGCTGATTGAATAAGCTAATTTTCATTAAAAATACGGCTTTACACTTCTTTTAAGATACTTCATATTTATATTGTAGAAGGAAAACAATTTTAAGTAGGTATTTTAATGTTGGTCCCTTTGCTACTCAATAGTTTTAATTAAGTTTAAAAAAAAAAGAAGTTAATACGTTCAATATTATCTGTTGGAATAACTCTGTACTCATAAAATAAAACTACATAAGTATTATTTAAATGGTCTTTTTAACCGACTTTCGAAAAAGGAGGGGTTCTATGTTCGATTGTATGTATGGCCGATTTCTCTGTTAGTTGAACACCGATTTTCAAAATTCTTTTTTTATCCGAAAGAATATACTCCCGAGGTGGTCCCATATTTTATCGAAATTGCTTCAGCCCTTTTGGAGAAACTGAACAAAACAAAAACGAAAAATACGCGTATCTTGATGACGTTTTGGTGTTCTCCAAATGTATAAATTGCACGTTCCATGTTATTGGGGTTTTTAGTTCTGGGGTATAAGAACTAAAAAGTGAAAAATAAAAAACTTTTTTACAAAAAAAAAAACAACCGACTTCCAAAAAAAAAATACACTCAAAATTAAAAAAATAACTTTAATTTCGGAAGTCGGTGTCAAATAACGAAGAAGTAAAATACAAACACCGACTTCCGAAATTAAAGTAATTTTTTAATTTTTAGTGTATTTTTTTTTGGAAGTCGGTTGTTTTTTTTTAGGAAAAAAGTTTTCTATCCGCAAAGTGGCATTCCAACCTTATGGTAACAGCGACTTTTGCACATGGCAAGAATGTGACCGGTTATTTTGTGTCATCATTGCTTTCATAAATGTTATAAATGCTCAATTGAAAATCATAATTTTTTGTGCAGTATTTGCGGCAAAATTTATCATCTATGATAGGTGTTGATTGTTTTTTACCTATAGTTGTTCAATTTATTCATACTTTAAATATTTTTTTTTGTAGTATATTTTTTGTACATAATTTATTTCGAGTTATGATATTTTATTTTATAAAGTATATGGATTATTTTTTTACCAAGACCAAGGTGGAGGCACGAACTTGATTCACCATAAGGACTGGCCCGCAATTGCAATAAACAGACGTGTATGGAAAAAACATCACCCTCCTTCTGGGGCAATCGGGTAAAAAGAGAGCCTTTGTCCAGCAGTGGGACTTAACGTTTTTTTTTTCATAATGATTGATTATGAAAAAAAAAACTTCAAAGACCGCCACCAACCCGCATTGGGCCCGCGTGGTGGATTACGGGCCGCACCCTCTCACAGAGAGGTGTCCTGTACCCCAGCAGTGACGACATTAAGAGGCTAATGATGATGATAAGTTAGATCTAAAAGAGAATATCAGAAATACAGGTATACTCATCTGGATCTGCCTAGCCTTTTCCCAAATATCTTGTGGACGGCTTCCAGTCTAACCGGCTGCAGCTGAATACCAGTATTTTACATGGAGCGAATGCCTATCTGACCTCCACAACCCAGTTACTGGGTGATACGATACCCCTTGGTAAGACTGGTTGTTAGACTTTCGGGCTTCTTTCTGACCCGTAACTACTGTCAAAAGTACACGATTGACAGCCGGGACCAACGGCTTAACGTGCTTTCCGAAGCACGGAGGAGTCTCGGTATGTAAAAATTATCACCCGTCCATGGACCAACCCCGGCAAGCGTAGCTTAACCTGATGGATCGACCCGTGCGGCTGTTATTACTTAAGCCACGAGTTCCTTTTTTTTAACCGACTTCAAAAAAAGGAGGAGGTTCTCAAGTTACCTCATAACTCTTTACTCCGTGAACCGATTTTGACGATTTTTTTTTTATTTGAAAGCTGTTGCTTCACATGTGGTCCCATTTTAGTTTGGTGAAGATCTGATAAAGAACTTCGGAGATACACCATGGAACTCTTCAATAAATGATAGCAAACCTTCCAGAATTGCTACAATCGCATGTCTGTATATTGTTTTCACCACTTCACAACATTACATCACGCGGATACGCTCTGAAGGGGTATACAGATTTCTACAGTTCACCCTGATAAACCCTAATTTCACCAACTATGTTCAAATTCCCTATTTTTGGGGTTAGGTATACATTCGGGTATAACTTTACTATTAATTTAGTTATAGAATGGGGTACAACAACTAAAAAGTGAAAAATAAAAAAACTTTTTTACAAAAAATAACAACCGGCTTCCAAAAAAAAATATAACTTTAATTTCGGAAGTCGGTGTCAAATAACAAAGAAGTAAAATACAAACACCGACTGCCGAAATTAAAGTTATTTATTCATTTTTAGTGTATTTTTTTTTGGAAGTCGGTTGTTATTTTTTGTAAAAAAGTTTTTTTTACAAAAATAAAAACGAATAAAAAGCACAAATACCTGAACGTATTTAGATACTATAACGATTCCATTGAAGAGCCGTACGTTTGTCACTATTGAGTCCAAATAACAAACTAAATAAATACGCAGACACGAACCGCGACAGTGGTTCACTTATGTTAATTTATTTATTTATATTATTCACCCACTACAGGCGGCTCTCATTATGCTTTTAATTTATATTTAAACCTGTTTATTTTTTCTACCTCAATTTATATGCAGCGTAAATTTCAAATCATTAACTTAATTTAAGAAATTAATAATATACGTTGTAATTTTTTGTTAAAAATAAACATGTAAAAAGTCTTAGTCACCTACTGGATACAAAACAGGTTTTTTAAAAACATTGTTATTACTACTACGTATATAGATTTTAAAAAATTAAATTAACATGTTGATAATAAAATGTTTCAAGTAACCTTCTAGCTAAGGTAACGTGTCGTCAATGAAATAAGACAATTATTTATTTACTAGCTGAACCGGCAAACGCTGTTCTGTGATTAAAAAATGGGGGGTGGGGGTAGGAGGGTGAAAAATACTTTACGACCTATTCTCATACCAGCCAAATACACAAAAAAAAAACATTAAAATGGGTCGAGCCATTTCGGAGGAGTGAAACCACAAAACAAACACCGTGACACGAAACTTTTATACATTTTTTTTTATGTTTGATAGGCTCGCGTTTGACCACTATCTCACCTGATGGTAAGCGATGATGTGGTCGAAGATGGAGCACGCTTGCCTAGAAGTAACCTATTCACTCTTGACTTAAAGACTCCCAGGTTGTATCTTACAGGAAACACAGACTCCGGTAGAGAATTCCACTATCTAGCTGTACGTGCAATGAATGTTTTCTCAAAACGCTTTGTGCGTATGGATGGGATGTCCACCATGAACCGGTGGCACTTCGCCGTACGTCTTGTGGTCCTTAGATGAGACGGGCTTGGCGGAATCAAATCATGCAATTCCGTCGCACACTCCCCAAAATGTAATCGATAGAAAACCGACAGGCTAGCAACTCGGCGTCTATGTTCAAGACTTTGGAGTTTTGACTCAACGAGTCTATCATTGCCGATGATCCTCTTGGCTCGTTTCTCAATTGACTCAAGGGCATCAAGCTGGTATCTTGCAGACCCGTCCCAAAGATGAGAGCAGTACTCCATACACGATCGGACTTGCGCTTGATAGAGTTGGAGCAGCTGTTCCGGCGTGAAGTATCGTCTCACCTTCGCGAGGATCCCCAACTTTTTGGCAGCCACTTGAGCCTTAGCCTCTATGAAGGGACCAAAATTGAGGGTAGATGTTAAAGTAACACCAAGAAGATCAAGTCGGTCGGTTGTCGGCACGGTTACACCTCGGAAAGATGGAGCCGGGTGAAATTGGCTCCTTTTAGCAGAAAAAAGACACGCCTGGGTCTTAGCAGCATTGAACTTAACCAGATTGGCATCGCCCCATTCTGAGACAGCCTGCAAGGACAAGTTCAAGCGCCCAACCATAGCCTCTCGGAGAGACCGGACCTGAGACCCACTAACTCGTGCGTCTGGCACGTATCTCTCGGCAACAGTGCTGTCGTCTGCATACCCAAAGGTACCGGGTTTTAGCAGATCGTTAATATGCAGCAAAAACAATGTTGCCGAGAGCACCGACCCCTGAGCCAGCAGTCCGGACGAGCAGCCATCTATGACTACTCGGATAGACCGATCCCTCAGGAAATCTGCTATCCAATCACACAATCCAGCGGGCAGACCGAAGGAAGGAAGCTTGCCAATTAAGCTGTCGTGTCAGACCCGGTCGAAGGCCTTCGAGATATCAAGGGAGACCGCAAGGGCTTCCCCTTGTTTGTCGATGGCCTCACTCCAGATGTGAATGGCATACGCTAGAAGATCTCCTGTTGACCGATTTCGGCGGAAGCCGTATTGTCGGTCACTTAGGATATCGTTAGCTTCTAGGTATGCTAGGAGCTTACCATTCAGTATACGTTCCATACTCTTACAGAGTACGGAAGTTACCGAGATGGGCCTATAATTTGCTGGGTCAGCTCGACTACCCTTCTTGGGTACGGGTTGCACGTTAGCTTGCCTCCAAGCCATCGGCACTTTTCCAGTCTCAAACGAAAGGCGATATAGGCGTGTCAAGATCGGAGACAACTCAGGCGCACAAGTCCTCAGTACAATTGCCGGTATCCCGTCGGGACCACTAGCCTTGTTCACGTCCAGGTTACGCAGTACCCTCCGGACATCCTTCTGATGAATGCGAATGTCTGACATAATCGACTCGCATCCACCAAGAGTACCAGGGGGCCTCGCGCCACCAGGATCTAGACGCGAAGATTCCGCAAACAGAGAGGCAAACAAGCTTGCTTTCTCCTCAGCGGAGTGGGCCAGCGACCCGTCGGATTTCAGCAGTGGAGGTAGTGAGGGGCGGCAGAAGTTCGATTCAACCGACTTAGCCAGGGACCAAAACGCCTTACTACCAGCTGGGTAAGAAGCAAGTTTGTTCCCAATTCGGCCAATGTGGTCAAACCGAGCCTTCCGCAACACCTTCTTGCAGAACTTGGCAGCCCTGTTGAAGGCTCTCTTCTTCTGACTCACGTCACTCGCTTTACGCGTCCGAGCGTCGACCCATGCCAGGTAGGCCGCGTGTTTAAGCGCATCAGCGCGATTGCACTCGGCACCAAACCATGGTCGAGCCCCGCCAGACATTGTTACGTCAGAGAATGGAATGTAGTACTCCATTCCCCGCCGCAACACATCCATCACGGCGTCCGCGCACGACGAAACATCAGTCGAAGAAAAGCAAGTGGGTCGCCAAGGATAACATGCGAAGAAAGATCGCATGCCATCCCAATCTGCTGACCTGTATCGCCAAACCCGCCTGGTGCCTCTAGGGCTAGGATCGGGCGGGGAGTAGACGGATACAGATTTCACCAGACAGTGGTCGGAAGTACCTAATGGTGAAGAAGTCGACACTGAGTAACGGTCTGGATCTGTTGTCAGCAGAAGGTCCAAGCGTGTGCGAATCAACATCCGGCACCCTCGTTGCCCCCTGGACCAGCTGGGTAAGATTTAACGCCAGCGCTAGCTTATACGTCTCTTGTCCAGCATGGTCTGTGTACTGGTATGGGAAGAGCCACTCCTGATGGTGGGCGTTGAAGTCCCCCAGTAACACCAATTGGGCAGAAGGGTACCGTTGCTGAGCCACATCCGCCGCTTTACTCAGGTGTTGTGTGAGCCCAGTTGTCTCCAGATCACCGCTGTGCGAACGGTAGACACAGGCGTAGACAATTTTATCTAGGCCTGTGTCCACTAGGACCCAAAGAGTTGAGAACCTGGAGTCCTCAAGGTTACGGAGACGCCGATAGCAGATGTCGTCCCGGGCGTACATGCATATACCAGCGCGTGGCTTAAAATTGTGCTCCAGGGTAAACCCTGGGTAAGATAGGTACGCCACGTCAGACGGACATCCGATCTGCGTCTCCGAAAGGAATAAGAGAGCTGGTTTCTCAGTCTCTAGGTGGTGGTGGACTGCGGCGAGATTTGAGTGCAGACCTCGAATATTAGTGTCCATCGGGCCCTCTCGTCTGGTCGCCAACCAGCACGATGGTGCATTCCGGGATTTTTCGTCAGTTGGCGGGGCAGCCTTTCGCGCGTGGCTAGTACACTACTTGGGCCCCCAACTAACTGCGGTCGGCCAGCGGCGCACCGAGCCTCGGATCCCGCTACCCTCCGCGACTAGTCTCCCGATATATTCATATCAGCGCGAGCCCGGTTGGTCTGCCTGCAATGGAACAACTATTTCGACCCAACTCCTCTGGATTGGCTACACTGAGCATCGTACCGGAACACGGCCAGGCCGCTTGGCGGTACGTCTTTCAATAATGAGAGAGATTGAAACTTCATGTACAATAGTGGTACTTACACTTAGGCAGACTTAATGCAACAAGGCATTCTCTACCAGTCAACCTATGGGTTAAAGAGACTACTCTGTGGTAGGTGTATTACAACAAGTAAAAAATTAAAGTTTAAAATCGAATTAAAAAAAAAAATTTGCCCAGAAACAATTATCGTGAATTCGTTCACGATAATGGGACTTGTGTTATAATAATATCTTAAAACACTTGAACGTATCTGAGCCTCTGAGGTGCTTAAATTTTCAAGCACATATAAAATAAATAAGTAATAATATTGTTAACCTTGATGTGCGTTTCCGTATTCAAACACAATAAACAACAATTTTTTTTTTGCTAATTTTTATACAAATACTTAATTTGAATTTCTTTTAATTTTAATGAGCCAATTTTTATGTTAATTTGAATATTTATTGGTCTTTTTAGACAAAAAGTTACTGTATGTGTGTATTAAATCGTAACTTTTTTTGCAACACGCTGTACGAAATTTAAATGACTATAAATACAAAACATTATGCACAAGAACTAAAGTAACCTTTTTGACTCTGTTAATGAGCAAAACATGACGGTCAGCACGAAAACCTCTATAGATGCTATTAATAGCGTGTCTTTACACCATTACAATTGACTTAATAAGGAAGAAAAAAACCCCTAACATAATTAATGAAACAATAGAACAAAAAAAAACCGACCATTTCGGTTTTTTTCTGATTCTTCGCGCACGAAGGGTTAGGTAAGTACCATTATCTATAAAAACGGCAAAAAAAAAACTATATCTGTTGTATGGGAGCCCCCCCTTAAATATTTTTTTATTCTATTTTTTAGTATTTGTTGCTATAGCGGCAACAGAAATACATCATCTGTGAAAATTTCAACTGTCTAACTATCACGGTTCATGAGATACAGCCTGGTGACAGACGGACAGACGGACGGACAGCGGAGTCTTAGTAATAGGGTCCCGTTTTACCCTTTGGGTACAGAACCCTAAAAATATTCGACTTTGAGAAAATTGCAAATTAATGAATGTTCTTCCTGAAGAATATGGCGTTCTCTAAATCTTCTTTAGAGGTGGAGGAACCAGGTTCCTCTGGTAAAATGTTTCACCAGTGACAGTGTTTAATGGGTCACTGCAATTTTTTTCAACTACCATTATAACTTTCCAAGAGGTTTATTACCACCTAGGTTTACCGGATATTAAGAAAACTTATGCGTTTACCTCTAAGACGGTATCATAAGATTGAGATCAAGTGCTGCTAATAAAAATAGGCAGCCATGGAGACTGCCGACAGAAGTGAAAAATTGAAACTTTGGAATAGTACACAGGCCGCTGCGCGTCGTCAGTCTGGGCACACGTTACTAGCATGTCGGTGACGCGAACCCATAAATTTTGCCCGTTTCAAAAATCACTCATCGCAGCTAAAGTCATTTTTAACCGAGTTCGAAAAAGGAGGAGGTTCTAATACATTTCTCTGTCAGTTGTGGACCGATTTTCAAAATTCTTTTTTTATCCGAAAGAATATACTCCCGAGGTGGTCCCATACACATTTTATCGAAATTGCTTCAGTGCTTTTTGAAAAACTGAACAAAAACGAAAAATACGTATACATAGATGACGTTTTGGTTTTCTCCAATTACGAGTATGTTTAAATTCCACGTTCCATGTTATTGCGGTTTTTAGTACTGCGGTAAAACAACTAAAAAGTGAAAAAAAAATTACAAAAAAAACAACCGACTTCCAAAAAATAAAATACACTAAAAATAACTTTAATTTCGGAAGTCGGTGTCAAATAACGAAGAAATAAAATATTTTCTTTTTTGGAAGTCGGTTGTTTTCACTTTAAAAATCGAAATCTACCATGTGTTACATTACCAGGAGTATGTAAAAACACCAGATCTTGACATCGTGAGTCGCTGCAGGGGTCATTTGCGTATTCACAACACTTATCTTCTGATTGATGGCCTGAAGGACACAAAAATCATGATGCTGTGATCATCCATTGAACTCGGAAGTACTGTAGTTTATTACCTCATGACCGTTTAAACGTTTATTAGTTGTTGTTTATTACATGTATGTGTGCAATAAAACAATACAACTCGTATTGAGTTGTGTTGTTACACGTGTTTCTATCATTCGTCATGAATATCTATTAAATTATCTTAATTATAGTGTAATTGATTGTAACTTGTCTATTGGCTGTTGTATCATTACCTTTTCAGGGTTCCATACCCAAAGGGTATCCAACGGTACCCTATTACTAAGACTCCGCTGTCCGTTCGTCTGTCAGCGGGCTGTATCTCATGATCCGTAGCGTAGATTTTTTTAAATATTTTTTCCGTCGATAAAATTAAGCATAGCATTACGATATGTGCACATTATAAAGACTCACAGTGTATAGTGACGTTACAATATTTTAGCGTCAAGATCCCAGGGTGGTGATCCGGCCAAGAGGCTCGCCACCTCGAAGGAGACCGTATGGTATCCTCTTATCACCCTGACGGCAATTGCTCTCTGTGGTCTTCTCAGTATTGCAATGTTGCAGGCCATCAGGTTGTCCGCCCATACAGGCGCTCCATAGAGCGCCATGGACCATACGATCCCCACATAGAGCCTCCGTCAGGAGGTTCCCCCCCCCCTCCCCCTCTGATTAGGCAGCAAACGCGAGAGTGCATTCGCAGTGCCTATCAATCGGGAAGCCCACCACTGGAAATGCGACTCGAAGTTCCAGAATTAACAGTGTCGCGACTAGCAGAAAAGCAATGAAGCTCGACGAGTACCAGAAAAACATTTCATTTGTCTTGGATCCCGCAACGAAATTAATAAGACAACTGTGCAGCCTCCTCTCTGTGAGACGGTGTGGGCCGTAATCCACCACGCGGGCCCAGTGTGGGTTGATGTCACATGTCTTTGAAGTTTTGGTTCTAGGACATGCCGGTTTCCTCACGATGTTTTCCATCAACGTTTTGAGAGCAAAAAAATCTGCCTAGCCTTTTCCCAACTATCTTGGGGTCGGCTTCCAGTCTAACCGAATGCAGCTGAATACCAGTATTTTACATGGAGCGACTGCACACACAACAAAAAAAACACAAACACAAAAAAAAACGCCTTGGTTCGAACTCACGACCTACAACTTGTAAGTCGCAGTCGTTACCAATGGGCTAAAACATAATTTCCACGTCCCTCCATATCAAGCAGAAGATAGAACAGAGTTAGGTCAATAAGCACAAAGGGATTTTTACAACTATAGGTTGTTCCAAATAAACGTGCAATAACGGTCATTTATTGACTCAAAGCTGTCCCGAATCAACATCTCTCGTGATCCTTAACATTGTCTAATAATGAAAAACGATTTATATTTAATTGTTGAGGTACCTACGAAGAGTTATTAGGGAAAGGTCAATGTACTTTATTGCAAATTTATCTGAAACATAGTATAGAAAATCTAAGTCCAGTTGACAAGCTTCACATTAATATTAATGGGTCTTTGACATTGACTTAAAAGATATGGATGCGTTTAAAGTTTAAAGCATACGTTGGCCTTGCCCCACTCCTATACGAAGAGTTAATCAAAGCAGGAGGTTAATAGCAAAACAAATTGTACGACGTGCTTTGAATTTCGATATACGTGGAAGAATAATGTTGGCATTTGTTTAATGTCAAGAGTGAATAGGTTACGTCTACGCAAGCGTGCTCCATCATCGGTAACCATCAGGTGAGATAGAGTCACCGGAGCCATTATGCCTGGCATAGGCAACTGAAAGACTACGGGTGGGTTTTAGTCAGTGAGAGTCTGACACGCGCTCCCGATCCACCCAGAGCGGGAGAAGTTATTTGATGATTTCCCACCCAGTAAAAAATGGTGAGATAGTGGTCAAACGCGAGCCTATCAATGAAAAAAAGGACCAGTGGTGTACTTATAGTCACAATTGGTCCTTATATACGAAAGCCGCAAAGGTATATATAGGTAAGCTAGTCGAAATATTTGGTAGTTTTCCGTGTGCATTTACCTTAACCATGATAATTGTCAATAACAGAAACTAGAATATTTTCGGTTAGGTAAGTCCTTTCAAGATAAAACAATGTGGTTCTGAAATTTTGCGAATTACAGCTTTTTGTAAAGGGTGTGAAATCCTCAAGTAACTTCTCCCGATATAAGTGGAGCGGGAGGACGTGTCAGACTCTTACTGACTAAAACCCACTCGTGTTCCTTCAGTTGCCTGTGCCAGGGCTGACTCTTTCGATCTCACCCGCGACCTTGGCAGACGAATTACAGCTAAAATCTATTTTTTTTTTGGGGTGGGAAATCATTCTATGACTTCTCCCGCTCTGGGTGGAGCGGGAGGGCGTGACAGACTCTTACTGACTAAAACCCACCCCTGTTCCTTCCTTGCCTGAGTGTCCAGGGGAGCGGTAACTCTATTCTACGAATTTATCGCTACCCCTAGGCATGCAGGCACCGGACATGATGGGCTCCGTCAGTGGTGGCTGCCAAACATGTCTTTGAGGCGCGCGTGGGACACTACGCGCCGTCGACTCACGGGCCTGGTGCTGATCGGACGGCGAGCTACCCATTACTCGCTGTCCGCAGGCCCGCGTCTACGGTGGCCGGAGATCGTCCTGCGACCTCCGAAGCCCAGGGCGTCTCCAGCGGCGGCTGTGCTGGGGGCATGAGGGCCACTCCGAAGAGTCTCCCTCACCCGTTCCGCCTCCTCCTTCGCGAGCATTACTGCTTCGCAGAAGGAGGAGACTGCTTCCCATTCCCTCTCGCTCCGTACCATGGCCTGGACAAGGGCCGGGCACGAGAAGTCGCTGCCGCCTATATTTATAGACCAGTCTGAGAGTGCGATCATGCGATGTCCTTTTCATAACATGACTCACCAGCTGGAGTGCACCAAATGCCCCAAGGCTCACCCAAACACAAAGCTCGCCTTCTGCAGTTACCTATCTGCAGGCTCTAATGAACACCCTTGATGAAGCCCCTATTTGATTTTCTTTTCGGGGTGAAACCTTCAAAAGGCACTTGGAATTTTGGGAAAAAGACCAGGGATTGTAAGATTTACCTCAATAAAACCACCCCGATCATCACTATCAGTACATGGACCCTCTTAAAGGCCTCCCCGAAACCCCCTCTGAGCAACGCCTATTTGGGCATATCCCTGGGGAGACAGTAAAAGCCCCTGAGCCTCGCTGACTGGGTTCAAACGATCTGTAAAGCCATCTACTATCAACCCACAAAGAAGAAGCTGAAATGATGATAAAATAACTGTTTTGGCTTTAAGATTACTTCTCTTAATTGAATTACCTAATGATGCTGCAACCAGTTTAATGCTAAATGATTAACTTTCGCACTTTGATTCATCGAATGAGTCTATTAAGGCGCAGTTATACGACTTTTAATGGTTTTTAATTGAACATCACGTTTAAAAGACTAGAGATACCGATGCATTCCACCAGCTTTTATGATAATCTTTTACGGTACAAGCGGTGCGGTTATGGAATGCCTTGCCCGTGTCGGTAACTCGTGCTCAATCTTTGTCCACTTTTAAAACAATGGTCAAAAATCACTACCTCTCTCTTTTAATCGTTTTTACTAGGGTTCTATACTTTTTGTTTCCTAATTATTAATGTATATATATATCTATCATGTTTTATTTGTATATATTTATCTATTATGTATTTATTGTATCTACTCGTATATATAAATAGTACACCTAAGACTACCTACAGTACTGTCTTAATTCTTAATTCTTTATTGTACACCAAATCTTAACATAAAATAAAGTTATTACACAGTTCATGTACAAAGGCGAGCTTAACTCAAAGTTGAGTTTTCTGCCAGCAAACCTGTCCCTGTTCCCTGTCCTGTCCTGTCCTGTGCCTGTGTGTAACTGTCTTTCCTTTTTGTCTATAAAATCCATCCAAAGGTTGTCTTGAAAAGATCGCTTTTAGCGATAAGACCGCCCATTGTGTGACCCTATGTAAAGTTTTTTTTTCATTTATATGTTCTGTAATCTAAATGGTGTACATAATAAAGAGTATTCTATTCTATATGTTACTTTAGACAATTTCCGTCGTAATTTGATTTGAGAATATTTGAAATTATATTTTTATAACATAGTGTTATTAATTTCTAAAGTTATGTCTAACGCGGATAAAAAATTGAGAATCACGCAAAATCTATACAGCGTATTTTTATGAAACCTTCACCATTTTAAAGATCATTTAATTATTTATAATTTAGTCTCAGTATTTTAGTTTAATACCTGTTGTTATGTGTGTAATAAATTAATAATGCGTCTAATTTCGAACAGCGCTCCTTGATGGGCGAGTTCTATTACTGGGTGGACGTACGAAGCGTTACGTGAGCTCAGCGCAGAACACGCAAGCTAACCACTCAAGGTCATTGGCAGTTAATAGCGCCTTAAAGACCGCCTGGAACTTCCTTTGTGCAACGCCTATTCGGGCTCATACCTGGGGAGACAGTAAAATGGTCTCCGCTGAGCCTCGCTGATTGGGTTCAAACGATCTGTAAAGCCAACTACTATCAACCCACAAAAAAGAAGCTGAGATGATGATCAAATAACTGTTTTGACCACTTTTTTTAGCTTTAAGATTACTTCTCTTTGCACTTTGATCCATCGAATGAGTCTATTAAGAACTAAGCATCAGCGTTATTCGAAGGTCGAAGGATTTGGATTTTCGACCTGAGAGATGCAGCAAAGATTTGTTGTTGCTATTATAAATGCGGAGGTTTGGATGGATGGATAGATGTTCGGTAGATAATGGGAGAAGATCTAATTCCAAGCGGGCGAAGCCGCTGATAGAAGCTAGTGGTTCAATAAATAATGGTAGTTTGTGCTAACATTATCATTGAAATTACGTCCACAGAAGTAACTGCGATCAAAACGGCAAGAGCTAACTCAGCATCGTCAACCAAATATAGGATCACGAGTATGGGAAACAGTGACAATTCAAAAATACTCGATCTTATCAAAAAGATAGCACATTTAATCAAGATTATAAGCACTTGAGTTTACCTACAGATAACAAACTGGCTGAACTAAAAACATGGAAACGTTTTTATTGTTTATGTGTATTTTTCCGTCTGTGACATAGTTTTTTATGCTATTATTTTAAAACTTATCTATCATTAGTTTCCGACCCTTCATTAGTGCTCGTTTTATAATAACTACAACAACCATAATTGCCTGGTTGCATACTTCTATTATCTCAGAATTTAAAGCAAACTACCAATTAAATGAAATAGCATTGTTATGTGCAATTATTTTGTAACATACCTGCGATCGAAATATTCCTCTCGCGCCCTAACAAGTTCTGTTTTTCCGGACTCATGTGAGAACTGGCGGCGTAACATTTTTGACACTATACACAATCACAATTTAGTATTTAACACTGCCCGCCCATATTTACGAAAACATATTTGTAAATATGGCAATACCGCGTCATGCGGATTTTAAACAATATATTGCTATGTTAAGACATAGTTGCAGTAAGTTGGAATGTTTGATTCCGATTGGCGTGGTGGTGGGGCGCGGAGAGGCGCGCGCGCTGATGCCGACTGCGCTGCGCAGGAGTCCAAGCGAGCCTCTGCTCGTCCCAAGTGACAGTTCTGACCTTGGCGTGTTCGCGCGATTATCGTGAGCGGCGGTTCACGAAGCGTTTCTCGTAAACTTGTAAACTAAACCTGATCTTTATCACTCGGAAGCGACCGTTTGTCCGAGTTCATTCGCGTTGCCAACGTTAAACCGACTAATGCTAGTAGCTACTGTGCTCCTACTGTTTTCTGTATCTAATCAATTATCACATGCATGATGGCGCGGATTTTGATGTTATTATTTGTAATCTGTGTATCAATGATAGCTTGTTCAACATTGTTCAAGAAGTTTTCGAAAGATTATATTATCTGACCAATTTTAGAATCAAGATGACTTGCAAGTCTTCGAGTAGTAAATAGTAAAGACTAAGAATCTACACGCTATAGGTCAGATTATTTGCTTATATTAGGTAAGTAAGCATAATCATATAGCATATAATCAGCCTTTTACTGGGACACAGGCCTCCTCTCTGTAAGAAGGTGTGGGGCGTAATCCACCACGCGGGCCTAATGCGGGTTCCAGGATGTCACATGTCTTCGAAGTTTTGGTTCCAAGACATACCGGTTTCCTCACGATGTTTTCCTTCACCGTTTTGAGAGCAGTGGTGATGAAATAATTTACACAAAGTAAAGCGCCTTCTGGGTTCGAACCCGCAACCTACAACTTGTAAGTCTCGGCTGTTACCACTGGGCCACCACTGCTCACTCTCTATTACTCACTCTATATTAAGTATTAATTAATAATAATATTAACTTATCAAGTTAGAGCAGTGGTGGCCCTGTCAAGTTGTCAGTCAGTCAGCTCAAGTTGTAGGTCATGAGTTCAAACCCAGGCAGGGGTTTACTTTGTGTAATATATTTCATCACCACTACTCTCAAAACGGTGAAGGAAAATATCGTGAGGAAACCGGTATGTCCTTGAACTAAAAATTCAAAGACCTCCACCAACCTGCATAAGGTCCGCACCCTCTCGCAGAGAGGAGTCCTGTACCCCAGCAGTGACGACATGAAGAGGCTGACGATGATGATAAGTTAGATGTAAAAGAGAATATCAGAAATACAGATATACATTAGGTGCTGTTCTCAATTCGTGCGAGTGAAGAAGTTTAAAGATGAAATTGTATATTTGGAAATTATATTCAATAAAACATATTTGTATGTGACGAGGAGGAATCAGGGACATGCTGTTGTTGTGGCCGTGGCTCAAATTCTGACTATGAATGTAGATGATTATAACAGTCAGTAGGAACACAACAAAACACTAATGAAGTAATGGGTGGATTTTGGGAATGAAGATGTGTATATGATGAGAAAGTTAGAGGCCAGAATTTTATTGGAGAAGGAGACACGCTGCGCCAAACCCAAGTAAATACTGTCTTAAGGTCTCAAAGATTATGATTAAATTCTTGTGTCTGGTCTGAGTGTCTTGTGTAGGTATGTGAGATGACATAATTGTGAACGCACCCACGATACAGGAGTAATTCTAAGTGTATGGCAACGTATTCTTAAAGGAAAAAAGAAAAAAAATTAAGTCAAAATTAATCTCCAAATTCAAATCGAGAAATTGCTCACATTTTATATAAATTGCTTCTCATTAGCATATTGTTCGGTTGAGACCGTATGAATCAGCATTGTTAATCTGTGCCGGGTCGACATTGACCGATATACCTGCAAGGCTGACCATTGGCTGACCGAGTTCGTGAGTTGACCCACACCGAAGTAAAAAAAAAAAAATCAGTAAAAAATTTGTTTCAAATCAGTAGGCGAATTTGTTGAGATGCTTTGCTTTATTTGTTTATTATTCAAAAGAAAATGTTCGGATTTGTTTTTGCTGTCACCGCATAATTGAAAAAAAAACCGTAAAATTTAATAAACCTTGCGACAGTGTAGGTAAACTGTCGATATGTCGTGGCCAGATCTTAGAATTGATTACTTCATGATGTGACCGATCATTTAATGAAATAGTTGCATTTCATAAGCTGGCTAAAACTGGCCAAATCGTTTAAACGTTTGTACGTATAAACGATTGACGTTGGATGATATGTCAATCCACGTTTGACCATATCATAATGCATAAATGTAGGTTGTCTGTCGCAGCCAACTAGTTTAATTCACCATTTAGTTAAAAACCTAACCTTTTAACTAAACGGGTCTAATACAACATTTAGTGAACAGACTGGCTGATGCTTAGGCCATTCATAGAATAGGGTGAACAAGTGACGAAAAAAAAACTTAGGGCACGGACAAGGACCGGTTAAGTTCGAAGGAGATGACGGGGGCTAGAAAGAGCGAGCAAAGCGAGTGAACGTAGCCCCCGTCATCATTCGTTAAGTATCGTCTAGTATTATATTATCTGTGGTATCTTTAAACATCGTTAATTATACGGTGACAAAGGAATAACATGGCCCATTACGTAAGAAATTAAAAGACGATAATATACAATATGACATCAATGGTAAAGTCACAATATAAGTAAAAAACATAATAAAACGTGCTTATATGCAGGATAATAAGTAAACATTAGCAAAAAAAAGAAAATGCTACTAGAACATACCTACTAAGAAAAAAAATTAGGTAACATGAATAAAAACAAAAAAAGCTAATTATGAAAAGATCACAGACAAGATAAAAGTATTACTTATTTGCATTGTAGGTAAGTATACAATCGCATGAGCTCCGTGCATGCTATTTAGAAACGGACTGACGTCATACGCCATCCTCTTCATACTAGAAACACAACCATTGAAACGCAAAAAAAAAGAAGAACAAGAAATTCTGACGTCACCGTGGTCCTTCGAACTTTAAATAGCAGTAAACATGAAGGCCCACGATGTGGGTTATGGAAATAATTTTCCTGGCCACACTACGGCCAAGGCTGTCATGAGCCGGTAGACTCGAGTTAGGTGTCAACATGGCAACATTGACCGACATAGAACATCGCGCGACGCTACTAGTTTCATCATCGAAATGCCTCACCTAATGATTTAGCGAGAGAGGGGTGCCCCAAGTTACGTGATTACGTCATAAGAGAAAACATGGTAAGGAAGGTGACAGTATTTTCGAAATTCTGCAAAAAGTAAACCTTTGGAGAAATCAAAATTTTAACGGCCTCAACGACGTCCTCAGTGAATGTTTACCAGACATTTACAATACACAATTTATAACATTCGGAGCCCTTATGATCTTAAGGATGCAAGAAGTGAAAGCCTCTTTCCAAATCAGTATAGATGAAAACAAATCTCTTACACAATTAAGTAAAGAATCTCAAGAATTCACCAAGCATAGCGGAAGGCAATTAATGTGCTGATAAGCGTGGATCCAAACACAACTACAATAATTGTGAAGCCTTGACCAGACTGCCTACTTTGTACATTAGGATTTAGTACATGGTATGGTCTTCTACCTTCTTAAACCTAAACCAAAGACAAAGAGTCATTCTGATAAAATTATAATCACTTTAGGAATAGGACATCAGCGGGACAATGGATTGCCTTGGGGAAATCTTCATGGATATCTCCGTCTGGGGAGAACGGAGTGTTATGTCGGACTCCAACCGACTAAAACCCCGCAGTTACTACCGCTACCATAGATGGCCTAAAATTTTAGTTTACCTTTAGAATATTTTAACGAATCTCTGTAGGTATACCTTCTTGCCCATCCCAATTTATTTGGAATCGGCACAGCATGTTTACTTCTTCCATTCCCATACGTCTCTTTTAACCATTATCTGAATAGTCATCTCCTTTACTTTTATCTTCAGACGCAGTTGGTGGCATTTAACCACAATTGACTAAAATTGCTCGAAAATTGATTGAAAAAAAAAATGCTTGAAAAGTAATTTGTTTCGAACTTTTACTTGTTTTTTTTTTGTCGTCATTCATTAGCTATCGATACCCATACATCTGCGGAGTTTCGCTAGCTAATTTACCCTGGTCACTAGATCAGTCTAGAAAAGGTCGTGGAGCACGACCCACGTGTCCTTATCTCCCGACTTGATGACTTGTACGTAAGAGCACGAGGTCATCATATGGGTGCTTTGAAGATAACGGCTACAATCTTGTACGGTTTGTTTAGATTTAGTAGTCAGTTTAATACTGACGATTCTAACACGACAATTGCCAGATTATTATTTGCTGCAGAAAACGAAGCATGACTCCCAAATTGAAGAGAAATCGCAATTCATCTAAAACCAGGATTGTGATAAAATCAAAACTGTGCTATCTTATCTAGCACTCTACCTAAGTATCGTCATAATAATGTATTGTGCGATAAGGTTCAGTAAAATTCTACCTACCAAACTGCAATGTAGCAAAATTATTATCAACAATATCATATTCCATCCTAGCATCTTTCACAGCTTTCGTGGTCTATCTGTCGCAGCCATCTGGTTAAATTAGCAAGCTAATTAGATGCCTGAGTCGTTCATTAAACCCCAAATGGGATGCCTAGGCCGATAGTTAATTGAACTAGAATCACTCAACGTTTAAGGCGCAATCGCGTTTAAGGCGCGACTTTTAATGGTTTTTAATTGAACATCACGTCTAAACGTATTAGCCTTAACTCTAGACTAGCCTTATTTCTTTTAATAAAAAACTTTTTTACAAAAAAATAGAACCGACTTCCAAAAAAAGTGCAAAATAACTTTAATTTCGGAAGTCGGTGTTCTTGTTTTGTGTCTTCGTTTTTTGACACCGACTTCCGAAATTAAAGTTATTTTGCACTTTTTTTGGAAGTCGGTTCTATTTTTTTGTAAAAAAGTTTTTTATTTTTCACTTTTTAGTTGTGGTTCCCCATTAAACTGTGTTAACAATTCATAAACATACGATAGCAGCAATCGCGGTTGATTTGCTGTCAATTTTTGAAGAGTTCCGTTGTCTGTCTCCGAAACCCATCATCAGATCTTTTTGAAATTTAAATGGGACCATTTCGGAATAAACCCCTTTCGAACAAAAAAAGAATTTTGCAAATCCGTCAATATATTACGGAGTTATGCCCGAACATATATAAAAAAAAAAAAAAAATACAAACATCCGAATTGATAACCTCCTCCTTTTTCGAAGTCGGTTAAAAATATATGTTACTATAGATAATTTCCGTCGTAATTTAATCTCAGAATATTTGAAATTATATTTTATTACATAGTGTAATTAATTTGTAAATATATGTTTAACGCGGATAAAAAATTGAGAATCACACAAAAACTATAAAGCGTATTATTTTTATGAAACCTTCACCATTTTAAAGATCATTTAATTATTTATAATTTGGTCTCAGAGTTTTAGTTTAATACCTGTTGTTTTATGTGTAATAAATTAATAATGCATTTCGGACAGAGCTCCTTGATGGGCGAGTCCTATTACTGGGTGGACATACGACGCGTTACGTGAGCTCAGCGCCGAACACGCAAGCTAACCACTCAAGGTCATTGGCAGCTAATAGCGCCTTAACAGCGCGGCAAGTGATTCAAATTTAGTTCAGTTTTTTAATTTATTTATTTACTATCGTTTGGCAGGAGGAGGGGGAGGAAAGGGAGGGCAGGGATGTTCGTTCTCCCCTGGCACCACTCTCATGAAAACGTAACGTACACTTTCTTGAGAAAAACAATATATTTAAACCTAACCTCAAAACACTTTAAAGTTGCTTAAAAGGCGTAGACGAAAAAATAAAAACCACGAAGGGGATGGCGGGGCCTGAGTTCGTTCGCTTCGCTCGCTCTTGCATCCTAACATTGCCTTTTGTACACACATATGATTAGTGGTAAGTATCACAAATTCATCAATATTCAGTTTAACTAAATGAGTACACGACATTCAGCCATCGGGTTAAAAGTTGCGTTCAATTACTTGGCTAGTTGTCCTTCAGTAATTTAATGAGATAAAGCGTAGAAAAAAAAGGCATCCAAATATGTAGCTGGTTAATTTAACAAGATGGCTGCGACATTTCCCATTTGGGATCTAAGTAGAGTTACTTAACTGTGCATATTTCCGAGATAAAAAGTAGCCTATGACTCTTTAGTGATATCATGGACTTCTATCAGTAAAAGAATTTCCAACAAATAAATGTATATTAATGTATATGTTGCCTTGCCACTGCTGGGACACAGACCTCTCTATAAGAGGGTGTGGGCCGTAATCCACCACGCGGGCCCAATGCGGGTTGGTATTAAAATACAATAAATAATTTACCAACACTTTTTGGATTTATTATGATCTGAACACAAATCTTTTAAAGTTTTAACACGATATAATCTGTCGGTATTAGCATGTTTTTGTAAATTGACACTTCGCACATGTTTAATAAGACCGGAATTCGGTGCTATGATACGGTGTTGGGCGCAGTACCGACTTTCACTTTCCATTTGCGGTGACATGACAACGTCATCGTATAGCTACGTCTTATTAAACAATGATCGATTCACTAGGAAGTCATTACATATCGATTCACTAGGAATTATGAATATGTATGAATAAGACAACGAGAGCGTTGGTCAAGACTTGTTAGCGAATACCGCAGGAGTAGCTATGGTAGCATTTTACAGAAAGGATTGATATAGCAACATAACTATATGGCAAAACATAATTCTGTGTTATCTATGAACATCGTCCTGCCCTCATCCCAATGTATTGGTATTGCGCGCACCATGTCTTCTTCTTTCATACATCTTCTATTTAACGTCTTCTCAATAGTCACCTCGTATCCTATCTAGGTATATCATTTTCCACACAATCCGTCCATAGTTTTTCTTCTTCGTCGTCACACTCCTGGCAGAGTGGTTGTGGTCGTCACAGGAGTGGTAGCAAGCTTTACAATCCGTCACCATTGGCCTCCCGTACTAGCTGTTCTTGTACCTACATTCATGGAGTGGACCACTGAATGCAGTTTTGACTTGGTCCGTCCATGGTCCAACGCATTGGTGACATGTCGCACGCTCTTGTGCCTTCAACTTTTCCCTGCACTATAAGTCGTTCCACAGATGTGTGTTCTCGACGTGTGATATGTCCGAGTACGACATTGGACGCTCCCCATAGTTTCTTATGTCTTCCTGTACCATTATAACCGTCCACATTCATACTCAATTTTCCTCACAACATGTACTGAAATGTTGTGTTCTGTTAGTTTATTTGTTTATGTTCAACATAAACAAATAAAATAAACTGACCAGAAACAAAACATAAGATCCGTGTCAGCTTCATTATCAGTGTTTTTTTTTCAACAATGCCTTACACGTAAATTATCATAAGGTCACAATACTTATCTTTATGTTTATTAAACAAAAACGTATCATTTATTTAATGTTTCAAGACCGTAAAACCGTCAAAACAATACATTCTTACTGATTATGTTTTATATGTTATGCAACTTTGTAACCTTTGAAAGAGACTGTATTCATGAAAGGGTAAAAGAGTCTTGCATAGGTTACAAAATGCTTGATTTGAGAACAGTAGTGCCAATCTCGAGCATTAGGTGGATAGGCAGCTGACTTTGGGCTCACTCAATTCAGCGTTAGTGTGTACAGATAGAGAGACATTTGTACTGAACAACACTACAGGTGCTTGATTAGAGTGATTACCTTCTCGTAATTGAATATATTTCAATAACCAAACAGAAAATGAGCGTAAGACAGGCGACTATCAATGGTGTTTCCATAAGAAATCGTCCAAGAGTGGAATAGGTAAATGAAAGAAGAATGGTATGTTTAAAATTCCAGTTAAATACAAAATTAAACAAAAAAATGTTTGATATCAGAAGGTTAAATAAAAAATAAATCCAATAGGACCAGTAATTTTACTTCTCTATGGCAACCAACACGTAAACATAATAACCGAGGTGGACGAAAGCAAATAGTCACCCAAGGTTAACTAGGTAGTTTGTTGGTCACTTTCTTTTCAATATTTTTTTTCTGATCAGCTCAATAAAACTACTATCAAAATTATATGTTATCAGATGTTTATTGAATATAAAGTATATTGCATTTTTGGCAAAAAAATATAATAAATTGTAGCCAGCCTTCAACGATTTTAACATTTTTACGTAGAATTAATGCAGAACAGGTTTAAGGAGCAATGTCATTTAAAAATACAACTTAGGAATGCATACATTCGCATTAATTTGTAAGAATCCAATAAGCAAAAGAAGGTTAGAGGCTGCTGAACTACAAGTATAAATTTTAAACGTGCAAAACACAGCCATACTTAGTAGATAATAAATAAATGAACAGACAATGGACTGAACTTTTTTCGTGTCAATGGCACAGTGATGACTTCAAGACAAAACGTTTTATCGAACTCCGTGCACGATTGTAGCCACCGATCACTAAAACAGTAGCACAGCTTTTAAGAGCACCGATTCTTGGGTAAGTAGCACATAGGCCATAGCAAACTGAGGATTTGTAATAAAAATCAATAAGTTTCAGATTGGGATCAGCGGATCCCAATCTGAAACCTATTGATTTTTTATTACATGCATATATTACACGCATATAAAACTGGACGTATCGACGTCCAGTTGATATATCACCGACAAAGCTTCCAGAGTGTTAGCAAGCTGAAGTAGCAGTGGATCGACCATAATGTCAAAGAACCGATAGCTGGTGGAGCAGACGAGTCCTATAATGGAGACCGCGTTGCGGCAAGCAAGGTGTTCTGTCGCTTCCCAACTAGGTGAACCGTCGACGAACTTAAAGAGGGAGCTGGGAAAGACTGGATGAGGAAGGCATAGGACCGGGTGTTGTGGCGCAGCTTGAGAGAGGCATTTATCCATCAATGGACTGCGACAGGCTGAGTTGATTGATTGACATCCAGTCGCGGCCAGAGTCAGAAGGCATTAAAGTTGTATTACACCGTATGATTTAATTTCACAGTACCACGTCAATCATTGATGCCGCATGGTGTATCGGGAAACCAGGCTCACGAGTATAACATACATGTCACGATTCTGACAGGTGTCTTTTAGCAACAACAATAAAATGATCTACTAGCGTCTATATACGACGTTAAATTGATACCTTCCATAAATGGACCAGACGTGTATAAATTGCAGAGTACAATACCTTCTGTACATTGAATGTTGGAAGGTTTCTATTCTGTGAAAATAGAAATATGAGGCTCTTATAAATGACTAAATAATTTCCGTGTTAGGGATTAAAAGGATGAATAAGACAATTTTAGCGTAGCTATTTTTTCTATGGCACCAACATTAGGTATTTGGACACCCCGAGGCTAACACCATTCTTTGCAAAAAATTTGTGATCTTTAAGGAGATGTTTTTGCAGACTATGAAAAACATAGCTACGAATCAAGGAAACGGTGTTTTAGGTTCCATCCGGGTTTCCTGACAATTCATCAATCATTCTGAGATCAGTTAACACCTTTAAATAAGTTTGTAAGAACATAGGTGTTTGAAAGCAGGATATATCTAGCGGTAATTACTAAGATAACAATGCAAGTGAATGGATGAGAAAGGCTAGTCTTACAAAAAATATGCAAGTTAATTGAATTTTTTGTGAAAGTAAAAACTTGTAGACTGAAACAAAGAGTTTGCTAATATACACAAATAGTTATTTAGGTGGTCATGGTCTGGGGAACGTGGACTAGATTGGAATAATAGATTATAGAATGGTAAATGGTTAAAACCTCAATCAAGTGTTTCGATAATTTTCTACTTCTGTATTTAGTGTTAACTTAAGGACTAATTAGAATAAACCGTTCTAAAAAAACTTCACTACTATTATCTTACAAAAAATACGATAGCAATTGCCTTAAAGCAACTACGAAAAATTAAGGCAATCAGATTACCTATCATCGGCATCGAAATTAGAACAGTACGACTAGAAAATTGAATAATCGATATCGATTGGACGGCCTTAAGTGCATCAATTAAGTGCGAGACGACGGAATTAGAACATTGATGGCTTAACAGACTTTGTGGCGGGACGAGTGATTCAAGTTGATGACTAAGTTAAGCTAAGGCATTCTGATCGAAAGGGTCAAGTAATTTGTGACAAAAATCGGAAATAATGCCGTTAGGGAGTATTGTAGGTTCATAAATATGGACCAAGAACAATGCCTTGAGGTATTGTTACTTAAATATATGATTTGAATAGGACTTCAGGTAGGTACTGGTTTTCATAAATACTGTAACAATGGGTGCACCAGTCAAACGTACAAAATTCAGTATCATATTGCTATCAAAACTAAGCCAGATGCTGCTTGAAAAGCGTTCCCCCCTCTCCTAAGTGACTACTTCAGTGAAGATTTTAAAAGTGGAGAATCTACATAAATATTTGAACTAGGCAACTCTGAAAGCCGAATAGTGCAGTGCAGATTTTTTCATACAAAACACTTCGTATATGACATGACGTAATGCATATAACTTAAAAATAATAAGAAGTTGAGGAAAACATTAATAGAAAATGGTTCTTGGCTCTATAACAGACCGGAAATTATCTAACTAATTGCACAATTTATCGTACGACCGGTGCTAGGTGTAATTAAAGGTACACTGATTCAGATCCTTATCACCCACGCGTGTACGTCAGGAGATGCAAATGCAAATAATATGTTTGGTCTAACACTTGAATGATGCATGTTATTATATATTGCTGTGTGATATTAAGTCGCAAATACGATTGTATGAGATATACATATAGACAGCTGGATGAGAGTTGCCGAGAACCGAGCTGAATGGCGTGCAATTGGAGAGGCCTATGTCCAGCAGTGGACTGCTAGAAGCTGATGATGATGATGACGATTGTAGCTATGTCCGACTAAACCCGATCCGTTTCTCTTTGGGTTACAAGATGTGTCAGTTATTTTGTCTTTGAAGACGTGATAGTAGCTTCTATTTAAAAGGGCATGATTTCTATGGGCAGCTAGAATATAATAAGAATTTTCCACTCTCGTGCTAAAGTATACTAGCCCATGACGAAAAAACTTAGAGAGTCACCAAATGTGGTACCGAAGCTGACTACTTTTTTTAAAGGGTGGGTACCTAATCATCAAATAACTTCTCCCGCTCTGGGTGGAGCGGAAGGGCGTATCAGACACTTACTGACTAAAACCCACCTGTGTTATTTGCCAGAGCCGCGGTGACACTGCCGATCACCCCCGCGACACCGGCAGGGAAGCTGAATACTAAGGGTGTTATTGAAGTACTGTTGGTGTCACCACTTTTAAATCTTTAATACTTTAGCAGTGGTAGCCAGTGGTAACGGCTGCGACTTACACGTTGTAGGTTGTGAGTACAAACCCAGACAGGCGCTTTACTTTGTGTTAATTATTTCATCAACACTGCTCTCAATACGGTAAAGGAAAGCATCGTAAGGAAACCGGCATGTCTTGGAACCAAAAATTCGAAGATATGTGACATCCACCAACGGGGGTTGGTGGATGTCAATGTGGTGTGTAATCAACTACGCGAGCCCAGTATGGACTGGGCTCGCGTAGTTGATTACGGTCCACACTTTCTCAGAGGGAGGAGGCCTGTACCCCAGCAGTGGGGACATTAAAAAGGCTGATGATGATGACCTAGATCATTATCAGACATGTCTACAATAGTACCTATGTCTGTAAACGGTAGCCAGGCATATAAAGTCTGGCCTGCTTGTAATTCAACACACCCTAATGGTGCCTAAGCATGTTGCGCAACCAATGGGCACATTACGAAATCATTATATACTCTGCATACAAGGCTTTAAGTACTAAATATATAAGCAACGGACTCATGTAATGTACATTAATGTCTTATGGAGGCAATTGCGGCTATACTAACATAGAATTAATAATACTTTAGTCGTATATCTCAAAGATAACATTTATCTTACGGATACTTGCTTTCATATATTTCCATTCGTGAATTAAAATGTAACGAGATCTGACGAAATGCCAATTAAGAATAATATACTTACCTGCTATGTTTACAATTGTTAGCGATTTTGTAACAAGCCATTTTGACAGCATTATTGGGTTGTCAATGGGAATGCAGATCAGCAAGTTTATGAGCTACTATAGTGCAAGTTATGTCTCGTCTAAATTGAAATGGTCAGTGGTAACATACATGTAATGATTTTATTATAACTAGTTGTTTGCAAATTGACACTATCTATATGTATATCATTTTAACGACTGTGTGATATGGAAATAGACTGAGAATTTTTAAGTGCATCACTATATTCAGAAACATTTGAAAAGTCCTTTCGATATTAATGAGGTAGTGTCGGCTTTCTTGGCGTGATGTGTCTTTTGCTTCGTTGATTCAAGTTTTAAATGATATCTTAGTCTAAACAAGTAAGATAACCGCTGACAAGATAAGCAACATCCTGACATAACAGTTAGTGCATATGATTAGTTGCAACTGTTGCAGGTACTTCCTTTCGATATGCAGTTGGTTGATAAAATTAACTGTATTGTTCTGACGCAAAAAGTGCAAGTGCAATTATTTGTTTGAAAGGGGTTTGTTCCGAAATAGTTCCATTTCAATTTCATATAGATCTGATGATGGGTTTCGGAGACAGACATCGGAACTCTTCAAAAATTGACAGCACATCCACCGCGATAGCTGCGATCGTATCTTTATGAATTGTTAACACAGTTTAATGGGGAACCACAACTAAAAAGTGAAAAATAAAAAACTTTTTTTTACAAAAAAATAGAACCGACTTCCAAAAAAAGTGCGAAATAACTTTAATTTCGGCAGTCGGTGTCAAAAAACGAAGACGCAAAACCAGAAACACCGACTTCCGAGATTAAAGTTATTTTGCACTTTTTTTGGAAGTCGGTTCTATTTTTTTGTAAAAAAGTTTTTTTTTTTTGGGAATTCATAGTTTGTGATAACGATAAATACAACTATCGATTCGGCTCATAGGTAAGCATCATTGGTCACAGAAATCTATTCAAATTTATTAATACTATATGCCTTCTAGAATCATTGTTTCTTTAAACTCTAATGATAACTTGATTATACAATCCAATTACTCTAAATATATATAAATTCCACAAAGAAAAACTTGCGCAAAGTGTAACAATATCAGAGCGAAGTGGATTTAATGCGATTACGCGGTTGTTGCATAGCCACGGATATGAAACGTTGCTTACTGCAGGAAAGCAAACATTGCTCAATGGACGGACGCCATTCTGTCATGTGAACGTTATGATTTCCATGCCGATATTATACTTTCTCACATGTAACTTAATAGAGGAGCTCGTGGCTAAAGTAATAACAGCCGCAGCCGGGTTGGTCATTGGATGGGTGACCATCTTGACATACCGAGACTACTCCGTTCCTTGGAAAGCACGTTAAGCCGTTGGTCCCGATTGCAAATTTTGGATGTTTGACAGTCGTTACGAGTCGTCAGAAGCCCGAAAGTCTGACAGCCATTCTTACGAAGGGGTATCGTATTACCCAGTAACTGGGTTGTGGAGGTCAGATAGACAGTCGCTCCATGTAAAATACTGGTATTCAGCTGCATCCGGTTAGACTGGAAGCCGACCCCAAGATAGTTGAGAAAAGGCTAGGCAGATTGATTGATTGACACATGTAACTTAATAAGGATTTAGGAGCAATCAGAAATGATAGAACTCCCATAGAAGATAATAACGAGATAGAAGATCGTTCAAACAAAGAGAGAAGTGATATTGACGTTTCGATTTTACGGCTTCTTCTTTTCATGGAAGTATGCAGCAAAAGTGCCAACATCAATTGGATTCAAAGAAAACACAAAAGCAATGGAGCAGACAGTGAATCTTAATTATGTAAATGAACACTTGATTCAACAATTCGAGAACACCGACATAATTTCTTGCGAAATCATAAACATTCTTTGACTGGTTAATGGCATAACAGTTTCAAACGTTAAAGAAAAGGCATCGGTCGTTGCTTATGTTAACGTTCTTTTTAATGAAGTTGTGTATCCACAATTCCATGGGCATATCTGAGCGGGAAAGCCTGTTTGAAACAGGATCGACTTTCTACAAACGACAACCTCGACCGGAGTGAACTGAATGGTTCTGCCTACAATTAGCATCTACTCGTATTCCTTCTTGGTGCATTATGAAGTCAATGTGCACAAATGCAGTGTGGGTCATCGTGTAAAAAATGAAGATTAACATCGGTTATGTTAATGTGTGCCTCCTTTCTTTTGCGCTGCTTATGAGTCATGACTATTGTTTGCAGCTTCCCCTCTTACTGTTCGAGTAACAAACAGTGCAAGCAACTTGGCAAACCATTTGGCTTCGCTAAGCGGCTTGGAAAGGATTGTAATATGTTTAACAATTACATTAATGCTTTTAGATTAATCGAAATCAAGTTCAGCTTTAACCTAATTTTTTGAATAAAGAAAACTAGTTCGCAGTCTTAGACTATGAAATAGACGCAACGTCATTGGACATTAAATGAAGCAGGATCGTTAAAATGTGTGAGTGACCTCGACGAACATAACGATGACGTTCCGGCTTCTCATTCTGGTGCTTCAGATTTGGCTGGGGCTTTTGACACTCTGTCTATAACCTTTCATAGTCTAAGGTCGCAGTGGACACACAAAGCATCAAATCATCACAGCAATTTCAATTGTTGTAGCAAATTTACCATAGCATTTGCAAATAATAGTTTGAAACACAACTTGGAATATATTGACCAAGTTACCGAAGGTTGAAGCGGCAACGCATCAACTGTTATCTGGGTCGGAACGGATGTAAAGACATAAGGTACCGAGTGAAACCATAGAACTACTGCCTACAGACAGACCCGTCTGTTGGTCTACGGAAACTTGCAATCACTCGATATTATTTTCATAAAAGAGAAAGGTCGTTAAATCAAAGCAAATATTGGTCAATATGAGTGTAATATTTGTTTGTGTGACATATACTTGCACATGCTATTTGAAAGACATGTTTAACAGGTATATCTGGAACGTTGCTCCAATCGCGTTGGCCCAGAGTCTAGAATGTAACGGTATCCGGTATGTACTATCATAATTGCCTAGAAATTATGAGAACGACAGGGCGCAAAACTATGTTTAGGCCGTGCGTGTTTCATGATCTGCGTCTGTGCGTTTCCCAAAGCTGATTTATTTTAGAAACATAATGTTTATATTTGTGCACCTAAAGTGTTTTACAAAACCTTCATAGTTGTGACTAGCTGGTGGAAAATGTTGTTAAAAAAGCGGCAATTTAAAAAGAATGCGTTTCAAACATTATCATCAACGTGAATTTTAGCTGACGCTAAAACTGGCAGTATACTTAATATAAAAACCGTAAAATAAACGTAGTACCTACTACGTTATGTTGAGGCATAAAATTGTGTTTTAATCACACAGTCTAATACGTCGGACACGACACCTGAGCTAATTAGGTCATTTACTCGCTGCATGTTTCTGCAGCCGTTCGGAATTCTCGGCGAGTATGACATAACAATGATAAAAATGCTATTAAGCTGATTGTTTTCGTCTTCATCGATGCTTCTGGTATTTTATAGTACGCTCGTATCAAGAACGACGATAAAATTACATATTAGTGGAGCTGATAAGGACCGGGTGGACAAACTAATCATGTAACAAAGAGCACGTGGAGTATGCCAGTGTTTGGTATACACTTACGGCCAAGTACCAGACCTTCGTCGCCGGTGCATCCTGGGCTGCGGCTCGGGCGCGTGCAGCAGGGCTTGAGGAATCAGGCTTTTGGTCGGCTTGCGCCTTGTCAGCCGGTACTCCGGCCTGTCTGCCGAACTTTTGCACAGTCTCAACGTCGACAGCTCACTCTCCGAACCACACCACAAGGAATCCATCGACAACATTGTTTCACGCTAGTTTTAACACATCACTAAACATGAATTCTGTTCAAAAGTTTTCTCACGAGCAACCTTGGAATCTGCACTGTTGCAACAGCTATTTAAGACGACCGATCCAACGAACTCAACTAGTTACTGGAGGGCTTTTATAGTTCTTTGAGATCTCTTCAATTCTTGCAATTTTTAGGAGATTATTTCCAAAACTTGCGTGTAAAATGTTGCAACCGACGATGTTTTGGTGCGGCAACCGTCTTCTGCGGAATCGGCGCGCGAAATCGCGTTACAAAATTCGTACACGTGAGGCTTGCTACTGGCCGTTGGAATATTGCGAGGCTTTCTGCGAGTCGTGAAATATGAATTTATTGTGGCAAGTACACGGAAATGGTTTGCGGTCAGTATCGCGCGAAGCGGATCGAAGGACTGCGAGCGAGTCGTGAGAGCGCGGGAGCCGTGGCGGCGTGATGCGGCCGACTGACGGGCAAGCGCGCGGCGAACCTCCCGCCACGACCACGATACCGCCAAATGCTCAAAAATTGCAAACAAAAGGAGTCTGGACGCCGTTATCGCCGAGATTGTGGCGGCCACAAAGAGGGCATCATGCTTGATCGCTACGACTTTTTTGTAACCTTTGATCGTAAAATGTCCTTGAATTTAAAAATATTTTATAATCAAAGGTTGTGACTTAAAGAAATTATGCTTATCTCCTTGCCTGTAGCATACACTCCTATTATTGTTGCAGCAAGTGAGGCATGCCTGATAATTTCGAAACAAAACAGTATATGGCTTTTTGGGGCAATTATCGATAGGTCTTTAATAGGTGAATGTTGTTCCGTTGCTAGAATTAACAAAAATAAAGGTCTTCAAAATTCTAGGTCAACCTACAGCGTTTAATAAATTGCCCTTAAACAACAGTAAGTAAGTCAAACTATAAGGTCAGCTGCGGTGGATAAGGAGAACATACTACAAATATTACGACTAGTAGTAAACAAAACACAAATTGGGCCATGGAAATTTTTCTTTTTAACCGACTTCCAAAAAGAGGAGGTTCTCAATTCGTGTTTTTTTTTTTTTTGTACGTATGTTACCCGATTTCTCCGTCAGTTCTGAACCAATTTTCAAAATTCTTTTTTCGTCTGAAAGAATATACTCCCGAGGTGGTCCCATACAAATTTTATCGAAATTGCTTTAGCGCTTTTTGAGAAACTGAACAAAAACGGAAAATACGTGTACCTCGATGACGTTTTGGTGTTCTCCAAATGTTTAAATTCCACATTCCATTATATTGGGGTTTTTAGTTCTGGGGTATAACAACTAAAAAGTGAAAAATAAAAAACTTTTTTACAAAAAAAACAACCGACTTCCACTTTTTTGTAAAAAAGTTTTTTTTGGTAGACACCATTTTCGATCCCGATGACTCACGAATAACAGTGAAAATCACTTATTATGAATTATGATTATGATGAGGATTTCTGGTGTTATTCGTCAAGCTCACGCTTCAATCCCAATTTTTCTTCGCTTTCCCTTCAAAGTTGGCAGGAGTGCTATGTGTCCACGAATTATAAAAGTATATTCTGTAAGGTACTCGTACAAGCCCTCGTTAAATTGCGGAAATGTCGTCTATTTGTCCGTCACAGTGGGCGGGTCTATGCTGGCGCATTCATCGTGTGTTTTTGATCGCATTATGGATAGCTTTAGAAGGACCACTGCTCGATAACATGCCAAACGAAGCAGAAATGTGCCCTTACGTCATTTGCATCCTGCGAAGACGTGTGTATAACTTTATGGTACCTATTAGATGGAAATCGTTTAGTAGATCGGCTTCTTTCATGGCCATTTACAGCTGTCAACTATCAACCAGTACTTTGTGACTACATATTATTTTCGATTCCGCACTACCCTTAGATTGTGTAACTGGCTTTGAGCAAGTGGGCTCCCAAATTTACTACTCTTGTTGCATGTCGTTTAAAAATTTGCCCTGTGTGGTTCTTTATCTACACAGCGCATTATATCTTTGTCCAATTTTAAGTTCTTCATGTCTGTTCTATATCGTATACAGGTTCTACCTAGTTTAGGGACCACTGAAATAAATTTAAATCATTTATTAAACGTAAGCTATGCCAGAAAGCTTTTTACACAATTAATGACTTTCTTGAGGATAAAAAGGCGTGGGATTGAGCTGCTTCAATGATATACATGAGCCATTGTTTTCATATGTACTACTTACTGATGAAAAATTTTTTATAAATATATTTTTTTTTTTAATATTCGTTTTTGACATGAATACTTGTATAGTATTGTATTATATTTTTTTTTTTTTTTTTTTTTGACTTGAATACTTTGTTAAGTATTATATTTATTTTTATTTTTTGATTGACATATTATGATTACTATTTTGTTTGACACAAATATTTACTTTGTAAAGTATTATATTTTTATTATTTTTTTTTATTACTTAATTATTGTAAATGTGAGGACTATGTGGGTTATTATTATTATTTTCTCCTCCTTTTTACAGTAATTTTCAACGTTGTCTGACAGTTTGAGTACTTTTGCGGCCTACCCAAATGTCTTTTCTTTGGTATTGTTCGTCATGTCATTGAGCTCCTTAGTGGTTTTTAAGTTGAGCTGTTCGACTATTGACAAATGCTTGCACTGACTGGACAGGTCCACTCAAATATGTTTGGTTCTTTCTTCAAAAGACCACTACAGACACTAAGCTGCATGGTCCTCATATAGAATAATGTGAATGCGAGAACTATGTATGTCGTTATATTCATGTAGATTTTATGATTGTCTGGCAGTTTGAGTATTTTTTGCGGCCTACTCAAATGTCCTTACTTTGGTATTGTTCGTCGGTTCGTTGAGCACCTCAGAGTTCTGAGTTGAGCTTCGCGATGACTGACAAATGCTTGCACTGTCTGGACAGGTCCACTCGAATTCGTGTGTTGCTTTCTTCATAAAGCTCATCCCAGACATAAACGTACATGGTTCTCATAGGATCTAACCAGTCCACATTTTATGGATTTGAACACTAAAAGAGACTTTGACCTCTGAGTTTGTTTCGGTGTTTCTTCTCAGGGTAGTCAGCTAGGAAACACCGGCCTCATCTAGCTTAAACTGACAAAAAAACATTGACGTGTAAAAGTGTTCCTTGTAACCTATTTACTGAATAAACATCATTTATCATTTATCATTTATCATTTATCATTTATCATTTATCATCATTCATTTATCATTTATCATTTACTGTCCAAAAATAAGTAATTATTAAAATACATAGATACAGATATTATGATTATGCAATAGTTTTAAGATAATTTGTTGTAACAATGAAAAAATAAACTTGTTCTTATTATATTTTACGATTCTATTCACTTCTGTAAGAACCAGTTGCGATCCATTTAAACTAGTTCATCGTTCTGAGTGGGTTTTCTGTTACCTCCTCTTGTTGCACTCCATCGCATGACACCCAAACATGTTTTTATTGCCACTGGATTACCCGATCGGCACCTTATTTAACATTTCATTGCGATACTTATGCAAAAATGTTTCTTTGTCATATTTTTCTATTAATAAGTTGTTGATTCCACAAAATCATCATTCTCCTGCCCTTATCCCAATTTACAAAATATGGCTGGCTAATTATGCCGAGTGAAGGCTGCTTTGAATTAATTAATTAGTCGTTCGTGTACAATCTCCATTTTTGTTACAACAATAAAAGAAGACAGAAGTCCGTTTCTAGCGATCCGCTAAATAATGAAAGTGTTTGGTTATAATTAACAGCTACTAGGCACGCAGCAGACCGAAATGATTAATTATCAAGATCATCATTGTTTAAAGAGGCAAAGTCTGTACTCTTCCTACGAGAATGCAATTTTTTAAACGTGTGATATTTGCACAGAACTTGTGTTTAGTTATAAAACTTGCTTGCCTTAACAAAATAAGTTTATTACGAAAATTTATTTATATCGTAGGTATCTATATTTTTGTGTCATTTAGTATATATGCCTACATGGTAATCGGTTCTCAATATCACAAGCTAAGCAAGGACATAATTTACGCAAAAACTGTTTATTGAATGTGTTCCGACTTCCAAACTTGTGTCATGCAGATGCTCATGTTTAATTTACAGTGACGGCGTATTCCCTGTGTATTTCAGTACAACGAAGAGCACACATTTGAAGAATCTTCCTTCATATTTATTTTCGGGAAATCAGATTTGCTTAAGTATCATAATATTAATCGAGAATTTAGTGTAAAGAGATTTTCTTTCCTGTGTTTAACACTGACAATATGAGGACTAGAAAGGTTACTGAAAGGAAAACGTCTACACAATAAAAATGGTACCCACTTTTCCTACGTTGCATAAGTGATGAGGGTAGAATAGTAGATAGAGTTGGTACACAGCCAAAAACCGGTGTTTTCCTCCATTCATATTCAGTATTTACCGGAATAGTAGCATGGCAAGACAGTAACGGAATTGTGGTGCGAATATAAATCTTTATCTACTGTTAATTGGATTATAATATTGAGTTACTGTTATCTTGTGTTGCCAAAAGATATCGTGAATCATGTAAATATAGCATCATGATAGCTTACGTGACATAGCCAAAGTAAGCAATGGGATGACTATGAAAGAAAATTAAACTCTGAGCAGAAAAATATGGGTGGATTGCGAAAACCACTCACATAGATAAAAATTGGGTGCAGACGCGAAATGTATCGATCGATGTGATAAGGAGCTTTCGGCCCGAAAAACAGGTTGCAATTCAAGGCTACAACATGATGAAATCGCAGGCAAAAGTGGAATTATAATACAGGAGTAATGGTGGGTTGGGGTTTGGCAGATACATATAATAGCGATACCTGTTGAATTAAAGTGTTAAAGTCAATCTTTGTCAAGGGCAACTGACATGCAATTTCAACAAGTTGTTGAAGTCGCGTGTCAGTCGCCCATAATCGCGAATTATTTTGTATTGTCTTCTGTCGCAAAGGACTAAGAAGTCTTCTTGTTTACGATGCATTACTTGAGTTATATCCTTGAGTTATATTTCCGTTTCAAATTAAGATTCTATTCGAATCGAAACGTCAAGTTGTGTAAAAAATACACTTCACCAGCATGTTTCGTAAACAATCATTTTCTCGGAAAAAGAACAATAACGGCGAGTATTACAAGCTACACGCAAACAGAATGGAACCGTATCATAGCCAATACCGACGAAGTTCCCGTAAACTACACGTATGGGGGTATTCACTATAAATCCACATACTCCAGCCATGCCGTTCACCGCATGACTCTAATTCCAGTGTAGGTCAAGAGTCATTGTCCTAAAAGTGGTACATTCCTGGCGGGTCGACCGTCAGTGAGTCAGACTCTAAGTTGAAACACCAGTAGCCGACAGACGGTCAGTTTGCCGAAACCGTGTCATAGGACTCGCGTGGGCTCGGAGGACATTGGACTCCGTACCTACTCCGTAGCGGCACAAATCTTGAATCTACAATCTACGATCCACGACAAGAATTTATGATACGTGCTTGGATTAGGCATGAAGAAGTGGAAATGCGGCTTTCGTCTGCGGTCTTGTAATCGTTGGGGTAGTAGTGTGGTGGCTTTCAGGCTTTTAAGTTCTAACATGATTCTTTTATCCACGATTTATTTGTGAAGTGGCGCATACCGATTTTGTTCTATCAACCTCTTCTCCTGCTCAAAAAACGTTTTTTAAACAATTTATTCTGCTGTCCGACATTACGACAACAGTAGCGAGCAAGCGCAAACAAAGTTTACAAAGTGTAACACAACACAATGGACATTGGACAGATTACGGTCGGGTGTCCGATCCGAGTAATGAAATATCGCTCTTAGCAACTAAGAACAGCAAGTTTTGGACAACGGTCAAGACAAAAGTTAGGGAGATTGTTAAAACTTCCGATACTTGGACGATAGATGGCGTTACTCTGCGAGAAATCTCAATTCGAATGTGGCGAAATAGAGAACCTGAAATGTACCGATTTTCGCGTATTTTGCGGTTCGGTTGGTTAATAGATTTACAAAAAACGTCCACTACGCTAACACGGCAACACCACAATTTACGATAATGTTTTTAGAACCTTAAACATAGTCCAGTCTTTTTTGTTGATTTAATTCTAAATTTTATTATTAAGTGTAAATAACATTGCAAATCACTCCACACTATCCATTAAAAAAGTTCAGATTATTTTTCTTCTTTACCCACTGTTCAAACAGATTACGTAGATTTGAACGCGGCTTGCGGCTTAAAGCCATACCTATAGAGATTTATGTATAAAACAGTTCAACAAAAAACTGATAACTTACGATAAACTGTAATTTCCAAAACAATAACATTTCACGATTAAAATAACATAAAATAAATAAACAATTTGAAGATTTTTATACTATGTGTGAAAAAATGACCACGTGTCTGTTTAGAAACGCAGCTTAGTGACCACCACTAGAGGCAGCTATAAATAAAGGGGAAGCTAATGGAACACCCTCGTCCGGTACGATCCATGAGTCAGTCACAACATCAGCTTCTCTTCTACATACATTGCCATTTAAATTTATATTTTATAACAAAGAAGAATCTTACGTACGAGATTACAGACCTCTCATCTTCATCAGCGGCTTCTAAGCTGGTAGTTGGACGAGTCTTTGAAGGTTTAGCTAAGAATTTAGTACTATCCATCTTCAAAACACAATGTTTGAAATATTTTCCACGAAAGTGTCATAATATTACTCATTTCTTATAGTCACATTCGATATTGATATCGCCATTATGTTTACTACGTGCCATTATAAAAACAAACAGTTTAAAAACGTATTTGTATTAAATTAAAACGTAATTTTAGGTTATAGTACGCTCGCTAAAATTACAATACTTTGACTTTTGTTTTGACACAACTGACAGTTCACTTCACTCACTCGAGCTGTCAATATTATAACTGATTATAACTTTCTTAGAAACGAGTCCTTTGGGAGGCATTGTTTCGTGCTTTTTTGCTTTTTATTTAATTGTATCATCATTAATTTATTTTATAACATTATCATAAAGAAAACATTTGGGTTACTGTAACAAGTAAATGATGAGAGTTGGTCCTCTTAGCAAATTACTGATTGCTCTAATTTTTCTCACTTTCGTACATGTAGCGCCATCTAGATATGCATGAACATACTAGACGGTTGGTCTAGCTGTGGGTGAGAAAGATGCTTAGCAGCGGTGGCCGAGACAAGGGTGAATATAACGCTATTAGAATTTGATTATTGCTATAATCTCAGTTCATATTAAAAGTCCTTTGTGTTTGGAATAACTGCAAATTTGTCAAAACGTTATAAACAGAAAACAAGGGTAAGACGATATACACTTATACAGGGTGTAACGGAAAGGTGTGGTCATATTGTAAGAACCGGTTCTGCCCATGGACATGAACCACTTTCTCTAAGAATAAAAAACTATTTAACAAAAAATTCAACCGACGAAAAAGAACTAAAAAGCAAAAAATAAATAAACCTTTTAAGCCTTGAGTATTGAGCTTATTTACCTAAATTAAATAACAAATTTTATATAAACTAATTTTGAGTCGGCGCCAAACAACAATCTGATTATTAAATATCTAAATTTTATATGTACGTAGAAATGAAGAAGGCTAGATGTAGGTAATTAATCATTTTATTATTTCTCTGAGGCTAATTTGTAATCCTTCATCATTCCTCTTGGCATTGAGCTGATGATGTAACCATCCTTCCATGAGGTTCCCAGGATATTGACCAGTTGAGGTTACCTCCAATATTCTAAAGACGTCTTTTCTTCATAGCATATGAAGTGGTATCTGTCACTAAAACCAGTTTTTTATATCTAACTTCTATTGCTTAGGAAAGGTATGGTTTCCATCATCAGCTCAGTTTCATGATGTGATGATTCCTAAATGCAAATACCTGATTAGGTTATGAAAAGTAAACAGAAACAATATTTGTGCCGAATTTTCGAGGTTTTCTCTCAATTGTATCAGGATTCCATTATCAGATTCTGATTTCCTTGACATGGGACCACCGTTGAGGTATACCCTATCTAACAAAAAAATAATCATCAAGATCAGTTCATAAATGACGGAGTGAGGGCTGAACATACACAAAAAAAATATATATATATACGGTCGAATTGAGAACCTCCTCCTTTTTTTTCGTCGGTTAAAAACTAGGAAATTCCCAAAAAAAAATTGTCATACAATGTTATCATCAGCTGATCAATATTTGTATGGGGGGTAAAAATTTTTTTTGAGAATTTCCTCAGGTTTTCTTGAATAGAGTTGTTTATATCGATGGGCAGTTGCAGTTCTTAAAATATGACCACACCTTGCCGTTACACCCTGTATGTGCAATAACTTGGTAAGTAAGATTAGTAATTTGGAAATCATGATTAAAACCAACAAGGTTCATACCTGAATGTATTAAGTTTATCAGCCAGATTGGTGAGCACAGTCTTCCGGAGAGGTCCAGGGGAACCGCCTGGCGAGCTCTCCTTGGACTCAGCCGCTAGCGCGCGCGCCACCATCAGATCTTGCTCGTTCATTCTGAAAACATAATGAATCAGTTTAGGTTGGTAGTTGGCGCTGCAGGTTAATGTGGATAGGGGTAACTATCTTCTGCCAGTGGCTACGTCCCGCGTGAAATGATACAACGGGATCAAACTATTCAAACTCCCGGGACAAAATGTGTTCTATGTAAAATTTCAATCAAATCCGTTTAACCGTTACGTCGTGAAAAGGTTACAAACTGACAGACATATAGACAAATTTTTTTGACGTTTAGTTTTTTGACGACACAGTTGGCGCAGTGGTTGAGCGTTCGGCTGCTGCGCTTCGTGTCGCGGGTTCGATCCCCGCACGGAACAAATATTTTTATGACCTACAGATAGTTGTTCCGGGTCTGGGTGTCTTGTGTATGTGGGTATACATGTTTGTGAACGCACCCACGATACAGTAATTCCTAGTGGGGCAGCGATTAAAAAAAAAAAAGTTAATGCTTTCGCATTTATTTTTAACTTGCGAGGCTTCGCACGGGTGCAAAGTTTTTTTTTTTGGGGTGGGGAATCATCCAATGACATCGCCCGCTCTAGGGTGGAGCGAGCGGGCATGTCAGACTTACTGACTAAAACCCACCCCTGTTCCTTCCCTGCCCTGAATGCCCAGGGGCGCGGTAACTCTGTTTCGAATTTATCCACAACCCCTGGGCAGACGGGTGCAATGCTGATACTAAAAATATACTGCAGGATATCTTTATATGTATTTAAGATAATTTATTGGAAAAGGATTAATGCTGTATTATTTCTCGTAAAAAGTAAAGGATAAAAAATGGTTATTGTGGGTTATTCCTAAGAGATAGATACACCGTCACCGTCACCGTCACCGTCACCTTCATCATAATCATCATCATCATCATCATCACCATCATCGGAGTGGGGGGTGTTAGGTTATTTTTCGTTACGGAATTTCTGGATTCGGTAATTAAGGCCCGCGATAGAAGCTATGCAATGACTTAAAAACAACCGACTTCCAAAAAAGAAAATACACTAAAAATTAAAAAATAACTTTAATTTCGGAAGTCGGTGTCAAAAAACGAAGAAATAAATGCAAACACCAACTTCCGAAATTAATGTTGTATTTTAATTTTTAAAGTATTTTCTTTTTTGGAAGTCTGTTGTTTTTTTTGTAAAGTAGTTTTTTTTATTTTATTCTATGTATCACTAATTCACTACATATACAGTACAGTGATTCATTTGGCTAAGACCGGTTGGTTGCAGTGGCGACGCTAATGTTCAATAATGGACGTCTTTCGGTTCGGTAGAAATGATGTTGATGATAATGGTTAGTTATCATCATTCTCCTGCCCTTATCCCAATTTATTTGGGGTTGGGGCAACATATCTATTTCTGTCACCCCCTTTTTACTCATATCCTCTTTCACACAGTCCAACTATCGTTTCTTTTTACTCTTATAGCCATCCACATCCATACACAAGACTTTCCTCACGACATTTTCTTCATTCCTGCGCATCACATGCCCATACCACGACAACCGATTGCCACACAACTTTTCAGTCAGCGGTGCCACTTTCAGACTTCCTCTTATATACTCATTCCTAATTCTATCCATGCGCGTAACACCACACATTGCTCTTAGCATTCTCATCTCATGATGGTTAGTTATATACTTATTTAATTACACAAGCATAATTATGTGAATGCTTGTGTAAACATGACAAGGAAGCACTCCACTTTACATATAAAATTTGAACAATTTGCGTCACCAGTCCACAATATAAGACATTTATATTCATGTAAAATCATGTCGTATGATAAATCCTCACTTTGAATAGCACATGTCTATAATTGAATAAATCGTAAACTAAGTACCTTCTTACTTCAGCGCGTAGTGTTCCACGCGCGCCTCAAAGAGTTGTCAGTATACATGACGGGGCCCGTCATGGCCGATGCCTGCCCAGGGGTTGAGGATAAATTCGAAAGAGTTACCTCGCCCCTCGGCATTCAGGGCAGGGAGAAACGGGGTGGGTTTTAGTCAGTAAGAGTCTGACACGCCTTTCCGCTCCACCCTAGAGCGGGAGAAGTCATTGGATGATTTCCAAAACACCAAAAAAGAAAAAAAGTACCTTCTTACTTATTATCATTTTTAACATCTCATAAAAATGTGCTATTCTTTTACAAACTCTAAAATACGTCTTAGAATGTTGTACAATGATGTCTATGTGATGTCTCTTTTTTAACCGACTTCGAAAAAGGAGGAGGTTCTATGTTGGACATAAAAAACAACATAAAAAAAAACAAAAAAAAAAACATACATACAATTTTGTTTTTTTATGTATGTCCACCGATGTCTCTGTCAGTTGTGGACCGATTTTCAAAATTATATTTTTATCCAAAAGAATATACTCCCGAGGTGGTCCCACCCATGTACATTTTATCGAAATTGCTTCAGCGCTTTTTGAAAAACTGAACAAAAACGAAAAATATATACGAGTATACATAGATGACGTTTTGGATTCCTCCAATTACGAGTACGTTTAAATTCCACGTTCCATGTTATTGGGGTTTTTAGTTCTGGGGTATACAACTAAAAAGTGAAACATAAAAAACTTTTTTAGAAAAACAAACAACCGACATCCAAAAAAAAAACACTAAAAATTTAAAATTAACTTTACTTTCGGCAGTCGGTGTCAAATAACGAAGAAATAAAATACAAACACCGACTTCTGAAATGAGTTATTTTTAAATTTTTAGTCTGTTTTCGTTTTTGGAAGTCGGTTGTTTTTTTTTTTGTAAAATAGTTTTTGATCAAATTTAACAATTCACGTGTAAGTCAGAGGTTTAGGCAGCAGCATAACCCCGTCAATTAAGAACTGGGTTGACCAAATTTAGGTAAGTGGGAAGGAAGACGTAATCCTGGTCTATTATGATTTGATGGAATTTTCCGCCTTTGCGACTTGCTGGTCGTTACAGAATCTCAGATCTGTCTAAGCAGTATTTTTCTACAATATATAAAGATTCTGAGATAAATAAATAGAATCACCGCTGATCCCTTGATTTCTATGTAATTCAACGCTGCTTTTTTGTGCGTAACTAAAAATATGATTTCGTCAGATAATGGCATTAGGTATAGCTTGTGGACGGCAGGTTGGCTCTAACGACGGGCAGGAAAAAAAGGTTAAGGAGTATATAACCGCCAAGTGGCGCCCTCATTGAATAAAAAATCGTAGCAAAGCGTAGAAAATAAAGATTAAAGAATCCTATGTTGCGTTTGTTATAAAGAGGATAAGAAATTTTTACGTTGTGGAATCATGACTCAAAGTGTTTCGTATCCAAAGTAGTAAGCAAAAGTAACAAAAACGGCCGTTTTTGACAGTCCTATGTGTAACAAACGCAACATAGGATTCTAATCTTTATTTTCTATGCTAAGATACGAATTTTTATTCAATGAGAGCGCCACTTACGGGGAGGTAGGCCCTTAAGTCTCATCAGCAGTTGTGTGGGTAGTTTCATTGTATAAACTACTAACTTACCAGCTGTGGTATCCCAGGATAGTGTCGAGAATAATTACAGTGGTTCCAGGCTATGGCGACCTGAACTCACCTCACCAGCCCGTTCTTACACTTTAAACGTTAACTAAGTACTTCTCATTGGCATTGATAATACAACAACGAGAGGTGATCTGACTATCGAGTTCGAATTTCTATCACGCGATTCTGAACCAGCCTTACCATAAATACAACACAGACGAACTGATTTCCTGAGCCTTATCTATGACATCAGCTTTCTCCGTTTGGAGTTCGGAGCTACGTCATCTCTCGAACAATTCCACCACCATTGAGTTGTGTGTACACTCGTAAAGTAAGTACATAAGTATGTACACAAATAGACGCAGTATTAGTTGGGATGACGAGAATATTACTTAGCTTTATTTTATGTCATCGCCGATACGAGGATTTGATTTTCACCATCATCAGCCTTTTAATGTTTCCACTGTTGGGGCACAGGCCTCCTCTCTTTGAGAGGGTGTGGGCCGTAATCCCCAACGCGGGCCCAATGCGGATTGGTGGATGTCACATGTCTTCGAATTTTTGGTTCTAGGACATGCCGGTTTCCTCACGATGTTTTCCTTCACCGTTTTAACCCAGACAGGCGCTTTTGCCTGCCTGGGCAAAAGTAACAACGTCGAGCCTATTTGCTAAAATTGCAGAACTTAATTTTTACTACTCAGGGCATTTGCCCGGCTCGCCCCATCCTTAGAACGGGAACTGCCTACAACAAACGAACTTATGTGTTTATTTATTATTCACAAAATCCACAGCTCTTTGAAATTTTATCTTAAAATTCATAAACTAGTCTTACAGCCAATTATGGATTTGCAATTTAATAGCTATTACATGCAGCAGAAACAAACATTCAGAACGAAGTCAACTGCTAGCTTTACAGACTAACTATACCATATATATATTTTATTTCATAATGTCATCGTAGTGTTTTTCATAGAAGCTGACGGGATCTTTAAAATTCTTCATCGCTAGGGAAGAATTTAAAGATCCCGTCAGTACTCAGTAGTGTTTTTCATAGATAGAAGCAGACGGGATCTTTAAATTCTTCATCGTTAAGGAAGAATTTAAAGACCCAGTCAGTTTTTATGAAAAGCATTACGATGAAATTATAAAATCGTCGTGTCAAACCAGCGTACCCTAACTAAACCGCGGAGAATCTTGACACCGCGATTCAGGATTCGGCCTTAAACTAACAACGCCATCTATTGCCAAAAGAACGCAGATTGCGACAAACATACCGCCCACCAAGGACACCTTAACAATTTTGTCCTTCCTTAAATTAAGACAACGCCCGGCATGACATAATCAACATAATAAGTTTACTATAAACACTATATACAATAAACACACAATAAAATTTAGTTTGAGTTGACTGGCAACACACAAATTTTTGAAACCGGCCTCTTTATTATCGAGGAATTGGATTTTTTTCCGCTGCGACTACACACACGACGAAAACAGACTTCCTCCCATAATTTTTTTCTTAACATTTATGTCAGTCTTGCTTTAAGTCTTTTTGTATAGCGCTGGCCTTTGTTGGACCTCGGGGCCTAGACAAAGTCACTTTTACATTATGCGATCGTTTTAGATCGCAATATAGCGATCACGTGAAGTTTCCATAGGTTATGCCTACCAGTTTAAGTGTATAATCTATGGTTATGCCATTTCCATACATTTTGAATATCTAATTTCGTTATCGTTATTATAAATGTGATTTTGTCCAGTCCCGCTCATCTATAAGCTATTTTACTTTGAAAGTAGTGATCGGGTGGCCGCACAGGTGCTAGCACCATCTAAGTAGTGTACAGTGTGGGTGAGTGTGTAGGAGTGTGCATGAGGAGTTGCAAATGGGTGTGTGAATATGTTATAGTGATGTGTGGTGATGGTCTGTATACCATCTATTCAATTCTATATATTTAATTTAGATTTATTTTTCAGTTTGTCACATACTGAAGTCATTGTTTCATATATATACCTTTTTTTGGTATAATCTTTCTTATAATCGTTAATTGTATCGTTATTCTTAGTTAAAATGATAAATGATTTTATTTAAGTAAATAGCTTAAAATTAGTTAGTATCCTATCAATGGTCTGCTTCCAGTCTAAACGGATGCAGCTGAGTACCAGTATTTTACATCGAACAACTGCAACTGACCTCTATATCCCCTTATTGTGTTAGAGATAACCAGAGGGTTATCTAACACAATAAGGTAAGTACCTCTTGGTAAGACTTTTCATATTTTCTGGCTCCTAGCTCCCGTTTTTTTTTTTTTTTTTTTTTGGGGGGTGGGAAATCATCCTATGACTTCTTCCGCTCTAGGGTGGAGCGGAAGGGTGTGTCAGACTCTTACTGACTAAAACCCACCCCTGTTCCTCCCTGCCTCGAGTGCCCGGGGGCGAGGTAACTCTTTCGAATTTATCCTCCATCCCCGGGCAGGCACCGGCCGTGGCAGGCCCCTTCCCTTGGCTGACAACTCTTTGAGGCGCGCGTGGAACACTACGCGCCGTCGACTCTCGGGCCTGGTGCTGATCGGACGGCGAGTTACCCACTACTCGCCGTCCGCAGGCCCGGGTCTACGGTGGCCGGAGATCGTCTCGCGGCGTCCGAACCCCCTGGCGTCTCCTGCGTCGGTCGCGGCTGGGGGCGCTAGGGCGACTCGGCTGTTGCTGAGCCTCCCTCACGCGTCCCGCCTCCGCCTTCGCGAGCATTACTGCTTCGCAGAAGGAGGAGACGGCTTCCCATTCCCTCTCGCTCCGTACCATGGCCTGAACCAGGGCACGGCGCGAGAGGTCGCTGCCGCCTATCGCATCCACAAGGACACGGCGGTGCTCTGCCCAAGCGGGGCAAACCTCCACCGTATGCTCCACCGTGTCCTCTGGGCGATCCTCACAATGGAAACACCCGGGGGTCACCTCCGCCTTGATCCGACACAGGTACTTACCGAAACAGCCGTGTCCGGTGAGCACCTGCGTCAGGCGGAAGGTGAGGGCGCCGTGACGCCTCTCCAACCACTCCTCAAAGAGGGGCACCACCGCCTCGATGGTGGCGTGCCCAGCGCTGGGTTGCGACAGTCGCTCTCTCCATGTCACCATGAGATCCTGCCGGAGCTCGGTCCGCCGAGCCGCGAGTTATCGCGGCAGCGGAGTTTCGCCCCGGCGTTTGGCCTCCTCGCGCCACTCGTACAGGTGCGCGAGGATTTTTGCCTCCAGATCCCACGGTGACAGTCCGGCAAGGAGGCTCGCCGCCTCACGGGAGATCGTGCGGTATCCGCGGATGATACGGATCGCCATGACCCTCTGGGACGCGTTCATCAGGCGAGCTGATCGCTGCCTCAACGAACGCGCCCATCCTAGCTCCCGTTATGAACATTTGTGGCTTTCCAAGCAAATATGTATAAAAAAAAATTAAGCAAACTGGGTACTTAAAAGAAACATCATAATTATAAAGTCATTTGCTATATGAACTTGTAGATTATTTATTATTAAATTAATTAATAAAATTATTAATCAATTAAAATCACGAAAATAAAAAAAAACAAATAAAAAAATCAAAATCAATAAACCATTTAAAATATTCAAAATCAATTTTTTCACCACACACAAACTAAATTCGAGAACTGGACCATTTCTGCTTGGATGCCCATATTTATTTACCTTTATGAGAAAATAAATTAAACCTATATCAATCCGGATGCGGCTATGGTAGACTTGTATGTAGGCTTAGCTTCTTTGATACCCCAGTTTCCTGGGGTTTCCTCCCATTGCCGAACGTGCAAACCTTCGACGTCTCTTAACGGCCAAATCTCGAGACAGCCGCAAGCGAGAACTTGCAAGCGAAATATATTGGGATCTTGTTCCTTGGCCAAGGCAAGCTGGTCGTGTTCGTGTCATTGTAATTACGAATTACGAGCTGACGATCGTGTGAGCCCTATCATAAGCTGCTCTTGCAATTATCGAATACGTGTCGGTAATCGATATTGGCTTTGGTCGTTAGCGATTAGGAGTTTGTAATAGAGGTGCAATTTTTTTTTTAATGCTGTGTCGGCATTGCAAAAATTTCATGCGATGTTTCGTTTTGAAAGTTTTGATGTTTCGTTTTCGGTTGGCGCGGACTGACTACGATTTGAGATACCTTCAAATAAGGTTGAAATTGAACATAATAATTGTGGTGACGATGCGAATAGGCATTTATTTTACGGGTTTTATTTAGATTATCCAGAAAATAACACAATAAATCAAATAATTGTCCAAAATGCTAATTCTATTCAATTCTTAAAAAAATAATGTTGTATTCGCTGAAAATACGGAGATGTTCGACGCCAAAGTTTATTTTTGTGGAGCAATTTGCAATTTTTTAATTGAGATGATCAAACTATTTTTAACCGACTTCCAAAAAAAGGAGGTTCTCAATTCATCTGTATGTTTTTTTTGTATGTATGTTATGCGATTTCTCTGCCACTTGTGAATAGATTTTGATGATTCTTTTTTTGTTTGGTAGGTCATACATCAGAGGTGGTCCCATAGAAATTTTATCGAAATTGATGAAGCGCTTTTTGAAAAAAACACCAAAATCAAAAAATGTGTGTACACAGATGACATTTTGGTTGTCTCCAAATGTTCAAATTCCATGTTATTGGTGATATCTATTCGGGCATAACTTTAATATTGAGTTTTACTTCTGATGTACAACACCAGTAAAAAAAAAAAAAAACTAAAAAGTCAAAAATAAAAACTTTTTTCAAAAAATACAACCGACTTGTAAAAATTGCAAAACAACTTTAATTTCGGAAGTCAGTGTCAAATAACGTAGAAACAAAAAATATAACACCGACTTCTGAAATTAAAGTTATTTTGCAATTTTTAGAAGTCGGTTGTATTTTTTGAAAAAAGATTTTTTTACTATTCTATTCGTTCTTTAAACCCTTCTCTGTCCACTGTATTTTTTGCAAAGGATATTTTCATTGCATTACGTCATAATCGACTATCCAAGAAACGATTTTTTTTTTACTATTGATGTAATACCGCGCCTTAAACCCTTGATGCAAAAAGAGGGGTGTTATAAGTTTGACCGCTATGTGAGTCTGTGGCACCGTAGCTCTGAAACGGGTGAACCGATTTGAATGCGTTGTTTTTATTTGAAAGCAGGTTTTCTAGCGATGGTTCTTAGTTCGCTTTTCTTTTAAGCGTTTTTAACATATTTGGTATCTTGTCATGAAATGTTCTTCCATTTTCGAATTTTGAATGTTTTTTTGTGTCCTTCAATCTCCAATTTTGGGTAAACAATTTATTATTATAATGATCGAAATATACTCGTAACCTACCAATAATAAATTATGTATATCCGATTCATATTTTCACGTATTCGTGATTTTTTACGAATATTCTAAAAACAGATACAAATTTATTACTACAAACAGAAGACTGGTATTATTATTATTGATCTATTCGTATTCGTGACAATTTTTTTTGTTTGTGTTAGGTACAACATGAACTCAAAAAAATAGATAATTTTCTTTTAGTCCAAGGCCTTTTTTTTGTGGGGTGGGTTTTAGTCAGACTCTTACTGACTAAAACCCACCCCTGTTCCTTCCCTGCCTGAGTAACCGGGGTGCGGTAACTCATTTTCAGAATTTATCCGCTACCCCTAGGCATGCAGGCAACGGCCACGATGGGCCCCGTCAGTGGTGGCTGACTACATCTCTTTGAGGCGCGCGTGGAACACTACGCGCCGTCGACTCACGGGCCTGGTGCTGATCGGCACACGCATCTGACAGCGAGCTACACACTGCTCGCCGTCCGCAGGCCCGGGTTAGCCCCTGTCTCTCTGTAGGGCAAGAGCCACTTTTCATACAGAGAAGACGTTCATCTGTCTTCTGTCTTTAGTAGACGAGCACTGATTGAATGTCATTATACAAATCGATGTTTACTTGTAGACATTTTTGGCCTCTTTTGTCAAGCAAATCAGTTTGTTAAATGGTTATTAATAGCCGCGTGCACGTGTTTACATTAGTCACTCAAAAGTAATATAAAAAGTTGTTGCTATATAAGTTGTATTGCTTCATCATACATTACGCGATTTTGAGCGATTGTGTAGGTCACAGTTATTGACAGTGTCAATCGATTAACATTACTTGAAAATATTCAATTTACCCTTCAATTTGTTTGAGAACAAGTAATTTCTTTTTTCTTTATTAGGTACTTCTGTTATACATTGTAGATACGAGATCGAAGACATGCTGCGTCGACCGACCCGAATTAAATTTGGATAAGGGCAGGAGGATGAAAATAATGATGGACGGGTACCGAAAAATGTCTTACATCACTTTAATTTGTTAAAAAGCTAGATTTATTAGTCCATAGTAAGTTGTTACAGTGCCTTTATCTCAGAAATTCGGATAGTGACTGCGAAGCCCAAAAGGAAGGTACTTCCAAATTTTGTTAACGTATTAAGTGTAGTACGTCTACAATACGCCGCGGTTTCTACGCTGTGTACCGCTACGCGATAACGCAACACGGGAACTAAATAGTGCTACGCAAGTCAGTGCTATGACTCTGCTACGCGGATGCTGCGCAGGGCTACGCGTCTGCTACACGGTTGCTACACAGTGCTATGCCTCAGCTATGTAGTGCTACGCCTCTGCTACACGGCTGCGACGCCTCTGCTACGCGACTGCTACACCTCTGCTACACGGCTGCTACGCAGTGCTACGGCTCTACTACGCAATTCTACGCCTCTGCTATGCAATTTTACGCTGCTACGCAGTGTTATGCTGGTACTTCGCATTACTACGCGTTTACTTCACACTTCTACGCAGATGCTAGGCGGCTCTAAGGTGGCACTATGTAATGCTACACCACTATTACGCAATGCATTGCTACAGGAAATGCTTTTCTGTCTGTGTGTTTGCTTAAAATCATCAAACTAAACAATGGATTTAGATGCAGTTTTGAATATGATTCATTGTATTTATTTCGGAAAGTTTCTAAGTGCTGTAACATTATTAATTGTGGTTTATTAAGGATGTATTCTATTAACAAAATGGGTTTTCATGATAATGGCCATTTGTGCCGCCAATTATTTTTAAATAAATTGCATTTATGTAAATATCGACAACAACACTATTTTACGTGTTCATTTTATATTTCGACAAAACCTTTTTTTTTAATCTTCATAGTTATTTGATGAATCATGTACAAAATGTGTAGTGACAAAGAAGAAGGGCAGGTGTAATAACTTTGACACTTAGTTAATGAATCAACACATATGTAAGTACCTACGGCAAAAATGTCGATGTTTATGTGTAGGTACTTACACACATAATATCTCAAGTTATGAAATCAAGGAAACTGGTATTGTAGGCAGTGATCGATTAGCATTATAAAGAGCTGCTTATGTCAATTCTCAAACATGGATCTTCTCAACATTGTCTCAGTAAAAAACTAGGAGAACACTCATCGCTGTTCTTATGTATCTATGTAGCTAGTGATTTTAGCACATAGGTTTGTGATCGTAAGGATTCCTATGATAATAAATGAAGATTTCCTATGACTAGCTAGGTTGCCTCTTTCTTGTTAAGAGGGAAAATCATACCCGTCTCCCTCAAGGGTATTCAGGGTTACTTATATGTCTAGACAAATGACCTCAAATTATAATTAAAACTTCAATAATAATGGAGCTGGATAGTCTATTATTTCCAGCTCCATAATTAATTCAGTTTAACATGGTAAATAATAGTCCATTAAATTTTATCTATTCAATCTTATATGCTAATGATATTGTGCTATAGAATCATAATAATATGCACTACAAAAGGACGAAAGAAAATTGAAGGGGACACAATATTAGCAGTTCATTTCTAAGTTTATTATCATAAACCGCTTTCCTAATAATCCAGCCTTATCACTCACAATCTATTCGAAATCAATATTTTTTTAACCTACCCAAAAACACCTCTTCAATAAACAAAACAACTACTACTTACTTTTTTTTTGTCTATATCACTGAATCCACATAACCACAAACACTGTTCAAAATTCGAATCACAAATAAAAAATTAAATCTCGCAGTCTACCGTGCGTGTGCGCGTTTAAAACATTTGTATGACAATGCGGTGTGTATTTTTCGCTCTGGGGTCGTCAACGTTCGGTCGTAGGCTGCGATCTGAGAGCACCATCTGTCAATGAAGTAAGTCACGGTCGTATTGTATAGCCTCTCACTTGTTTCCGAGTGCAACGATCAATGGGTATGATATGCAATTATCGGCTCCAGCAATGAATGAATGGAAAACTATCAATAATTTAAGATACCAATAATCTGTTAGCATTAATCATTTTCCGTACAGGTATTAATGACATGGTGGAATGATGTTGGAGATTTAATATAAAAGACATTTTCAATGCAATGTTATTTATATGAACCCAAATTGTGATGATAAAAATACTTTCATTCTAGTACATCGTGATCTTGTTTCTTCAGTAATTTAATGGTTATGTCTGAATTTGTTTTGCTGCTTTTCGTTGGGTATTTGCATTGGTCTTTAAAATATTCTCTCTATAAGTATAGGTTCATCGTCATCTTTAGGATTTCATTAAGCTAATTCTGCACTTTCATCATCGATACCCGCAGCTTAAATAACTTCTGCAAGCTGAGTCTGAGAAACTTCTGTCTAACTTGTGTCTTTTTAGTCCTTGTCGTATGCACTTTGTGAATTGAATATTAAGTTTGCGGCTTAATGCCAAGTGCTATACGAGTTATTCACTTGAATCTACCATCGCTCTCCCGTGCATCGTAGATCAGGCTAATTCTGGATTTGATTAAAAAAAAAATCTGCTATGACAATAAAAATGGCTTATTTTTAATCTTAAACCATTCTTCTAAGATGCTTGCTAAAGTATACCTACATATCCAAGTGAAGTGTTAATGTTTTAAACTTGCTGATGATCATACCATAATTATGTAACTCAAATCGTAAAATTACTCGTTTTAACACAAAAAAATAAATTGGCAACATTCAGTTGTTTTCCGAAGTTTCAAGGTTCATTCTAAAATTTATTATGGTTTTGTTATTCTTTTTTTGTATATCATTATTGTGGCTGTTTTTTTTGGCATATCCGTTGGAAAAATTAGATTTCGAATAAATCTGAGAATCCCCATAGAGTTTAAACTTTGTCACGTGTGTTGCTTATTTCCAAGAAGAATCTGATGTTAAATAGTTATTACTTTCAGGATGTCTCAGTCCTATATACCTAGTATCTATTGGTGATAGGGTAGATTAAACTAAAGGAAAGAAAGGATGTCCAAGCACGTATTTTTTTAACCGACTTCGAAAAAGGAGGAATTTCTATGTTCAACTGTATGTATGTAGTTTTTTTTATGTATCTCCGCCGATTTCTCCGTCAGTTGTGGACCGATCTTCAAAATTCTTTTTTTATAGGAATGTATTTACTCCCGAGGTGGTCTGATATAAATTTTATCGAAATTTCTTCAGTGCTTTTTGAGAAACTGAACAAAAACGAAAAATACGTATACATAGATGACGTTTTTGTTTTCTCCAATTAGGAGTATGTTTAAATTCCACGTTTCATGTTATTGGGGTTTTTAGTTCTGGGGTATAACAACTAAAAAGTAAAAAAAAGCTTTTTACGAAAAAAAAGCAATCGACTACCAAAAAAAGAAAATACACTAAAAAATAAAAAATAACTTTAATTTCGGAAGTCGGTGTCAAATAACGAAGAAATAAAATACAGACCAGACACCGACTGCCGAAATTATAGTTTTATTTTTTAGTGTATTTTCTTATTGGAAGTCGGTTGTTTTTTTTATGTAATGGTTCACTTACTGAGCAATCGAATTATGTGTAATGTGTGTGCTTTGATCTTAGGTTGGTCGAAATAAACGTTATTATTATTATAGTAGGAATAGCCACGCTCTTCAAGAGCATCCATCATCGTTCATCATTTTATTCCACATGGTACTGCATATATCTAGCTCAGACACCACGATCACGAATTATTGGGGACGGTTGTTCCTGCAGTAACAGTGCAGTGCAGTGCAATCAGGGGAAATCAAAAGACGGAAATTTCAATAGTTGGGAAAAGGATAGGTGGATTATTGTCCTTGCAATGTCTACATAATAACCTACCTCTAAAAGTAACATTATGGAAAACAGCACAATATTAACCTGCGATAAAAAAAGATCTGCCCGCGCCTTTTCCCAACTATCTTGGGGTCGGCTTCCAGTCTAACCGGATGCAGCTGAATACCAGTATGTTACATGGAGCGACTGCCTGTCTGACCTCCATAACCCAGTAACTGGGTAATACGATACCCTTGGTAAGACTGGTTGTCAGACTTTCGGGCTTCTGACGACCCGTAACGACTGTCAAAGATCCACGATTGATAGCCGGGACCAACGGCTTAACGTGCTTTCCGAGGCACGGAAGAGTCTCGGTATGTAAAGATGGTCACCCATCCATAGACCAACCCCGGCAAGCGTAGCTTAACCTGATGAATCAATCATATCATATCAAATACTTAGGAGTTTATATAGACAAAAACCTTAATTTTAAAACTCAAATTAACAAACTCACCGGTAGAGTCCGCAGGTTAATTTATATATTTAAAACCCTCCGAAGTATCGCGAACCCAAACATAATACGTGTAGTTTATTTTTCCCTGTGCTTATCTATTCTTACATATTGTATCACATGCTGGGGTGGTGCTGCGAAAACTATACTAAAACCACTCGAGACCGCACACAGAGCGGTACTGAAAGTAGCTACTTCAAGACCTATCATGTTCCCTACTGATCTATTGTATAGTAGTTGTAATGTTCTTAACGTTCGACAACACTTCATCCTTCAAGCAGTTCTCCTTCAGCACCGTAAAACCCCTTACAAAATAGTAACAAAGCGTAGGAAAGACTTAATTTGCACTCTTCCACAAGTACGCACTTCATTTGCAAGTAGATTTTGTTTCTACTTAGGTCCGTCTCTGTACAATAAACTTAACAATATCTGCATGATATACGGATTACCTAATTTTAAGTGTAAAAAGATTCTGCGTTCATTTCTTCAAAATAAAAACTATGATGAAACAGAAATTTATCTCAGTATGTAAGTGATAATGATAGTGGCAGATTACATTTTACCTCACACGACTTCAACCAAATCAAACAAACACTCTCTCTTTCGCTCTATCACACACACACACACGAACACACACACACACACACACACACATACCATTTACAGACATACAATCACTTATCACTTATACACACACGCACCTTTTCAATTATAATCATTATTGTAGTAAAAAAAAAAAAAGAAAAAAAAAAAAAAAAACAATTTTAGGTAATAAAAATTGTACTACTCTATTGTAACTCTATGTAAGGGACAGGGACTGCTATTCCTTAATACAGGTTATTCCATAACCTAGCTAGGAAAGCAGAACTTCACCCACCAGATTGTGATTGACATGGTAGGTACAAACTTATATGTATAACATTGTGTATGCCCTATGTACTACAATCTCCTTCTTTATGCAATAAATTTATTATTATTATTATTATTATTATAATCAACCCGTGCGGCTGTTATTACTTTAGCCACGAGCTCCTCCTTAACCTGCGATAGTAACACTTAATTTTCATGCTCAAAACATACCGTTCCAAGTTCCGACACACAGGCTTTATGCAGTAATGTAGCCTTAGATTGCCCAATAGATATTGATCTACATACACGAGCAACCTTCAGAGCAGCAGTAATGACCCAGCCGAGACTGGTTCACATTTCATCATTATCACACTTTCGAATGGAAGCTTTGCGAATTAATGTGAACGGGTTAAGTTAAGTGAAAAGTATATTGATTAAGTACTAACAGAATCGGGTAGATTCTTGAAAACAATCTGTTTGGTCTGTCAAGTCTTGTCATTTTTAGGGTTCCGTAGTCCTAAAAAGGACGAGGAACCCTTATAGTTTCGGTCCGTCCGAGGCATAGCTAAGAGACTGTTAGTTAGACTGTTGTTTGGTATCGTCATACGTAACCTAACCATTTCATGGATATGAGATTATTATTTTTCCCCAATCAAAATAGTTAAATTAAAGAAAAAAAGAAAAACTTATCAAAGGCAACACTGATCGCACAAAGTACACCTACAGTTTCTTGTAAAAAAAACCGCCTGAGCGAGGCGGTATTTTTGATCCTTTCTTGTGTGCCCTTTGTCGCGTGCCACCAAAGCGAAAAGTTGTGCCTACAGCCCGGCTAGTGCAGGGTGGTACTAGCCATGGGCGTTTCGACGACGAACCGTTTTCAAATACCGTTTTATGTTCTGCGACGGTGGAACCGTTTTTACGTCGTGTATCCAAACAGTCTTCGTAGCACAAACCAGTCTTCGAATCACTTGATGCGGTTTTTTTAATTTAAGTCTAAGAAAATACAGTTGAGAACCCATTGATTCAACTATCATACTCGTCGCGTCGTCGTTCTTATCGTTTCTCACAAACAGTTCTTCCAATGAAAAGTGATCTTTCTGTCAATGAAATACAGTCGATATTTTATTACCACTCGTCAGTGCTGTCGTTCGTGACACGATGGTCACGTTTCATACATTTACAACTTGAAACCGTTAGTAATTGTAAGAAACTGCAACAACTTCACTCGACGATAGTTTCGTCTTTTAAGCCATCTTCAAACCAGTTGCGACGACGACCGTTTTCTGCAACCGTTTTCGTCGTCAGAAAAACGGTTGCATATCGTCCACCAAAAATTCGACAACGACCCACCACTAGGCGGTACCCTTTGAAATAAAAATAGGTAAAAATAAAATGATTTCGCCGGCCGGTGGAGCATTGTCAACTTATGAAAATTTGCCATATTTAGTGTTAAATTTCGCATGGTTTATAAAAATAAAAAATCAATAACTTTTGGCTTTTATGAGTTACATTCTTTTTACTATTTTTTCTAGTACGTATGTTAAACCAAGAATACGCCTTTATTGGATCGGACAGGGTTTTTGTTACATGCTGTATAATCACGCCAAGAAAAAGAAACAATAAAATTTTGAAACATTTTTGTTTCGTTTTTAATTTAAACGTAAAACCGCGAACTCAATTAATAGGTTCATAGTAATAAACATAAAGCCCCCTTCTAAGTCCACATGTTATAACGGGCGGCTACGGAACCCTACCATGCGCGTGGCCCGACACGGACTCGGCCTGTTTTTTTATTGATTTGATGAAGCAAAACGTACGTGTCCAATATTTAGATAATCTAACTGATTGACCAAAATTATATTTTTTCATTAACAGGAAAGATCCCTTTTAGATTAAATTTTTAACCGACTTCGAAAAAGGAGGAGGTTTTATGTTCGGCTGTATGTATTTTTTTTTATGTATGTCCGCCCATTTCTGTGTCAATTGAGGACCGATTTTCAAAATTCTTTTTTTATCCGATAGAATGTACTCCCGAGGTGGTCCCACATAAATTTTATCGAAATCGCTTCAGCGTTTTTTGAAAATCTGAACAAAAACGAAAAATACGTATGCCTAGATGACGTTTTGGTGTTCTCCAATTACGACTATGTTTAAATTCAACGTTCCATGTTATTGGGGTTTTTAGTTCTGAGGTATAACAACTAAAAAGTGAAAAATAAAAAAACTTTTAACAAAAAAAAAAAAAAAACCGAATTCCAAAAAAAAAATACACTAAAAATTAAACAATAACTTTAAATTCGGAAGTCGGTGTCAAATAACGAAGAAATAAAATATAAACACCGACTTCCGAATTTAAAGTTATTTTTTAATTTTTAGTGTTTTTTTTTTTGGAGGTCGGTTGTATTTTTTTGTAAAAAGTTTTTTTTTTCTGTAGCAAGAAAAGTAGATAAGGTAAAACGGCTACTTTTAGATATCATCTAGATTCCATTCTGTCTGAAACACTTATCAAAATCCCACGCACTGCAAAAGATTTATTACGTCCTACATAAAAATCTTTATAGCGTTATTTGAATTTTGATGCTGTTTCTAACTACCCTAAAATATATATTAACCGACTCTTACGAATAATGTATGAAGTTATTCAACTCGAACCAAATCTGAATAACCTACTCATTTTTGTTATGATGATTCAGAATATTGTTAGGAGAATTTTTGATTTTTGATTCAAGAACAAAAGTCAAAACCCGTATTTGTTCTAGTTAGAAACGACAAGGAAATCTGACACCAGTCTTACCAAGGAGTACCCAGTTTACTAGGTTATGGAGGTGATAGGCAGTCGCCCCTGAAGTTCAGGTGGATCAGGTCAGTCTGGAAGCCGACCCCAAGTTTGGAAAAGTCTAGTTCTATTGATTAATTTAGGAATAGCCAGGTAAGAATTAAAAACAAAATTACTAAAAAATTAAGAAAGGACATTGAAGATCACTAAACCGCGAAGAACGAATCAAAGTCAACATTTTCCTATTTACTAACCGACTTCAAAAAAACCGGAAAAATGCGTGTCGGACTTCGCACGCAAATGAGGGAATTATCAAAGAAAAAATCTGATTCATCATTATACTGGTATTTGTAAGTAAAACATACGTCATAATAAACGACATCACCAAATTTCAAGTTCATAGTTCAGTGAAAAGTAAAAAAAAAATTCGGAATAAAATTTTGTGACAGACGACGGACACGTGAGTGACAGCAATAGGGCTCCGTTTGGACCCTTCGTGTACGGAACCCTAAAAAGGAGGAGGTTCTTAATTCGTCGGAATCTTTTTTATTTTTTATGTATGTGCCCCGATTAGGTACTCAAAGACGCCTGAATCGATTTTTTTTAAATATTTTTTTGTTTGAAAGGGTATACTTCCCAGGTGGTCATTTGAATTTGGTGAAGATCTGATGAAGAACTACGGAGATAGAAAGAAAAAAAAGAAAGAAAAATTATTTATTTTGCACAGATTACAAAACGCACATTAATTTTCAAAAGCCCAGTATCCAAGATACCCAAGATACACAATGGAACTCTTCAATAAATGATAGCAAACCTTCCAGAATGTTTGTTTATTGTTTACACCACTTCACAACCTATCATCACGCTCATACGCTCTGAAGGGGTACACAGATACCCACAAAAAAAAAAGGGGGTATACATATTTGTACAGTTCACCCTGATACACCCTCATTTCACCAATTATGTTCAAGTGCCATATTTTTGGGGCTGTCAATTCGGGCAAAACTTTACTATTAATTTAGTTTTAGTTATGGGGTACGAGTCCAACAACTAAAAAGTGAAAAATCAAAAACATTTTACAAAAAAAAAAATAGAACCGACTTCTTTTTATGACAGTAAAAAACGCAAAATAACTTTAATTTCGGAAGTCGGTGCCAAATAACGAAGAAAAAAAACTAGAAACACTAAGTTCCGAAATTCAAGTTATTTTGCATATTTTAGTGTTATACTTCTACTAGCGACGCGCCCCAGCTTCGCTCGGGTACAAATTATACATAAATACACCTTCCTCTTCAATCACTCTATTTATTAAAAAAACCGCATCAAAATCCGTTGCGTAGTTTTAAAGATTTAAGCATACATATGGATATAGGGACAGAGAAAGCGACTTTGTTTTATACTATGTAGTGATGATGTATAAGGAAGTCGGTTGTATTTTTTTGTAAAAATGTTTTTTTACATTCAGAACTGCACCTCCTTTTGCCGACTCCAAATAAATTGGGATAAGGGCAGGAGAATGATGAACTGTAGCTCCTTTGGTTTTTTCTGAAAATGTAACTTTGATAACGCTATTTTTTACTTTTTAATAAACCTTCTAGGGGTCACTCATCATTACGAACAACTTTTACTATGGGACCAACCCCGAAATCGCGAAAAAAAGTCAGCTGTTCAGTACATTTGGTCGACTTATTCGCACATATAATTATGTACTGAACAGCTGATTTTTTTCGTTCGTGTGTTTCGATTTAGTTCCGAGCGCGGCCGTTAGATGTCACTGTGCCGATGACGCGCATTTCTGAATCGCGGTGTTAAGATTCTCCACGATTGAATGACCCTCCCCGGTTTTCGTAAGTTCGGTATCGCTTCTCGGCCTTTTGGCTAAGATCAAAGTGTAGTATCTGTTCTTTTCAGCTTAATATCTGAAAGTTCCCTCACTGAGGGACCAGTATATTAAACTGATTTTTGTAAGCTGACGGGATGTTCGGGGCTCGCTCCACTCCCGTCGCGGGTCGGCCCGGCATTGCAGTGCCGCCGGGATCGGCCCACATAATTACCTAGCAAAACAAGCTCTTTTGTCAAGCAATAGCATGACGGGACGGGCGTTGAGAGTTGACCGATAAATCAAAAATTCGTAGGTAATCTGAAATGCAAGCAAAACCCACCCAAAATAACTTTGAAATTTAAACATAGGTCAGGTTCAGGTCTATAGTTGATTAACTGTTTTGGTGTACAATAAAGTAGTATTCTATTCTATTTTATAGTGTATTTTTTATCTATGGTTGGATAGCTCGCCGTCCGATAAGGACCTGCAGGCGTATTCGCTTTGATAGGCACTTTGCCGTACATTGCTGCTTTGACGTATAGGAAAACCGTAGTGCCTATTATAACTGATGTCCACCGAGTAATTTACTGGAAAGTGCCTATCAAATTGTCAATTGAGTTAGCGAATACACCTGCAGGCCCAAGTCGACGGCGCGTAGTGTTCCACGCGTGCCTCATAGAGATGTCAGCAGTGCTTGACGGTGTCCGCTAGGGCCGATACGTGCCAGGGTCGCGGATGTGTTTTAGTCAGTTGGGGCAAACAACATTGTATCCAGACGGTCTGAAAAGTCCATTGTACATAAAGCTGATTTTAGGTTTTGTTAATGCAATTTCTAAATAGTAAAATGCGATACTATTTGTTATTGATACTGCTGTAGCTATGGATAAATAGTATATATCGTACTTTAAGTTGTAAAACAATTGAAACATCGTGTTTTTATATCAATGTGGATCTCTTGATCCGTAAAAAAATGGGAAATTTTGTGCTACAGCCACAGTAATAACTAGTAGTACTAACGTACACAGCTTTAATTTTGCAGACACGTGCTTTCATGAAGCAGTCAACGTATCAACTTTTACTGTATCGGTAGAGTAGGTTTTTTTGTGTGTGCTTTTGAATTGGTCAATAAGGGGGATTCAGTATAGGGATACAGTGGTGCACAATGAATAACTCTCACAGTATAGGGCTACAGTGGTACACAATGAATAACTCAATCACCTCAGTTTGATAAATAAAACAATCTCATATTTATCATTAAGCATATTTATTTTATTATAAAAATACATGCAATTACAGTTGAAATTCCTATAATCCCGTGTCACAATTTTACTAATCGACTGTTAAAATCCGTAATGGGTCAGTCTATCCTAATTGACACTATATAATACTAGTATTATTCTAAGGATACGCCCGGCCCCGGTGGGCTTACGTAGCAAGTAAATTACATCAAATCTATCCCTCTAAGTACTTTCGAGTCTAAAGATTTAACTAAAAGTAGGTATTAATTACTTTCACCATTTTAAAGTAGGACTTAAGTAAGCAAGATAACACATAACTCCATATATCGTAAGATTGCGAAACAAATCCCGGCTTACCAGTAGCTATAAGTAGGTAAAGTGAAATTAATACAATCGTAAGTGAACAATAAAGAACTTAAGTTATGTAATTCTTAATCGTAGTTAGAGCTAGAATAAGGAATATAGAGTTAACTGAATGTCCGCAGTGATAATTAAACTATTCGACTAAAAGTAACTAGAGTCTAAAATAACTTGGATATTTTTACGTTCTACTTATTTTACTTAAGCCTCTTTATTCATAAGCTGTATAACTCAACGCTCTGTAATTATTGTCCTCTCATTCTGATTATAAGGAAATGAGTGAGAGGTAAGATATGTATCAAACATAATGAGCGTCAAGTGCTTATGAACAAAGGAGTAAAATAAAAAAATAAAAAAACAATAGTAAGCTATTTCATACCTACTTTTAAAAAAAGAACACAAAATTATTATGTACCTAAAGATGAAATTGATTTTGAAGAATTCCACTCGTTCAGTCTTATTAAAAAAATGTTGGAAGATTCACACAGCGTGCTTCATCGATTGTAAAATCATTTATTTTGTACGAATTCAATTGAGCTTAAAACAGATCGATAGCGTGTCTGGCAACACTGGCTTAAAAATAAAAAGATATGCTTAAAATTAATCTAGCTTAAAATTATAATTGGCGTGCATACTTTTTAAATTCAATCGGTGAAGGGTCACTCACACCAGTCTTTCTTTTTAGAGATCGCTAGATGACTCCCGAAACACCTTGGCGTGGCGTACGCTCCTAGTCCATGGTTTTTCAAGTCCGTGGACTATAGACCTTGGGTCCGCGGGCTTAATGCCCTGGTAATGCTGCTACGGTAGGATGGGCGGCGAGACGCAAGCCCAGACGTGGCGCCTAAAGCGCCGCCTCAGTGGGGCTCTGCCACAGGTTTGACGGGAGGGTGTCGTAGTGAGATGGGACCGTGACTAATGCGTCGGCCGTCGTTCTATTTATTGAGCAGTTCTGTAACAAAAAAAATAATCAAATTATAGCTTCGCTGTTATCATCATCTGTCAAGAATTTTATCATTAATCTGCGTAGCCTTTTCTCATGAATCTGCCTAGCCTTTTGCCATAAATCTGCCTAGCCTTTTGCCATAAATCTGCCTAGCCTTTTGCCATAAAAATGGCTAGACTTTTCTCATAAATCTGTCTAGACTTTTCTCATAAATCTGCATAGACTTTTCTCATAAATCTGCCTAGACTTTTCTCATAAATCTGCCTAGCCTTTTGCCAGAAATCTACCTAGCCTTTTGCCATAAAAATACCTAGAGTTTTCTAATAAATCTTCCTAGCCTTTTATCATCAATCTGCCTAGCCTTTAGCCATAAATATGCCTAGCATTTTGTCATAAAAGTGCCTAGACTTTTCTCATAAATTTGCCTAGCCTTTTATCATAAATCTGCCTAGCCCTTTATCATCAATCTGCCTATCCTTTTTTAACAATATTGTAGGCTTCCAGTCTAACCGAACCGGCTTAACTATACCATTAATTTATCTTATAGAATATTATAAATGCGATAATTGGGATGGACGGATGTTTGTTACGCAATCACGCCAGAATGGCTGAACACATCTGGATGAGATTTGGCACACAGGTAGATTATAGTCTAAAATAGCACATAGGCTATAACTTATAACGGGGGAAGTAATTATTCAACGTAGGTGAAGCCGCTGGCACAAGCTAGTATGGATGTATGGATATTCGTTGTTATGATGACATAATATTAAATGCTTACAAAATATAGCACGTTTATAATTAAATAACTGATTACAAGTTTCTGAGAAAAGCGCTGATAATTTCTTTATCAAAGTTTTTATTATTTGTTTGAGTATGACCTTCAAGATACACCTATGCATATTATTAAACGAATAAACCTGTATTTAGCTTTTTCTCGTTTGAACAGATTATGACTCCAAACACTGACTTTTTATTTGCGCATAAAAAATAATAATGATTTGAGAAACATATCTAACGAAGTTTGACAAAAAGATAACTTTTGGACTTTATTCGAAGTTCAAGAACATTTTTTGCCATAATGGCTAACAACCTGGCCATGACGTCATACAATCATCAGGAATCTGGTGTGAGAAAGGGATAGTGCTAGACGGCCTGCATAGCCCCGTCTCTTTTATACGGGAATTATGTTGAAGATTGTGTAATGTATACCCTGTGCATGCAGAAATATTCTAAATTACCTACACGCGCTCACGAGTATTGCACAAACGTGTTCTCAAAGCGTGCCAACAACTATTTTCGTGACTTTTTTACTCTACAATATATCGCGAGAAAAATCTTAAAACGTGATGGGAACCACAGAGTTAGGTACAAAATAATTTGGCAGTTACAAAAAAGAAAAGGCTGGATTAAAATTACCATAGGTTAATTAATGGATGATTGATTCTTCGAGATTCGAGACGAAATCTTCTAATATATAAAAATCTCGTGTCACGCAGGATGTTTGTGTTTGCACTCCTCCGAAACGGCACGACTGATTTTAATGAATTTTTTGTTTTTTTTATATATGGTAGGTATGAAAATAGGTCGTAAAGTATTTTTCACCCTCCTACCCCCACCCCCCACCCCATTTTTTAATCGTGATTTTTATATGGCAGAACAACGTTTGCTGGGTCAGCCAGTAATTTATAATAGTTATCTAAATTCAAAATCATTCGAAACATTGTCTACGGTAGACACAGATAACATTCCATTTCCATATCTAAAATTATTTTTGCCTTTGATAAGTGCTATAATAACTCACTCAGTATTAAAAAGCTTTTCTACTCAATGACAAGTAAATTGTTACGCATATAAATATTTTATCTCTGCCCTTCGCGGCTATCTAACACAAAGTTAACTAAACATTTTCATTCTCATTATGTAATATTGGTATTGCCAGTTATAATCTGACTAATACGAGTTTTATAAATGCGAAAGTTTGTATGGATGTTTGTTACTCAATCACACCAGAACGGCTGAACAAATCTGGTTGAAATTTGACACAGAAATAGATAATAGTCTGAAATAGCACATAGGCTTACTGGTAGAAGCTAGTACGTATCTATATTTTTAACGTCAGAAAAAAATACAATAACAACTATTACGTGTATGTCAATCACATGTTAGAATTTTTGGCAATGCAACTAAAATATCTGTCGGAAACAGGTCGGAACAATGTTCCCGGTGCGCTTAGAGCTAGAAATGACGTCACAAATACTAGTAGACTAGTTTCCGGGTTTTTCCTCAGTATTGGCAAGTTGCAGTTCCAATTCTCATCTCATCATCTCTAATTTTATTAATGGATCATTTATGCAAAGATTTTAGATGCTGTATGATTTTCTGGTTGAGACATGGGAGCCTACGCTTCGACTATAGGTAAGGGAGCCTATTTTATAACTATGCTAATTGCTTTGCTAAGTACATAATTGTGCATAGGTATCGTGTGCTTACCTTGGGCTGCTGGCGGTGTGTGTCAACGCATTCCACAGGCAGCTTGATCATCTCCACTTTGTACTTGTAGCCGTAAGACGTCAGCTTCACGATCGTGTGGAGAGGAACGTTCATGTATGGCAGCTCATCTGTAAGAAGACAAAGGAACGGTTAGGAAATACAGAAAAAAGAACTTTGTGGAGATAGACTTGGGTATAAACATCTTCGAAACTGTCTCACAGACTACGAACGTTAAACTAAAGGTCGAAAATGGGACTTTAGCACTGACGACACGAATGGTTATCTTACAAATGACTTCTACTATCAGCGAGCAAATTAATCTCGAAAAATCATCGACATAGGCTAAGAAAGAGCAATTAAAATTGATCCGATTAGCTTCGAGAAAAGGGGAATAAGTATGACTAAGAAGCTAGAGGCTATAGCCATGGGCGCCGCCAGAACTATTTTCTGAGGGGTGCATCTTTAAATCTTAAGCACATCACCTCATACAGAGAAATAACTAATTCAAGAGAAGGCAAAGGCGAGCAAAGAGAGCTAGAAAATTTTAGCACCTCGCCACGGATATGTTTAGAATAATATTCATAGAGATACATGCTCTATATATTTTAAACATTTTTGTATATCTATTATATCAAAAACCAAAATAAAAATACCCTCCCAGCGCCCATAGCTATAATTACACAAAATGACCATATAAATATAAGTGATTGACCATGTGATATTCCAGCAGTGTTTGACAAATCCCATACATTTTGAACTTTTTGACATTTGCCATCACTGACAGAATGTCACTTTGTCTCATGGAGGTAAGTTGGATTCCTTATTCAGAGCTTTGTCTAGAACCAAAAGAGTACTGGACAGGTTCTTGACGCCGTGCGCCCAGATGAAAATATCAAAGAAAAAGTTCTCACCAAGCTTAGCATCCAAGAAGTATCCAAGCATGCATCGAAGCACAGCCTGATGGCCGACGACCACAACATTATGCTCGTCCTCAAGGGCCGACAGGGCTGGTCGCAGACGGGTCATGATATCGATGTACGACTCGCCCCAAGGGTAGCGGTAGCGGAGCTTGTCCTGGTCGCGCCATGCAAACTCTTGGGGGAAGCGTTCCTGCATCTCTTCATATGTCAGACCCTCGCAGATGCCCTGGAGAAGATAAAAAAAACGATTATTAATATTAGACGGTTAAATATTTCTGGATGTAGTTCTTTTCTCATTTCGGGATGTACAGATTGAACCAGTCAGCGTGAGTTAGTTCTTGAGTTCTTCATAGAATGCACTGAATGAACGTCCATTCGCCATTCCATTGATTCTGTCTATCTCTATCTAGCTAGCCTTTCTGTCCCCTTTTGTCCTCTATTTATAATGAGCTAAACATTTCGGTTTAAACTGTCATATTCCGTCACAATATCATTCGAAACCGTCACAGTAAACTGTGACGGATTTGAACTGGAATTCTAGAAACTAATAGGTCTATATTTATAAGTTTACTTTGATACTACAAAATACAGGATTATCAGTTGCATCACCTTTAAAACGTGCGTCGTTTGAAATGTCAATGCGTATATGTTTAGGGTCAGAGACGAGAGAGTTTAATATATCACCCCGTTGAGATACACGTGAGTTGCTACTTAATGATATGTGGAGTAATTAATCACTGCGTGTTTTATTTGGCACTGGATGTAGCCAAATTGAATCTGCTTAAACACATTTGCAGTTTTAAGTGTTTGGTATAAAAAGGTCTATGTACCATAGACCTACGATATTGTGTGAATTTTTAGAAAGTTTTATGTATTGTTTAAATTAAACATTAAATTAAGCGTCCGCTGCCATAAAATGTCCACCGTCTTTGTCCCGATTCCATTTATACTAAGATACTTCAAAATTATAGAAGACCTACGTTGTGTACAAGAGATTTCTCTAAACTATTACATCGTAACGAACTATTCAGGGAACATTTTAGTCTATTTATAACCAGTTCAATGTCAAACTTGCAATTCTATTCTCTGTGACTCACAAAAGCGACAATAAATAGAATTCGCGGTTTTAGAATATCGATAGACAATGATAGTAGTTTTCTTATGATAATTACTACCTACGACTATCTAAAGACGTCATTTGATGTAGGTCGAGCGGACATATGCCGTATATCAGAAGCAACAGCTGTAGCCAAGTCTCTGAGTTCAATCATCTGTTTTATGGATTCAGTAATTAGACGTAATTTATGTGTTGTCAACTGTTTCGATGTAAGCATTAGGTAACATAAAGTCTTTATCAAGATTTTTTATCAAAATGTTTAATCGGTTCGATATAGATCTAAATTGTTTGTCAATTCTAAGTTGCGAAGGTCACAAGATGACTGTTTGATTATTGTGTTTTTCCAATATTTTCCGCTGCGATAGCAAAGAACAATGAATTTTCTGAAGATTATATTTTTCAGCGAGAAACTGATAGACCATGCAGAATTTCTAGAAGCAACCTGAACCTGACCTCTTGATGAACCTTTCTAACTATTCCCAGCAATTGCGTTATAACTACTAAGATATTTAAAGAAAATCACAGAGTTTATCTTGAAAGTTCTTTATAAACACTAGACGGTAAACAGGTTTTACTATAAATATTAGTTTTAGAATAGTTAAGATCACGCCACTCCGGAACTCAATCGATATCGGGCTATCGGCTCTATGATAATATTGTATTTACGTGATGTACTAATAGATAACATGTAATATGTGATGTCAGAAATAAATCTGAACGATAACAGAAGAAAATACGTAAAAAATATATATACGGTCGAATTGAGAACCTGCTTCTTTTATTTCGTCGGTTATAAAAAATAAAGAGCGGAAAATTTTAGCTTTTTTCCTAGAAAATTAAAACTGTGAAGTTAAAGCAAAAAACTTAAAAAAAGCAAAATATAAAATAACCGTCAAACGCTGTTGATCAAAGGCTTCTTCTGGGAATTTTCCAGATAATCCCAACGGTTATTTGGATGGGGCACTACAAGGCATTATACTTTGCCCAGTGATAACTTCAAAAGAGCAGTTACTGCTCTGTATATTTAGCCTATTCCTGTACGTCTCCACCTCAGACATTTCTAAAGAAACATTTAAATACGCATACGCACTGCCGTGGAATATTCCTGAAACAACATCATTGGATTTATGTGTATTTATCAGTTCTCGTTTATGCATTTCCTTCTTTATGACGTCGATTCATTCGAAAGCTTTTGAAAGAACAACAAATCTAGATAGTGATCAAACTACCTGCTTATAAGTTAAATGCTTTGTTTTTCCTAATTATCTTTAATTATTTATCGATCATGTTTTTTACTAATTATTGATTGTCAAAGCTGATAATTGTAATAACACTTAGCTTTTAAGTACTTGTGAATGATAATCGTTTATCGTGTCACAGCTCAGGTTACTAAGGTACTTTATTGTCATTATCTGATGTGTCAGCATAGCTTGCTTGGGGTCAGATTAATTATATTACGCAGTTATCATTTTTGTGTACGTGACAATGATGAATTGATACGTCATCGCTTTTGTTGTGATTTGCAAAACAAAACAAATGAATGTCGACAATGGAACTGACGTCATACTTCTAAAATCAAAATAAGAATTGAACAAAAAGTTTCAGATAACATTCTTAATATCATCCGACGAACTTCTGGCCAAAAAGGCGATATCAAAGCCCGTTCAAAGAGATAAGTAAAAAAATGTCAAGATACTTACAGCATCCAACTCATTTAGAGCCCTAACGACTCTCTTCGGGGCCCTAATATCGGCAGCAGTCTGCTTAGTGCGCCACCTCTCAGAGGTCCACACAGTCATGTGGTCCCGGCAGGCCAAGGCGTTCATATGTTCGGCCAGGGCGCTGGCGTAGAGAAACCCCCGTGGTGACAAGGATGCGTCTCCACCGATGCGGCCTAGCACGTTGTACTCGCTTTCACCGTGCTGTTCGGAGAAAAGGTGAAAAATTAGATTTGTTGGAGACCTAAAATTTTTAATGAAATGTGGATTCGTATTTGGTTAGTTACACCACTGCCACTCCTGAAAGCCAAAATCAACAGTGGCGACCGCCAAAATCCCGAGTTAGTGAAGCTCGACGAGTCCCAGAGAAATGACCCAAGTACTCAACTGTCTTGGGTAAGTAACTGCACTATCATGCTTCCAGATTTAATAAGTTACCTACTTATACTGCTTTATCTTAAAAAGAATAAGAATTCGTAAGTGCAACCCTATATCATCAGGGTATTGCATACAATATCAGGAAATACGTATTAACCAATTATAATTGAATTGGCCATCTGACGTAGTTGGCACACTAATGGGATTCGTTGCGACATTGGAAATGGCTGCACTTGTGCCCATGACGTGCGCACGCGGCGTTATAATACCTTGAATGTAATCCAGAAACCTGACAATATGTTACAGGTAGTTAATTCAGAAAATGTAGCAGACTGCAGCTTAAGTGATAAAAAATATGTAGATGAATTCCAAGTGTTGGTCATTTCATTAAATAACCAACACTTGGAATTGAAAGCGCATCAATAAGGTTTTGAAATTTAAATTTTAGGAGGCAGCTGGGCTCCGTCCAAAATATATATGGATGGTAGAATGATGTACTACATACTGCTCTCAAAAAAACTAATTTCCCAGTAAACTACGAGTGTTTGAAGAAAATGTTGTGATCTACGTCACAAAAAACATTTTCATGCTTTCACAACAAAACTTTACGATATTTACACAGTTGATGCATCCGCCATCGCCATGTTTATTGTAAACAAAGTTCCAAATCAAATTTCAAAGTTGTTTACTGATTGGAACTACGTGGCGGGAAAATGGCGACTTTCCCGCTCAAAATAAACATGAACTTAGGAAAACATGTTTGCGTCTAGAACAGTCAGAACCAGAACGTAAACCTAATTATAATTTATGATCTAATAATTATTTACACGGATGTTAGATGACATTGTGATAATAAAGATGATTTATCTACTGGGAATTTAGAGCTAAGTTACCGAATGGTTGCTGCATGGCTACGTAAGTAAATCACATACACACGCCTACCTACTAAAATATTTATATTTTCATAAAGTCTGTTGGAATCAGGGGTTATGAAAGCTTCTCATCATCAATGCGTAGGCTTTATGTATTTTACCAACTAAGTATGTAAGAGTCTGTTTCCAGTCAAATTGGATGCACCGCTGAAAAGCAGTATTTTTAAAGGGGTGACTGCCTATTTAACCGCCACAACCCTGTAGTTAATAAAAGATGCTCAATCATGTAAAAATGATTCGTAAAGACACTTACCCTAGTAAAGTATAAGGTCTGCGGCAGACCTCTCATTCCAGACAAGTATCCCAGAATCCCCGATTCTTTCTGCCCGGCAACACGATGAGCAGTCACAGTCTCCCCAACATTCTCAATCCTCACAAAACTGACAGTCTCCAATTCTGCATCAATAGGCTCGTACTGCCTCATATAATGCTCCATCTTCTTCCTTAGGTCATCGACAGCGTCCTCTTCAGTCATGGTCTTGTAATCCGCGGAGTAGTGAAGGATCTCGATGATGTTCCTCTCCAGGAGTTCCTGGTCCTCACAGACGCACTCTATGAAGAGGATCCTGAAGCCCATGTCCGAGAGACAGTACTCGCTCAGCTCGCGACGCTGTTCGCGAGTGATGTTTGTGCCATCGAATATCTGGAAAGAAGGAATATGGAGTAAAGATCAGAAGGAACGTTGTTTAAGGGAAGCCGCTTTGTAAATTGAAAGAGGTGGATAATATTGTTTATCAATCGGTTGCGTACCCGCGGATAAATTCGAAAGTCGCGGATAAATTCGAAACAGAATTACCGCGCCCTCTGGGCAGTCAGGCAACTGAAGGAACAGGGGTGGGCTTTAGTCAGTAAAAGTCCGACACGCCCTCCCTCTCCACCCAGAGCGGGAGGGCATGTCATCATTGGATGATTTCTCAACAGCATTGGCAACATGGGATTTTACACACTCGTCTGATACCGGTGAGTGCGGTGCCCCAGGGGCACTGGGGCACTGCCCCTGTCCAGAACAGCTGCAATCAATGTTGCCGGCCTCTGGGCCCGAAGTAATTAAAAAGTTGGGAATTATCGATTCAAATGAAGAAGTAATGGTAACAGAGTTTAGTAATAACAACTCAGATGTCATTAACGCAGTTGTCCAACCCGAGGTAAATGCACACAGAAAAAAACGAACAGGAAAATTATATACAAAAAAAAAAACCCGCCAAGAAATTACGTGTTTTATATAAAGCTTAACAGTTTAGTATGTACTTATCTAATCAGTTTATTTTGAACTGAACCGATAAAAAATAAAAATAGCCTATTTCCTCAAAATAACAATGACTAATGTAATCCTGAATGAATCATTTCTTTAATCCGTGAGATGAAGATTGAAGAGTTCATTCATTGTTTATTTATAGCCTTGGTTATTACACTGAAAACTACTAGAATGTGTTGATATGTTTTATTGCGGTGACATAAATCTGGCACGTGTAAGTAGACTTTATTATGTATATAACTTACACGTGTACAGGGCAGCACAATACACTCGTGAGAAAGCTACACATAAGCTTACTAACATTCAATATAGGAATATTGAATGTTAGTAAGCTACACATAAGTGTTCTTCGATCAACAATGATCCTACACTAATAAAAAAAAAATTCAGAGCCTTTAAATTTAGAATGTCGAATGTTCGAAACAGTGAAACACTAAAATCAATGCTAGTTAAAATAATTACTACCCGAAAATAAAATTAAAGTTCCAACAGTTAATTAATGAAGTTGTATAGCGTCCACGTTTAATCACAGCCAATTATTTACGTAACTTTCAATACAGAAGCACGTGCTGAGTTTCCTACACAATTACTCTTCGAAAGCGATCAATCATCCAATCAGTCGTCAGTCATACAGAAGGTACAACCATGTACAATATACCAATTAACGACATCACGTTTGTGTGCATTCGGATCATTTGATTATTGAGAGTTCGAGACATCAGCGTCCTTGCTGCAGCTAGCAGAGTTCCGGGTTCGACCGCGGATTAGTTAAGTTCTTGTTTATGGTCTTTATGGTTCCGTGTTATACGAGATTAACGTACCTAAGCTAATATCCGTAACACATTAATGTGAAGACCACGAAAGTAAAGCGGTACGAAATTGGTAATTTGTTTTAAGATTTTCCACTCATTTTTGTTTGATGTAGTATGGGGATCATAGACATTCCAAGATCGACTTTGGAGATGCATTTGGTGATTTTTGCACTAAAAAATCACCAAATGCATTTACTGATTAGCAAATTTGGAACATCAATCACACAGAAACACAACGACGTTTAAATTCGTTTACTAAGTGATTGTTGACCGAGACGAAGGTGGAGAGGCGAACGCGACTCTTACCGGAAAGACTGGCCCACAATGGCAGAGGACACTGTGTGTGGAAAAGGGAGAGACTTTTGTCAAACAGTGGGACATAACGGGCTTAGTAGATTAGACTAGAAGTGATTGTTGGTGTTATTGGGCCTAAGATTAAGTTTAAAGAAATACTTACAGCGACACTGTTTCCATCCTTGAGCCACAATACGGCATCCTGCACTGCCTCCCTGGCGCTCTGGCGACGGATCGCGGAGCCCTGGGCGTTGTCTGCGCGGAAGATGTCGTGGCTGCCATACAGCAACATGTGGCGGCGACGGTATTCGCTGCAGTCGAACACTGGAAATAAAATAATTTGTCAGAAACCGACAAAAGTATTCGGCTCCAAAAACCAAAAAAAAATTGGTGAAGTTGCCGTGGGCCGTGGGTGAAACAGAATGCCTTGGGTGCTTTAACAGAATTATCGGACGCTACGTGGTGTTGTCTAAAGCACAAAGTTTATGACATAATGCTAGATTTTCGTTGGTCCTTGGTGGAAAGAACCACGTGTAGCACGTGCTTTTCCTATATATTACATGTAACGTATTTACTTTATGCTAAGCGTTAATTTATATTACAATCACTGTTGTTTGACAAACCCAGGAAACTACCAGGTTTGCATTATGTAAGTAAACGCTTGCATAATACATTTTCTAAGTAGATAGGCGCCTATACTTTCAAGTAATACATAAGACAAAAGTATTATTTCCAAGATAAACATTTTTTTAATGTTTACATTTCATATTGGTTGATTTGTACAGGATGCAACGAAAAGGTGTGGTCATATTTGAAGAAATGCTTCTGGCCATAGAAATAACCAACTTCCTTCAAAGAAGTCATAGTAAATTCCCAAAAAAAAAAAACTAATTTCCGTACAAAGTTATCATCAGCTGACCAAAATAAGTATGTCAGGTACAATATTTTTTTCAGAATTGATTATAATTTTCTCGAAAATGTTGTTCATTTCCATGCCCAGAATCAGTTTTTAAAATTTGACCACACCTTTCTTTCTGTTACAGCCTGTAAAATGCTAGCCCGATGCGAGAATAACCTTATTGTGATTATGTGACTAGAACCAAACAATATAAAATGCGATAAATACTTAGGTAATTCAAATCTTTACAGATTATGTTGACCACAACAATATTGCTTAATACATGTTATTCTGTTTACGTCTATAAAATATTATGCAATGTTCCTTTATTTATTATTCAAAACAATCTCGAGCAAGTAGAATCAACAATCAAGCTATGCAATATCATTCCTTGATTGGCAGTTTCGTATTTTTCAATTAGGCCACTTTTTATCTAGATGAAACCCACAATATCTAATCAGTTATAAGTTATAAAGATATTCTTGCGAGCTAGGTTGTGTTGTTAACTTGTTAGAGACGAGACCAACGCTTACATCTGGGTCAGGGCTGGTGTTGTGTAGCTATCTATAGGCACGGTCTGCGCTATGTGATTTTATATACACGTTAACAAACCCCGACATTACAATATTTACCAAGTTGTGTCTAAAAATGAGTGTTTATACAGGGTGTAACGGAAAGGTGTGGTCATATTTTAAGAACCGCATCTGCCCATCGATACAAACAACTTTATTCAAGAAAACCTGAGGAAATTCTCAAAAAAGAATTTTAGCCCCCATACAAATATTGATCAGCTGATGATAACTTTGTATGGAAAGCCCATTTTTTATTTGGGATTTTTTTCTATTTTTTCTTAGAGAAAGTTTCGGTTCATAAAATATGACCACACCTTTCCGTTACACCCTGCATAAACAATCATTTGTAGACACAATTAGGTAAATAATGTAATGTCGGAGTTTCTTTACATGACATTAGGTACAAGTGGTGGAGGCGCCGGACATCGGACAAACATACCCGGCGCCTCCACCGGGCATGTAAGTAAACCTAACTCACTTCTGCTAATCAAATTTATTTTAAAACTCGATCTAGTGTTTATTTCTTTTATTCATAACGTGTCATGAGTTCTTAACTCTCTAAAGAGGTCCTAATGAAGGAGTCTCTACACGATTCTGTAATCTGATCATGGCAGACAAAGGTATTTATAGTCTGATACGTTAGGAATTGTACTAGGTAGCGGATAGATTATGTAATGAAGAACTTAACTATAAATTTGTTTCGTTATAACTGAAGAAAAAGTATTAATCATTCAATATAGCCCAGCAAGCTCAAAAATATGACGAAGAAATAATTATTTATGAATAATTAATACCACTAATCTAAATCACATTCACCGGCCGGCTTAAAATATGAATAACGTTGTTTGAGTCTATCTTATCTTAAATCATCAATAATGCTCAATAATAAGTACCTACTTTCTTTGTAATAAATCGAAAATTTTCTTCACCAGGCAAAATATGAAATGTAATGAAAATGACTAAACGTTGTTTTTTGAAAACCGAGAAAATCATCAATCAAACTGTGTATAATTTGTCATGTGAGTGTGTGCTTAACACCGAGATAAGATCGTCCTAACCCCCGCAAGGGTAATCATAATTTACAATGTCATCATCAATCATAACGCCAAAATTAAAAAAAAAGTTTTTTCAGACTCAGTTTCAATGACAACAATTTGAGTCCATAATATTAGTCTCCATTTAGGTTTTGTTAATTTCGTGATCTGCAGTTCCAACAAAGAGTAAAAGAAGTCAATTGATATGACGTCAAAGCATAAAACATAAGAATACAACTTCTTTAATGACTCGTAAACATTACAGAGGTCATAAATCATAATAACTATATAACAGTCTCGGCAATTTGTCAGGACAGGCCTTCCAGACATTGTTGATTAATGGATTCTAACAGTCTTTTTTGATGATAATTCCAACGCAAATGGTGCATCTATCTTACTATAATCAAATTGAAATGTGTCTACTTAAAAGTTTATCTAGCAACAGAATAACCCAGACAGAAACAAATGGTCAGCTTCCGTTCTATTTTGAATTGTGGACACTGGGATTTCTTTTTTCACAGTCACAAGTGGCTTCATTAAGACTATTTCTTCTTCTTTCCAAACAAAGATCAACTCTGTTAAGGCTGTACGTAAATATGACTTACCTTTAGTGCTTTCTCCATTCCAGTTGAGATGCCTGGTGAGTCTGTGCGCAAGCTGGCTCTTGCCGCGAGCCGGTAGACCCACCAGCGCGATGAGCAGTGGCGCAAACTGGCTGATGCGACGTGAACGAATCGATACTAAAACAATGACAAAGTACTCATAAGTATAATCATAATTATTATTATATTCTTTATTGTACACCATGCATGATACATAAGACATAACATAAAGAAATTTAAAACTAAAGCAAATACAATGGGCGGCCTTATTGCATTCCGCTATCTCTTCCAGGCATAACAATCACATCATCAGTATTCGCCAAGCAGTCATGCGGACCGCACCAAAAATTTTGGATGTCCTTCAGTGGCTGACTGGGAATTAAAGTTGGTTAACAAATGAGACGATGTTGAAAAAATGTGTTGGGAACATAAACCAAAATTTTATTAATCCTAATATAGATACAGAGAGTGTACGTGTACCTATAAATGCCATGTTTAATGAATTTATAGAACAAAGAAGCAATAAACGGTTATCAAGCAACATTACGTGGGCGTGTCCAATTAAATTCTCTAACCGTTCCAATTTCCAATAATAGAAGCTCAAGTTACACTGCATAGAATATTTATTAGATCGCCACAGACAGACATTCGTCAGCGAAATATTAATCGGTAACATTAACCTTAGCTGCGAGTCCGGGTCAGAATTATGATAATAGTTACTCATGCAATAGTTAAATTGTAAACAACTGTTTATCGTTTCTCATGATAAGGGGATTAACATTTTCTTTAAACTTTTAATTGGACTTTTCCTTGAATGGAAATTGTACTAGAAAAAAGATGAAAGAATATTGTAAAATGTAAGTTAGCTGCATCACTTGCATCAGTAATAAAAACTTGCAAATTAAGGACACTTATTCGTAAGACACCTTATGAATAAATGTCCAGACAAATATTTGTAAAATTTTTCAGTCTCAAAAATAATCGTTGACACAAATTGATAAGACTAAAGAAGATAGGTACTGGATCAACCGCTGAATAGATCAAGGTCCAACGTTGAGTAAACCCGGCAGAGACACAGACGATCTTCCTAAAAAGATACTGCAATATTACAAGTGAAAACCGATATCAGTAGGTAAAGAAACTTAGAAAATTGTAAGTGGCTTAAAGAATACTGAGATATCCAGTTTGAAAGAAGTATAAAGCCGCGTCATTACACCTGAGCAGTTTGTACAAGTGGCATTTATGGATGTTGATACGGCAGAAACCGACCAATAAAAATGCGGCACGCCCGACACGCCTTCAACCTTGCCTTTGTCTCTAACAAACAATGACATCATGCTGATTTAGACCAGAGTATATTATAATAAATCGAACTTTTTGTTGTCCTTTACGTGTACTACTTTACCTAATGAGATGCAATTAATGGCATATAAAGATTGAACGATGCAAATGACAAGTCTGCTTTTAATGATCTTAAATTTGTTGAACAATCATTCTATTATGGGTTACATTGATTATTCCTTTCTCTTATCCATCTTATCGCTTAAATGATTGATATACAAGCAATCGATTTTTCACGCATGAGCAAGTCGAATTGTTTTTCCTATTTATTCCACAGTTCCATACCGCTGCAACAGGAAAGCGTGTAATTTTTGCATTTGTTCAACTAATTAATTTGTCTCGTGTGTTTCTTAAACGAATTCCTCAGAGCTTTTTAACTGCATTTTATTTTTGTTTTCTTTTGAAGGACGGTTTATTAAAGACTGAAATAGTGTCAGAAGCATAACAGAAACTTTCGTTTCGGAACTGCCATCAGGGCCCCATGTGCAGGCGTGGCATTCGGTACTCAGCGGCGCCCGCGCAGCTGCCAGAGAGCATGGACTTTGTACCGCCAAGGAAACGATCGATCTCCGACGACGCGACGCGTGGACCGACGATATATTTAGATTAACGATGGAGGTGTGTCTCGTATCTATTACTTTTAAATACCCACCAGGGTTTCGTATTCGTGACATTCCGCGCAGTCAACGTTTCAAAAAAAACTTTCTGGCTGGTCACGATCACGACTTGGCATCCAATGCAAAGGACAGTTCCTGAATTCTAATGTAATGGGCCGATCCCAAAAAATTCACCGTTAAGCTTGACATTTTCCTAATTTGTCAAGACAACTTGAAAAAAGAAGAAACAGGAAAAACACCTTTCGCCAGCCTTCGGATTGAGGCAATATGTTTATGTTCCTACATAAAATTTTAAGAAAAAAGTTATCAAAACGTATTTTCTGGTCCTTTACCCCAACTGCATACCTTTAAAGGTCTTTGACTCTAATGATGATCCTTGCGAGCTTAATTTGGCTCAAATTCAAGATGATTAAATTAAATGTTGTTTATTAAACTAAAAAGGAATGCCTGTGTAACATAAGATGCTGGTTTTACAAGTTAATTACTTTGCACTGGTTTAGCTGTAAACGATAGCAGTTTAGTTATATTATTTAGCTTTATTTGTACAAAGTCTGTGATGTCTAGAATCTAGTCTTGTGTTAATATGCTTAGAAGTCTTGGCAAATAAATCTCTGTCTACATTTTAAATTTCCATGCTACGGATTTGCAAATGAATGGAAAATGTAGAGCTGTAATACGTTTATCTTTGCGATCTATTGTTTTCTATGTGCCACACAATGGATAGATTAATTATTATACACGTTTTGGTAACGTATATATAAACCCGTATGTATGAAATTGTTGTCACATGGACGTGAATGGTTGAATTGTGGTTTCGAATGTTTCCATACTTGGTACACTTATTGAAGTGTACAATGTGGCGTATGACGCAGCGTGAGAACTGTCTCAGTTATTAATAAAGCGTGGTTTGACCTCATCAGACCAGTTGACTCAAATCAATTAGACACACACAAAACACAAGCAAGTGATAAAATAAAACTATCTAGAAATAAAATATCATCTTTGGAAATCAAATTCAATATTTTTGGTGAAGTTATGTCAGAAGCAGCAAGTAAATACCTTATCATGGAATGCAAGAAAAGGTGACATTGAGTAATGATGACCATTTACTGAAAACAAGCACTGACTTATGCTACAACAAAATCACAACAACTTAAACCAGTCAACTTTTTCAGACTAAAATTCTAATACATATCAACAAATAACACCAAATGACGAAAAGACATACAACATAAAGAATGTGCCATATATAGCAAAAGGAATGAAATAAATAACAAGCAAAGGTAACGCGTTTATTGGCCGTAGTTTTCCTAGATACGACAAGTCACGTTGCCCCTCGTATGCGTGTTATATAAAACGGGAATGAGTACTCCAAAGATAATTGCTAACATGCGACAGATAAGTAGGTGATATACACATTTATTAAAGCTCTGTTTATAGCATTAATGTTGTACACGGTAAATATCAAGAAAGCTCACGATTTTTTCTGAGATATCTGGTGTCAGTGGCTGCTCTAGATATAAGCAAATGAAAATGTAAGGATTTAAGGAAACTTCGATGATGGTCTGAATGATACCATGTTTTCTAGGAAGATTAGCTATAGCTGCAGTACTTATATTAATTTGGTTTCAGAGAAACAGACAAAGGAAAGAAAAGAAAATAATTGACAAAACATTTAAAGCGATTTGATAAACCTTGTCGCAAAGCGTTTTCCAGAACGCTACATTATTAAACAGTGTTGGTGCTAACAGTTACCATAGCAATTTTGCATACCATTGATTGGAAAATCCATATACGTTGGTAATCTACGAGTAAGTATATCATTTTTGTAGGAAAAATGTAAGCTCATTAACCTAATCCAAATTATGTTCTTTGTGTTAGTTGACGAATTATAAGCAGTCACGTTGAATTACTTTTGTAGTATTTCAACACAAATATACTAGGCTGGCTGACAATAATTTGTCATTGGAAATTGTAATGGCTTCTTTCCAACAAAAGTGAGGCTTCGCTAGTTAAATAATTAGATGTCCATGAGAAAATAACTAGCATTCCAATGTCGAACAGTTACAGTATTAAAACGCAAATGATTCCAATGTATTATTTATTTAAATATGTTTTGTATTTTCTCAAGATTGTATATAGTATATGGTTGTAGTCATAACTATGGTACGCAATAAAGTGAATGTATTAATGCAACACGTTGAATGGATGACGTGAGTAACATGTACTACTTGCGTGAAGCTATTAAAATCTTATTGATTTGCAGTCATCAGGTCAAGTCATCAAGTGACGTTGCTTCTTAGAACTGACCCTTCTTCCACGTCCGTTCAGATTAGATTGAAAATAACAACTTACACGAAACATTTATCATTATTTCTAAACAAAACAAGTCTCATGATGATAATAAACTTATATATCAAACATTAGAAGCCACTTATAAGTAAACAGTTAGTGGTCAGTATTATTGATAAATTGAATATGATATATTACAGGGAATATTTTGCAAATAAGATCAGCAATGAACAGTGATTTACAAGTTATTTATTTTAATTGTCATCTTTATGATCAAGTGAATGGAAAATAACACTGGCATTCAATAAACGGTCATTCTCTACAAGCGGTTCACAAGTAAAGCAAAACGATGGAATCATATATGTATGTTGCTGATATTTCAAATAATAAACAATCGTTAATATAAAAAACAATATGTAATGAAAGCACCTGCATCAATTAATTGAATCGAGGTCAATTAACTTCAATTGCAATCGAAATTGTAAACACTAACTAGCAGGGTGGTGGAGGATAAATTCGAAAGAGTTACCTCGCCCCCAGGCGCGTAGGGCAGGGAGGAACAGGGGTGGGTTTTGGTCAGTAAGAGTCTGACACGCCCTTCCGCTCCACCCTAGAGCGGAAGTAGTCATAAGATGATTTCCCACCACCAAAAAAAAAAAAAAAAAAAAAAAATATCTTAGACCCAATATTAAAGAGAGAGGCGAGAGAGCTTTTGTCTTGTCGTTTTGTATAATGTCGTCATCCGCTGTAGTATCTGAGTAGTAACTCTTGTTGCTACCCAGATAGCCTGACCAACGCCCACCATTCAATGGATTTGTCTGTTTCGTAACACATACACGTAGTGTAGTAAGCATTTATATGTGCTTTCTTAATCAACATGCCCTCAAAACGTCGCTATCTTGAGAAATGATTGCTCAATAATGAGATTAAAAAATATTAGATAGATAATAATGGATCGGATCGCTACATGTTTGCGTCTGGGTGCTCCGAGTGGAGCTCCACATCGTTGTCAATGCGGTGAAGCAGTCGACCGCCTCGGACACCATGGCCTATCCTGCGGTAGGAGTGCTGGTCGGATAGTACGGCACGCCAGCATTAATGACATCATCCGTCGGGCTCTTGTCACCGCCGGGGTGCCAGCTGTTTTAAAACCCAATGGCTTGGCACGTGACGATGGGAAGAGGCCAGACGGAATGACCATAATGCCTTGGAATGCTTTGGTTGCATCCCACACCAAAGGCCTACCCAACGTAGGCCTTTGGTGTGGGATGCAACATGTGTCGACACCCTTGCGCCATCCCATCTTCTTAGCACGGCAGGCTGTGCTGGGGCGGCTGCTGCAGGTGCAGAAAACCTCAAACGGCGCAAATATAACAACCTTATTGGGAGTTACATGTTTGAGCCGTTTGGGGTTGAAACACTAGGGCCATGGGGTCCGAGTGCTCATCGAGTTTTCCGGCATATCAGCAAGCTGTTAGTCGACTCTTCACGTGACCAGAGGGCTGGGCTTTTCTTTGGCCAACGAATCAGCATTGCTATTCAACGTGGCAATGCTGCTAGCGTTCTGGGCACTTTTTCCATTGACAGCGATGTGGATGAATTTTTTGATGCCCAGTGAGTTGTTTTTTCATACCCATTTGTACATGTTAGGTATTATTGTTAGTTTGTATATATATCTTTTAAGTTATTTCTATTGTATTATAAATAATTGGAATTCTTGATATTATTTTTAATTTGGAACTGGATTTCTTTTTAAACATAATTCAAAATATAGATAATAATGTTTTTAAATCTATGATTACATCATTTTTAATTGCTTGAAAATTATTTTTTTACTACAAAGGCCTGCTAGTAGGAAGCATAATTGCAATATATAAAATTATTCTTGTATGTGAAGCAATATTTATTTTATATCGGTACCTACATGATAAAATAACAAATTTAATTTATGCGGCACCTTGTGCTACCATATGGAGGTGATAATAAGTGTTGGAAAAACAACTTTATCTTGGTAAAGTTAAACTTAAACATAATAATTTCATAAAGTCTTTGTACTAGGGTTCGTAAACAGTCGAGTAGTTTGATAATGAACATAGCAACACCCTACTGATAAATTTGCAGGGGGCAGATAACATACACACACACGTAATCTCTTACATCTAACATTAATATTTGTTATCAAAATTGTTGTTGAACTTTATTTTGTAATAAATTTTGATAGAGACACTCCCTCTTCTATGAAATAATACAATATTTATCGTTTATAGGTAAATTCATTATTTCATCATACTAAAATAAAATAATGAAAAATAAATGCTTGTTATTCATAATTGACGTGGTTCAAATCTCTTTCTTCTATAAAATTGTGTACTAAATGATATGTATATATTATTTTTATTATAAATATATCTGTATAATTTTTTTTATTCATACAATGATGATGGCCAATTAATTTATTAGTAGTACACCGCAGACTACGCCCTTTTTAGCTTAAGTTTTTTCAGTCTATCCAAAGGTTGTCTGGTAGGCATCGCTGTCAGCGATAAGACCGCCATTGTACCCATAGCTTTAAGTTCATTGATTAACTGTTTTGGTGTACACTAGAGTACTATTCTATTTTCCTACTAATGTTATAAATGTGAAAGTTTGTGAGTGTGTATGTTTGTTACTTCTTTACGCTCAAACGGCTGGACCGATTTGAATGAAATTCGGTATGTAGATAGTTTATAGTCTAAATTAACATATAGGCTACCTTTTATTCGGGTCTAGGCGGGTAAAACCGCGGGGCGCAGCTAGTACTCTATATAACTCTTTATCAAGAAAAACAGCACAAAGTGCCTATCTAATTTTCACGCCAAACTAACTTTATCGATAAACTTGCTTGTGAGGAACCGGAAATTTGCTTACTTACGTCATTAAACAAAAATACTATTATAATGAATATTTGTATTGCCTCGAGCCTCAAACCACGAAACTCATTTGATGTTTGTTTCCAAAGCAACGGTCTTAATCGGAGGCGTGGCGCTGACGTCACAAAATGGTACGATTACTGTTTTTTTTTAACTGACGCGTCAATGTGGCAATGATGTTTTTGACCTAAATGTCAAGTGTCATTGAAGAAAAAAAATGTTTTATAAATACATTCTGGTGCCTACGTATGTATTTAGAAAATAACATAATGTAATTTATTTGACTTTTTTATCTCCCATGTTTTATTTGATAAGTATAACCGGCCATCTCCGGCCATCTTGAAAGGTCGGAGACCTACGGTTTGTAATATTGTTTTAATTTCTCGTCACTCGTCGTGGATATGATCATCATAATGAATATTGGCCTTTAATTACAGATATCATTTTACCTACACGTGGTACGATAGGATCGTAACCGTATCATGAGTCATGATCTTAAATTATAAGGAAGTACCTCAAAGTCATCATAGGAATAAAATCAAACATTTGTAACTTGCTAACAGTTTCGTATCGACATTATCGAGATGATGTTAACAATATTAACCCTTCTTGTCTTTAAAACACGAGACCATCACAGAACGCAGATATCAAAAACTGCAAACACAAAGAGACAACACAATCGCCAAACGCGAGATTTCTTGACATGCCTATCAATCGTTCACAATGCAGATTGCATCGAATATTGTAAGTGTGAAAAGTTATTCTTAGAAAGGGCAAAGTTCAATGCGTTTCTTTCTTGCATCTGGCGCTGGCAACGAAGCGATGGCCGCCCGAGAGGCAATTGACCGTAGCACTACCGAACGCAACGCAACATTACATTGACTTTTTATAACCGACACACATTCGAGACACTTCTTAGAAACTTTACTGAAGGAAAAGAAAAATCTGAAGATAGAAAAATTTAGTTGATGAGTCGTTTTTCGGAACAGTCATTACCTACAGTTTAGAAATTTAGACGTTTGGCTGATGGATTTGTGTTTGCGCCAACGGGGTCATCCAGCCTTGTAACTGACATCATTTTAGCGATCTAGAATAGTAGATCACCTCACTAAAAGAGATGAATCATCAATTCATCATTCATTACCGTGAGCATCAACAATTGGTCCTTCGGTGCAATGGGGAAATCAATGGTCATGCTCGTGAATGAGTGATGTATCACTGTTTATTGAAGTAATTTACAACTTATTAGCATGGAATCTAAGTATGATGTTTATCTAACTAAGTTTATATTCAACCGCTACGGTCATGATAAACATACCAAAATAATTTCCACTTTCAGAAAGATGAAAATGACCAAAGGAATGATGTTTCAAATGAAAAGCCATTAGTTGCCAAATGGATGATGTTCCAAGATAATAAAAAAGATAATGAGAGAGGTACCCACAGATAGTGTCCACCATGATCGAGTGGTGTAATGGAACTATCGATTGCAAATGTCCACTGCATCGTATCAGATAGTGTTTATGGCAAAAATCTAATATAATATCTAACTTAACGTCATCACGCAGACTAAACGTGAAATGATAAATATAGCGTCCAATGGTTTCTCCGAAAATTTTGTCAGACCATACCGTATGTTACTGGCGCATTGCCATCAAGATCTGCAGTTCAGTGGCAATTGCCATGAAGTCATGAAGGGCTACTCAGAAATGAGCAAGATAGCCTTAGACTTCATGCCAAGATATTAACAATGGTTGGGATAAGATTTAGCACTAACAGGTACTGAGGTAATATGTCAAACAATACGGTTGTCTGCGGGATTCGTTATGAACTCTTTCAAAACAACGCATATTATAATATGAATGTGGAAAATTATTCTGATTATGCACAGTTACCATTGTTTTCTTGAATAAAGACCTGTCCTATTTTCAAAGATTTATGGAGCCATGGATAAAAAAAATGTAAACAGAAAAAAAATATATCAAACATAACAAACTTTTTAATTTCACGCTTGAAGTAGGCAATTAAGAACTTACTTTATGGATTCATTAAATTGCTATTTAAAGTTACTGAATAAATATGGCGGAACACTACCTGTTTTAGCACTTTTGAATGTTATGTTTACGCTTGGAAGTCTTTTCAAGGACTTAATGTAACTATTTCAGGTTCTTTGTACGTGATATTATATAAAATTCAAAACAGTGATTGATTTTTTGCTGTCTATTCTTGCCATTGACCTCCCCGATGACAACTAAGTAGGAAGCAATCTTAGAGAACGGTCCAACAAGACTGATCAATTCATTCACGCTACATAAAGCTACTAGTAAAAGTTATATTTTTATACATTCATATCATTTTATTTCTGCTCATTCCGATTAATAAGTAGTTGCATGCGTTATTGCTGGCGACATGGAAAATTAAAAATACAATGCAAGCAAGAATTAATATAACAAATCAACAGTATTTTTAATGGCGTATCTAATATAGATATTTCTTGATTTATCAAAACTGAATCTAACAATATTGGCCAACCGACTGCATAACATTTTGATAAAAATCAAGACTATTGTTCAAATGTATGTCAATAACAGTGCACCTAATTCAGAAACTCTTACGCCGGTAGGAGGCGTGTTCATGGGTTTGGAAAACATGGGTAAACAAAGTCGTGACTGAACAATATCTCAGTTGACCGACCACCTTGTTGTTACAAGAAGGCGCCGTCAGAATAATCCTTTACAAAAGCGGTTGTACATGTATCCAAAATGCGCCAGAACAATCGTGAGTATAAAACAAAAGAGTCTTTTACAAAAGCGGTTGAACACGTATCCAAAAACGTAAAAACAATGAACTCACCGGTTGCCAAAGCTCCGTGAAGGATCTTCTCTTTGTCTTCCATCATGGTGTGGGCGGTGCTAGATCCTGGTGCCATCACGATTCTTCTAAGAGACGGTCTTCTTGCTAAAGCAACGATGTGTTTGACGCGGTGCTGCTGGGGAGCTCTTCGTCGACGCGGGCGCACTCTGTGAAGGCCTGTAGGCGACTGTCCGCTAACTCCACTTGTTATCACCGAGCGAACCTTATCAGCTCCGCGGCAGTGATTACTGAACAACCGTATAATTGCTGAATAGATTTTGCAGTATATTAACCAAAAATACAAATACCAATCGCCCTGGATGCTGAGTAACGCCATCAATAGCGATCTGGAACAAAAATAAATTGGGTCAGACTCAGGATTTCAGGAAGACGATGTTTTTGGAGGTGTTTATGATACAATTCCAGAAACGGAAACTCAAGTCACGAGTATTTGCTAAAGAAAATACAATATGGCCGAAAAATTAATGCTTTAACTTAGAACTTTATATTATATCATCTAAATAAAGCCTACAACTTATTTCAATTAATAGAGAGCATTCTTTTGTATACATTTAGTTGGCGGCTTGGTATGGCTGTTTAATGGTCTGTATCATGTAAAATTTAACCATTCATGGTTAGATGCTGGCTAAATCAAAGAAGATTTAGGTTTTTAATTGGTCCTTGGGAGCATGTCTTTAATGATTTCAATGTATCGAAAGACCGACAAGTTGCAAAATATGTATTTACCCCTGTAGTTTTTTTTTTCTATATTTCAAACAGGTTTACCAACAAAACTATCGGGCTTCGGTAGCAAGGAGCATGATAAGAAATTGGTGATGATGAAATTTCAAAAAACTTTACGTTTAGGTACTCAAGAATAAAATTTCCACAATATATATATATAGCATCGTTATCTTCATGTTTAATTATGTGTGTTCAGTTTACCCAGTACTTTCTTTCAATGTTTTCCATCCACTTTTTAATAGCTCCCACACTCCTCATTATAATAATCTAGAAAACGTTAAATTAGTAATTTTCCAGCTTTGATCCTACTAATATTATAAATGTGAAAGTTAGTGAGGATGTATGTTTGTTATTCTTTCACGCAAAAAGTACTGAACGGATTGTGATGAAACTTTACAATAATATTGCCTAGGTATACATCAGAATAACACATTGGTTTTTTTTATAGTAGATACTAATAACAACCCAGGCGAAAAGACGCTGTTAGAAGCTAGTAATAGATAATTATGCATCTACATATAACTTTAGCTAGCTAATAACAGCCGCACGGGTCGATCCATCAGGTTAAGCTACGCTTGCCGGGGTTGGTCCATGGATGGGTGACCATCTTTACATACCGAGACTTCTCCGTGCCTCGGAAAGCACGTTAAACCGTTGGTCCCGGCAGTCAATCGTGGATCTTTGACAGTCGTTACGGGTCGTCAGAAGCCCGAAAGTCTGACATCCAGTCTTACCAAGGGGTACCGTATTACCCAGTAACTGGGTTGTCGAGGTCAAATAGGCAGTCGATCCATGTAAAATACTGGTATTCAGCTGCATCCGGTTAGACTGGAAGCCGACCCCAAGATAGTTGGGAAAAAGCTAGGCAGATGATGATGATCATATAACTTTAGCTAGCTAGGTTTTTTTTAATTATTGAAAATACATTGCCCCACACTAGGAATTACTACTACTACACATTACACTATGCCAACCATGTCGTCAAATTAACTAAACACATTTTTTCATTTCGAAGAAGCTTGTTAAAAACACGATTTCTGTGGATTGTCCTATTTTCAAGCTTCATAAGTGATGACAATGCTCAAAGAATTAATCACAGTGTTGCTCAAATCAGCATAATTTTCAATATATATAAAAAAACATTGAGCAGTGGTGGCCCAGTGGTATTGGCCGCGACTTACTAGTTGTAGGTCGTGAGTTCAAACCCAGGCAGGCGCTTTACTTTCTATATATTATTTCATCACTACTGCTCTCAAAACGGTGAAGGAAAACATCGTGAGGAAACCGGCATGTCCTAGAATCAAAAATTCGAAGACATATGACATCCACTAAACCGCATTGGGCCCGCGTGGTGGATTACGGCCCACACCCTCTCACAGAGAGGAGGTCTGTGCCCCAGCAGTGGGGACATTAAAAGGCTGATGATGATAAAAAACATTTGCCTGCCCTTATTTCATGTTCCGTGACATCGTAACACGTTTTCTTTTTCTATACCGCCCTTCTGACCCCTGTCAGTCTGTCTCTCTTTTATGTTATTCCTCACATAATTATGCTGTCCACATGTTATTTGTTCAAAACACAAGTTGATCCATTATGTATGTCCCATGTACGAAACAACTCGTTTCACCGCTTACGTCAATTGGTGAGAATCTTGAATTATTAACACCAAGTCAAACAAGTATGCTTTAAAAATAAACAGTCATTTTAAAAGAAGTGAATTTACAGACAAACCACCAAAAGCTTTATCTTGTATTACGTTGCCTAAATGTTTGTCTCTCTTTTTCTCCTGTTTTTTTTTTTTGTTATTTAGGCTAAGGTGAAGTGCCCAAGTGATTCGTCAATATCAGTATTCATAAGAACCTGAGAATGTTCTAATTAATTTCAGAAAAATACTTTTATGATTTAGTCTATCAAACACTTCTGGAGAATCCTTTCAGAAATAAATCATTCTTGTCTATATTTGATACCGGATATAATTATATAACATCTATTGAAACGTAATACTGTCATATGAGCTGTTTAATAACAGCAATGTCGTATGGAAATGTTGGCATTGATAGGTACAGGTAAACCCTCAGACCCTATAACCATACGTCACTAGAAAACGATAATATGGTTGAATGGATTCACATAAAAATTGGTTTTTACATTGTTGTGGTCATTGCGGTAAATTGTCATCACTAAAAATCATAGCTTTTTATTAACTTTTTTGTTTAAATGTCACGTACGCGTTAAATGGTAGGTAAATATTAAATTATTTTCCCTATTGTCATCAGATCGTTTATGAGATGATTCAAGGCGCATATTATTATGGTTCCAAATTACCTAAGTGCAAATCATTCATGTTTTTATGTGTTTTCCTATTTTTATTATTTATGTAACTTATTGCCACTATATTTTAGCATCAATTTATGTTGTAGGATTTCCTTCACCTAGCTCTTGTTTCGGCGTAGTTGCTGGATTATCCGTCAGGCCCCTGGCGTCTCCTTAAGGAGACGCAACAATAGGTATTTATATGTGTCTGCTAATGCAAGGGGCTTGACGGGTTAAACCATCATCATCATCTTTCAGCCGATATATTTCTCGCATTCTTTGCAAAATAGCCAGGAATATAGAAAAGCCAATGTTCCATTTCACCCGTCCTGCTTTATCTTTCATTAAAACTAAACGGACTAGGTCGTCTGTAGGGGATATCGTGCATAATTCTCGAATACACCTCAGTAGTAAAACATTCCAAGCTACAAAACTATTTATTATATGTTGCTCAACTTTCTACCGTGTCGATAAGCTGAACTGATTTTTTCAGGCCTGTGTACGAGATAAGACGTAAATTTTTAAGCTTATCTCTGATACCTTCTTGCCAATGGGAAGGTAGGATTGGTTTATTTACTAACGAAGAATTTTAAGATTCCTCGCTCTTCTTCTTCTGATTCGTGTTCTTCATTGCTGAAGGTCGTGGCGTGCCCGTCCTGGAAAGCTTTCACGAATTCACTGATGAGCTGTTACCTGGCCACTCTGTTTTCAGCTCTTCCCAGGACACTGTTCACAGTGAATCCTGCTATCTCCTTAATGCCATCTAACCAGCGAGTAGGTAGGATGATCCCTCACACCAGATAAAAAATAATGCAATTTACAATTGTACCATATTTAAGCTCCCATACAATCTTTTTAGTTTAGTAGGGTTTTTTCCAAATTGCGAGTACTTATAGATAATATTAGGTTACCTATGAGTATGAAGTTGCCTTTAACGAACGGGTCATTTTGAGCTGTAATGACTTCTGATTGTCTTGAAATTGAACAAATGGAGCTCAAATAAACTTTATATTTAAGGCATGTTACTCCTTTACCAAAATTAGTTATTTATTTGTTTTTGAGGTTTGTTTTTCTGTAATATAGCCATATACCTACAGTCCCACGAAATCTCAAAAAAATATGTTTTTTCGTAATATCACACATAAGGAATATAGAAATTTAGTTGAACTTAGAATTCCATATCAATCCGAAGTTATCACAGTTCAAAAATGCAGTTTCGTAATACGGCAATTAAACCCAATACAATATTGAATAACCTTCTATCACATCAGTGCTAGTAATTCAACCTGTTGTGATCAATTACCAAGAATAATGATAAATCTGAACAGTAATTTTATCCTCCTACGTATTCCTGTTTTGGGTAAATTCTTTCCTTCTTTGTCTCGTGTCGGTGGTATATAAAGCTTTTGAATATACATAAATTAGGGTTTCTTTGTTTACAAATAGATTTCGAAGTAAGTACTCCTATCTTCTGTGTCTATATTAGCTTTCCTCCTGTTTCTGTTTTGAGAATTTCTCTAACCCAAAGTTCTCAAGCTAAAATAGAATTTGGCCAGTTTTCAACTTCTAATTCTCAATTCTGAAATTGGGGTAAGCAATACACAATGTGTCATTACATTCTTCTTTTTCCTTCCAGAGACTGCAAACTCCTTGGAAGAAAATATTCTCGAACCAGCTGTCCTTACCCCACCCGTATGTGATGAACTGGTAAATATGTGCTCTAACTTGATTTTGCTGTTATTTTTGTTACCAACCCAAACAAGTTCTGTGTTGTTTCAGTTGTTGTCAGAAATGTAAACTGTACCATCCCTCACTGTTGTTTCCAAAATAAAGATGGTTAATTTCTTTCATTACACCTGTTTTCATTAAAAGCCGAACCTCTTTATTATAAAAACTGAAGGCTACTGCCTACTGTGCGTGCCTTTATTTTGAATTCGTCTTTTATTTAATGTTTCTGCTTACGTTACCGTTTCTTCAGAGGTGAAGCAGAGCATGAACTTCCAAGGTTGACGAGTTAAGAATATTAATACTCCTTTGTTTGTGGCTCGCATTATAACCGCCTGTTTGTTTGCTTATATCATCATAATCTATGTGGTTAACACCGTCCGACTGGAATCGTTAAACAACCATTGTCCTTAATTAGAGTTTAATTGGATTCCACCTAAAGATAATTATGATTATACCAATTTTTGCACTTCAATGGAATAGTTTGGTTTCTAAAAACAATGCAGCTTATATATCCACAACTATACAGTGAATATTGATCTGAAGGTGAAAAACGTGTGTTACAAAATGGGATTTTTTATTCATTTGCGACTTGCTATCGCCACATGCGTTATGAGCATACGGTTAAACCCATATACCTACTACTATATATATACTAACTGACATTCACACGTTTTGTCAATGCGTTATGTTAATTCAACAACATTTCACACTCCGCAAAGTTCTAGAAACAGCACAGCGTACCAATTAGCATATTACATAAAAGTATACAAATTGTTGTTCTTACCTGCTTCGGTGACTAAATTCTTCCTTCGCAGTAGTGATCCGAGGATGTGTGTCTTATAAAATGCACCAAATCGTGGCGCATAGCAGTGCGCCCGTGGATAGCGATGAACGTTTCAATACACATTCGCAATAAGTCCCAGTAAACGTCTAATGTCAACTTTTTAATCAAAACTCTACCCCAACATCGCACAGGAAATGTAACACAGTAATTATACAGTTTCGTATCTTTAGTCCAGCGTTCTGAAATAAAACGTCGATACCTTGCCTCGTCCCGTCTCTATTTCACTCCGGATCTTAATTTGCTCATTGTAACTCGCCTATAGCATATTTGAGCAGGTAAATATGCTTGGTTTTGTTAATTTAATGCACTATAAAAGTGTTTACGTAGCCGCACAGTGCGATAACGTGAACTGTTGACTGGCGTTGGGACGCAGCGTGGCGAAACGAAAGCGAGGCAAAATTATTATGTATGGAAGGGAGCCGTCAGCGGGACTGCAAGCGGACTGGCTTCGTGTGACATCGATTCTCGTTCGGCCACGTTCGGCGGCGCGACGCATGGTGGGAGTGTTTTGGCATGCTGTTCCTTTCTGGTTCCACCCGTTCCACACTCAACACATTGTATTCTTAAATTGTTCGGTTACCACCATAGATAACACACTGGATTGTTATCTACAGAGAAAACTTACTATGAAAATGTTAGGTATAACACAATATTTTGCAGCGAACTATCAAGTCACATCGTATCACTTTATTCAGTGCAATGGCCAGTGGAAATAGCCGATCATTCATTAAGTGATATTCCCTCAAGTCTAGCCTTATTACTTTCTAGAAATTTTACTTGACGTATGATAATTTTATCATTAGAGCCGTTGGACTTTTATTAATCCATCACGTCACTAATTAAAGCCACATTTATCTATAAAAGAATATTACTGGACTAAATTCTCAATTCTCAATCAAGCATCATTTGATCTTTCCTCGGTAAAGTGGTAAAAAATTCTGAATATTCCACATCGAAAAACAATAAAAATAAGAAGACTTCTCGCTGCACTCTACGAGTTTTTCGGGCGTATTGCAGGGTTTGATCCTAGGGCCAATGTTATTCTATTAATTGTTAATCCACTATTTAAGTCACAAACAGGACAGCTAGTCACAGGAAGAAGACACTGTTCGAAAGGTGTTTATTTAAAATTTGTAGTAAATTTTAATTTTTCAAAGTAATTAAACAATATTGAAGAACTTGGAGGCACGGTAATTGCTAGGTTCTGTTTAACCATTTTTATCAGCTGAAGTAATTAAATATAGCAATCAAAAATAAAAGATAGTTATGGGTATATTAAAGGTGCTATTAAAAGGACTCTCCTTTAATAATTTTTTATTATTTGTTCTTAAAGCGGCCGCAGAAGTACACATTCTGTGAAAATTTCAACCGTTGATAGACAGATGGACGGACGGACGGACAGCGGAGGCTTAGTAATAGGGTCCCATTCGCTATACCCTTCGGATACGGAATCCTAAAAACGAAGACGATACAGCGCGTAGAAATTTCGCATGACGTCACACCTTAGTTAAAATTGTTCCACTTTTTACTCAAAAGTAACGTTACTTCACTCCTGAACTTTGATGCGTTTTATCTTTGTGATTTCTCATTGATTTCATAAAGCAAAAAATACGTGTCTAATATTTTTTGATAATCTAACTTACGGACTAAATATTACAGGAGATTTTTTTTTTTTAACAATCAATTGAATTATCCCTATTTAAAGTGTGCGACAACTGTTACAGCGTACATATTGTGCACAATCTATACTCTCATAAAACTGTCAGTGTGTCTATTTCTACCGTCGGTATCGTCTTCATGACAGATCAATGAACAATCCACTTTTAAGACTCCCCTCAGTGCTCCCGTTTGTCTAAACCAGCCATACTCAACCTTTTTTCTTCTCGGGCCTCATAGCGCTTCTACTATTACCACGATCGGCCACAAAAACCTGCAGTCAAATAAAACTCTAGATTGAATAATATAGTAATAGAGATTTTTTAATTTTTGACAAAAATGTACAGTTTTCGATAAAATTGCTACATAATTATATCAAAATCAAAAACCCTTCCGCCCCAGCGGCCAAATCCGAGTTGTCAAATTGAACCCCGACGACAACCCGGGTTGACAGCCGATTTTTTTTTTTCACTTAATTTTTTTTTTTGTCAAACTCACCAGTGAGTCTCAGGGCCTAACAGGTTAAAAAGTAAATTCAAACTAGGCTGTGATCCAGCACTTTTTGAACGTCACAGTTCTACATAAAGACAGTCCCCCAAAAACGCCCGCCGGTCACCACTTCCTTGTGTTTTAGCTGTGACTCCCAGCAACATATCTGTCTGTTAAGTTTGAAGAACTTGAATTTATATAATTATATGCAACAATCTTAACATATTTGTATGTAGCGTATGTAAAACAGAAAAATAAAGATATATCGTCCAAAATATAATCATAAAATTAAATTATCCGCCACTTGTCAGCTAGCACATTCATTATTATGCCATTAAAAACGAAATCAAGCATAAACACTAAACCAAATTAAATAAGCCTCCATAAGTAACTGGTGTGCCTGCTTCGGTAGAATCTATCAAAGGGTTGTGATTCGAAGCCACAAGTGATAAGGTAAAATTAGTAAACAATTATTATATGAACTCATATAATCTGTCCTATGCTAATTATGGAGAAAGAACATCCAATGTAAAATTTTTTTTTGTCTTGCGTTCAGCACAGATACCAATTATTCGTATCTTCTAAATATTCGTTGATGGAATAGTATGCCTTCGAACAGAGACGAGATTATTATATATAGATTTAACTTTAGTTTTACATGCATTAAAAAGCAGGCCAAGAAAAGAAAGGGGTAGCTTATTGTAAAAGCGGATACCGAGACCCTCAAAAGAGCCATGAACCTTACAAAGACGGTGGGAAGGAACATCTAGTTTATGCTTGTTTCGGGTGTTAAAATTGTGGATATCACTGGTCTTGGTGTATAAATGTATATTTTGTCTAATTTATTATTGATCATATATTATATGTTTGCAAAAATGAGTTGACACCATGAGAATGCCAATATCTTTGAAAATTTCTTTTAAGGAAACTCTTGACCCTAGCCTGTATATTGCTCGTACAGCACGTTTTTGTTAAACAAATATATTTTGTATGTCCGCAGCTTTACCTCACAAAAGAATACCGCAAGGAAAAAAATAAATACGGAATATAAGGCTGTGGAAATAACTAAAATAAACTAACCATGCTATGTCAACGTCAGTATATTGTCTAACTTTTCTGACGGTTTAGGCAGCAGAGCTGAGCCTTCCTGATAGGCTTAATATATGTGCGCCCCATTGAAGTTTGGAATCAACATTATACCCAAAAAAAACTGTCGTGTTCACAGTTTCAAGCACTTCATTATTTAAGATGACATTAGGTCCTACATTTCTAACATTAGGTAAGGCAACTTTATACATTTAGTTATTTGGCCTTGAGAACTAAGTTATTTGTCGTAAACCAATCCGTAGCCATTGAGAGAGCGTTATTTACGTTATCAAAATCTTGTCTATTCATATCTATTTTAAAGATAAGTGAGGTATCATCTGCAAACAGCCGGTCGATTCTGATAACAGCTCACCGTGAAAACTTAGGTGGAGTGAGCGCGAAGTGAACTGTCATTTCATACAATCAAGGTGGAATGACAGTTCACTTCACGCTCACTCCACCTAAGTTTTCACGGTGAGCTGTTAACAGAATCGACCGGCAGTACTACGTCACAGATACTCTTTAAAAATTAATACATCAAAAACAAGAATGGTACCAATATTAAGCCTTGAGGCACACCTAATTAAACTGGTACCCCGGAAGACTTTACACCATTAATATATGATCTACACATTAGAACCTATTACATAAATATGAATCAATTACGTCGAGAGCTTCTTATAATGACGTAGCTTACGCAAAAGCGTGTCATGGTGTACGCAATCAAAAGCTTTGGAGAGGTCACAGAAAACTCCGATTGTATTTTGCGAGTCCTCCCATGCGTTGAATATGTGTTTTAGAAGAGCAACACCCGCATCTGTAGCCGATCGACCTTTTGTAAAGCCATTAGTGTAACGAAAACCATCTCTCAATTTCGAAGTTGGTTATTTCGTCTATGGCGGTGTGTGTGTGCGTCTGGCTTATGCATGTGAGTCAGCAGCCATAATTTTTTTAAATGTCGATGTGCTTTCGTGAAGCGCACATCTCAACCGCGTGTGCCTTAAGCCCTAAGACATCACCTATTTTAACTTTAATTATTTATTATTTTCAAAGTGACTTTTGCTTTATTATTAGAATTTTTAATTGTCTCACGTGTGCTTTAACCTCTTAGGATCCGAAACTCAACTGAGTTTTAAAACAAAAAAAAACCAGCCTCCTACCTCTTAAGATCCGCGGACAAACCCGGGCTGTCGAAGAAGCCCGATGACAACCCGGGTTGTCATCGGGCTTATAAGGGTTAAACCCTAAGACATCACCCTGCAAATATATTAATATCCTGAGTACTATCCCGTAAGCATTGAGGATTTAACGGGCATTAATAATAATCCCATATTACCGCGTTTGTATAATTTGTGCTCAAAAATTAGCAGAGGAAAGCGAGCGACGACAGCCAGGTGGCCGCCTGTGAAAACCTCGAGACTGCATGGACATGGAGAAATCAGGTCAGAAACGGCCGTTTTTGGTACTTTTGCCTACTACTTTAAATACGAAACATTCTGAGACCTGTTTTAACAATGTAAAAATACTTAATCCTCTTTGTAACAAACGTGACGTTGGATTCTTTAATATTTATTTTCTATGCTATGCTACGATTTTTTATTCAATGAGGGCGCCACTTGGCCGGTAGTAAGGCCTTAAATGCCTGAGCTACGTCAGCTGGTGTACCAACTAATTTGTTGTTTACTTTTTTAACTGACTTTCCCGTTTAATTATTTATTATTTTCAAAGTGGCTTTTGCTTTATTTTTATCATTTTTAACTGTCTCGCTTAAAAATTTAGATTTAGCAGCAACATATGTACTGTGGGATAGGTCAACTTTTTTGTTTTGCTAGCGGGTTAAAAGTCTCCACACGTCATTCAGGAGTGAACCAGTAATTAGAGTTCCGTATTAATATGTACTCGTAGTTTAGTAATCAAGTATAACACCAATAATGTGCTAGTTTTGTGGTCCACACAAAAGAACATAGCGGACTACATGCGGCCCGGGTCTATCCCAATAAGCTGGCTACTTATCATTATATTACAATAGTATCCGTCTACTCAAACTTCTTCTGTTACAATATGGCATGAATGTAATTATTGGCCAGTAAGGTAAGCTGGTACATCGTGGCGTGGATGACTTCAAAGTATGCATCCAAAATTTTTTTTAGATATCTTTGTAATTGGACGCACATTTTGAAACTACTCGTGGAGGCAACTCTCTTCCTGTGCCAGATCTAATAATTAGAATTGTCTCGTGATAACTGTTGTTATTAGCACATTTAAATTGTTTTCTTAGCATATTATCACAGTTACTAGCTTCTGCCAGCGACTTCACCCGCGTGGTACCTATTAGTACTTCTCCCGTAACTTTCAACGTCTAACTTTCAACCCCATTTTCATCCCCTTTTTTTTGTGGGGTGGGTAATCATTCAATGACATCTCTCGCTCTAGGGTGATCATTGTAACAGAAAGGTGTGGTCATATTTTAAGAACCGATTCTGCCCATAGAAATGAACAACTTTCTCTAAGAAAAAATAAAAAAACAAAAAAAAAATTGGAGTTTCCATACAAAGTTATCATCAGCTGATCAATATTTGTATGGGAGGTAAACATTTTTTTTGAGAATTTCCTCTATTTTTCTTGAATAAAGTTGTTCATACCGATGGGCAGATGCAGTTCTTAAAATATGACCACACCTTTCCGTTACACCCTGTATATATTTTTGGAAATTTTCTGTTTTTTCGGTGAGAGAAAGGGATAGTGCTATTCGTTCTGTATAACGAGGTTTCTCTCTCTCACCGAAAAGATGATGGTTATGACGTCATGGTAGGGCAGCTGCACCATTGAACGTCATTCACTTACTTAGTGTCTGACTGTCTGTCTACGAGCGGACGAGCGTGCCTAGAAGATTTGCGTGTGTGTAACTGTGTATGTGTAATTATGTACCGTTACTCTCACACTCACATTCATTTTCCTTGAGGTTTTTCTTTTAATTACGCGTATTACTGAAACCAACGTACTTTTCCGCTAAATGGGTGCCACCGGTACAGAATTAAGAAAGATCGAAATCGTAATGGAGGTTCGCACCCAATATAGGATTAGATTTTTATTGTCACTGAATAGGAGTAAAAGCAGTTTTCTGCACAAGCCGGCAATGCTATCAAGTGGCGAGAACGAAGAGATGGTGAAGCAAGCTTGTTAATTTTAGCACCCTACCTTGGAGGTAAGCTTGTCTCTTCACCATACACATTATTAAGCCGACATATGCAGAAAATCTTAAGCAAGCTCGTATAAATGGTTCAGCAAAACTAATTCTTGGCGTGTTGCTACTTTCGAGCTCACATCACTCGCTCTTGCGTCCTACGTTAGCTTAGGTAATTCTTAAGATTTTCTGCAAAGTCGACAAAGCTATAATAAAAACTTATAAATACTCGTATATATTATAAATAAAAACTTTTCTCTTATGCACAAATAGTGCATAAGAGAAAAGTACGTTGGTTTCAGTAATTGTACAGTAAAGATAAATGTGAGTGTGTGGTCAATACACATCTAGTTAAGTACATGCCTACTTGCATGAATAAAAAAATCTTCTGGACACGCTCGTCCACTCGTAGATATCGCTTTCCTTAAAGAGAAATAAGATTAAGACCAGGACCACTAAATAACAAATAAAAAACTTTTTTCCAAAAAAAACAACTGACTTCCAAAAAAAAATACACTAAAAATTAAAAAATAACTTTAATTTCGGAAGTCGGTGTTTGTATTTTACTTCTTCGTTATTTGACACGGCACATTAGTGTCAGTCGAAAAGTTACCGAAACACTACGGTCGCCTGAAAAACCGTCTACCAGCTCACATAAAGGCGATGCTTGTACAGTGCCTAATCTTAGCCATAATCGACTATGGCGATGTGTGCTACTATGACCTGAATGCAGATCTCCTCAATTAACTTGACAGTTATTTAGAAGGCGTCTAAATAACTGCTTTCGATTTGTCTTCAATCTACGAGTACGTAAGTATGACCATGTATCCGCGCATCGGTTAATTTTTAAATGTTTACCCCTTCTTCAGCGTAGAGCGCTGAGGGCCTTGACTACCCTGTTTTTAACCGACTTCAAAAAAGGAGGAGGTTCTCAATTCGTCTGTATTTTTTTTTATGTGTGTTAAATCATAACTTTTTACTACGTGAATCAATTTTGAAGATTTTTTTTTATTTGAAAGCTGTTGCTTCACATGTGCATCCCATTTTAATTTGCTAAAGATCTGATGAAGAACTTCGGAGATACACAATGGAACTCTTCAAAAAATGATAGCAAATCTTCCAGAATTGCTGCAATCGCATGTCTGTATATTGTTTTCACCACTTCACAATATTACACCACGCTGATACGCTCTGAAGGGGTATACAGATTTGTACAGTTCACCCTGATATGTTCAAATTCCCTATTTTTGGGGCTATCATGTCGGGCATAACTTTACTATTAATTTAGTTTTAGAATGGGGTACAACAACTAAAAAGTGAAAAATAAAAAACATTTAGCATTTTTTAGTATTATTTATGGAAGTCGGTTGTATTTTTTTCGTAAAAAGTTTTTTCTTTACTCGAAATCCCACTTCTCCTTCTTATCTGACTTCACATTTTCAGTTTCTTTGCTCTACTCACGCAAAAAATCTTCTTTCAGCCAATAATCGTCTTCTGCGATGTCCCTCTCACCGCTCTGCGTTTATCCACTCTTCCTTCCATGTCCAGGCGGTCTCCCTATGGAATGCGCTCCCTCAAAACATCAGGATGGCAACCAGTCGGTTCTCTTTTAAGGCGCTATTAACTGCCATAGCTTGCGTTTTCTGTGCTAAGCTCACGTAACGCGTCTGTCGTCTGCCCGGGGGTGGAGGATAAATTCGAAAGAGTTACCTCGCCCCTGGGCACTCGAGGCAGGGAGGAACAGGGGTGGGTTTTAGTCAGTAAGAGTCTGACACGCCCTTCCGCTCCACCCTAGGGCGGAAGAAGTCATAGAATGATTTCCCACCCCCCCAAAAAAAAAAAAAAAAACGCGTCTGTCGTACGTCCACCCAGTAATAGGACTCGCCCATCAAGGAGCGCTGTCCGAAATTAAACGCATTATTCATTTATTATACATAAAACAACAGGTATTTTACTAAAACAAGGTAGGTGGACCATGGAAGGCCACTCTAACGAGTAAACACTTTTTATTCGTTTATTTACTGGATAAATTAAGGAAACAAATTATTAAGTAATATTTTGTTTTATTGCGCACCATATAATTGACTTTCTTTTTACCTAACTTTAACCACTATTTATTAAATTTAAGTTTTATAAAGCTCTTCCAAATGGCCTTGCAAGGAACACGGCTCCAAACAAGGCCAATATTATACATCAGTCGTTAAACTTAAAAATAGAGTGGTAACAATATTTATATCTGCTTTTACAAAAACTACATAATAAGCTCCATCATTTAAGCGAAACATTAAATGCTCAATGTATTTTAATCATCTATAAAAAACTTAATGAACATTACTTGAACACCATCGTGTAACAAAGAATATCCACCGGCCATCCTAGGAACACTACCAATATTTAAACTTAAATCGAGTTAAAACCATGTTTTTATTCTTTAGAAACCATAAACATAACCTTATACAACAATATACAGTAAAAAATATGAGATAATAATAGGTTATTGACTAAAAACTTACATTTTGCTAAGCGCGCGAATAACAACTGCAACGTCGACGACCGAAGTCTACGAAACGTGAGCTCGCACTGCCACAATAATGGCGCGGTCGTCAAGCCGCCGCGTTTGTGGCTTGAGTTTGATGGAGCTTAGTATTTAGTAAAAGGGATGTGTCTTTACATGTCGATAACTACGACTTTTTAATAGTTGGCCTTCAAAGGAGCGTGGCCTTCCATGGTCCACCTACCCATGGTCCATACTCCATATACTAATATATAAATAATTAAATTTTCTTGAAAATGGTGAAGGATTCTCAATTCAAACTTATAATTCTCAACTTTTTATCCGCTTTATAGATAACTTTACAAATTAATTACACTATGTTTTAAAAATATACTTTCAAATATTCACATATAAAATTACGACGAAAATTGTCTAGAGTAACATATTTTTTAACGAAATAAGACTAGTCGTGTAAATGATAAATGATGTTTATTCAGTAAATAGGTTACAAGGAACACTTTTACACGTCAATGTGTTTTGTCAGTTTAAGCTAGATGAGGCCGGTGTTTCCTAGCTGACTACCCTGAGAAGAAACACCGAAACAAACTCAGAGGTCAAAGTCTCTTTTAAAGTGTTCAAATTCATACAATGTGTACTGGTTAAATCATATGAGAACCATGTACGTTTATGTCTGGGATGAGCTTTTTGAAGAAAGCAACACACAAATTCGAGTGGACCTGTCCAGACAGTGCAAGCATTTGTCAGTCATCGCGAAGCTCAACTCAGAACTTTGAGGAGCTCAACGAACCGACGAACAATACCAAAGTAAGGACATTTGAGTAGGCCGCAAAAATACTCAAACTGCCAGACAATCATAAAATCTACATGAATATAACGACATACATAGTTCTCGCATTCACATTATTCTATATGAGGACCATGCAGCTTAGTGTCTGTAGTGGTCTTTTGAAGAAAGAACCAAACATATTTGAGTGGACCTGTCCAGTCAGTGCAAACATTTGTCAATAGTCGAATAGCTCAACTTAAAAACCACTAAAGAGCTCAATGACATGACGAACAATACCAAAGAAAAGACATTTGGGTAGGCCGCAAAAGTACTCAAACTGTCAAACAACGTTAAAAATTTCTGTAAATTAAGTAATCAAAAAAAATATAATATTTTACAAAGTAAATATTCGTGTCAAACAAAATAGTAATCATAATATGTCAATCAAAAAATAAAAATAAATATAATACTTAACAAAGTATTCAAGTCAAAAAAAAAATGTCAATAAAAAAAAATATAATACAATACTATACAAGTATTCATGTCAAAAACGAATATTAAAAAAAAATATATAAAAAAAAATTTCATCAGTAAGTAGTACATATGAAAACAATGGCTCATGTATATCATTGAAGCAGCTCAATCCCACGCCATTTTGTCCTCAAGAAAGTCATTAATTGTGTAAAAAGCTTTCTGGCATAGCTTACGTTTAATAAATGATTTAAATTTATTAATGCTTAGTTCTTGAATTTGGCTAGGAAGTTTATTATAGAAACGTATACATTGGCATCTAAACGAACCACCTATTTTTTTCTTGAGCCTAGTTTTAGGTACAATAAATTTGTGTTTGTTCTTAGTATTTATGCTTATGATATCACTGTATCTTTTAAACAGATTAATATTTTTATGTGCATACATGAGATTCTCATAAATATATTGAGAGGGAACAGTCATAATATTAATCTTTTTAAATTTGTCTCTGAGGGAGTGTCTGGGACTTAATTTATAAATTGCACGAATAGCCCTTTTCTGTAAAACAAAAATTGTCTCAATATCGGCGGCATTTCCCCACATCAGAATGCCGTACGACATCACACTATGAAAATAACTAAAGTATACTACACGAGCTGTCTCTAAATCAGTTAAACCACGAATTTTCCTTACGGCGTATGCTGCAGAGCTAAGTTTTTTGGACAGTTTATTTATATGGGGGCTCCACTGAAGCTGCGCATCCAAAGTTAAACCTAAGAACACTGTGGAATCGTCGGGTTTCAACTCTTCACCCTTTATTGACACACTAGTGTTCACTTGTATTACATTGGGTAATGTGAACTTTATGCATTTTGTTTTTTTCTTGTTAAGGAGAAGATTATTGATGTTGAACCAGTTAACTACAGTTGAAAGAGCATTATTTACATTATCAACAACCACCTGCTGACGTTTGAGTTTAAATAAAAGTGAAGTGTCATCTGCAAACAGCACTATATCATGTTTATCCTTTATGAGGTAAGGCAAGTCGTTGATATAGATTAGAAACAAAAAAGGACCCAGAATTGAGCCTTGAGGAACCCCCATTCTGACTACAGATCCGGGAGACCTTTTGCCGTTCACATCAACTCTCTGAATCCTATTACTCAAGTATGAAGTAAGAAGATCCAGAGAGGCGCCCCGGACTCCGTAGTAGTGCAGCTTCCTAATCGTATCATGGAGAACGCAATCGAAAGCCTTAGACAAATCACAAAAAATGCCCAACGCATCGCATTTATTTTCCCATGCATTATAAATGTGTTCCAAAAGTTCAACACCAGCATCAGTTGTTGAACGACCCTTTGTGAAACCAAACTGTTTGTTGTGTAATAATTTGTGTTTATTAAAATATCTTTGAATTTAATCTAAAATAATTTTCTCAAAAATTTTACTAAAAGTAGGTAGCACTGATATAGGTCTATAATTAGTAGGGTCTGATGTACTACCCGATTTGAACAATGGTATAATTTTTCTATATTTCATTAGATCAGGAAACTCACCACAATCTATACAATTATTAAAAATTACTGCTAAAGTAGGTGCTACAATGTTTATAATAGACCTAGCAACGTCAACAGTATTACCCCATAGATCTGCAGTCTTTTTAACATTTAAAGTATTAAAAGTTTTAATTACATCGTACGTGTAGACGACGTAGACGTGATGTTCAATTAAAAACCATTAGAAGTCGTATAACTGCGCCTTAAGTTGATACAAGGAGTTGGAAAAATGATCACAACGCTGATTCGTTGTTTTCGTTATTCTCAATTACATTGTTAATTTTGTTGTGTGTATGTATCTAAACATGTATTTATTATTGTATTTATTTATTCTTTCCCTTAAGTTGCAACTGTGTTCCACGTTCCGGCTCTGCACCACCCTAAGGTCGACTGGTAGAAAATGCCTAAGGCATTAAGTCCGCCTTTGTACAGTAATTTTTACTCGTGCATTAAGTTTAATAAATAAAATCAATGAAGGAATCTAACGAAAGGCCGCTCCATGGTTACATGGTACATTTTAATCATTTATTTTTAGATTTAGTACCTAACTATACTCGCACCCCGATACAATGAGGTCAATCATACAGAGAGGATGCGCCTATTTTCGTCCCGAACAATGATTGTTGCTTGTTACTAACAAGCAAACAAGTTGTTAGTAATCAAAAGTAATCATCTTATTTGAACATAGGTACCTTTTTTGGTGAGCCACAACGATGACTCTCATTTTTTCTGTCTGTTTTATGTACACTATAAAAAAGTAAGTATTGATTCGAGATGATACATACATACATCATGTCATGTCATGATCAAAGGCTTTTACGGATAGACAAAAAATCAAAACAAGGTATTATTTTGTTGATTGGTTTTTTGGTTAGTTGGTTGTCCTAAGTGAATGACCATACAAAATATTGAGGTAGAATATTTTTAAATAACATCATCCATCGGTAACAAGTAGGCAGGACCCGATCTAGGGGGGGCGAGCCGGACAATTGCCCAGAGCGGCAAAAATGAGGCACGGCAAAATTGAGTGTGGTTGGCAGCTAATACTCGTACTAGAGAAGTAAGTGCATGTATTTTGTAATCAATGGACGCATAAATAAAAAACCGGCCAAATGCGTGTCGGGCCACCCGCAGTGTAGGGTTCCGTAGTCACTCGTTATAAAATGCTGACTTACGGCTTTATGTTTATTAATACGACCATTTCAATTGAGTTCACGGTTTAACGAACAATAACGTTTAAATTAAAAACGATTTTTTACTTAAATTACCTGTTTTAAATATTTAATAAGTAACAGCATCACCTAAGTATTTTTTAGGATGTTCTGACGTCCAAGTAGGTACATTTTATAAGTTGGGTGGCTATTACTCTTAGGTAAACTAACAGAGCTAACTTAGCCGTGATAGTTTTCCTTTAAAGTTCATTAAATATATTACCATCACGACTTTTTTCAGATTTTTTAAGCCACAACACATTTTAAAGCACACAACAGTTTAGCTTTTAGTGGGGGGGACGCTCAACTCAAACACAAAATATCACTATAAACAGTAGCGGCACGCGTTATGAGCACCGTACATTTTGCTACTGCCAATATTTATAATATCGGAAATAGCTGCTCGTCCGATCAGCTGAATATAAATGCCGGAGTCCCTCAGGGGTCAGTGCTCTCGGCAACACTGTTTTTGCTGCATAGAAATGATCTCCTTAAGCCTGGTACCTTTGGGTATGCAGGCGACTGCACTGTTGCTGAGAGATACGTGCCCGACGCGCAGGCTAGTGGGCCGAAGATCCGATCTCTCCGACAGGCTATGATTGAACGCTTGACCTTGTCCTTGAAGGCAATGCCAATTTGGTCAAGTTTAATACTGCTAAAAACCAGGCGTGTCTTTTCTCCGCTAAAAGGAGCCAATTCCACCCGACTCCATCTTTCCGAGGTGTAACCGTGCCGATAACCGATCATCTTGATCTTCTTGGGGTCACAATAACGTCCACTCTCAATTTTGGACCATATATCGAAGCAAAGGCTCAACTGGCTGCCAAAAAGTTAGGAATCATAGCAAAGGTGAGACGGTACTTCACGCCGGAACAGCTCCTCAAAACTTTATCAAGCGCAAGTTCGATCGTGTATGGAGTACCTACTGCTCTCATCTTTGGGACGGATCTGCCAGATACCTAACTTGATGTGCTTGAGTCAATTAAGAAACGAGCCAAGAGGATCATTGGCAATGATAAGCTCGTCGGGTCGAAGCTCCAAAGTCTTGAGCATCGACGCCGGGTTGCTAGCCTGTCGGTTTTCTATCGATTGCATATTGGGGAGTGTGCGTCGGAATTGCATAGTTTAATTCCTCTAAGCCCGGTCCATCATCGGACCACTAGACGTACAGCGATGCGCTTTCAGTACATGGTGGAAATCCCACCCATACGCATAAAACGTTTTGGGAACACATTCATTGTGCGTACAGCTAAGGAGTGGAATTCCCTGCCAGAGTTTGTGTTTCCTGATTATCCTGATAGTTACAACCTTTCCCTTTAACCGGGAGTCTTTAAGTCGAAATTGAATAGATTAGGTACTTTTAGACAAGCGTGCTCCATCTTCGACCACATCATCGCTAAACATCACGCAAGATAGTGGTCAAACGCAAGCCTATTAATGTTAAAAAATAAAAAAATATCAGCTAACTGTAGGGTAGCAAAATAATAAAATGTCATTATAATATGTATGACCACCACCTTTTGACATTCCCAAAATGAGGTTATAAATAGGTTAGCAATTTTGGAAAAATACACACTCTTTCTGATCTGCAACTCAGTTTACTTTACGAACGAAGCAACCACATAAATTATGAGCTATGTCGAACACCGAGTACGCCGATATGGAGTCAGGATCAAGCTCTGCAAATTCGCAAGATGTATCACTGCACACCCAGCAAATCGCCGGCATCTAACTTGCCCTGCTAGTACCTCCTTTCTGGCGCGATGGTTCATCACCTTCGAAGCCGCAACGCGTGATCTCAAGAAGGGTGAAGCTCAAAAAGTACAGATCATAGTCATCGTCCAGCTAGAAAAGGAAGATATCGAGCAAATATTTGACCTGTTGTACAATCCACCTGCCGATCATCAGTATAGCGTTATACCTTTTAACGTTCCCAAAATAAGGTTATAAATAGGTTAGCAATTTTGGAAAAATACACACTCTTACTGATCTGCAACTGAGTTTAACTACCTACCGTCCGCTAAAAAACTTTAATATTTCGCAAACGAATCACTGAATCGAAAAATAGTCATCACAACCCCGAAGAAGTTATACTCACTTTACATATAGGGGGCACCTAACGTACAAAAAACTTTTAATTTTTTTTATTATTTCGTTTTTTTGGCGTGATTAATATTATATGCCCATGCAGAATTGCAGCTTTCTAGTACTAACAGTCTCTTAGCTATGCCTCGGACGGACATACGGACAGACCGAAACTATTCAGGGTTTCTTGTTAGGACTACGGAACCCTAAAAAATGAGAATACATGGAAATTTTCCTGAATTTTTATCTATCTTTACTTCAGTAGGGCCTGGCCCCTTTCGTTTCGTCAGAAACGGTGTGCTCTTTTCGAGCTCGCTTCGCTCGCTCACATATACTCGTCTTAGTTATTGGTTTTTTTACTACCTACCTCTAAATCTAAAGCATCTTAGATGTTGTGAAAATTCTTAGCTTTCCGGTCCTGTTCACAAAAATTTTCGAGCTCGTTTCGCTCGAAGTCGTCTAAAAGATGGTTTTATCCAATCCGAGAGGCAAAAAACACTATTTCTGTACACCTACCACAGAGTAGTCTATTTAACTTAAAGGTTGACTGGTAGAGGAATGCCTAGTTGCATTGAGTCCGCCTATGTACAACTATTGTAAATGAAGTTTAAATAAAAAATACGGGGACAATTAATGTTTCTCGGCTGATTTTATAGGAAAGAAATAGTGTTTTTTGCCGCTCCTGGGCATCTCAACCGCCGGGCAGGCTTCGGCCATGACGGGCCCCGTCGTGTTTGCTGACAACTCTTTGAGGCGCGCGTGGAACACTACGCGCCGTCGACTCTCGGGCCTGGTGCTGATTGGACGGCGAGTTACCCACTACTCGCCGTCCGCCGGCCCGGGTCTACGGTGGCTCGCGGCGCCGGAAGCCCCTGGCGTCTCCTGCGGCGGCTGCTGCTGAGGGCAAGAGGGCGATTCTGTTGTTGAGCCTCCCTCACCCGTTCCGCCTCCTCCTTCGCGAGCATTACTGCTTCGCAGAAGGAGGAGACTGCTTCCCATTCCCTCTCTCCCCCCCGCTCCCCGCCCGCCCGCCCGCTCTTTCCCTCTCGCTTGAACCAGGGACGGGTGCGAGAGGTCGCTGCCGCCGATCGCGTGGTGACTGCGTACCAGAAGACGCAGCGTTGGAAGGCCTGAGACCTGGTGAGGGTCGTGGGTAGCCGATGGATGCGAGACGCACAGGACCGGTCGTTGTGGCGACCCTTGAATGGACTATGTCCAGCAGGCGACGTCTTTCGGCTGAAATTATGATGATGGTGAGGTATCGCAAAGCTCTCTGGTTTTGGCAAATAATCGGACCCCAATTTTCATTAGTTTCTACGATGCATCAGCATATCTGTAATACAGTACCACACGCTGTGAGCTTCCGCATATGCTCTCTGGATAAGGTGTAACATAATACTCAAACACTATGTGTGCTAACATCAAACAATTACGAACCACAAGGGAATTTTAGAAAGGCACGCGAGTAACTTAGACATGAGTGGACATTTACCTATGAGCCCGATCGACACACGTATGTAACACCATTCCTATGTTTTAGTCATCAGAGATTGTGACTAAGCAAATAGCCCTATTATTACGTGTGTCAATGCTATTTAGGTCTAAGGTGAACTGAATTGAATTTCGGCCGTAAGCGGCCGCAGAGGGGTACGAAATTCATGAGGACCAATACCTGGCTGGGGGAGCGTGATGAAATGCGCAAGCACTCCAACGCCCGCCCCGGGCGGAGGACATTCATGAAGATGGATTGCCAGACGATAAAATAAAAAAAAAGATCTAAAGTGAACCAGAGAGCACCGAGACCTCTCGGCCACTACTAAAGATGGCACTGTCAAAGTTCTACATAGAAACAGCTGTTGTTCAGCCGGTCGATTCTGTTAACAGTTCACCGTGAAAACTTAGGTGCAGCGAGCGTGAAGTGAACTGTCATTCCACCTTGATTATATGGATTGACAGCCCACTTCACGTTCACCTCACCTAAGTTTTCAAGGTGAGATTTTACAGAATAGCACAGCTGAAATAGAAACCAATAGATACCAGTGTCAGTGAGTGTCACTGTTTACTTATATATTGACGGCCCGCCCATGACAATTCACACTTTGAATTTGATTTTAAGTTGAGTATTTGTCAAACTATACTTTAGCTTGAAAACCCGTCAAACTTTGGCATTAAATGAAAGAATAAGAAATAAATAAACAATTATTGCCAACACTAAACAATCATAACATCAAACAACAGCACAAAAGAAGACTCAATACAATACATATCAGATGGTTTCAGTGTCACAAAAGGAGCGGGCTCAGCCAATGTTAAGCAGTGTGCGGTGTAGAGCCACAACTCTGGTCAACGCTGATTTACAGCCCGCCTCTTAGAGTTTGACACGTTCATAACTCAAATCTCAATTCAGAATTATTAAAAATTCGAATATTAGGAGCAACGCGTTTAGGTCATTGCCAGCACGGCCTTCCGTGCACTGTAAGGTGGGTAAAGAACCAAGATCAGCAATATAGACTGAATGCAACATGATCATTTATTTGCAGAGTTTGTATATGCACGAAACAATAAATTATGCAGTACATCAAACAAAAGAAATCACTAGCTATGTCCTTGCATTTGCCGATTGCATTTCGCGCCTAAGTGACCTTAACACGAAAGCGATCGATCCCAATATGCTGCATAGTGTAAGTGTTCCCCTACCCTGTTAGTGTTCTTCTCTCGATCTGCTGTTGTGTGTTGGACAGGTTGGGCTGTTTGGAACTCTGCTGACGTAAGTTTCCTATATTGTAACATACCTGCTCTACCATTTTTTAGGCATCCTGAGTTCACGAGTCACGATACACATTCTTTGGGAAAGTTGCTCCTATTTCAGTAGTAGCTATGATATCTTGACCAAAGTATGTTTTGAATTATTCATACATTTAAGATTTTACTGTCACTCATTCACTTGTTATTTGAAATGTGGTTGATTTATTAAAATGATTACTTAGTATGGGTTAGGGAGTTATTTATATATCAATATGGCTTACTGACTTGACTTAATATCTTTCGTCCCCTAGATGGGGCAGAGGGCGTTCACAATAGTTCTCCATCGCGAACGGTCTTGAGCTTCAGGATTCACCTCGCTCCACGTCAGTCCGTTGCTCGCTTCTACCAACTCCAACTCTACGTTAGAGATGGTTTCGGGCCAGTAGATTTTTAACCGACTTCGAAAAGGAGGATCTCAATTCGTTTTTTTTTTTTTTTGGGGGGGGGTGGGAAATCATCCTATGACTTCTTCCGCTCTAGGGTGGAGCGGAAGGGCGTGTCAGACTCTTACTGACTAAAACCCACCCCTGTTCCTCCCTGCCCTGAATGCCCAGGGGCGAGGTAACTCTTTCGAATTTATCCTCAACCCCCGGGCAAGCATCGGCCACGACGGGCCCCGTCGTGTTTGCTGACAACTCTTTGAGGCGCGCGTGGAACACTACGCGCCGTCGACTCTCGGGCCTGGTGCTGATCGGACGGCGAATTACCCACTACTCGCCGTCCGCAGGCCCGGGTCTACGGTGGACGGAGATCGTCTCGCGGCGCCCGAAGCCCCTGGCGTCTCCTGCTGCGGCTGCTGCTGAGGGCATGAGGGCGACTCTGCTGTTGTTGAGTCTCCCTCACGTATGCCGCCTCCCTCTTCGCTACATTACTGCTTCGCAGAAGGAGGACACGGCTTTCCATTCCCTCTCGCTCCGTACCATGGCCTGAATCAGGGCACGGCGCGAGAGGTCGCTGCCGCCTATCGCATCCACGAGGACACGGTGGTGCTCTGCCCAAGCGGGGCAAACCTCCACCGTATGCTCCACCGTGTCCTCTGGGCGATCCTCGCAGTGGAAACACCCGGGGGTCACCTCCGCCTTGATCCGAAACAGGAACCTCCCGAAACAGCCATGTCCGGTGAGGACCTGCGTCAGGCGGAAGGTGAGGGCGCCGTGGCGCCTCTCCAGCCACTCCTCAAAGAGGGGCACTACCGCCGCGATGGTGGCGTGCCCAGCGCTGGGTTGCGACAGTCGCTCTCTCCATGTCACCATGAGATCCTGCCGGAGCTCTGTCCGCCGAGCCGCGAGTTGTCGCGGCAGCGGAGTTTGGCCCCGGCGTGAGATCTCAATTCGTCTTTATGTTTTTTTTGTATGTTTCCTACGCGATTGCTCCGCCACATAAGAATAGATTTTGATGATTCTTTTTTTGTTTGGTAGGTTATACTTCAGAGGTCCCATACAAATTTCATCGAAATTGATTCAATGCTTTTTTTAAAAATTAACTTACACAAAAAATATGTACTACACAGATGACTTTTTGGTTGTCTACAATTATGTTCAAATTCCATGTTATTGGGATTTTTCCATTCGGGCATAACTGTAATATTTTATTTTAGTTCTGGGGTCCAACTAAAAAGTGAAATATAAAAAACTATTTTACAAAAAATACAACCGACTTCCAAAAAAGTAAATACACAAAAAAATAGTCAAATAACGAAGAAAACAAACAAATACTGACTTCCGAAATTAAAGTTATTTTTCAATTTAGTAAAAAAAGTTCTTTTATTTTTCACTTTTTTTATAGATTCTCTTTATGAAGGCAGCGGTTGTTCGTCAACCGCTTGACGAACAACCGCTGCCTACGTCACGACTTGGATTTGGCGTGAGATGTCTTTTGTAACCCACATTTCGCAACCGTAGAACAGCACGGATATTGACATTGCACCCGAAGATTCTGGGTGAAGAATTCATTCTTAGAGTCAGTTTTTGCAACTGCCAAACAGGTCTCAGCTTTGCAGTAGCTCAGACTTTGACGATCCGTGAAGCGATGTCGTTTTCACTACCTCCAGTCCAGTGTCTAACACGACGCTTCCAGTATTATGTACATTTGTGGACGCCATTAACTTAGTTATTGATTAAATCTGTTACACCAGTTCTCATCTCTTGGCTCTTCTGGATGTTAATTTTAAGCATGCTTTTGCCGCTTCCTAACATAATATTGTATTCTTTAGATATGAAAAATATTGTATTCATATTTTAAAGAACACATTTTTTTTTTAAATATTTTTAACGCTTTTATTAGTAAAGTAACCTCATATTGAACTCAGATTTTAGAAAAATGTTTTAATGATATTTTTAATGTTCTCTATTTTTTTTTTTTTTTAATTTTGACTGTAAGTTTAATAGTTATTAATTTTTGTTTTGTTAAAGAAATACTAAAGATTTAACCAACCAAGCTTCAAGCTTTACCTTTTACGAAAACCAACAGACATCGACACACGACGATTTTTTTTAGATGTTATGACGTCCATAGATGGAATGCTTAGAGCAGTCGAGATCAGCTGCACGAGAGCAGTCGTGTTGCGGTTGGAGTCGACTGCAACCCGACCGCTTGAAGCTGTCGGCACTGACTGCTCCAAGCAGTCCGTCTACGGAGGCACTGACTCTGATCTAGGGCAGCTAAAGTCCAAAGTTACCACCACATTATCTTTCTAATTTCTATAAAACCGATGGTAGATGTGCCTTTTCCGCCGCGGGCCTGTGAACGGCGAGTAGTGGGTAGCCCGCCGTCCAATCAGCACCAGGCCCGAGAAGAGTTGACGGCGCGTAGTGTTCTACGCGCGCCTCAAAGAGTTGTCAGCAAAACATGACGGGGCCCGTCATGGCCGATGCCTGCCCAGAGGTTGTGGATAAATTCGAAACAGAGTTACCGCGCGCCTGGGCACTCAGGGCAGGGAAGGAAGAGGGGCGGGTTTTAGTCAGTAAGTTTCTGACACGTCTCCCGCTCCACCCAGAGCGGGAGACGTCATTGGATGATTTCTCACCCCAAAAAAAAAAGATGTGCCTTTGCCTGTCAGAACACTTTGGGTTATTTAGTTAGTTCGACCAATTGCCGATCGTTCTTCAGCAACAGGATGTGGTTCACAGAAATGACTTTCAAAGGGAAGTGTCATTTGACAGCGGAGCTAACTGAATGTCTGGAACCAATTATGAAAAAAAAATTAAGCTAAATAGCGACCTTAAACTGTACAAGGCCGTTGCAAAACTTACATCACCTCCGTTTCCTTTGAAATTTGAAAACTAATTTAAATTAAATAATTATAATTAACTGAGCAGTGGTAATGACCGCGACTTACAAGTGTAGGCCGTGAATTCAAACCCGGGTAGGCGCTTTACTTTGTGTAAATTATTTCATCACCACTGCTCTCAAAACGGTGAAGGAAAAGATTGTAAGGAAACCGGCATGTCCTAGAACCAAAAATTCCAAGGCATGTGACATCCACCAACCCGCATTGAGCCCGCGTGGTGGATTACGGCCCACACCCTCTCACAGAGAGGAGGGCTGTGCCCCCCCCAGCAGTGGCGACATTAAAAGGCTGATGATGTGTAAGTATTATAATTAGATACCTACGATTTTCGTTTTCATTTTAATTGCAGTAAGTAAGTAAACATCCATTACAACCTTGTAAAATGTGTATCAGTGATTAATTATCTGCGTGTGTGTTAGCAGTGACCCCAAACGTTACCGGCTAGGTAACATGCAACAGGGCCTCAGGGGCATTAGATCCGAGCTATTTGTTTAGCTTTCAGCACAATTTATGATAAGTTCCGTTGAAAGGAGAGGTCGTTTTCTATTTAGATCTCGAAAAATGTGAAACCTGTAATACCTATGTACTAAAGATCGCAACAGGCAAAGGATCAAAATGTCTGTGACATGATAACGTAAGTAGGATTAATGCTGGTAAGCCACGTATACCCAATGAAATGATAACAAACAGGTTTTGTTATAAATTAACAGCTTATATAAGTACCAGTCGTCTGTAAACTAGTTTTCTATTCGAACGCAGTTTTTCTTACGCATACGTGTTGACAAAGTACCTATAGTCCTGCTGGTCCCGTAGCGGTTAGTTTCTCCAAACACGCCATAAACCGACGGCGTATCACAAAGTTATCTTGCAATTACTCCTGCCGTAGTACCTATTTATAAACACCATTACCTTTGAGGTATCTACATGCCACTTAATTTGCTGATTTTTTCCCTGCAATCTGCCATTCTGTGGCGAACCCAATGTACCTACTTAATCAAGGTCAAAGCTAATCTTGGAGCACCAAAAAAAAAAGTTTCCTTTCACCTAATCAAAGTAGTGGACATCGGGCTCATGAGGGCAAAGCGACTAGTGCACCGGTTTTAATAACAACAGCACCTAACCCTACTTTTTGCATTTAATAACATATAAACTATGTATGTATCATTGAAGTGCATGATAAGTTCATTTTAGTTAAATCTCGGCAGAGTCCATTTACATGTGCGAAGTAACACACGTGCCAAAGCTTTGTGAACGGAATAACGGTTCTTCAATTAAGTGCTGTTTTTTTAACATTATTTTTCATAATACTTAATTGAAAATCATCGGCGAGTTTACCGCTACCCACACGTGCGACTTTGTTATTGTGTTACCATGAAGTTTCGATTCAGTTTGTTTATAATAGGTATGTAAATAGTATTAGAGCATTAGGTTTTTCTCTAAACAACTATGTATTTATTATTTAGTTCTCATCATCATCAGGTTACCAGTTTTCTGAAAGTCCTTTTGGTTTCTTGCTAGCCATAGCGACACATTACGTCTACATGATTCCTGTTAACAAACTTCACTATCCCCAAAAGCCTAAAAAAACGTTCACTATTGCCTACTATCCCTCATCACTACCCTCAACCCAATAGTTTGGAAACTTTCACAAGAAGTTATGACTCACCTTTTTTTTGAGTCTACGCTAACTTGGAGAAATGTTACTCTAACCGAATTCGCACTTGAAGGAGTAAGTGAGGTGAAAGTACCTACGTTATTATGCAAACAAATAAAACTGATTCTTATTAATATCCTTCTTCTCATAATTTAACCTTCAAAAATACATACATCCGCTCCTCCATCCAAACAGGAAAATTGTAGGAATAAATTTCAACTGCGCAAACCATATTATTAGTAACATACAAATGTATATGACATTTGTAAAACCGGTAAACACTTGTTATTTCATGTTATTCTAAAATATTAAAAAGCACGAAAACAGGAAATAGGAAAACAAAACGTGTTATTCATGTTATAAAAGGTGAGCTTTTGTTCATATTTTAGCAATAACGAAACGTAGAAGTAATGTCAATGTCTTTTAATCAATGTCAGTGTTCCATATGTCATTTGACTTTGGCGTATTACGAGACTAAATTTAATAGGCGGGAACATACCCGGCTATCCCGTTCTATTGATCGTCATTAACAATGCAACGTCTAATCATTATTATCAAAAATGCATGGATACAACATTAGTTTTATTTCACAATTTCATGACTGAAAAAGTCTACTAGGTAATTATTTGAAATTACTGAAACAGTGTCAAAGGGCCTACGTTAATCGTAAGCATAATTAGGTTGTACTTTGCAACGATGACGTGATTCCTTTGTAATTAAAATCAATTGCGGTTCTAAATTCTGTGCAAGGTAGGTAGGTTGGCTGGTAATCTTTTGTTCTTCGAAACCTGTGTTTACTGGTCAGTATAACAAACAAATTGCGTATGTAAATTAAATTTATACACGAATAACTTGTGTGTAACTTATCATTAATAATTCTATGCTTATTCTGTGTTTTTATTTTTAGCTGCAATAATGGGAATGGATACTAAAGCACAAATGGTTCGTCTAGAACACTGGATGAGTGACCTGCCTAATCCAATCAAGGATATTCCTCTGATATTTCTTGCTATACCAGGTAATTTATGAATATTTAAAAATACTGTTTTACCAACTAAAGCTCCTTGAACCTTGACCTAGTTATCTGCTTGTTGAGCTATTAACTACAAAGTGGTCAGGCCTGGTTGTAGGACATAAATTTAAATGTGGATTTAAAAAAATATTTAAACATTATTGCTGCACTTTGTTTTAATTAGATCTGGCATATTCTATGATTTCTAGTGATTAAATCCAACCATAGAAAAAAGTTTTTAAGCTTTTTTTTTTTGGGTGGGAAATTATCAAATAAATTCTTCCGCTATGGGTGGAGCGAGAGCGGGTGTATCAGACTTTTACTGGCTAAAACCCAGCTGTGTTCCTTCAGTTGCCTGTGCCGGGGGCAGCAGTGATTCTTTCAAACACACTCACGACCCTGGCAGATCATGAGGCTGGCTATATACACTGCTTTAGCTTTAGTCTGGTGAACATCCCATCCATACGCACAAAGCGTTTTGAGAAAACATTCATTGTGCGTACAGCTAGGGAGTGGAATTCCCTACCGCAGTCTGTGTTTCCTGATAGCTACAACCTGGGAGTCTTTAAGTCAAGAGTGAATAGGTTACTTCTAGGCAAGCGTGCTCCATCTTCGACCACATCATCGCTTACCATCAGGTGAGATGGTGGTCAAACGCGTGCCTATCAATAATAAAAAAATAGTCTCATGCTAAAGTATCTCCTGATTCATTTTAAATGGTATTACAGGGAGCCATGACTCCATGACATATGGCATAACAAGGTCTAGTGCTGTAGCCCCGGATGCTGAACCAATACTGAACCGACTGTACCCGTTGTTCCGAGGTACGATTTTACGATGGACCATAACGCAGGCCAGTGACACTTGGCACCAACTTCTCATTGGCATTAGGTATCTCTGAAGTAACAATTAGCACATTAAGCACTGCTACTAACTAATTAATTTATCTTTCACCTAACACAAGAATAGCTTCATGAAATATTCGCACATAAAAAAATCTTATCACCAAATAAAATTTCAGCTACATACATTGTACAGTATTCCTCTACATGTAATGCTAAAAAAGGTTGTATACTTTTCAGATACTTTGACTTAAGACTGGCTACTAAGGCTGATGAAGAAAATAGCTTTTATTTTACTCATGGCTTGTATGGTGAAGAAATAACTACAGCGCTCGCTCAAATCAAGCAGTTTGTTGACACACATCCTGGAGAGGTATATATTTATAAAATACAAATTTTTAAAAAAACCTTATTTAAAATCCGTGCAATCATACTGTGTCACTGAGTAGCCAATCTTTTTGCCATGTCATGGGCTATTCTCGTCTTGCTTTGAAAGTAAAAGACAAATAAACTGCAAAGTCATCTTACTATGTGCAGGACATTCTCTTTTAAACCGCTTCAGTTATCCAGTCTCACCCCACCATTTTCTACAGTTTCTAGGTTATAAACTCATAACAAACTTGTAAAACTTTCCAGGTGGTCATCCTAGACTGCCAACATTTCTACAACTTTACTCGTCAAGACCATCACAGACTGAGGGGGTACCTACTGGACCTGTATGGACCTCGACTAGTGCCTCGACAGATAGATCTTGAAGCTATCACGCTCAACTCGCTCAATAGACTGAAAATGCAGGTTTGTTATTTACAGCTCAAATAAAGATTACCATACGCGGTCAGTTCTTCATTAAAATTCGTACTATGTGTCTGTAACAGACTCAAGATCGATTGTCTACGACTTGCTGGTGGGACGACTCCCTGAAACGAAGAGTCTTAAAAAGTGATGCGGTTTCATATTAGTGTTTATATGGTCTGTTTCAAACGTGCATATTATATGGCTCAAATTGATCTCTTGAGTAAGTACTAAAACTTCATCTAATCTGATTTGAATGAAGCCACACATTCCAGAAATCATTAGTGCGTTCTGTTGAATCCTGAAAACAACTCATCGCACGTCATTCACAGATGACTATGAAAAGGTCCCTGTCCTTTTGGAAGGGAAGCTTAACTTTGGAAGGGAAAAGCAGCTGAGGCCTATACCTGTTTTCAATAAACCTAAAAATATACAGAATGGGTATTATAGTATTATAGGAGTGCCAAACATATATCATAACGGCATAATTAAGTAAGTAAGTAAATTAGGCCCAGGTAGGTACTTCATTAATAGACGGCTGCCAAGCCTTAAATTCTCTTGACTAAACTAGGTACCCATTTTTATTAAGGTTTTTATTACCTTGCCTGAGTTATACGTTTTTAACTGAACCATTAGTGAATTCTTATGCTTTCACTTAACTATTACTGTGGCCATTACAATACCTAAATTTAAGTCCATTAAGATTCATACACCGCATTTCTATAACTTTAATAGCTGGCTTACCATTGTTATTGAATTAGTTATAAACTTCCTTTTTATTATTTACCTACCCGATAACATTGAGTCAATATTATAGGGTTGATGCCTTTGTTCCAATTTATTAACGGTCGGCGCAGCTATTATTTTCCTACTATGTACTCGTTATCTCAGTAGTCACCCCTAAAATTTCTCATGGTCCGTCCATCGTTTCTATAGTCCCCTATTCTTATAACCTCTTTAATCTTTTATTTTTTCGAAAAAAAAAAAAAAGATTTTTCTAGTGGTGATGATGATGATTTTTCTTTTTGCAGGTTGCAATTAGCAAAAATCCAGTTATAAGCTCCTCTTATTACAACATTATTCTTAGTTTTCAATCCGGTTCTTTCCAAAAAGTCTAGAAAAAAAAACGATTTATTTAGGTACAAATATTCTGCGACATAAATTAACCTTAAAAACACAAAACCATTTCAGATAATAGTAGTATACCGCAACGAGACGGTGTCCTCGACGGGCGAGTTCTGGCAGCCTCAGATGATGCCCTCGCCATGGCCACAGCAAGACGGAATCTCGGGGCTCCTGAACTATCTGCGCAACGTCGAGAGGCCTCCCAGCACGGGGTTCGTGCATCAGGCCGTGCTGACCCCGACTCCCACCTTTATTGTACTCCGGTGAGGAATATTTTATTTAGGATCTCCAAGTCCCTCGCCGTGTCTGTAGGTGATAAACTCAAAAACTACATGCATTGTCATGCGGTTTTCACCAATAGACGGAGCCATACCCATGCGATGCTCGGGCGGGTTATAATGAGTACTTATAAGATTTCATGTTGGTGTTCACTTACAGGAGACCACAACCTGCACAAAAATAATTTCTCTCTGGCTAACAACCATAAAAATAAATTAAATTAAACGATCAATTGGAAATTAATAATAATAATAAAATTGAAATTATCATTTAAGTTAGTAAGTAGGTAATATCTACGTACAGGGAGTAACAGTGGGTCCAAACAGGCGGCAAACGGCAACGCGGCAGGCACCAGGAGATGGGATGAGCTAGAATAATTTTTAGGGTTCTGTAACCAACATGACCCTATTACTAAGTCTACGTTGTCCGTCCTGCCGTCTGTCTGTCAGCGGGCTGTATCTCATGATCCGTAATAGGTAGACAGTCAGACACATTCTGTGAATATTCACAGAATGTGTATTTCTGTTAAAAATAAAATAAAAAATAAAGTAATCCATCCAGGAAGGAAAAAAGCCAAAAAAACACGTTTCTAGTGGGAGTACTAGAAACGTGTTTTTTTGGCTTTTGTTGCTCGATCTTAATAATGGCAACCAGTAGACGCGTATAATCTTGTACGATGATACGAAACCCTTCATGAGCGAATCCGACTCCCACTTGACCGGTTTTTAAAGGATTGGCCCACAGTCAGATCAGCCCCCTTAGCCAAATAACTTTTATAATAACGCCAACGCTAACGTTTCGTGCAAAATGTATGGCAACGACATTACCTGCGGAGAGAACTGTCACGTGACTCACGCCCAATAAAGTCGTTGCCATACATTTTGTACGAAGCGTTAGCGTTAACGTTAACAGAAAAGTATTTTGTGTAAAGGCTCAGCCCCCTTAGCCAAAATACATTTCCGTTAACGTTAATGCTAACGCTTCGTGCAAAATGTATGGCAACGACGTTTTGCACGAAGCGTTAGACAGAGAACTGTCACGTGACTCAAGCCCAGTAATGTCTTTGCCATACACTTTGCACGAAGCGTTAGCGTTAACGTTTACAGAAAAGTATTTTGTCTAAAGGCTAGATCGCGTAAACTGGAAAGAGGGAAGAGAGGCCTTTGCCCTGTAGTGACACAAGCTTAAAATTAATAAGTAATATGAACTGGTCATATGGACTAGTTAGTGTAAACTGCTATCATGAGCGCATAACATGCGATACGTGTGAACGATATACAAACATAACCCGGTTTTCATAACGTGCGTGTTTTGTAGGTGCGTCAAATTGTTTGTGCCTCTTTATCGAACTATCAGTGTACCTACCTACCTATGGTTTAGTTAGATTTAAAAAAGGAAGTTTATCACAAACATGTGGCGTTACAAAATTCATACTCAACTGATGGAAGGAAGCCTCTCAAATTTATCCATAGCAACAATAGAATATGATGAGAGCAGTGGTATCTGCCGCGACGTACAAGTTGTAGGTCGTGAGTTCAAACCCAGGCAGGCGCTTTACTTTGTAAATTATTTCTTCGCCACTACTCTCAAAAACGACAAAGGAAAACATCTTGAGAAAAATGTTCTAGAACCAAAAATTCGAAGACATGTGACATCCACCAATCCGCATTGAGCCCGCGTGGCCCTTACGGCCCACACCCTCTCGCAGAGAGGAGGTCTGTGCCCCAGCAGTGGGGACATTAAAAGGATGATGATGGACAATAAAATATACTTTTTAAAATTTCAGGTGGATATCAAGCTTACGCGAAAAATGTGCCGTCCCAGTGGTCAAAGACGTATTACCAGAACTGGCCAAGTTCTCCCCGGGCCGGCCCACCAGCAAACGTAACAACGTGTCGCGCTCCCCCGTCAACGTCGTCATCGCCGACTTTGTCGATATGAACGACGCCATTTTCCCGAGGACCATCATAGATCTTAACATGAAACTATTAAGGCACACAGAAATAGCTCATAGTGGGTAAGAAACTTTCATCATTATCTTAAATTTAGCTTGTTATTCTTATGATTTGGCCCATATTGTGGCCATTGTGTCATTTTATTTACAAACGTACCTGAAGCTTTTTTACGCGTTTACGAAATACAAGATTTTTCTGTGATAATGAAATCATATTTTTTATATACTTTCAGTTGTTCATAGTATGGTATTTTAAGTATGATATTATTAGTGTTTTACTATTATTATATTTTACGCTATTAGAAATAAAACTTACTGTACAAGTGCCTGAAATAAAAGTAGTTGTATTTCATATAATACGGCCATTGTTTAATTTTCACAATCACAATTTTATTAACTTCTTGTTTTACCAAAAACTTTGTTACAGAAATCGTCTAACTTTATTCTTTCACATAAATCTCTGAATGACCATTTTTTCTGCTGAAGCCCCGTGAGCTCCGCTTGGTCGAGAGATGAGAATAATTTATCTGATAGTTCGTCGGATATCTCGATGATTCGGCAAATCTTGTCCAAACGTGACAAATCCTCTAAAGAGTTTGTCAAATCACATATTTGAATAACTTGCGATTTCCTCTCATTAATTTCGAATGAATTGGTAGAGTCCGTCGCGCTGGCACTATCCAACTTGTCGTAGAGGTCAGGTTTGAGCGTCGTGCCGTTGCCATTGCTGATGGTAGTGGCTGTGCCGGGGCTGCAGCACTGCGAGCTTACCTCTGGTACTATTGTAACTGGCCCAGGAATCTTTGTGCTCAAGCTCTCATCAATCTGTTTATCCGAAGTTTCGCGAAGCATGTCAGCTTCCAAAATTTCACTGCTTACATTACAGGATTCGAAGCTCGCTTCCGAAGTATTTTGTTTCTCACTATTGAGTAATACGATATTTCGCTTTTGCAATTCTTCGTCAATGACACGGATACTAAAATGCTTTTTATGTAAATAGTTATGAAATTCTTTGCGGGGTATCTCTTCTGGCGGTTTGGTCTTTCGACTGTCGCATACTTTTTTCTCGGTGGGCACATGTGATAATCTTCTACCACCTTCTATAATTTTAATGTCCTCTTGCTTTTCTTTCACGACATTATCAGAAATCTTTGGAGTGATCCCTTTCTGCTCCTTCACAATACATTGAACTAGTGGTTCCTTAGAAAGACTCTCCATAAAATAGTTGACAGTCTTATTCGTTTGACTCTTAAAACCTATGCTCGTATTAAATTTACTATTTACCTTTTTCGGTGAGTCATTTGCCTTAGGTGACAAATTATTTAGAGCTGTAGCCTTTTGAGATAAATTAATAACTGAGTTCTGTTTTGCAAAACCCATTACTGTTTCGCGGAAAGGTTTATTATTACCGACAACTTTTTTTACGGCACTTGATATATTGTTGTCCAAATTATTAGCGTTTCTGCAGCATTTTACTTCTTCTTTGCTACAACCAAGGCTAGTAGATAACAAGATCTTGTAATCACCACAAATGCCGAATAGTGAATTATTTGCTGGTAGAGTATTCAAATTTCTATTTTTAATTTTGGACTCCATCGATCCAGCACTGGCACCAAACTTTACTCCTTCTGAAGAGCTTTTGGTCGCAGCCCCAAGTTGCAATTTGTTAGCATTAGACTTCTTCAGCAAATCTTCGGTAATGTGTACCATCTTAGAGAATTCTCTCTTGACAGTCTCCAAAGTGTCCTGAGGTTTTATGCAATCAGTGGTATCTATTTGTTTTGGCCCAAATGCCATGCAACTGTGAAAGAACGAGCTTCTATTTTCCCTTGCAGCACTTTTTTGTGCATCGTTATTGTCATTCCATATTTTGAATAACTCATTCCTCTTTTTAGTATCTCGATTGACCGCAGGTGCTACAGAGGTACTATTCGCCGAGCTGTGTGCAGACAGCGGCTTCTTTAAAACCACTGGGCGAACGATCGGTTTTCTTTTACAAGTAGTCTCCAGAGCTGAAGTACAGCACTTAGGGAGTTCGGTGTTGCATTCTATCGATGGTGTCTCTCTGGAGCCGCGCTCAGTTTGCTGTAACTTGTCTTCCTTTTTCGCAAGCTTTGCTCGAACATATGTCATCTTACACGGAAGTCTGACAGGTTTGTTGAATTGCCTTTCGGAAAAGAATATTGAGTCTATAACCCTGCAAGCGTACGAGTACTCATTTTCGTACCAGCATATGATTTTGTAGAAGTTTGGTTTTAGTTCTAAACTGGAGACAGCGTCGAGGATGCACGAGTGACTGTCTCGGCTGAAGTCTGAGGACACTGCTTCATCATTTGATATTTTTATGATATTTTGAAGAAATGTTCTCCCTGCTTCTTCTACTGTTTTGACAATGTCTTGTAGATTTGTGTTGGTATTTAGTCTGTGTGGGGAAAAATAAAGAGATCAAAATAAAAAAAGAAGTGCTATCGTAGTTTTAAAGACGTTGTCTGTGGTTTTTTCTCGATCTTTCTACAATAATGTCCAAATATTACATTCTGTACTGCTCTACGGAACACCAAAACTACTAAATCTTTATTGTAGTATAATAAAGCTGAAGAGTTTGTTTTTTTGTTTGAACGCGCTAATCTTTGGAACTACCGGGTTTGGAAAATTATTTATGCATTAGATAGCCTAATTTTTGAAGACTGTTATAATTTGTGTAACTGTTCCGGCAAATACCTAACAGAGAACACAGAATACTTAGCACCAACGTACCTGACAGTCATATCAAGCACCGACACATTGACGATGGGAAGTCTGAAGGCCAACCCGGCCATCTTATCCTTCACTTGCGGAATGATCTTGGCTAGAGCTTTGCACGACCCAGTCGTCGCCGGGATTATATTCTGGTGGATACTCCTGTGGTCGCGCCAATGCTGGTAAAGGAAAAAGGTCTGTGTTATTAACTGAGAATTTTGAGATTGTGAGATTGAGAATGTGTGGAACCCTACTTTGTTGCCCTGTTGCCAATGTTTGACAGGTTTTCAGGGGCGAGTTAAGATAAATACTCGACTCTAAATTCTTAATTCAGGAACCGGGGGTAAGACTGGTATTACTTTGATCTAGAGGATAAATCCTGCTATTATTTAAGCTTATCACAATTCTTGTTCTTGTTATAACTAGATCAAGAATTGTGCCATGAAATTTTAACATTTAGGGCCTCTAACTAGTACCTAACTGTATTTCTCCATTTTTTTTTGTTTTTTATTCCATTGATAATGTAAGCACAACGTACCTTACCTGGTGGTGAACTTCTGTAGACGATTCGTAAGTAAAGTAGGGCAAAGCAAAACCCTACGAATATGTAATAAGAACATGTTCCCAAAATGTAACGAGAAGAGCTTTCTTTCATTTTTATAAGTTTCACATTGTGTTTGCTGTTTTTTACCGATATTTTGCAGAGACTTTTAACCGATTGCTACAAAAATTGGTATATTTAAGTTTTATTTGTTATGACATTGTCTTGTCTAATAATGAGTTATGAAGTGAGTACCTAAATATCGTGACCATCGCGACATTTCGAATACATAGATTGCCGTCTTTATGTATTCAGACAATTCGATTCGATACTTGCTCTTCTAAGAAATTATTAGAGCTGTTTGAAGCACCCCGAAAATAGTCAACTTTCTGTGATCAGAATGTTCAGCTGATGTTGATCGCTTCACCACGATATAAGCTTCTATTTTAAACATAAGTTAGGCCGGGACTCCACTAAAGCGGAGACGAGACGAGCGGAGAGGAGATGTTTTTTAAACAACCAATAGAATTGTGTTATTGACACATGTCCTCTCCGCTCAGCTTCAGTGGAGATCGCTGTGCGGAGATGTATAATATTTGTATGGCGCGATGGAAGCGGAGATGTGAGCTGTGCGCGGACGACGCGCAGTGGAGACGAGAGATGTGAGCGGCGTGCAGTGAGCGATGTCACCCTCCCCCCTCTCGCGGGCGGGGCACTGCAGCCGGCCATCTACCAATTCTCTATTCTTCATCTATCAATTCTGCTTCTTCAGACTGTAGTTCTTCTTCTTCAAGTAAAAGAAGATAATTTTTATGTAATAATAGCGGCATCGTCTACTTTTCGTGTAAAGAATGCGTACTGAGCACTCAACGCCTCGCACTCGAGCTGAAAAACATCTCTTCTCGCACAGCACACCGCACACATCTCCGCTTTGGTGGAGTCCCGGCCTTAATGCCGAAACGAGAGAAAGCTTTCCTCTGCGCCAGAAGCAATAAAGCTAGAGCTATCTGGCACAAGTCACATTAAATGGCACAAGTCACATTAAATAGGAAACAAATGACGCATATTTACTTAACATTATGAACTCGAAACATTAACACCGCCATTCCCTTATTAATAAACCCGGAGTTACACTATTATTCAAAATGTGATTTTGGCAGAACTTTATTATCTAAGTTTATGATTAAAGGAGCGACAATGGTGCCGATTCTCTTGTTCAATAACTAAAGTAAAATTAGAGAATCGCTATCTCTTACTAAAAGGCAGTGCAAAAATAGGACGGCTATAGCTGTGAACTAAGTTAGAGATGTCAAACTAGTTTACGTCTTGCGCTTTACCGTGTTTTTAGTTGACATGGTTTACGTGTACCCTTAATTGTGTGCTCCATCTTCGACCACATCATCGCTTACCATCAGGTGAGATGGTGGTCAAACGCGTGCCTTTCAATAATAACAAAAAAAAAATAAAAAAAAATTGTATGGAAATATTAGTTCAACTAAATTTGACAGCTCTAATTTACGTCCGTCTCTTTCTTGTTTTATTAAAGAGAAAAAGATAGCAATAGCCTAAATTACGTTTAGTTTGTGCACAACAGAATCGGCACCAGTGTATAGTTACCTTTCCCCTCAAGCACAGTCCGTCCAGAGGCTTGAGCGAGGGTGTCATGGCGTGTATGCTGGTGATGAAACCCTCTGTGACACCGTAGTTTTCTTCTAGTACCTTCACTATGGGTGCTAGGCAGTACAGCGTGCTTGATGCACATGATAGGACCTTATGCTCTGTAATGTGGATATATTATTAAGAAACATTTTAGTGAGTGACTATGCACAATAGCAGTTTCCAAACAACACTGGACACGTATTTTTCTTTTGCAACGTCGACAAAAACTAAAAACGATACAGTGCATTGAAATTTTGCGTGACGTCACGTGATGCTACACTTAGACGAAGTGACGTAACACGCCCCCACTTCTGAACTTTGATGAGTTTTATATTGGTTTAAAAATACTTGTCCAATATTTTTTGATAATGGAATTATTATTTTTGTGCCTAAGAAACATCTCTATTGTACCACCAATTTTGAGGCTATTGTAAAGAATAAAGCTCTGTTGAATGAATATGAAACATGAGCGTAATCTATTAGCATCAAATGTGATGTAGCGACATCTGTGACGCCGTAAACGAACTAAAACAACAAAATACTACGTCACGTAAGCAGAGTTCTCCGCGCGATTTGAACATATAATACAACAGCCCGAAATCAACCATTGGGCAGTTGCCCGGAGCAGACACAACACCCGTCTGGTCGGAGGATCCTCCCTTTTCAATGGAGGTTTGCGGGACTTTACACCCTGTTCCGCATGCCTCCTAAACTGGTGACCCTCGACTATGAACGTAAGCGCAGCCTTCGTCATGACGAATCCTAATAAAATTGAGAGAAAACCTCGAAAACTGGGCACGAATATTGTTTCTGTTTACTTTTCATAACTTTATCAGGTATTTGCGTTTAGGAATCATCACATCATGAAACTGAGCTGATGATGGAAACCATACCTTTCCTTAACAATAGAAGTTCGATATAAACAACTGGTTTTAGTGACAGATACCACTTAATATGCTTTGAAGAAAAAACGTCTTTGGAATATTGGAGGTAACCTCAACTGGTCAATATCCTGGGAACCTCATGGAAGGATGGTTGCATCATCAGCTCAGTGCCAAGAGGAAGGATTAGAAATTAGCCTCAGAGTATTAAAAGATGATGCGAGTCACAAAAAAACATAAAATAAAAACTTTTTAACAAAAAATTCAACTGACGAAAAAGAACTTTTTTTTTTTAAGTTAATATAAAAAATTGATATTTTATGTAGATAAAATATCAAATTTTATATAAACTAATTTTGAGTCGGCGCCAAATAATAAAATATAATACATCTAGCCTTCTTCATTTCTACGTACATATTTAATAATCAGATTGTTGTTTGGCGCCGACTCAAAATTAGTTCATATAAAATTTGATATTTTATGTAGGTAAATAAGCTCAATACACAAGACTTAAAAGGTTAATTTATTTTATGCTGTTTAGTTCTTTTTCGTCAGTTGAACTTTTTGTTAAAAAGTTTTTGGGATAAACTCATAACGGTTAAACGGATTTAGTAGCTAGTCGTTTGGCAGCCTAAATCCTTGTGATCACTTACGAAAATCTACGTGTACCTATTATTTAATTCGTTTACACAAAACAGATATCATCGTAGCGAATCTGTGTAAGACCTCGCTGCGTCCACCCGTACGGAGGCCGAACGATACGCCTCATATCAGTAGGTCAAATATTGGTCCCGTAGCGGTAATTGAACCCGCGACCTTGAGTTGTATTTGGATATTTTTATAATGCTGGCTACGCATCGGAGCATTTGATGATATATTTCTTTTTCTTGTCATAAGATTATAAAGATTGTGATTTTTAAATGCCAGAGAGTAATGAATAATTTTTATTTTTAACAACTAGTCTTACTAAGAGGTATCGTATTACCCAGTGACTGGGTTGTGGAGGTCAGATAGGCAGACGCTCCATGTAAAATACTGGTATTCAGCTGCATCCGGTTAGACTGGAAACCGACCCCCAGATAGTTGAGAAAAGGCTAGGCAGATTTAAATGGCAGAGAGAGTAATGAATAATTTTTGTAATTGGGTGGCAATCAAGCAAACTGCCCAACCTTTTTTTTTTTTTTTTGTTGAGGTGGGAAATCATCCAATGACTTCTCCCGCTCTGGGTGGAGCGGGAAGGCGTGTCAGACTCTGACTGACTAAAACCCACCCCTGTTCCTTCCCTGCCTGAGTGCCCAGGGGTGCGGTAACTCATTTTCAGAATTTATCCGCTACCCCTAGGCATCCGCTAACCCTAGGCATAAACTGCCCACCCTGATGTGTGCTCCATCACCCATAGGGAACGTGCACGGCGTAGCCTGTGCCATCTAGTGGAGTAAATCCGAAACTTTTACACTTTAAAAACTTGTCATTGACATTTCCGTGCCTTATATGTATATACACACGCACCATGCACACATGCAGCACGCATAACGTAGACTGGCATCTAGTAAGTGAAATCCGCAACTTTTACTGCATAAATACTTGACATTGGTGTTGATTCTGTTGTGCACAGACTAAACTTAATTTAGGCTATTGCTATCTTTTTCTATCTAATGAAACAAGAAAGAGACGGACGTAAATTAGAGCTGTCAAATTTAGTTTGAACTAATATTTCCATACAAATTAAGGGTACACGTAAAAACATGTCGTCTAAAAACAGGGTGAAGCGCAAGGCGTAAACTAGTTTGACATCTCTAACTTAGTGCATAGCTATAGCCGTCCTTTTCTCGCACTGCCTTTTAGTAAAAGATAGCAATTCTCTAATTTTAGTTCAGATATTGAACAAGAGATTCCGTACCAATGACATTTATGTGCCGCCATCTATAGTTCCTGTATGGACATTTTCTATACCAGAGCCATTTTAGGTGGGATAGCATTTCAGAGACAAACCTGAAATGTCTTATGTGCCTGTAATGAGACCGGCACCCTAACCCATCAATCCTGACCAGAGCAACACTGCTCAGGGTCACGGGAGTGTTTGCAAGAATCACCGCGGCCCCGGCACAGGCAACTGAAGGAACGCGGGTGGGTTTTAGTCAGTAAGAGTCTGACAAGCCCTCCCGCTCCACCCAGAACCGGTAAAGTTATTTAATGGTTTCCCAACTTAAAAGAATCAATACTGCTCAGCGGCCGAAATATGTATGGTGGTAACACTTCCCTGAACTATCTACCAAGGAGTTTTTGGCGGGCTTTTCTCGAGTGAAGTTCAGTGGCTGTTTTAATTACCTATTCGCTTATTGATTCTTAGTGGATATTGTGATGTAAAATTGGTGTAGTTTTGTGTCTCAAGTGTCTACGCATCTGGACAATATGTGGAATCATTGAAACAAACGCGATCATGGTAAAATGGAGCTGAGAATTTTATTATAGTAAAGACTACCTCAACAGAAGGCTGACTCGACACATTTGTTGCCAAATACTGCAAAATACATAAGAATGTGTTACATCTGCATTCTAATGGGGAAAAACAAAAAGTGATAGTGATCAAATTAAGACTTGGCTTAAAGGTCTTGTGTAACCAAGCCAGTGCCATAGCCACAATTGTTCTACCAATCAAAAACTGTAAGACAGAAATAAAATCACTTCTCACATTGTTCAAACTGAATCAACTTGCATAATTTCCATAATTAAGACGCTTGGCCCATTCAATTGTATGCAAACGCATTCATCAAATCATTCGCCCGCATCACAAATAAAGTGATTAATTAAAAAATTACCTGCATTCAGTTTATTGTCATTGACGCCCAGAATGATCATGGGGATGTCCGTACTGGGTGCTGTCACTATCACGCGCTTCACGCCGTCACTGGCCAGGTGACCCTGATGTGTTAGAAAGAATAACTGCATCATTATATCTGCTGTGTAAATTTCTAGTATTCAGCTGGCTCCAGTACGACTAGAGACTACAAAATGGTTGGGAAAAACATTGCCCTCTTTCAAGGGCAGTCGAGTCTAAGTAAGACTTCGTTGGTCATAGTTAACTATGAGTCTAATAATGATTAAGTTTTCAGAACAGTTAAAGAAGACCTTCCCCTGGCAGTAGGACAATAAGGGCAAACCAAAAAGTTACTAATTCAAAACGCTATGTTTCAAACGACCTAGGTACTCATGTCTGTTCCTAGACTTTTTTATGCCCTGCTTGTAGAAAAACAATGTGACTCAGGCTGGCTGAACAAATCTTCAAAATAGCTCGCATTTAACTAGGTCAATAGGGTACTTTATGTGACGGCTAAACACCCTTATTTCAGAATTTGTGACGCTACAGAATCTTAGATAATCGATCAAATGTTTGATTTGTGTGACGCCATAAATCAAACGTTATTACTGTCTCACATTGCGTCACTAAATGTTAGTAAAGGAACCATATTCGAAAACGCTCCCGTTATTGAGATTCAGAAGTGCCAGCCAGAAGTTTTATAAGTACGTAAATTCAAGCTGGCTGGATACAGATTTTTGCATTTTTCTACTAAACCGCTGTACGTATCATAAAACTTTAGCTCGATGCCTGTCACAAATTTATGTGACGGCCGTTGATATGCAAAAAGTCGTCGAAATTACTTTCGTTACCAAGATTGAGAAACCAGCGAAAAGTGGTTTTCAAGCTGGCTGGACACGTTTTCGATCGATTATCTAAGATTCTGTAGCGTCACAAATTCTGAAATAAGGGTATTTAGCCGTCACATAAAGTGCCCTATTGACCTTAAATGCGAACTATTTTGAAGATTTCTCCAGCCAGCCTGAGTCACATAAAAAACAAGATCATGCATGATCAGGTACACTGCTGGACATAGGTCTCCATCAATTTCGCCACATCAACAGATCCTGCTGTGATTCTTGACAAATTCCCGCAACCTTCAACGGGTCATCTATTTACGAGATATCACACTGGAATACAAAATAGAAGAAAGACGCCAAATGGAAATCATACAAAATGTGCAAATTTTTGAAAGCGTAGATATAAAAAAAAATATAATCCTGGTGATAGGAAGAGGATCAAAATGTCTTTATTTTACATTTTTTTTTTCTATTTATCTAGGATCAATACCATGAAGAAGTAAGTATTTAAAACCTACCGAAGACTTTTCAAGACAGGTAAACATTCCAGAGGCCTCGATGACGTACTGCACCCCAGCAGCCTGCCACGGCACTGTGTATGGCAGCTTTTCGCGAAATACTTTGATAAGCCGACCTGTATAGGAACATAGAAATGTTATCTTTTAAGCTTAAGCCTGTGCTCTTAACATTATTCATACCGTAAAGTGTCTCGCGGATCTTGGTCCTGGAGTATGTATAACTTTGGCCCAAGCTCATTAACCAAAAGGAACACAGTACCTAAACACCTGTGTTCCTGTTGGTTAATGAGCTTGGGCCAAAGTTATACCCCAGGGCCAAAGTAACTTCAAAGTACAGAGATTCTTGCTCTAAAGTGGTCAATTCGGCCTTTTGAAAGTCTGTGGTTTTATTTACTGTGCGTATCTACCATACCTAGTACCTATATATTTGGCAAAGTTTCATGAGAACGACAGAAGCAATCCAGGACATCACACCTAAGGAGAGGAGTAAGCGGTGGGAGGAGTGGTGCCCGCCACCACGTGAATTTCTTGGGCCCAAGGAGCACCTGCCTCCCGGCCGTGATTTGCAGTGGCCTATTTGGAAAACATTGAATCGACTGCATACCCAAGTAGGCCGCTGCAAGTATAAATTGGTGAGGTGGGGGATCATCGATCCATCGCATACACAGTGCGAGTGCAGTGCTCCTGAACAAACTATGTCTCATCTACTAGAGTGTCCCAAATGTGTTTTTATCTGCACCCTCGATGATCTGAAAAAAGCCTCAGACGCTGCTATAAACGTAACTTACTGGGCCCAAATAGTAGGTATAACTGTAATAAATGCACTACGACACGAAAAGAACAAGAAGATGTAAATATTTGGCAAATTTAGGAGCTACTAACTATCCTATTTTCAATGGCAATGGAGGTGCTGTTCCGAACATCCGAAGAGTAGCTGGTAGGAGTCTAGTTGTAGGTATGCACCATTCGCCAGGTGCAAACATTCTTTTGGATTAAAAAGTAAAAGATAAGACTTAAATTAAGGTATTGAGACATCAAGGGCCTTATATAGGTATAAAAAAAAAACTACCGATGTGATTAGTTAAACACTGATAAGTAGGTTCCTTATTCAACATTTTCTACCCGGAAGAAGGGTAGATGTGGGTGGTGAAGTGCTGACTCTGTAGCAAGTGCCCAGGGCTCCGCCATTGATGGGGGCCTCATAGTTTCTGCCAGATTACTACATAAATGTTGAGAAAATCGAAGCGTTTATGGCCGGAAATCAGGAGTTTTGTAAAAATACACTTAAATGGTACCTACATATAATTAGTATCTAAACTGTTAAAGACCCACCACCCACCCACTATTTTATCAGTAAAGTAGTGCATTTTATTAAAGTAAATTTTGATAATCTACCCTGTAGGTCTGCTATAACACAAGTCTTTTGTCCAAGTCATAGGGGCCCCGCATTATTCTAATGCGCCCAGGGCCTCTAGGTAATAGGTTAAAGACGGCCCTGTAGGTAAGTAATAAGCATCTGCCCCATAGGACCCATACCAACCTATTAGCAGGGTGATTACTATCATGGGTTCCTTTTTTTTGGGGGCGCGGGGGGGGGGTGTCAAATCATCCAATGACATCTCCGGCCAGCTCTGGGTGGAGCGGGAGAGCGTGTCAGACTCTTACTGACTAAAACCGACCCCCTGTTCTTTCCTTGCCTGAATGCCCAGGGGAGCGATAACTCTGTTACAAATTTATCCGCTACCCCATTTTTTGGTGGGGTGTGAAATCCACCCAATCTCAATGATATAGGAGATGTCAATTGACATCTCCCGCTCTGGGTGGAGCGGGAGGGCGTGTCAGACTTACTGACTAAAACCCACCCCTGTTCCTTCCCTGCCTGAGTGTCCAGGGGAGTGGTAACTCTGTTACGAATTTATCCGCTACCCCTAGGCATGCAGACACCGGCCACGATGGGCCCCGTCAGTGGTGGCTGACAATCATCTCTATGAGGCGTGCGTGGAACACTACGCGCCGTCGACTCACGGGCCTGGTGCTGATAGGACGGCGACCTACCCACTGCTCGCCGTCCGCAGGCCCGGGTCTACGGTGGCCGGAGATCGTCTCGCGACGTCCTTCGCCCAATGCGTCTCCTGCGGTGGTAGCGGCCGGCCACTCCGTTGAGCTTCCCTCACCCCTCCCGCCTCCGCCTTCGCAAGCATTACTGCAGAAGGAGGAGACTGCTTCCCATTCCCTCTCGCTCCGTACCAATGCCTGAACCAGGGACCCCGGGCCTGCGGACGGCGAGTAGTGGGTAACTCGCCGTCCGATCAGCACCAGGCCCGAGAGTCGACAGCGCATAGTGTTCCACGCGCGGGGGTTGAGGATAAATTCGAAAGATTTACCCCGCCCCTGGGCATTCAGGGCAGGGAGGATCAGGGGTGGATTTTAGTCAGTAAGAGCCTGACACGCCCTTCTGCTCCACCCTAGAGCGGGAGATGTCATTGGATGATTTCCCACCTCCCAAAAAAAAAAAGGCCTGAACCAGGGACGGGCGCGAGACATCGCATCCAAGAGGACACGGCGCTGCTCTGCCCAAGCGGGGCAGACCTCCACCGTATGCTCCACCGTGTCCTCTGGGCGATCCGCGCAGTGGTAACACCCGGGCATTACCTCCCGCCGTATCCGAAACAGAAAACAACCGTGTCCGGTGAGAACCTGCGTCAGGCAGAAGGTGAGAACGCCGTGACGCCTCTCCAGCTACTCCTCAAAGAGGGGCTCTACCGCCGCAATGGTGGCGTACCAAGCGCTGGGTTGCGACAGTCATCCGCTACCCCTAGGCTGGGTTTTAAGTCTACCTACTTTAGAAACTCGTGACATCCATAACTGACTGCTGACGCAAGCAAACGTATGGTCAATGGTCATAGGTATTGTATTATTATCACATCAACCCGATAAGACATCGACCGCGCCCCTGCTCTTAGTAAACTCTGTGATCTTTTTCTATTTTAGTGTTGTGATGTCATTCATAATAAGTTAAAAATGTAGGCGTTTTCTTGTTCAACAAAAACATGCGATATGAACATTTAAAAACAACAACTTATGAAAGATATTACGGATCTGGTATACTATATATCTTTAGAACAGAAGCCCATTTTCTTGAACGATAACTCTCGCAAAATTATTACATATTGTCAAACGCGCGTTATCTACTGTGCTGTGAGTGGTTGAATTTTCACCAGCCAATCGCATCATACTTCACTAGTATTTAATTTGGGACGCGACGATTTTCTTTCCAGAAACCGGGGGATACTCGACATCTACTATCGGTTAAAATATGTAGGTAGGTATGTGCTTACATAAATCAATTGACTTTGAAGGGACACTGGGTCATTGAATGAAGATCACCAGATTAACTCATTTACTAGTTATTGCTACTTAGGACTATCTGGGGGGCAGCATATAACTTCTCATAAAACTGAAAGCTGATAGTTCCACTAACCCACGAAGAACCCAAAACCAAAGAGTTCTTAAGTCACTAGGTTATCAGAACCATCATTTACTGGAGGCAACTGCTGGACAGTGGACATAAGCCCTCGCTACACCCATTCAACTGGTTTTATCTAGCTTATGCCTGTATTATGAGGTACCTACCTAAAAAAACTAAAAAACAAGTAAGTAGATATGTTTGTTTGTTTGTAGAAGTAATCTATGGAATTACTGATCCGGTTATTACGAAAATTCCCGGAAAAAGGCACGGTTAGAGCGGTTGCGCACTACGTCCGATACTTATCCGATACGTATCCGTGAAAGCACACCACACCACACCCACACACCACACACCTGTGTATGCCGCTTTCTTGGACCTCTCCAAGGCGTTTGACCTCGTTGATTATAATATCTTATGGTCGAAATTGGTTGCGTGAGCAGGGTCTTCCTAATGAGCTCATTAAGCTCTTAGGCTACTGGTATGACCACCAAATCAACCAGGTCAGATGGTCGAGTGCCTTGTCTGGGGCGTATGGATTGGAGTGTGGGGTGAGACAAGGAGGTTTGACTTTCCCGGCGCTTTTCAGTCTGTACGTCAATAATCTGATCGAGGAGCTCAGTAGCACTGGTATCAGATGCTCTATTGACGGTGAAACTATTAATAGTATAAGTTATGCAGATGATATGGTGCTGCTGAGTCCCTCGATTGATGGACTCAGACGGATGCTTGAGATATGTGAGAGATACGCCACATCTCATGGGCTGTTATACAATGTACGAAAGAGTGAGCTGGTGGTGTTTAGGGTAGGTACAAAAAAACCTAAGACAGTTCCTCCGGTATACCTTTATGGTGTTCCATTAAATAGAGTGTCGCATTTTAGGTACATTGGCCACATAGTTAATGAGGACTTGAATGATGACAGTGATATAGAAAGGGAGCGAAGAGCGTTGTCGATCCGATGCAATATGCTGGCCCGTAGGTTTGCACGATGTACTAGAGAAGTGAAACTCACTCTGTTTAAGGCGTTTTGCCAGTCTTTCTACACGTGCAGCTTATGGGTTAGACATACGCAGAGGGCTTACAACGTTCTTCGCGTTCAGTATAATAACACTTTTAGGGGGCTGCCGCGTTTCTGTACTGCATCGGGCATGTTTGCTGAAGCTAATACAGACAGCTTTCAAGCAATTATAAAACGAACAACAAAAAAACGGCATCCCTGATGCGAAAGATTCGGGGCAGCACCAACAGCATTTTAAAGGTGATAGTGAACAAGCCTGATTGCCCGTTCCTGGGGCACTGGACCCGTATGCACTGGACAGCTGCAGGTCTGGTGCAGCGGGAACCGGATATAGCTACAGGTTTATGAATTAATTTATAATTTGATTATTGATAAGAAATGTTACTAACCTAGTTTTATAAGTGTTACTAACAAAAATATGAATCACGTGTGTTTGATATAAATAAATAAATTAAATAAAAGACGGTGCGGCGTGGTCGTAGAACAATTTGTATGGTAGGTTACGCACTACCGATCCGAGTTCGGTCCGAGTTTTCTATTGATCTGTATTTTGACGGATAAGTATCAGACGTAGTGCGCAACCGCTCGTACTGTAGTATAGGCTGCGGGAAAAAGCTACCTACTTATGAGAATAAAAAGACAATTAACCATCGATATTGACTTCATTCTCCGTGTGTGTGATGTTCCCTTGGAATTTTCCATGAGTGGAGTCGAACTTAATCAAATAGCAGATGTAGTCGATGTCGATCGCAGCGTCGTTAATCGCAGATAACTGTAGCAATCAACGCAAATACATTAAAAAAGGTAAATGTTGTTGGGGGTTTCACTAGTACACTGGAAAACTAATATTCATAGACATTGAGTTCATGTGAATGAACAGCTTTTCTTTCTTTCATATGATAATCAAGGTATAGCCACATTATGATGCTGCAATTTTTGTCGTAGGTACGCAATGCTATAATAAGGGCTGTGGGCGATGCAGAAGAATGATGCCGAAGAAGTTAGTCGAACGTTGACAGTCCTGCTGAGGTAGACTCAGCTCAGATGAACGAAAGCACAGCACTCAATATTTTACTCTCTTAATGTCCGCGGAACTACCTACTAACATAATCAGCCTATAATGTTCCCTCTCTGCGAGAGGGTGTGGGTCATAATCCACCACGTGAGCCCAATGCGGGTTGCTGGATTGTCACATGTCTGCGAACTTTAGTTTTTAGACATACCGGTTTCCTCACTATGGTTACCTTCACCGTTTTGAGGGCTGTGGTGATAAAACAATGTACAAAATGTAAAGCAAGGACTTTACTTTAACATAAGTACCATTAATTTATTTCATAGGTAATGTATACATTACATAAGAATTAAAATAACAAAATACCAACCAGACAGGTCATAGGATAAAAAAAACAGCAGTAAGAGACATTTACCTCAAGGTCAGGATTCTGAAGGCACGTTCTAAATATTACCCTGCCAATTCGGCCGAAACCATTTATTCCCACTTTTATAACCATTCTCGATGAACTTGTTCTAAATCATTTATTAGGTTTGATTACTCTTTAATATTTTGAATATGTAATTGACGATACATGTTGGATGACGTTTCAAATTACGCGCTTCAATGAGTAATAATCGATTTTAACAACATGAACAAAACTCGCGTATATAGATAACTAAGTACATCAATTTTTAAACTTGATAATTAAAAATACTCTGAATTAAATTACAATTATTTTTAGCTTGTTAATTAAAAAGAAAACCGGTATATTTTCCATTTTTTTTACCGGTAAATCAGAATGCAATCACTAGAGTTCATAGACTATCGGCGAGATAATAGAGGGGGGAATGTAGATTAAGCATTAGACAAGATCTGTAAGTAGGTAACAAAACCTACCTTTTCGGTTGAAATGATCACGATGATGATGATTGTAGTCCATTGGTTTGTTCATTGAACATAATTGTAGACCCAAAGGAAAGACTACTCTAAAATGCTTTTGGATGCTCGACATTGTGTTGTGTTGTTTTAAAAAAATATTATGTATTTATTTTTTAATGATGGGAGACCTCGTTAGAATTACTATTATAATTTATAATTATTCAGTGAGTCAATCATTAAAGGCAAAATATTAGCTTAGCAGATGTTAGTTAATCACTTAACTTCTGCCAGGATCATTAAAAAAAAAACAAATTATGAGTGAATTATTTAGAAAAGTAGCTAAAATTTATTATTTAGTCAAAAATGTCGTGTCATTTTTATTTTACTTCACCTAGGTTTACACAGGGTTTACATGGCACCACTCTGGTAGCAAAAAATCCTGGATATACGACAAAACAAAAAACAAAGCACAAAAATTCTACAGTCTATTTTTGCTGTCACACAGCAACCTCACAAAAATAATAAAGATCATTGTAAAAGCAAAATCGGAGCTAAAAAATTATTATGAACAGACTGTATGTGAATTGTCCTTTCTACATAATTTTTGCTTGCTCTATGTTTCATTCATTGATCTTCTGGAAGTTGTCTATTATACAACGCCCGTCCTGCCTTGTCCTTCAGCTGACATTTTAAAACTCCATCTCGTGGAGAGCATACGTGGTTACTTATTTACTTGTTTCTACATAAATTTATTCCGGTAAGTGTTCACAAACAATTTCATGTTAATTAATTTCAAATACCATTGACTTTCCGAGCTTTCTTCAATCATTAGTCGTGTATTGCATAATTTGCTGCGTTTATTTCTTGACCACGTAGCGATTCGTGATTTTGCCGACTTCGATTATTTTATGTTAGACAAGTTTTGTTCCAAATACTGTATGTTATTAACATTTCAGTGTCTAGCGATTATAGTAGTCTATCTTACTATCATTTTGGGTACTATTTCTTTTGTATTTTTTGGAGTTTTATGAGTGACCTCTACATGACCTTCATACCGGCCGGTATTCGATTCGATCGTCCTACAATAATTACATTTGATTTATGTGTACAACAAACAAATGCAATCAGTAAACTGTGTGCAACATAATCTAAGCCGGCACGATTATATCATCGGCTTCCGGAATTTGCTATTTATATTTCGAGAACTGACCTACGTGCAAGCAAACAGCTCTGCCAATTACAGTCTTGTTAGAATCTGGATGTACTCATAAGTCTAAGAACTTGATTCTGTAGATTTGCTACATTTAGTTTTAGTCCGTTTTATGCCATATTTTGATAAATATTTTTATATTACTTATTGTAAAAAAAAAAAACTGTTTTTCCTGTTTTGACGTGGTTGTTTTCTTTCTTTAGCTAATTGAATATGTAGGTTCTAACACAAACTATATCGATACCGTTACCTATCAAGATCTAAATAAGCGGTCTAACCCCCATGTCTCCCATGACCTTGAAATGCTCTTGCGTTCATTATACGCCATGATAATCTTGATATAATTCGGCCCCTCTTGACTAACGTTGATTGTGGAAGTCATAGCAAAAATATTGTATTTTACGACAAATTGCACCACATAGGTACTTCCATATGTAGTTCTCTTCTCAATTATTCCTTTGAGGAAATGCCTAGTTTTATTTGAATCATCATGGAGTCTTTGGTAGTTGTCACGTAATTAGTTAGTTTCATGTTTCTGCTACTTAGTTTTGTCATACAGACAAGATTTTTTCATAATAAATACCAAATATTTAGACAAACTATGTTGTTATCAATACGTAGTAGGTTTTACGAAAATATAATTAGTAAAATGGGCATGAATTAATTAAATTATGTGGGTATCACTAAATTGCCCTAATAGCATTTATTGTTGGCCCAACCAAATGCCAACACTAAATGCTATTAGGGTGTTTTCTCCAAGAATCGTCTTGTAACAGTCTTAAATGACCTTGCAAGGTGTCCTGTCTTTTGTATTTTCATTTAACTTGCTAATTTTAATTAACTGGTTCTTCTAGTTATACACACCTCCCTGGCGAAAAAAAAAAATATAAATATTCTCAACTGGTTTCTGAATAATACATTTATTTTCGAATTATACAATTAATATTTAGTAATAATAGTAAAATATTACAGCAACAACAACGTTAAAACATCGTTAGAACTGTATAAAAATATTATAGCTTTTTATCAGTAGCATTTAATAGAATATCGGCGTTATCTTTTTGATGAAATCAGACTACACATTTATATAGGTGTAGACAGATACTGTTTAGACAGATTACTCACAGGTCTGATAGTTGCGATTATTCTCCACCTTTCATAAATTGGCTTTATGAAGTTAAATTAATTTTCTTTATTTTTCCATTACAGACATGTCTAAAATCGGTATCAACGGTTTCGGCCGCATTGGGCGTCTGGTCCTCCGCGCTGCCATCGAGAAGGGCGCTTCAGTCGTTGCTATCAACGACCCCTTCATCGGCCTTGACTACATGGTCTACCTCTTCAAGTTCGACTCCACACATGGTCGCTTCAAGGGCACCGTTGATGTCCAAGATGGCTTCCTCGTCGTCAATGGAAACAAAATCTCTGTCTTCAGCGAGAGGGACCCTAAGGCTATCCCATGGGGCAAAGCCGGCGCTGAGTACGTCGTCGAATCCACTGGTGTTTTCACAACCATCGAGAAGGCGTCCGCTCACTTGGAGGGTGGTGCCAAGAAGGTCATCATCTCTGCCCCCAGCGCTGATGCACCCATGTTCGTGTGCGGTGTCAACCTTGAGGCATATGACCCATCTTACAAAGTCATCTCCAACGCTTCCTGCACAACCAACTGCCTTGCGCCCCTTGCTAAAGTCATCCACGATAACTTCGAGATTATTGAAGGTCTGATGACCACCGTACACGCTACCACCGCTACTCAGAAGACCGTCGATGGACCTTCTGGAAAACTGTGGCGTGACGGACGTGGTGCTCAGCAGAATATCATTCCCGCCTCCACCGGCGCTGCTAAGGCCGTCGGCAAAGTCATTCCTGCTCTGAACGGAAAGCTGACTGGTATGGCTTTCCGTGTGCCCGTTCCGAACGTGTCAGTTGTCGATCTCACTGTCCGCCTGGCCAAGCCCGCCAGCTACGATGCTATCAAACAGAAGGTCAAGGAGGCAGCTAACGGCCCCTTGAAGGGTATCTTGGAATACACTGAGGAGCAAGTGGTGTCATCCGACTTCATTGGTGACACCCACTCGTCCATCTTCGATGCTGCTGCCGGTATCTCTCTCAATGACAACTTCGTCAAGCTCATCAGCTGGTACGACAACGAGTACGGATACTCCAACCGCGTTATCGATCTCATCAAGTACATCCAGACCAAGGATTAAAATGTTAGTTTGCGTAGAGATAAATGTTGTTATGAATGTTTAAGAATATGATTTTGTTGACTAGATCGACTTTTATATAATTTAAGCTTAAGTATAGCGGAAAAATCTAAATTATTATTTAACTACTTTGATAGTGGTTTATTACACATATAAATTGTCACATTTATGTATTTAAATGCAGTATCGCAATTAAATCAGAACTCAAAATTACGAAATTATTTTGTTTTGTTTCTCCTTCTTTACCTATGTTCGTTTGTTTTGTTCCATAACTAACCTTCACCACTGCAGCGTTTGGTTCAAACTTCGAATGTTTTTAACTTGATCCGTGGGTTTATTTGGTTGGACTGTGGCTTAGTGCAGAAAAATGAAACCTAGCAGAGCACGAAACAATCAGTAGTGCTATTCTGTAAAATGTCACCGTGAAAACTTAGGTGAAGTGGGCTGTCAATCCATACAATCAAGGTGGAATGACAGCTCACGTTCACTCCACCTAAGTTTTCACGGTGAGCTGTTAACAGAATCGACCGGCTGATACCGCGTTTACACTTTCGAGCTCGCTATTCGCTGCATGCCGTCGCGAACTACTGTTTACACTTTTGATGATCGCATCCGAACATGGAGACGTTGAAAAAGAGGCGGCATGCGCGCGAATGTGTAAACAGTAAGTTCGCGCTCGTGCCCTTTAATTACACAAATGCGTTTGTCAAAGAGTATAATAATAATACGGGACTTTGTGATTCGAATGTGCAAATGCGGTACGCGTCAAGCCTCTCATTAGCAGACAATAAACCTATTGTTGCGTTACCTTATGTTACCTTAATGTAACGCGAAGGGCCTGACGCGCCTGTCTTATAAAATAATTACTGATGAGACTAAAGGCTCAATTACACCATCCAATTTCATGGGAGCCTATTTAGGAAATCGGAAGGTGTAATAGCAGTTAGGGGTCCAATTTAGTGTAGTGTGATCGCTAGTTTCCAACTTCCTAGTTAGATTTTTCCTAAATTGGTGCCCTTGAAATTGGATAGTGTAATTGAGCCTATAGCTAGTACGGAACACAGACGCTGGAGGCTGCGTATTTTACTATGGCTGTCCTTGTAACGCACAAGCACACAATACAGCCGGTCGATTCTGTTCACAGCTCACCGTGAAAACTTAGGTGGAATGACCGTGAAGTGAACTGTCATACACCTTGATTGTATGGATTGACAGCCCACTTCACCTATGTTATCACAGTGAGATTTTACAGAATAGCTCTACAGGATGGTAATGAGGTGCGTCGTGTGTGTAACGAGGGACTAGGTACTTATGTGAAATAATAAATTACCTACCCTCCTGGGGTAGTCGTAAAAATACAGCTCTTTCTTAAGTCTCAATTACACCTTCCGATTTCAAGGGACCCAATTTAGGAAACAGGAAGGTGTAATAGCAGTTAGAGCAGTTAGTGTCCGATTTAGTGAGATTGAAAGGTCCCAATTTGACTTCCTAAATTGTGTACGATCTAAGATAGTGTAATCGCATCACCCCGATTTAGAGCTAAGTGTTGCCAATTTAGAGACTTTGTCGCTACAAATGGGCTAGTAGTATTTTTGTTTGTGTTTTGTTTGTTTGTGTTATTTATATTTTACACTGAATTTTTATCTACACTTTTTTGAAGTTATACTTCTTTTGGCGCGATAAGGAAAATGATGAGAGTAAATTTTTACGATGCGCGCGCACACCGCAAAGAGTACTATAAGTATACGGGTACACACCGTCACAAAAACCTACAGCCTGAAGTTAGCTAGAACCGACACCCTGAAGTTAGCTATGGTCTGTGGTTCATGAAGAATGATTGTTTTCCTTTTGTAAACTTTGTGACAGTTTGGTTTTTTATCTTCTTACGCCAAAGAAGTATAACTTCTTACGTGCGTACACACACACTTTTTTTTTAGCTTCGAGCAACATCTAACAAAATAATATTTGTTATTAGTGAATATTTTATTTTATTAACTTAAGGGATGATCCATTTCGTTCATTCCGCTACTTGTCATTCTTCAGAGAAAAAACTTTGTTTACTGACAAAGTTTTTATGCTGATATAAGTGGAACACAGTTTTGAAAAAATAAATTGCCACTTTTGTGATATGATATCGAAAAATCTTTATTATAATTTTGTTTTCTATTTTTGTTTACTTGTGCATAACATTCCTTTAATTAAGTAATCTCTCCATACTAGTTATCTACGTTAAATTTTTGCGGTTTCAATGTTTCAAATATGTGAATAAAATGCTCACATTCATTACTTTTTGTGGTGCTCAGTGAACAGAGGCAATTAGTGTGACTGAAATTACTCAAAATAAAGTATTTTATCGTACTTTATTACCCTCTTATAGTATAAAGTACATTTGCCCAAAATAAAGTATAATACTTTATAATAAAATACGGATGGCAACCCTAGCCGTAAGTGATGATTTTCTTCGTCCTTCCGCAGAAGACTAAATCAAATGTTTGGGAGCTTGAATCATGCCGCAATGCTCCCCAAAAGATATTGATTGACTATAATTTTGTTTTAAAAAAAGGTTGAGGTATCGATATATGAAGCACATCTAGTAATTTTTGTTCCTGTGAGTTTCTCATTCAACACGGGGTTGACTCTCGGGCGAAACACTACAAAATACCGGTTGTGGGCCTACTCTATTATCGGTTTCTGAACGTTTAAGCGAGCTCTAAAATTTTAATGGCCGCATCAGGCAGCTGTCTGTAGTGTCTGAGTCTGTCAGTGACATTTGGTTTGCTTCGTGTAAATTTTGTGATGTACAAGTTTCGAATCCGTCTATTTATCAATGAATATGGTGTACATTAATAGATAATGGTTGTTTGTGTTGCCTATTTAATAATAAACTAAAGACACTGTGTAGAAGTCAATAATATTGTTATTTTATTACTATAATGGAGGATCTCAATTTGACAGAAACCGAAATGAGATATTTCGGTGATTTGTTTTTATGTTGTGACGAGGAATCCAATGGGAAAATACCGATTTTAAAAGCAACAGAATTGTTCCGGTCGTCAAATGTACACAACGATGTCCTAAAACAGGTAATTAGTGGTATAGGTTAGGCGTACGATAACAAATTGGGTGAATGAGTGATTTTTAGCACTAATTATATGTTACAGATCATGGATATAAGCGTTGCTCCTAATAGCTGTGCGTCACTGAGTCACATGAACAGAAAACAATTTTATTCAGCACTGAAACTAATAGCTGCCCATCAGACAAACATAACTGTGAAACCGGAGCTTTTGTCTACTCCTGTTGATTTGCCTCTTCCGAGGTTTACATGGGCCCTAAATTCTGAAGCTAATGCTGATTTGATACAGTTATCTAACTCACCGCATGATCACCAACATCACTTGAGTAAAAGGGAGAGGAGTTTTGGTGGAACCCTTGCATATGAGCCTATAAGACTGTCATCCAACTTGTCGGACAGTGATGTCCCACAGGTGCTGTCTCATGATACCACTGAAGGATTAAGTACAGACTCTGAAATTGAATCGGAAACTTTGTCACAGCGATCAGGATCTCGTGGGGTGAGTTTTTGATGTATGATTGTTAGTTATTATAAAATAAAATAGTGTTTTTAGGGTTCCTAATGACCAAATGAAAAAACAGATCCCTTATAGGATCACTAGTATGTTTGTCACCAGTTTTTTTTAACATTTTGTTTATTAAAAAGGTGCCATTATAATCACACATTATTCCACACTTTTTACTAGTGCAGACTTTCTAAAACAAGCCTGTTCCTATAATTTCAAGTTTAATTCAATTTTAATACAAAATAATTACGAGATAAATGCCAAGATGTCTGTAAACAGAATAAGTAACTATAATGCCAAGAAATGTGAGCTAAGTATGTGTATGACCCAGTTTTGTTTGTGGAGCAGTGCTCTCTTTGATAGCAACAAAAAACACTGCGCTAAAAATAACAATAGTTTTATCTCCAAGGTATTGTTGGTACATAATTGCTGGTTGTTGGCCATTTGTACTAAAAACCCATTTTCTTTGGTCACCATAAGAGGTTTCTTGCAAGAAAAGTGAAGGAATATTTTTATTATTTTACAAGTTCGTAAAAGTGGCTTCACCCTCATGAAAGTCGAAAATTATCATGATAAGGGAATGTAGCAGCTGGATGAGAGTTGTTGAGAAACGAGCTGAATGGCGTGCAATAGGAGAGGCCTATGTCCAGCAGTGGACTGCTAGAAGCTGATGATGATGAGGGGAATGTACTACTGGGACAAAAAATATCTTTTGTCATAATCTAACCTTTGGTCTACCCATGTTTCAAATACAGTAGAGTCTCACTAATGGGGCAGTATTCAAAACCAGGGGGTGTTGGATTATTGAAATGTTCAGATTAATTACTGGATTTTATAGAAAAATCAAGATAATTGAAATAAAGCATTTTAGAATGTCCTAATATAATAAGGGACCATGTGGGTAGGCCTGAGTGGGGGGCCCAGACTAATGGATGTGAATAGTACTAAATTTCTACTGTATATTCAAAGGCGAGTTTTGATTCATTCACAAACATACAAGACTGCCTCATTAAATTAGTATGTAACAATGTATATTACTGCAAGTCTTATTAGAAAGATAGTGTTATTGTATGACGTAAAAGTACACACGATTTTTCAGTTCATACTATTTAGCAAATGAGTCTCCCTCTCTTTGCCTAGCCTTATCCCATTACTTGGGGTTGGCTCTCTTTGTCATTCTTCACCAGACGTGTCTGTGCTGGGTCAGCTAAAAATCCAAATTGCCTGCCTTGGAAGGTTGTTGTTCCAACGGACATCCAAGTTAAAGGGGGGCAAATTAGTGACCTAAAACAAATACTCCTCCTAGCCATGAATGGAAATATTTGTTCAGTAAAATGCTTTTGATTGATACAGTAAGACTTAGCAACAAGATGACACTGTTGTATTTTGTGGTGACATTCTTATCAATCAGGTTAATAACCAGTTCGTAGCATAGAGTGCAGGTTGATAACCGAACAATCTAACATCTGTACACACTACTCATCTCTTTATGTCAGGTATTTGAAAATGCTCTTTGTTCATATATTTGAACGAAAAAATAAAACAACTAATTCAATATACTATTTACATCTTTATTAGATACTAATTATAATTAACACAAAAACAACATAAATAAATCTTAAAATATGGCATCAAAAAATTCCTCCACGACGCTGTCAGATGATGATGATTTTATTTGATAGTAGTAGTAGGTAAAAAGAAATATAATGATTTGGTTTGATTAAGCCAAAACATTTAATTTCATCAACATAATATCAGTCACTAAAAATATCCAGGCTACAAAGGCATCCTTTAAAATTTGTCACAATGACACACTGCTGCCTGCTGCTCTAGGAAATTTATTTATAATTTTCTTTTTATATTTTATTTCTGTACCTGTTAGCAGGGCACCATCTAGATATTTGAACGCTCCAGGAAAACACATAAATTTGCTGAAACCTTTTAATGATTTTCGGTTTATGTTGCTTGGACCAGATAAAACCGGTTTTAGACGACTTCGTGCGAAAGTCAGCTCGAATATTTTAGTGAGTAAAAAGTAAAATCATTATAATTCCGGTATAAGAAAGGGATAGTGCTATTCGTCCTGTATAGCTCCGTTTCTCTCACACATTAGAATTATGATGATTTTAAGGCGTCAATATCATCCCCAGGACCGCAGAGCTAAGAATTTTTAATATCTGAGGGTGGTATTACATTTACCCTATATCTTTGTCCAATATTTGATCAAATTTCTTTGACGGATGCCCATTACACTTGTCCAATATCTTTGTCCAAGATTTTACGTAGTCTGAGAAAATGGAGGAACGTGGAGCAACTTTATGTGCTGCTATTATCATTAGATTATTATTAAAAAATAAAACGGGAACAAGCTTTGGGTGAAGCCATATAAAATAAATAATTACAAGTCGAGGACAAACATTCATAAAAGCGTTTTTTACGTTTATATGACTCAACATTCAATTACAATTACATTGTTATGAAAGTATCAACGTATAATAAAGAAAGACAAAATATAGGTTGCAGCCATTTTGATTTAAATGTCAATATTCTTTGATCAAGCTCGCATTGGACAAGATAAATGTAATACCACCTTAGATTCTTGATTCTTGAGAGGTATAAAAAGAACCAAATAACATACGCGAGCGAACGAAGCGATCTCGAAAATTTGAGCACTCCTCGGGGTTACATTTGCCATTGCCAGTTCTGAAATTTAAAATCGATCAAAAATCCAGAAAAGATTCTTTGTATTTAAGTATTCTCATTTCTTTTTTAATCTAAGCGACTCTTTAATCACAAAATTCATAAAAATTGTTTTCTAGTAGCTGAAGAAATACAGACTGACATCAAAGTGTGTACCTTGATGTCAGTATTTCTTCAGCTACTGATATCTGTATTCTTGAAAATTCTGTTATTAATTTTATCAAAAAAGAAATTAAACAAACATAATTCTAATAAGCATTCTGTTTGATTAAAAATAAGTAAATATTCTGTTATGTTCACCTAATCCTCACATCATAGAAAAATTTCCCACAGTTATTGAGGCTTGTTCTAGTGTATGTAAATCACAATTTTTTTTTTTTTTTTATACTTTTCCCCACACTAGGAATTAGTCCTGTATCGTGGGTGCGTTCACAAACATGTAAACTCACATACACAAGACACCCAGACCCGGAACAACTATCTGTAGGCCACACAAATATTTGTTCCGTGCGGGGCTCGAACCTGCGACACGCAGCGCTGCAGCCGAACGCTCAACCACTGCGCCAACCGTGCCGTCAAATATACAATATAAACAGTAATAAACAGTGTAGGTATTTTTTTTTGCATAGAATTACTGCATAATGAAACTTCATACACCCATATATTAATAATAAAACCCACCAATACACCCACCCATATATTATTAATTTTTTTATTTATTATTTATTATTAGAGTCTTCTTTTTTTTACTAGAAATTAGATATTTTAATAATTCAGATATGAAATAAAAGAACCTGTATGCTTAAATGAAACTTTTGTGTGTTTCATTTATGCATAAAGTTTTTGTCTATTGTTTTATGTGCCATCTGAAATTCTAAGCTGTTGTACTGTTTACTGTGCAGTAGTAATAGCCGAATTTAAGACAATTTTGGCTCAAAAATTGATATGCCAAAACCACAAATAATGCAGTTTCCTCTATGGTGTGCCACTATCAATATTTTCTCACAGGAATGCCAATTCATCCCTATCCAGCTGCCAGTTCCAATTCTAAATAATTGCTGTGCACTTTATGAATAATTTTGTCTAGTTTATGAGAAAAAGATTCAATGGCTTGTATGATAAATGGTATAAAGTAAGTATAAAGATTTTTGTAAGCAAAAAAAAATTATCAAGGCAATGATTGACAAGAAATACAAAAAAAACTGGCACATTTTTTTAAATCAGACATATGAAGTTTAAACTCTGAAAAAGCTTGATTTGAGAAAAAGCATTAAAAAAAGAAATTTAAGCAATAAAGAAATTTCTGGTACTTAGAAACATCATTTAAATTAATTTACTTTAGATGAACGAGCATTAATTAATAATCATTAATCAATTAAAATTGCATGCAATTTTGTCACCCAACTTTACAAAACTGCGTATATCTCGGCAACTAAATGCCGAGAACTGGACCCTTTTTGATTGGACGCCCACATATTTATCCAGATCATCTGCCTAGCCTTTTTCCCAACTATCTTGGGGTCGGCTTCCAGTCTAACCGGATGCAGCTGAATACCAGTACTTTACATGGAGCGACTGCCTATCTGACCTCCACAACCCAGTTACTGGGTAATACGATACCCTTTGGTAAGACTGGATGTCAGACTTTCGGGCTTCTGACGACCCGTAACGACTGTCAAAGATCCACAATTGACAGCCGGGACCAACGGCTTAACGTGCTTTCCGAGGCACGGAGGAGTCTCGGTATGTAAAGATGGTCACCCATCCATGGACCAACCCCGGCAAGCGTAGCTTAACCTTATGGATCGACCCGTGCGGCTGTTATTACTTTAGCCACGAGCTCCTCTATTTCTAGTAATTGGGCACAAATACAGACTATTTAATTCTAATAGTTCATTCATCCTTTTTCTGTTACTTTACAGTTTCCCCTTCCACTACTAGGTTTGAAAGGTTTCTTGCTTACTCCATTTTTGACTACCTAATTCGAAAAAAAAAGTATTTTTTTTATTTTTGGTTAGTTTGTTATAAAAATTAAAAAAAAACATTTAGAAAAAAAAACAGCCGACTTCCAAAAAAGAAAATACACTAAAAATGAAAAAAATAACGTTAATTTCGGAAGTCGGTGTTTGTATTTTATTTCTTCCTTATTTGACACCGACTGCCGAAATTAAGTATTTTTTTATATTTGTAGTGTAGGTACTTATTTTCTTTTTTTGAAGTCTTGTTTTTTTTTTAAAAAAAGTTTTTTATTTTTCAGTTTTATTTGTTATACCCCAGAAATAAAACCCCAATAACATGGAACGAGGAAAAAAACCAAAACGTCATCTATGTATACGTACTTTTCGATTTTGTTCAGTTTTTTTCAAAAAACGCTGAAGCAAATTCGATAAAATTTATATGGGACCACCTCGGGAGTATAATATATTCTATCGGATAAAAAAAGAATTTTGAAAATCGGTCAACAACTGACAGAGAAATCGGTGGACATACATAAAAAAAACATTCAGTCGAACATAGAACCTCCTCCTTTTTTTCGAAGTCTGTGAATGAGCTAACTTCTCTATTGCTACTTCTGAGAATTGTGTAAAGGAAAACCTTAATAACATTTCGACCAATCCAAGTCCAATTTTGGGTCCGATACTTAAATGTCCCGCTCGTGATTGTGACCATAACACCAACGCCCGGGGGTGGAGGATAAATTCGAAAGAGTTACCTCGCCCCTGGGCACTCAAGGCAGGGAGGAACAGGGGTGGGTTTTAGTCAGTAAGAGTCTGACACGCCCTTCCGCTCCACCCTAGAGCGGAAGAAGTCATAGGATGATTTCCCACCCCCCCAAAAAAAAAAAAAAAAACCATTAGACCAACATGGTGAAAGCCAAAAGAAAGGGTTATGATTTTAGCAGTCTATGTTTGCGTATGTTCCACCGTAGCGGTTAAACTACTGAAATGATTTGATGAATGGGATGTTAATCGATTCGCTATGTTATGGTCCGGGTGATAGGTTTATTTTATAAGAATAAAATAAAAATGGTGTCCATAGAAGTGGGGTTCTCGATTTTTTTTTGTCGCTTCGAGCAGGATGTCAAATGTAAGCGGAGAAAATTCTGAGTTAAAAGAAGAAAAACTTTCACTTTTTTGTTGTTATACCCCACAACTAAAAACCCCAATAACATGGAACGTGGAATTTAAACATTTGGAGTACACCAAAACGTCATCGAGGTAAACGTTTTTTTTTTCGTTTTTGTTCAGTTTCTTAAAAAGCTCTGAAGCAATTTCGATAAAATTTATATGGGACCACCTCGGGAGTATATTCTTTCGGATAAAAAAAGAATTTTGAAAATCGGTTCACAGCTGACGGAAAAATCGGCGGACATACATACAGTCGAACATAGAACATCCTCCTTTTTCGAAAGTCGGTTAAAAAGAGGAGAAGTACTTTATCATCATCATCTTGCTGCCCTTATCCCATGTTACTTGGGGTCGGCGCAACACGTTTTTTTCTTCTATTCAGTCCTGTCACCCGTCACGCTATCATTAACGCCCTTTACTTTCATATCAGGAGAAATACTTTATACATTTATAAAAATATACGAAGTGACACAAAAATAATTTTACTAATCTCTTATTGCGTTTAAGAATACTATCGTGTTATTTTTTCCTTATTATGGTATTAGTATTAACTTTGTGTTACTTCAGCTTGTATCTTAAGACTAAAATAAAGGTTTGAATGAACAAGGCTGTCTGTCACAAGATGGCGTATAAATATGCCATACTTGTCACTGGTACAGTTTTAGTGTGCTCCTGACCTTGCAGGTGTGTTATTAATTTACTGATACATATTCATAATTACATGCCTATAGGCATGTGTGTTTATGACGGTAGTTTTTACAAACACTATGAGGAAATTCGTTTAATTGGTTGGCATTTAGGTATCATGAATATCGACAGTTTGGTAAATGAGAGTTGTAATATAATATACGCTAACTATTGGGGAAATCACATCGTTATTTCCGAGTTTGTATACTACGTAGGTATTGTTGTAGTAATGAACTTTGTTTCCTCTTTCATACATTTACTAAAAGTTTTTACTACACTTCAAAACTCGGGAAAACATGAAAATCAAAAGTCATTTATTCAAACTAGGCTGAGAGTCGGCACTTTTTGAACGTCAAAGTTCTACATAAAGACACTCCCCCAAAAACGCCCGCCCGTCACCACTTCCTAGTGTTTTGGCTGTGAAGAAGAAGTGGCCAACAAACTCCCCAGCAACACATCTGTCTGTTAAGTTTGAAGAACTTGAATCTTTAAAATTATATGCAACAATCTTGACATATGTTTATGTTATGTACGAATTTATAGCCGTATGAAATTAGATAGCCGTTTCTGACTCCAGACACTGGTAAATAAATACCATAAATAATACCATAAAATATGAGAACAATAATCGGCTTCAACAGGATGTAACGCAAATGCGCGGTCCTATTTTATATACTGCTTCTGTCCATAGAAATTAACAACTGTCTTCAAGAAATTATTAACCCTATTAATTTTATCAAAAAGTTACTTTATCCAAATTCGAAAATCGAAAGAATTTCTATTTTCATTAAGATGAAAGAAGACGATCAAAATTAAGCAATATTGCACGTTTCTAGGAAGGGGAAACTGTCGAGTAACAGAAAAAGGATCCAAACATAAGTATGACGTCACCGCCAGTAGGTTACGCGCGTACAAAAGAGATAGTGTCCCACTCTTCCTTATACCAATATTTGAAATGTTAATTGTTGCTTCATGAGAATATATAGACGAATATATATACAGCAGAATAACCCTATTGTCAATAATGAAAAAAAATTGGACCTCATTGTGGACCACGGAAGAAGTGTCCCTCAGGTATCGCGCACGTGTCACGAATAAGCGGAGATGTTCAACATTAGTTCATTCGCTGTCAGACGTTTGCCACGATATATCGTCTCTGAAATATGTCAAATATTAGGAATTATGTCTTGTTGTGCGGGTTTGACATGTAAAAACGATAGCATAAAGTAAAAAGGTATCTTGTGGAGGTGTATCATAACACCGGTCAACATTAAATTGAACATGGGAAACTGTCGAGTAACAGAAAAAGGATCCAAACATAAGTATGACGTCACCGCCAGTAGGTTACGCGCGTACAAAAGAGATAGTGCCCCACTCTTCCTTATACCAATATTTGAAATGTTAATTGTTGCTTCATGAGAATATATAGACGAATATATACTCGTATACAGCAGAATAACCCTATTGTCAATAACGAAAAAAAATTGGACCTCATTGTGGACCACGGAAGAAGTGTCCCTCAGGTATCGCGCACGTGTCACGAATAAGCGGAGATGTTCAACATTAGTTCATTCGCTGTCAGACGTTTGCCGCGATATATCGTCTCTGAAATATGTCAAATATTAGGAATTATGTCTTGTTGTGCGGGTTTGACATGTAAAAACGATAGCATAAAGTAAAAAGGTATCTTGTGGAGGTGTATCATAACACCGGTCAACATTACATTGACGGCACGGTTGGTGCAGTGGTTGAGTGTTCGGCTGCTGCGCTGCGTGTCGCGGGTTCGATCCCCGCACGGAACAAATATTTGTATGACCTGCAGATAGTTGTTCCGGGTCTGGGTGTCTTGTGTATGTGAATTTACATGTTTGTGAACGCACCCACGATCCAGGAATATTCCTAGTGTGGGGCAACGTTTTATTTAACAAAATAAAATAAATAAATTAAATCTTTGAGAATTTTGATCAGCTGATGAATAATTTTTTACGGTAAGTTAATTTTTTTTTGGGAATTGACTATGGCTACGCTGAAGCTAGTTTTTCATTTCTATGGACAGAAGTGATATCTAAAATATGACCACCCATTCCCGTTACACCCTGTATTATTTCTTCTCAGAAGTCTCAAACTGCCTCTCTGTGATATGTAACGCACCACCACGTGGGCCCAGTGCGATTTTGTGGAGGTCACGTCACGTGTTTGTATTTTGCAAAAAACTTTTATTTACAAAAAAATACAACCGACTTCCAAAAAAGAAAATACCTACCTACACTTAAAATTGAAAAATAACTTTAATTTCGGAAGGCGGTGTCAATTAACGAAGAAATAAAATACAAACACCGACTTATGAAACCCGTCATTAGCAGACACAATTAAAATTCACTTTTTAGTTGTTATACCCCAGAACTAAAACTAAATATTAAAGTTACGTCCGAATTGATAACCCCAATAACATGGAACATGGATTTTGAACATACTCGTGCCTTAATGCGCTGTTTTAGAATGTTATCACGATAGCAGAACCAAAAATTTATCAAATGGTGGAATATCATACCGTCGATTAGTCCTAATTTGTTTTATTTCGATTAAATTTTAAAAAACATTGGTGCCAATTCTCTTATTCAATAACTAAACTTAAATTAGAGAATCGCTATCTTTTACTAAAATGCAGTGCGAGAAAAGGACGGCTATAGCTATGAACTAAGTTAAAGATGTCAAACTAGTTTACGCCTTGCGCTTACCGTATTTTTAGTCGATATGTTTATATGTGTACCCTTAATTTGTATGGAAATATTAGGTCAACTAAATTTGACAGCTCTAATTTACGTCCGTCTCTTTCTTGTTTTATATTACAGAGAAAAAGATAGCAATAGCCCAAATTAAGTTTAGTTTGTGCACAAAAGTACCGGCACCAATATTTTATTAAACAAGACAAGTAAAAGTTGACTTTATGTTTTACAAGTTAAGGACTACTTTCTTTACTATGCACATGTCAAAGTCAGCTAACCTACTATAGTACTAATAATCTCGTTACAGAAATATCAATCTTATCGTTAACACAATACAGCTTTAAATTTAATGTATTTAATATGTATAGTGACATCTAGCGGCGGGTAGCGTAACTTGATTATTAAACTATTTCCTGTGCTCATTAAACGGAAAAGGTAATAATTACTTAAAAAGAGTAGACAATAAACGACTCTATGTTCAAATTTCTGTGGTTTATTTTCAAATAAGCGACGACTGACATATTTCCTACTTTCAATAATAAATTACCAATCACACCAAGGATTTCTTAGTGTTACGAAATACAATTAACCGGTTTAAGTGTGAGTTTGGGTACGCTGGTTCCGATACTAATGAAGCCAAATGCGTATTCTACTGTTTTTTCTGTTCTGTGGTTCACGAGTCTTAAGTCGGGGCCACAACCACTGGTCCTTTTCATTAAACAACCAATCTAAGGCCAACCCTCCGGCAAAGAATTGGATGGATATAACTTTTAGGGTTCGGAAATGGTACTGGACCAATAATGCCAGTCGAAGGAATGAGGGCAGTTATAGCAGACTTTAACAATTGTTATTATCTGTTTTACAGAGAAGAGGACCCAAGACCGGTTCACCGTGGAGTACAGCAAGCGAAAGTCCGACGCCGACCAATAGCGTGGCAGAGCGAGTGCACCCGGTGTGGGAGCATAGTGCCACCGGCCGGGGGGTGTGGCCAGCTAACACTGGAGAGGAACACACAAGGCTACTTGGTAAGAAGATTAGATCTTGTTGTCTGTTGCACCACTCCCGGGTCTTCTTCTATCGAAATGACGACCAATATTTTTTGAGATATTGCAGGACCGGTATATAGTATAAGTATCGAGAAATTTACTCACTGTACCTGCGTATACACGTGTGCTGTGTTATGGTGCGCTTGCGCCTGTATTTCAATAAGTTTTGAATTGGACGGAGGAACGTTGTCTGATGTTTGTCAGTTGGAAAGGGAAAAAGTTCTGTTCAGGAGAGTGATCGAATGAAATTTTTAATACCATTTACAATGTGGGAGGTGGAGGCTTGAAGTTACTCCGTTGGAAAGGGCAGTAGTCCACTAGTAAAGATTACACGTCTAGTTAGACGACCCTCCCTGAATTCTAACCGCAACTCTGTATAACCTCGAAGTCTCATCTCGAAGAAAATTTAGTTCAAATAAATATCAAGAAATCGATTTCTTGTAGAAGTTTATGTAATAATGCCAGCAGTTTCGCCCGCGTGGAATTTTAGTAGCATAAGTTACTCCGTATATAGTCGGCTACCTGCCAGTAAAGTCTTATCAGAATCGGTCCAGCCGTTTCGAAGATTAGCCGGAACAAACAGACAGACACAATAAATTTAACAACTGATTTTTAGGCGTATGTATCGTGCAAATAACTGTATGAGCTTAAAAAAATAAAATATTTTGACATTACAAACAGACTTAAATTTTGAAAAAGAGCTGGTAAGAACTGTATGTTCTTATTTGAACTTCCATATAAAAAAATATGGAATAATGGGCTCCTAATTCAAACTTTTATGAATATTTGAATGAATCCTTTAACATCTATATTTTTTGTGCAAATAGATGGCGCTGTTTAAAGTTTTACAGCTTTTCTATTTACCACAATTTTGGTGGGGCTATCAGTAAATTCATTCAACTTGCAAACCGCGCTGCTCTTCTTCTTTTTCGTCACACTCTTGGCAGAGTGGTCGTGGTCGTCACAACAGCTTGCCACCACGGCAAGCTTCACAACCCGTCACCATTCCTCCCGTACTGCAGCTCTTCCCGTAAATTGATCGTTCCAACGCTTTGGTGACCTGCCGCGCGCTCTTGTGCCGCGCTGCTAATAGGTACGATCTAGCGAGGATAAGCGAGGTGTGCTGGGCAGGAAATCATCAAATAACTTCACCTGTTCTAGGTGGAGCGGGAGGGCTTGTCAGACTCTTACTGACTAAAAGCCACCCGTTTTCCTTCAGTTGCCTGTGCCAGGGGCCGCGGTGATTCTTTCAAACACACCCAAGACCTTGGCAAGGTGAAAATTTCCTGACTGCCAAAACCCTAGTTACGAAGGTGCTATTCTGTGTATGAGATGAGGCATCTGTACGCTAGTATTATATTATCTGTGGTATAACTATTTTTAGTATCTGGATCAGAATGTTGGGCTGTGAAAAATACGGATGAAAAATGATTGCATGTGGCGGAGATGAGAATGTTGAGATGGATGTGTGGAGTAACGAAAATGGATAAAGTGAGAAATGAGTACATTAGATGTAGTTTAAAAGTGGCGCCAGTCAGCCGAAAAGTTGAAAGGGAACCGCTTATCTTGGTATGGTCATGTGAAGAGGAGGTTCATAACTCTTTTAGTTACATGTGTTTCATCACATGTAACTAAAAGAGTTATGAACTTAAATGTGGATGGATGGAGAGGGAGAGGGAGGCCAAAGAAAAGATGGATGGATTGTGTGAAGAGTGAAATGAAAGAAAAGGGAGTTAGTGACAGCGTGGCGGCTGACAGGACAGAATGGAAGAAAAAAACGTGTTGCGACGACCCCAAGTAACATAAGATAAGGACAGGAAGATGATGAGCTATGTTTAGTATCGTATTCAACACGAACTTATAAGTCTGTGGTATTCAAAATAAATGTGCTAATCGAATTTTACAAAAAGTTTCTGAAACTGAAATTACAAGTCAAGTTTTTATAGCAACAATATGTGTTGGTAAGTAGATATACACTCGTCTGGTTTCTAGGTATAGTGACAATTGGCCTTAATTAGCTATATTTTCGTATTTTGACGCTAGTTAAATTAGGCCGTTTTTTCTTCGCTCAATGACTCACTTTTCATACAATCTTGTAGCCGACTTTGTCCTTCACTAATATAATAAGGTGTGTAATTCTAGATTAAATATTATCAACATCGTTTAAACGAAGAAATTTCTAGATATCACGCATGGAATTCTCACGCAGACTGTTCAAGGAAACCTAAGAATTTGATCTAACTTTCTGATTAGCTTAGCGGCTTAAACCTCAACAAATTAATGAAATTGGTACTCGAAACTCGACGTTTGTTAAATGTGTGTTTGATTTTTTTCTGATGATTCCCGTCGTATTTGTTCACAAATTGTATTTAGCTGCTAATAATTTTGGTAACATCTAGCAGCTCCTTATGTTCCTTCAACTCATAATCATCATCAGAATTTTAATGTCCCCACTGCTGGGGCACAAGCCTCCTCTCTGCGAGAGGGTGTGGGTCGTAATTCACCACGCGGGCCCATTGCGGGTGGGTAAAATATCAACTCATAATATTTCTTTTTATATTTGCAGGTACTGAAGAAGAGTCATCAGACCGGCACTCTTCAGAGGAGGAAGGTGACGCAGTGGACGACATTTGGGCGATCAGCTCGGCGCAGGCGCGGCACTACGCAGGGCAGTTTGCATCGTTGCGGCCCGAGCGGGGCATGCTGTCGGGTCAGACTGCTAGGTAAATAATTAGGGCATACCTGTGTTGTAAAGCGACGTTGATAATAACTGCCTCATGATTCTAGAAAACAATAATCATAAATTATATCAGATATGGCATATCTAAAATTGTATGCAAAAATGACTCAACTTTTAAGGTGTGATTAATAAATTAGTAAAATCATGTTTCTCTCTTTAGGTTATTTTTCGAAAAATCACACCTACCTGTACCCGATCTCCGGAAAATATGGCAGCTCTCAGACATCAACAAGGATGGCATGCTAACACTGGAAGAGTTCAGCATAGCGATGCACCTCATCGTGCTGCGACGGAACAACGTGCCCGTGCCCGACGCGCTGCCCGCCGCGCTCGTGCCGCGGGTAGACTCGCGGTACTCCGCGCGGCAGGTCACCACCGACCTCGTGGACCTCGGCTCAGACATGTTCAGCTCGGGTACCTCCGCAGACTTCAACTTTGCGCCCAAAAGCGAACCCATCATCGACCCCTACGACGCCACCAAGGCAGCAGTACCCAAGAAGTCAGAGGAACGGCTGCCCTCGCTAACCCCGCCGAAAACTGAAGCCCAAGTGAACAATAAAGAATGGACGAAATTTGTGGACTCGCCTACATCGAGCGTGTCCAGTCCCGGGCCTAAGCCAGTGAACTTTGACTTTCATAAATCGGCCGTGGAGCGGGACCCTAAGATCTTCCACCCGGTGGCCGTGCGCGTGACGCCCGACAACATCGCGACGGCGCTGCCGCTGGAGCCCGACACGCGCGCCTCCACGTCCCCGCGCCGCGACGACTTCGCGCACGCCTTCGAGCTGGCCAGCCCCAAGCGCCTGCACTCGCAGCCGCCTGCCGAGCCGCCGCCCAACGGCGCCGAGATCAAGTCCATCCAGCGCCCGCAGCCGCGCAAGCCCGTGAAGCTGGGCGTGCTGCCGCCGCCGCCGGCGCGCGACGCGCACGACGAGCCCGCCTCGCTGCCCTACGCGCCCAAGAAGGAGCCGCCGCCGCCGCCGCCGCCGCGCCCGCTGCGCAACCACGCGCGCTCCAGCTCGCTCGACCTCAACCGGCTCAAGGGAGCGCCGGCGCCGCCGCCGCAGCCGCCGCCGCGCGCCTCGCCCTCCGGCGCCGAGCCGCGCCGCCTCGTCAACCAGCGCAGCGAGGGCGAGCCCGCCTTCCCGCCGGACGCCTTCGCGCCGCGCGAGTACGACGCGGAGGGCTTCGGCTACGCGCGCGAGGACGCGCCTAAGATGCACGGCGCCTTCGAGGTGTACCGCAAGCCGCGCTCGTGCTCGCCCGAGCCCGACGTGCGCGCGCTGGCGGAGCAGAACGCCGTGCTGCACCGCGTGTGTCGCGCGCTGTGCGCCGAGCTGGCCGACGTCACGCGCGACCGTGAGGCGCTGCGTGTGCGCCTGGACAGCAGCGCGCTGCTCTAGATGCGCACACGCACGCCTGCCTGCTTCCACGCCCATGTTATTGTTTCAAATATGTAATCTCATGCAATGTGAATCGTTTATTATGTAGTATCGTTATCGTATATTCGGTGAGACTAATTATCTGTATGTGCCGGTGTATTTTATTCGACCCTCGCTGATCACCCCGTGTCACTAATTCGGCCTCGAGCTGTCTTCACGTTTACATTCTGCTTGCGCCTCATGCTCTGATGCATAGTTGTGAACATACGTTTTTGCTAAATATTTGACGTTAGCTTGCGTTAGCGTTGTGCAGTATATTTTTGTGCCTTTTTACATTGTGAGCATAAGGGGTCCATTTACATTTTATTTCTAGAGGCTATTTTGAAAGTAACTATTTTATTTAATAGAGCCACAGTATTTAACGTCTTTATACTAATTTCCGTAGTCTCAGTAGCATATATGATTTAATCACAATATATTATTTGTATATATGTATTTTACTGATTTGTATATAAATTAAAAAAATATAACGACGTCACTCCAGTACATTTCCAGAGTTAGCAGTGTTGAAGACTTATTAGTGTTACACATTGTTAGGGCAAGCATTTTTGGGCTTCTAACTAACAACAAGAAAAAAAGATTTTTTATAGAGATATAAGGGAACGTCTTACGCCAAAACACGAAATAGTCTTCAATGAAGAGGAGTTACAATAAGGTCGTGTTTTATTATACAAACTTCAAATCAATTGTAAGTACCAAAAATATTATTTAAATAATTAAATTAAAATTGTCGCTAATTTTAGTGTTTTCTAAGTATATTATAAAGCAATGTATTATTCAGTGGTTGTGCTTGCTTGCATATTTGAACACCGGTTGAAAATCGAAACGGATCGTCTATTACTTGAGATTTTGTTTATAAAAAAGAGTTGCAATAAATAAAACTTGTTTTGTAAAATCTAAATCGGCGAAAGGCTAATATTCTAAGACTAAATAATAATGTTTGTATCCTTTGACGATATTTTTTTTGTAATTTATAAAAATACAGAAAACTTATAACTCGTTGATAGAGGCCAAATACTTGAGAATCTAAAAGATTCGTAGTTTTCCAAATTGTCTAATTCGTTGTATTCGTACCGTGGCATTTATAATTTCATAGAATACGTTTGTACAATATTAGAAATTAGTTTAACTCCAAAATGTTACTGCAGGGTGGCGCTAGTGTTGCTTGTTTAGCATTCCTTATTATAATTTGCTTTGTCATCGTTTTAAGTGTAAAATTCCATCAGACGGAGGGTGTATTTGTTAAAATTTTGTGAATGTTGTAATATACATTAGCTTAGCGAATGTAAAAATGTCAAGATGTAAGAACTAAAGGGAAAGATGTACAAGACTTGAGAAGTATGAAGAGTACATAAGATTGTTATTTGTAAGTAGGTATCGATATCGACGCATAGACCCCTGACGGGGGGCCCGCTGCAGATGTTATAAACTATCAGATTACAATATTAGCAACTGAGATATGTGTTGAAATAAAACTTGTATTATAATAAGATTATTGTAAAAGTATTTATCTTTCATTTTAGTCGTAACTTTAAGTATATTCTCCTCAGTTAGATCGCAGCCTCATCGCACTGTAAATATTTTGATTCTCTGAGAAACGTCTGTCGAACGCTTTATAACCCCTGATCTACATTTTGGTCCAATTTTTGTACTACTAATAATGTTCACCATTATACCTATTTACCTATTTATGTTTCATAAAATTTATACAGTAATGCTTAAATACAATGTAGTAAATTATGTACAATAAATTTATTTCAAAATTGTATTAGTATTTGTATTTAAACGATGAGAGATGAGCTTGAATCCTCACCGGATTAGGCGCTTGTAAAATATACCTTTTTAAAATTATTTTAAGCTAAATATCAAGTCCCTAAAAATAACACAGACCTCACACACATTTGTTTTTTTTTTTAATTCGTTATTTAATCATTTTTTTTTTGTTTTAAATTTGTGTTGATTTACATTTTTTTTACATTCATTATTTAATTTTGTGTTACAAAAACTAATCTCTCTGAAATCAGTTTTTTTCTGTCACATTAGTTTTTTTACAACATTTATTCAGATGAAATGTTTCTCCTTTCTACCACACTTTTTTTTGTTAGCTTCACCTGTAACTATGTAAACAAATTATAGAAGTTAAATTTGACCCGCTTCCCGGTTTCCGATTGAGCTGAAATTTTGCATACATGACAAGTATGACAACGCATGGATTGCTAAGTGACTAGTCATTCTAAATTCATTATGGTGGAGTCCCAAAGATGGCGGACTAGATATTTTGTAAGCATTCACATAATATTTGTATCAAATGAATTGCTGAGAAGAACACTAAAAATGAAGTGTGTTTTTTAAACTTCAAAATTTTTTATTCCTCATTAAATGCACTTATGTCATCAGGAAAGTGGCTTAGATGTAACGTTCTTGGTTTTTTTAGGAACTAAAAGGATTTATTTTTTATTCATATGTTATCAGATCGGTCCATTACAATCAGCCAGTATCAAGTTTATATCATAAATAAATCAGGCACCGCGCGTCCCCGATCGGAGGCGCGTCAATAGGTTTTTAATTGTGTCTGTTTTCCGGGGCCTGACGGATTAAGGGCGTGACATGACCTAAAGCGCGGTCACTCATGACTGTAGTGCTCTGTGCATGACTGCATACAAAAGAAAGGGATGCGCGACGACACAATGCTTGCAAATTAATGCTAAATAAGTTATAGAAGCATTTTGTCGATTTATTTAAAACTGAGTTGAGCTATTCTAAATCTAAAAAAATAACAACAAAGTTTTGCTTTAGGTAAGATTCGACTCATTATTTAATTTTGTTTTAAATTTTACCGACTTACGTTGGCTAGTAATACGGGAAAAAATTTGAAAAGGTCAAAGTTACTCTAAGTTGGACGATCATTTCTATCGAGGTTTTTATTTTTTAACGTGTTTCGGAACAAGTAAGTTCTCAGAAATATAGAAAATAATAACATATTTATATATTTTTCTGTAGTTTGTCTTCGGACAATTGACTTTCCAGCAGCTCAACTACCCGGGCCTGCGGACGGCGAATAATGGGTAGCTCGTCGTCCGATCAGCAACAGGCCCGAGAGTCGATGGCGCGTAGTGTTCCACGCGCGCCTCAAAGAGTTGTCAGCAAGAGACGGGGCCAGTCATGGCCGATGCCTGCCCGGCGGGTTGAGGATAAATTCGAAACAGAGTTACCTCGCCCCTGGGCACTCGAGGCAGGAAGGAACAGGGGTGGGTTTTAGTCAGTAAGAGTCTGACACGCCCTCCCGCTCCACCCAGAGCGGGAGAAGTCATAGGATGATTTCCCACCCCCCAAAAAAAAAAAAGAAAAGCAGCTCAACTAAACATTTTGTTCTGTTTTTTTTCTGTCGATTGTCCGAAGTTATATAAAACTGCATTAAAAATATAAAAAATAGTTTTGCCTACAAATTTTTTAGAAAACTAGCAATGTTTGAGTTTTTGTTAATGTTATCACTTATCATCATAGAGCCTTTAATCATAGAAATATGAAAAAAATGAAAAAATATTTCGTTGCAAATTCTGATGTGGTGGATTTTTTTTAACTATTTTTCCGTTTATACCAAAAACTAGGAGAAAACCCACTTCAACCTAAAAAAAGGTATATAATTTTGGGTCTGTGTAATGAATGTCTTTGAGAAGCTAAGCGCACAGTGTATTTATGACGTAGCAAAAACTCGTAATCTGAATCAATAGGCAAGACTACATTATTGACTCGTTTAGCACATAACAGTTATAATTTTATTACAATATATTTCCAAATGAAGATCCAAATTGGGTATATAATTTAATCAGTTTTCATATCAACCGCGCGATATCGCAGTTATCGAAAAATCGATACTGGATAAATGAAACCGCATCACGAGTCGGAATCTACCCTCAGTGATAAGGTGCGGCGGTGATAAGCGCGCGCGGACAGTCGCACGGACACCGGACACTCGGTGGCTCCTCGGCCATTTCTCTCCCTTTCCCGCCGCTACAGTGTAGCGCATACCTGCGGACCTTTTTTTGTGATGGTAGTCCCCCCGCAGCTCGCCGGCTTCGTCCGCCAGTCCGCCTCCTCATACACCGTGTTGACGCTACTCGGGACGCACGCACGCTGTAGCGCGTCCGCGGCGCTCGCGCGTAAACATTCACGACTACAATGCGATCTTTGATATAACGCCGGATATGTCCTCTCCGAACATGAAGTGCATCGTGGCTGTTGTTTTTACCGTGACCCTAGTGACCGGAGTCGCCGCCGAGGCCTCCGTGCGGACATGTGAACCTATTAAAGTGGCGATGTGTAAGAACATTGGATACAACCAGACGGGGATGCCGAACCTGGCGCGGCATACCTTGCAGGCGGATGCGGACGTAACGCTGCAGACGTTCAGCCCGCTGGTGCAGTACGGCTGCTCCTCGCAGCTGCATCTGTTCCTGTGCTCCGTGTACGTGCCTATGTGCACCGACAAGGTGGCCCTCCCCATCGGGCCCTGCAGAGGCTTGTGCGAAAGTGTTTACACACGATGTTACCCTGTGCTGCACGGCTTCGGATTCCTCTGGCCTCCAGAGTTGGACTGTTCATTATTCCCTGCGGAGAATAACCACGAACACATGTGTATGGAAGGGCCGGGAGAGCGCGCGCCGTCTATGGGGACTGTTCCTCTGGATATGGGAAATGCAGGCGGCAGAGGAGGGTGTCGTAGACTGATCAAGCCCAACAACTGGGTGTGGGTGAGAGGATCAGCCCGCTGCGCGCAGTACTGCGATGCGGAGGTGCTGTGGGATGGTGGAGAGCGAAAAGCTTCGGAAGTGTGGTTGGCGACATGGGCGGCGTTGAGCTTCGCGTGTACCCTGGCTGCTGTGGGGGCTCAGCTGGCGTGTGGAGACCGCGGAGGTGCGGGGGAGCGCGCGCTGGTGCTGGTGGCGCTGTGCCGGTGCGCCGCGGCGGCGGGCTGGGGCGTGCGCGCCGCCGCTGGCAGAGCCGCCGCTGGCTGCGCTAAAGACTCCACATCACCAACTCGCATGCTACTGGCACATGATGGACTGGCGAACCCTAATTGCGCTGTGGTCTTCCTTCTACTGTATTACTTCGGACTTGCTGCTTCGGTTTGGTAAGTCCATTTCATGTTTCCTCTTCTCTTATCTGTTAACAAGGCCTATAAATTAATAATAGCAACGTTACAGCATCTACCTACTCTTAACCACAATTCCCTAGTTACCTATAACGACACCCGCGGCTCATCCGTGCCGCAGTTGGAATATTAATACCTGGGTATTGGAAACAAAATCAACACAAAAAAATAGATAAACTAGTTAATTGTTAAAGGCATGCCAACTGATTGACTGAATTTTGCTATCAACAGCCAATCAAATTACTTGACATGACGTTAATTTTATAAGGCGTCGATTTTTGTTCAAAATGCTGGTGTAATTAAGTTTTACACCCTCATTCAGAAAATAATTGGCTAAATGTCCTCCGAAAAAATAATGTAGATACCTATTGGCAGTTTAGCAGATCCCAATATAAAGTTGGCAAAAACGTTGCTGTCGGTACCTGTGCAAAAGCAAACAAAACAAACAATTCGTTCAGCAAAAAATTGGCAACAATTGACGCCTCCAAGCGGGATGAACAATGGATTTCTTGTATTCCGATTTGGGTACCTGTGCTTATTGTATGGATCCGTCCCGTCCCAAAGACGTTTGTCGACAATCAATTATGTTTTGTCACTTGTCGTGTTATAATGTCCTTTAATCTGTCGCCTTGGCTTTGACAAAGTTCAATACAACACCGAGGTTTCTTCAGGTACAAAAGCACATAGATCGACTTTCATCTTTTGTCGAACTAGAAATGCAAAGACCTCAAACTCTTTCACAGTTCGCGCTTTGTAATTCAAAATCAGAAATTATGGTTATTGTTTGTAGTCGGAGCCGGGAAGCTTGCACAAAGCTATTTCAACTTGAATAGAGCTAACAGGGTTCAAACTCCTGTGCCTACTAGACGGAATACTTATTGTTTTCTTAGTAATAAGTCATGCTTTCAAACGGTTAGACACAAATGGAACTAGCTCTTTGTCTAGTTCTTAAGTAATAGATGCTGCCGTTATGAAATCACTTTAAAATCTTGAACAAGACAAATACTTGGCAATACTTCGTTGGAATGTTAACTGTGGCTTCTGTAATATCCGGACTTACGTAAATAGCTTCTGAATTCCTCGGTACATGTGGATAATCCGCAATTCCATATGCTGTTAGACTCGGCATCCAGTCTGTTAAGACTCGTAACATACATCTCGTTCTTAACCAAGAAAGTACCAACCTACTTTAAAATCATCTACACAGAATAATCGAAATTGGTACTAAACTTTCTAAAACCACCTTTAGACCGGGACATAAGAATTCCATTTTTCAATTTCACATAACAGTGAGAAGATAAATCACTACCATTTCGTCGTAAGACTATTTCCTTAGAGAACGATAGAGAAACATCGAGGTTGTAAACTAAAACGAATTGGGAAATAAAATAAACGAGGACCAATAAATCACGGGGAGGCGAGGACTGCGCCCGCGCCCGGTCGGAGCGACGAAACACGGGTCGTGTACAGTACGTGCGCCCTAGCTCTGTAAGTTTAACGCACCTTATATCGTACACAGTTCAAAGAAGGAACGACATCAAACTCGGAAAGAATGCGTAACATTACATAAGCTGAATTATACCGGAATTTAAATTAGGACGGTAGATACGAACTTATACTTTTATATCCCAGAACCCAGCCCATAATGAGACAATTAGTTCTAAGAATATCTTGCCCATTCATTTTGTCGTATAAAGTGACATTTTTACTGCATAGGAAATGAGTTATGGTCGTGTTCCACAAAAAATAATAAGATGCAGCTGTAAAACTTCACGTGGTTGTAACAAAATACATTTAGTTGACGAGGACACAGAAAAACTAGCCCTGTACAGTCTGCAAACTAAACAATCTGTTGATTTTGAAATATAAATCTTATTCGTGGATCTGTAAGACACAATGTGGCGGTAATAAAAAGCTTGTAAATCTGAAGCGACATGGTGGTGCAGTAAAAACTCGCCGTCTTGCATTTCTACATAAATATTGGTTTAACTACCCATACAGCAGTTGCGATCCAATGATTGGTATCTGAGAAATATTGGCGATCGACTTCTTGCGGCGAACATTAAACATTATGTGCTGCTAGCTTTTTGTAAAAGCTATCATCCGTAGACCATGAGGTATTTGTATCGATTACCGTAAAAAATGGTACTACCCTAAACAGTACTTACACTGCAAAAACCAACTAACTATAAAGTTTGTAACTAATAGGTTTATAAGAGAAAAATTGGCTTCTGTCTCAGATTTACCAATTAAAAAAGAAATGCCAACCGAGCAACGTATTCCCGCCATTCCAGAAATGCGTTTTGTTCTTGCCTGCGAAACCAATGCGCTAATGAAGACATTTTTCGAAATCATAACACGTTTACGAAAGTAAAACCTTATTCTTTGAATAGTTTACTAATTGCGTTAGTAAACACTAGTCTTTTTATCCTTTTCAAGACAAAATTATATTTGTGGTACAGCGATAAAATGACATCGATTGTAGCAATACTTTGTAACTTATTATTAATTACTTTTAATGCGCGTAGTAGCTCCACATCATATTATCTGACATTATAGACAAATGGTGAAATTAAAATGAATTATGAAAACCGTTTTTATTTTATCCCAATGTAAGTTTTGCAATTACGTGCATGCTTGCATTTATGTGTAATACTTTATTACCAACGGTATTAATTAAGGGAGTCTGACATTCTGACGGAATACGGATTGACATTCAAGACTCAAGTACCATTGGCCATGTGTACTTTGATTCCAGTAAGGGTTCCAAGTACGTAATTGAATTTTCTATAATGGGGTGAGTACGATATAGTAATGTTTGTTAAGGTTGAGTACGCCGATGGGCTATTACTGCTATTAGCATTTAAGTTAATTACAGTTTTTATAGCTATTGAATTTAAACAATTGCTAAAGATAAGTAGAAGTATCCTGTGCTAGAGGATGCATGGGTCTTAAACTTAAAGCACATAATTCAAATACTCCTGCCGAGGTACATTAATTTAATAGTTTCGAAAGCTCCCATTGGAAAGTTCGTTGACGCATTAGTTTTTTTACTCATTGTAATATTACCTATACTTAGACTTTTAATCGTGTTCAGAACCTAACTTGACAGGTCTTTGAGGCCGCATTTCTGTCAAAAAAGGCCAAACTGAAGTTTCTGTCGAAATAAAAGTGTTTTTTTAACAAGCTTCAGACCCTCGTCTTCATGTGTCATAGGAAGTACTCATGATAACAAAACATATTACTAGCCCAAATTCAACTGTCCTTACCATTTGCCATCAGGGAGTTCCAGTCTCTAAATCCGGCGCCATCATCACATCATCTCGATGGTATCATAATATTGCATTGTCACTGGATTTATATGAGTAGGTATGCCAAATTTCAGTTCTCTAATTTACCAACAAGTAGTCGAAAAATTTATTGAAAATTTTGAAGCGAACAACTTAATTCCGCTTTTTTTTAATTTTATTTTTAAAAAATTAAAAAAAAAAAAAGAACTAGAATGACCGTAATGACCGGCCGGATTATTTAGAACTGTCAAGTTAATGAATACGTTTAAAAGTCCAAGAATAGTTCTATTAAACCGTTACTGGATTATAACTCGCGACATCAAGTAGGTAAGGAGTCTATTCATCAGTACAATGAGAAGTTGCAATTAATCTACAATTTAAAGTATCTTTATCTCTTTAATGTGCAAATTCGCAACTTGTTTAAGGTTATTAAACCTATAATCACCTTGCGCACATTAACGTTCCGGCGAGGTTGATGCCGTGTTATTTGGTAAAGAAGGATCTCTCATGAAATAAAATGTGACTTGGTATTCCAGTTAACAGTCCGTATTAAAATGTCATCTTGAGCTACTGTTCCTACTGATTCGATAAGATGTAATGCGTTTATTTACCTCAAATTAATTGTAACCAGTTAGTCTGTGTTACCTATTTCTCTACAAAATCCCTCCTTTTTACAGGCTTTTCCAATAACTCATCGTACTCTAGCTCCAATGTTATTTGGAATCATAGTGAAATTATTCCGTGTTTATCCATTTTAGTTTAAACTCTTCTCCTGTTACAAAATAGTCGAAGACATGTGACATCCACCAACCCGCACTGGGCCGGCGACGTGGTGGATTACGGGCCTTTTCGTATCCCAGAGAATAGGCCCGAATCCCAGTACCTAGTTGTAGCATTATAAGGCTGATTATGCTTATGCTTCTTCTGGCTAAAATCCACGGAGTATTTTATCAGGGGCTTCGTACCAGTAGATCCTATTCAGCTTCCTTTTAATACAGATTGATGCAGATGCAGAATCTAATGTAGTTTTCCATCTACATCTGTCGGATTTACCCGGTTTACCAATCGTCACTTGCTAAAGCTCAACCTAATGCATCTACATTTTCTTAGTTTACCATTATACTAATCCTCACCTACGCCAAATTCAAAGGCGTTAGTGTTTCGTCGATTCCAATTTCGTCACGCCGCCGCTACATCCACACACGCAGCTAATATTTAAGGAGGACACACACCCATAACAGCTGTAAATCTCGGTTTATAGCGGACATTATTAATTTCTTAGAAAGCCACATTTTCGTTACAAAACTGACTCGTTATGATAATTTCCTGGTGATTTATATGACGTCGGCGTTCTTTGAAAGTTTAATGTTAATCCTGGACACATTTTTAGTGAGAAAATATTGATAGTCCTCATAGTAATATTTTTAATGTGAATGTGTGTATGTTTGGATGTTTAGACATTTGGATGTTTGTAAATCAGAAACGCCTTAATGGCTAAACGGATTTGGATGAAACTTGGCACATGGGCGCACACCCTCATATCCCCACATAGAAGAGGAGGATTTGCTTATTTTTCCCTAATGTTTTAGCTGACTGTTCTATAATTTTCTATACAACAATATTACTTGTTTTAATATATTTAGGATATTTTTGAACCCAGTAGGTTGCAACCACAAAGGATAATTTTGGACTTTCACACAGGCGAAACCGCTAGCAAAAACTAGTACATAATCAACGAAACAGAAATGAGTTCACTGCTTCCATTTCAGTGTTAAGTGCGTAGATTATTATATCAGAGATAAGATCAGGAGATATTGCAAGTATTTCGAAGTTGTAAATAACATCATTCATTATCGAGGATTTTATGCAATCAATCACCTTGGTAATATAATCCGCGTATCCATTCACACCGGTGGTGTTATTGGTTTTCATCATAGTTTTATTACAGTCATGAATATTGATCTTGGTATATATTGAATGCCAAATGCTAAATAGCTATGGAAAAAGATTCGATGGTTTTTTGTTCGGATGCCTGAAAAATAAACTGTTGTTTTAAACTTTTGATTGTTGCTTGTGATCATTGAAGCTTTTATTAGTTTTAGATCAGAGTGATGCTTTTTCTAAGTTTATAAGATGTTGAATGTTAGTAATAAACGTAAACACATAAAGAGCAGGGTTTTTTTTTTTTTTGGCGGGTTGGGTATCTTCCAATGACATCTCCCGCTCTGGGTGGAGCGGGAGGGTGTGTCAGACTCTTACTGACTAAAACCCACCCCTGTTCCTTCCCTGCCTGAGTGCCCAGGGGAGCGGTAACTCTGTTAAGGGCCTAAATCCCCATAAGTGGCGCCCTCATTGAATAAAAATTCGTATCTTAGCCTAAAAAATAAAGATTAAAGAATCCTATTTTGCGTTTGTTACAAATATGATATGGTATTTTTACGTTGTTAAAACACGACTTAAAGTGTTTCGTATCCAAAGTAGTAGGCAAAAATGTCAAAAAACGGCCGTTTTTGGTACTTTTGCTTACTACTTTGGATACGAAACACTTTGAATCCTGTTTCAACAACGTAAAAATACCTTAAGCTCTTTGTAACAAACGCAACATGTAGGATTTTTTAATCATTATCTTCTACGCTTTGCTACGATTTTTGTTCAATGAGGGCGCCACTTGGCGGCTATATACGCCTTAAGAATTTATCCGCTACCCCTAGGCATAAAAGTAGGATCTTGCGGCACTATTAGGAGTACCTACTTGGGAGTAAAAGTACCTATGGTCTCAATGACCTAGTATCGCAAAGCGCCCTAGGCCGCTACTAACAATCGAACCGAGTCGACGACTGTTCACCGTTCAATAACAATGTGCGTAACCATCGCAGCGCCAGTTATAGCATCAATTACAAGCAGTTATCGCGTTTTATTGACACATGAAAGAGGCCGGCTTAATTGTTTGCAGCGAACGTGAGGCGAGGCCTAAAGGCTCGATGCTCCGAGGCTCTTCTTGCCTCTAAACTAGCCCTATTAACATAATAACAGATCGCCTGGCGCGGAACTAGTTAGTCGAGCGACTCCGGCGCATATTGTGGTCGCTGTGTAATGAGAAACGTCAAATTGGTTTTGTATTCATGCGCTGGAGCAGTGAGCTTACGCTACGGACGCGCTCCGCTCCGTTAGCATTTGTTCAAGTCCAGTCAATATTTGAGCCTCTTCCTGTCTTTAAAGTCTTTGTATACCTATTCACCTTGCAGATCTCTTCAGCATCTTTTATGGCTTATTTGCCTATGAAATCAATTTACAGGATTACGTCTCAAGTTAAATCCAACTTACCAAAGGCGTCACAGAAATGCTCTTGTCCACATAAATAAAATAAATGCCAATTAAACAAAACTAACTTAAAATTAACTTAACTCTAGCCATATTCATGTAAGCGCTTGCTTTGTGGACATGCCTTTAACCATAAAAGCTTTTGTGTAAAGAATTCAAACTGCAAGTTTTCTGTGCTTGAAATAACAGTAATTTTATTTTCATTTAGACGAAATACACGAATACTGCAATAATAATATAATATGCATTCCAACAGTTGTTTCATAATGCAGTTGATATTAGGTTTTCTCCGGCAGTGCGCTTTGGAGCATTGTTTTGTTGCAATTTGCGATTTCTAATTGTATACTGCGATCCCATAATTGGTAATGTCTATTGCGGAAAAGAAAGCCACGGCACTACACGTTATTAACTTATTACCAGCTTTCGATAGTTTTCAATAAGTAACGGAGTTTCCGCAATATATTAAAAGCATAAATCTACTAAGCGAGAACGGTGGTTACAAATAATTGTTGGTGCTGTAATTTCCTCTAGTTACCGTCCGTTGCTGGTCAATACGAAGGTGTATAATCTGGGGTCGGTTCATAATTCCTTGTTTATTTAAAATTTCCGTGCTGCTCGATGTAATCTCGGCACGACAGCGCCCCGCCTCGCGCCGCCATGCTCGTTAATAGGGCTGCCACTCGTTATTACATTTTATTATCGATCAATAACCCAGCTGTGATTGTTGTTAGAGATAACATTGACAACCAACAGCGCGGCTAAGCCACAACGTATTGTAAATATTATTACAGGCCATATTTTTTTACTGCACCATAATTTTCGAGTCACCGAGTTGTCTTGCTACAAGACATTGTTACTGCCATACACAAAAGCTTAGCAATCCTCGGAAGATTAACTATACCAACATTGAAAATATCGATACAAACTCCTGCTGAAAATATTGCGGTGCAACACTATGGAGGAAGATTCGATCCCACTGCGCGCCCGCACCGTAATTGGGATGCTAATCAGATGCTGAGCTGTCGCCATCCTGCTCCATCTCAGGGCAGGGGGTGGTGCCGTCTCGCTCTCGTGCCAGAAAGGAGTGCGTCGTAGGCGGCGGGGTCTTCAATCATCTGGCAATAAGCGCGAGAGACGCGCTTCCCTCGGGCTTCGACTTCGGCCCGCCTGATATGTAATCACCGTAGTTTGCGCTGGCAGAATAATTTTCATTTTTAACAACCTACCAACCCGGCAGAACCACGTTATGGAATGACGA